>CM045460.1:16802362-17442501 GCA_024666655.1 Dascyllus trimaculatus | reverse complement strand
ATCAGTAGTAGCAGGACAACAGCAAGGTAGATATTCAGCCCAAGAGCCTGGTTGATAAAAATGGCGCCAGAGAACATGTCTGCCTGAGTGGAGAGGGAAAACAATGCATCACTTCAACTGATATCATCCAATAATGGTACAGTGTTGACATGGGAATATTCATTGCAACTTACTGAGATCTTGGTGAAAACATAGAGGAAGAGAGAGAGCACAGAGAGATAGATGCGAATTCGCTGTCCTCCGAACCTCTTCTTCAAGTACTCAGGCATGGTGACCACCTAGAAACATCCACAGCTTATTGCATTTCACTTTACTTTGCTTGAGCCTTTTTTTTCATTGCTCAGTGCACATTTAGACAAACAAATATGTATTTGTATGAGGAGTTTTTAAACCAGCATGTGGCCTAATTGTTCTGCTTACCCCAGATTTAATGTAGATGGGCACAAACAGCCATCCCAGAATGACGACTACAATAAGGGCCTGAAACACAGAAACACACAAGGAAACAAAGGATTAATAATCAAATTAATTACACAATTCCCCTCCATCGTCTGCAGTGTGAAACTCTAATGGTAATCTTTGGACCTTTAGCTCACCTGAGATTGCTGATAACAGTATCTGTGTCACTGGTTATGAACACATTTGTGTAAGAAAAGATATCGATATAACTGGCACAGACACAAATACTTACATTCCATTCAAATCCACCAATGGCTATTCCTGCAGCTGCAGCAGTGCCAGCGATTCCTACAAAGTGGCCGCTGCCAATGTTACTGGCAAAAAGTGATGCTCCGATCTGTGGAGAGTAGTAAGTAAATTAGTTAGTTATGTGCATTATTTCTATTTTTTGTCGTGCTTTTGAAAATGAAAGAGGCTTCAGACTTATTTATTGAATTCTGAAATCTGATTATGCTTTTATGGTGTGACCATAAAAGTCACCCTGATAGATAAGTTAATTTACACACCTAATGACTCTAATAAAATTGAATGTTACATGAAGTGCTTCCAACATGACGCGCAGCAACAGATATTATATCACCCATTAATACAAACTTATCAATCTGCATGTCTCTTTCATAGTGATAATGCCACTTTACTCTGGAAGATTAATAAAATAGTAAACTAGAGTTGAATTAATATTAGCAGATACCCACCGGCCACCACACCATACTCCTCCCTGCAAGGAAGAAGCCCCCCACAGTGGATCGGTTGGTGCGGACCATAGCCTGAAACAGGACAACGGGACATTTTAGCATTTTAGCAACATAGGCTATTTCATTTTTCTCTATTTATTAAAGCCCACATTTGCATAATGATACATAATATTTCCCCTCTGCAACACTGATCAGAATAGTCCATGAAAACAACAGAATCATTGCACACAACATGAAAATCAATGCAACAATACTGCTCATAAATAAATCTAATTAATTTAAATATGTACTTTTTGAAACGTTAAAAAAAAAAGTGCTATAAAACAATTAGGACGTAGGTTGCTAGGCAACATGCTGTGATTGCACAACATCGATCCACTCCATTTATGTCTCATTTACTTTACTGCTGCTGTAAAAGAGACATAACACCTTTGTTACAAAACGTTAGGATGCCTCTGACATAACAACAGACAAATTTGTTGTGTCTTTGCCAACATATAAATCACTATTACATTTTGTTTCTGGTTGAAAACAGACAGAATTCATTTTCTTAAATTAGAGCCTTGCTCTAAGTTGTTTTCTGTGGGTAAGACAGATTACAGCATTAAAACTGTCAATGACTCAGAGAAAAAAGACTGAAAGAATTGCAAATTGAAGGATTAGACAACTCACCCATATTCCAACACCCAAGACAACCAAGAAGTAAACTACAATAACTGAGATATCTGCTGCATTGTCAAGGGCCACCTTGTCTGTGCCATTTCTTGCCATCCTATTTACATAGGAGAATCCAAAATAATTATAATCTTTAGTCATTTTGCCGAGAGGAAGAACAGAGGACAGGAGCGCTGCTGGAGTCGGTCGTCTCTGACTGGAGAAACTACACACCTACACTCACCTTTATACCTTTGGACATTGTGTGTGTGTGTGTGTGCGTGTGTGTGTGTGTGTGTGTGTGACAGAGAGAGAGAGAGAGAGAGAGAGACAATGTGTCTGTGTAAAATAACGGGAAAGAGAAAAGCTGGTGGTTGTCTAATATATTACCATTGTTTTGTTTGGTTGTAAGCTGATGCACAACTGCATCTCAGTGATACAGGAACGTTGATGTGTTAAAATGTGTAACTTTTCAGCAAATGATGTTGTTAATCATCAACTTACAAGGAAATACCAGAAGTAATGGCACTGGTGTTCCTTTAAAACAAAGGACCTTCTGACAAACTCTATTGCAGTGGAACTCACTTCCGTTTAGTCCAATTCGAATTAAATTCAGCACACTTCAATTCAAATTTATTCCAATCCAAGTGAATTCAGCTACATTCAGTTCAGTTCAGTTTGGTTCAATTAATTTCAATTTGATTCAGTTCACTTCAGTTCAGTCAAGTACACTTTGCTCCAGTTCAGTTTAAACATTTCAATGCAGTTCAGTTTATTTCCAGTTTAATCAACGTATTCCGCTAATCTCAGTTCACTTCAATTTTGTTCAGTTAAATTCTGTTTAATTCAATTCAGTTAAATTCAGTTAAATTCAATTTAGTTTCATTCAGTCTAATCCAGTCTAGGTTATCACAAGCTGACCCATTATTACAGTGTTACATATACATTTACATCTCACTGGCCTCGTGCACTGATTTTAACACCTCTGTCAATAAGTAAAACAGAAATAACCGATAAGTGCGGCTGTTGATAACCCATCTCACTGATTTTTACTTTGGATTTTTACTGCAGAGGAGATCACTGGCCACTTACATTCATAAAATGCATGAAATCACGGACTGCGACACATCATTGATTACATAAGATATGTAAATGAAAGTGTGGCCTTCACCTTTGAACCTTTAAATAATCAGTGAGGAACTATTTTCTTTTTTGTAACTCTATGGCCAATAAAAAACAACTTAATCCCAAAGTCACCCCACCCACAGTGAAAGTTACACGTATCTGTGTGTGTGTGTTAATTATTAGTCTAAGGGCCAGTGTTTGAGAGGAGGCTGAACAGAGAATGAAGAGTATTTAATATACAGACGGACGAGGAGATGATAAAACACAGAAACACAAAGTCAGAAATAATGATGAGGGGAAAAAAAACAAACAACAGAGCCTGAACTCCTCTCAGCTTAAATTAGGAATCAAACAAAAACAATCCAATTATCTCAAATGCATAATAAAAAATAGTTCCTTTGAAGGAGTTCGAATCTTCTAAAAAATAATGACCAAAATGCATTGCTCTTGTTAACTGCCATCACTCCAGTCCATCCTCTAGAAGCAAAGAGAGTACGGGAGCAGATACAGATACATCAAACATAGGTTGTTTAGTTGAATATTTTAGTCTAGTTTGTCTGGCTCATTGATTCTTTATCCAACTAAAGTTTGTGCAAATTAGAATTTTTGGCTGTGAAATATCAGAACTGTGCTGTGCATTGATAAATCCATGGAGATGTCCGTGGTATTAAAGTAGTAAAGAGAAACAGATTTTTAAAACCTTTTTTTCCCTCAATCCCTTCTGTCAGCTTGGATCTATAAATGTATTTATGCAATATGCAATGTACCATACATATTAATTCCGTACTATAATGTACCCTATATATTCTACAGAGCAGTGTCACCTATACCTTTATCACCATTATGTCAATATATAATTGGATAATTCCACAATAAATGTAAGGGATTCTCTCTGTAGATTTGCATCTTTTCCCATCACAAAACTGAGATAATGAGGGATAAAATCTGTATAACAAGACTTTCTATAAATGGCTATTACTATTTATATTATTCAGTACATGTTAAATGACTGTTGGTCTTTATAAGTATAAAGAAAATACTGTCAGTTCCCAGTAGGTGTCTCTACAGGACAATGAAACTCCTGTATGAGCCTGATGCATCTACACTCACACAAATGAGATATAGATGTTGTTGAAAAACAAGTTCAGTACCTCAGTGATATTTGGTAATAAAATATATTCAATTGCCCCCAAAGTGAGATTTTTCTTGGGCTGATGTTGCTGTATTTTACACACAGGATAAATATGAATGTGACAGTCAACCACATACTAGTGCATGTATGTACACACAATGCCACAACATATTTCGCACAATACTGCACACCTTAAACCAGACAGCATAAATTAGACTATAACTTCGTAATGCACATGCACAGATCAGCCACAACATTATGACCACTCACAGGTGAAGTGAATAACATTGATCATATTGGTACTATGTGCTGTTCTGATGGAAAACCTTGGATTTTGACATGCGTGTTGATGAAACTTAGACACCCAAATAAACATTGTCCCACAACAAACACACTCCCTCATGCAAATGGAAATCCCAAATGTCACTGGCCTACCTCTGCAGGAAAATGCACCCCACCACATGGAAAAACATCAAACAATCAGGAACATGTAGAAGAACATGACAGTGGACCAACATGTTGGTTTGACCTCCAAACTTCCTACACCCCATTGTGATCAAGCATCAACAGGATGCAGTGGAACAAGTTTGATTGACAGAGGCCCCACTGCACAAACCAGAGTACCCAAAGGATCCACTGCCAAGGTCCTGGTTCCAGACCCCATAGGACACCCTGAGAGGTCCTCTTGTCAATGCCCAATGGTTCAGAGCATTTCTTACCACATAAGGGGACCAACACAATATTAGGCAGGTGGTCATAATGTTATGCCTGATCGGTGTATATTGCATAACATCTGATTGACAGAATATACATTGGTGGTAAATCCTCCACACAGTCCACATGTAGCCTGACTAGGGCTGTTTCAAGATGGTGCTCACTGGCTGTTGTCCCATTTTAGCAAAGTGATAAAAGTTGACATGTTGACATGGTAAAAAAACAACTTGATTTTCAGTGATGGAGGGGGTCTTTAATGCAACCAAACCAACAGTAGCCCCGTCAAAATGTGGAAAAATTGCTCACGATAACCCTCTATAATTAAGAGAGTAATTATGTAATTAAATCCTGTAATTAAATGGCCTTGAGCAATCATCATCTAAAAAAATGTGCACTCAATAAGCAGCGATTCCTTTATTGAAGGCTTCTCTATTGAACTGCATTAGGTGCACCTATACTCTGTGAACTGTGTGAACTTGGTGCCGATTTTCTATACATCTGCTCCAGGCTCAAAAATCCAACCTGCGCTAGATTTCATACACCAGCAACATTTCGTCATTTCTCACCACCCACTGTGTGTCCCAATGTTTCTGGACTGCTGAATCTCTGCGTGCCGCTTTATCTATCATTATAATGGCGACATCCATGTCCAAGGTTATAGTGGTGTGTTCGTGCCAGAGCTGTGGGGGGAAAGAGCCGAGGAGAAACCATTAGAGGATGAGGCAAAATTAGAAATGATTTATTTTCGTCAGGCACGGGTAAATGGTTTTTAATTACGTTTATGATGGAGAGGAGGATAAAAATGCATTATTGGATATATTTACATGCAAATATTTTCATTTCTTTTAAGTAACATGGACCCTTATCTCCGAGATAATAAATGTTTATAACTGTATGGTAAAAAGGTTTAAAATCCCTCATCAGCTGTTGATTTAACCCTTAAAAACTCATTTCTGTGTATCAAAGCTACATGTTTTGAACTTGAAGTAATCCCCTTAAGCCTGGAAATGGCCCAGATGTATGGCCACACATTTGCTTCCTTAAGAATATGCAGATCTGTGAAATCCCTGCATTAATGACTCCTATAAGAAACCGTGTTCGAACCAGAAGCTGATTCTGAAGAAGAATGATGATACAGAAAACTCCACCCTGCAAAATGACAGCATTGGTTCCTTAGATTTGTCATTTATGAAACCCCAGAAGTCCAAGTCCAAGCGGGAATACTCTGCCATGCTGCATATTTTGCTCACAACATAATACAGCGCATGAACATGTCAACGTTAAAGAAAACTACATTTTCACTGCAGCAGGTTTGGAAATCAGTACACTGCTGTGATATTGTATTGTCTTACAATGGCAAAATGCAGTAAATGCTTGTATTATGACAAGAGTCTGACTTTTTAACATCAAAAATATATATACAAGTATAAAAAAGTAATACTTTGTGAGACCAATAAATAATTGTGAAGCAAAAACCGCATGAAAAGAACAGGAAATTTCAAGTTTAATTATCCAGCAACTTGAGAATTGAATTTGTAACACCACACAAATTAAACTAAACAGCAGCTAAATCTCAAGCCTTAATTAAAAACATTTAATTAAGAGATAGATAAAATCTCAACGCTAACTAGCCACAGTAGCAGTAACTGGTGTCTATGCAGACTTTGACTCTGGTGGAATTTCTATGATGTATTGTGATTTTTTAAAAAAATAAGAAAAAAAAGCTTTAAATCAACAATCTAAAAGTAAGTTTTAATCATTAGTTCAAGTTGACAGTGAAACTGAATCAAGGGGGCAGTTTGTTTTTAGATCTGCCATTTTCTCTGCCCCATTAGACTGTCCACCAGTAGAGTGCAGTTATTTTTTTCATGCTTTATGTGAGGTCTGTGATAATGAGAAAAAAGAAGAAAGATGGCACTAAACTATTACGGCGTCGGAGCCACAACCTCCACAGCTTCCCTACTGAACTGCAGCGGCCAGGAAGAAATGTAAAGGAGTGAGATGGGGGAGTTATCAGACTGGTACTGTTACAAATGGCTGCTTGAAATCTCTAAATGGGAACAATCAATATTCACTTGAATGAGAATCAATCACTGGAATGAGGCCATGCTCTGTGGGGATTAAGGCTCGGTCACACTCATTGAATTCACTCCTGATTTTAAACCCAAGAAGAGACTTCGGCCAGCCGGCGGCTCTGGACGGGGGAAAGGTTGTCTCTGCGGTTTGGCCCAGTTTACTTTAATGTTCAGTAAGGCACAGAGCTGATTATATTCAGCACTGCAGGACTGCAAACAAACACTACCGATTAGTGCAAGAAATCAATCCTTAGCAGGAGTACATTCCTCATACATAGTGGTCTATAATGTGGCGGGATACTGTAGTTGTCTTTGGTAAACAGAGCTGTGATGGAGGGTCCTGTGGTCAGCACAGACAAACTTGTGTCTTGTTAACTTTCCTCTGTGTTTACCATCTGTATGATTCTATAGAGGGCCTCACCGACTGAACCAAGCCGCAGGCCTGGCCTCAAAAAGAATGCATTTATGGGGAAAGTTTATGACTTCAAAGTGTTCTCATTGTGCTTTGTCCACAGTGTAGTCTAAGAAAACTGTTCGAACTACAGTCGCAAACGTATTAAACTTGCTTGTCTGATTTTCGAGTAGCATTCATGGCTTGTGATTTGCGCTATCTAGCTCTCAGATCTTGAATGTCAGAACATCCCACTGCCATCACATGAACACCTCAGCCAGAGGGTTTCGAATCAATCTACACATTTAAACTCATTAACTCCTTAATGCACAGGCTGTAGAATATGAGTGAGAAATCTGACGGTGTATTTTGAAAGGCATCGGTTCGTTCTGAATCAAATTGTACATCGTTTGAACGCACAGAGCCTCATGATTCAAACTGTGTAAGCCATTTAAAGATGCCAATATTGGTGCTATGATAGCAGAGACAATAGTTCCTCATGTTGTAGTGAGTACATAGCAAAATACTAGTTCAACTAAAGGTGAAAGAAACCTTTAGTTGAAGAAACTGCCTGAAATAAAGTTACACAGAAGTTTCACTTAGTGCTCTGTAGAACTGCAAAGTCTGACTTTGATAGTGTCCTTTCAGAGACAAAAGATTTGTTGAGTTAAAGCGTATTAGCAAGAGCAGTTCTAGACATAAAACAGAGATTATAAACTGGCTATTACATTTTTAGGATTCTTTGAGGCTCACTGACAGTCCGTTTGTCCTTCACTGCTGAAGGAGGCAGAGGTTAATTTGGGAGTTGTGCAGGACTTTGACACGTTATGCAGTTGGTAGAATAAAAATATTTATGTAATTGTTTTACAGCATTTTACAGACGATTATAACATTTATGTCATCCTTGTCACGTCTCGTGTTTGACATTTAGTCAATCAGTCACTGGAATTAAGTTAATAAATAACAGCATTATCCAATATATCATCTGTTTCAGTTTGATTTGTGCATATACTCTATATTGCCAAAAGTATTGGGACACCCCTCCAAATAACTGAATTCAGGTGCTCCAATCACTTCCATGGCCACAGATGCATAAAATCAAGCACCTAGGCATGCAGACTGCTTCTACAAACATTTGTGAAAGAATGGGTTGCTCTCAGGAGGTCAGTGAATTTAAGTATGGTACTGTGATAAGTTGCTACCTGTGCAATAAGTCCATTAGTGATATTACCTCGATACTAAATATTCCACGGTCAACTGCTAGTGGTATTTTAAGAAAGTGGAAGCAATTGGAAACAACAGCAACTCAGCCACAAAGTGGTAGGCCACGTAAAATCAGAGAGTGGGGTCAGCGGATGCTGAGGCGCAGAGAGCGCAGAAATCAGCAACTTTCTGCAGAGTCAGTAGCTACAGATCTCCAAACTTGGTGTGGCCTTCAGATTAGCTCAAGAACAGTGGTTAGAGAGCTTCATGGAATGGGTTTCCATGGCCGAGCAGCTGCATCCAAGCCTTACATCACCAAGTGCAATGCAAAGTGTTGGATGCAGTGGTGTGAAGCACGCCGCCACTGGACACTAGAGCAGTGGAGACATGTTCTCTGAAGTGACCAATGACTCTTCACTGTCTGGCAATCCCATGGACAAGTCTGGGTTTGGTGGTTCCCAAGAGAACAGTACTTGCCTGACTGCATTGTGCCAAGAGTAAAGTTTGATGGAGGGGGGGGTTATGGTGTGGGGTTGTTTTTCAGGGGTTGGGCTTGGCCCCTTAGTTCCAGTGAAAGGAACTCTTAATGCTTCAGCATACCAAGACATTTTGGACAATTTCATACTCCCAACTTTGTGGGAACAGTTTGGGGATGGCCCCTTCCTGTTCCAACATGACTGCACAAAGTAAGGTCAATAAAGACATGGATGAGCCAGTTTGGTGTGGAGGAACCTGACTTTCCTGCACAGAGTCCTGACCTCAACCCAACAGAACACCTTAAGGATTAATTAGAGCGGAGACTGAGAGCCAGGCCTTCTCATCCAACATCAGTGCCTGACCTCACAAATGCACTTAGGGAATAATGGTCAAAAATTCCCATAAACACACTCCTAAACCTTGTAGGGGGGGGGCAACACTATATTGCTCAATACTTTTTGCAATATAGTGTATGTAAAAATGTTTGGCAATAATTCAAGAGAGGCAGTCAAAATGAAAGTCATGGTTGGTTTTTTATTATATCTGAATGAATCAAAAGCATGTTCCATAACAGCTAAATCTGCTTATACAGAGGTCTCGTTAAGACTTTCCCATTTTCAACTCAATCTCGTCTACACAAAAAAGTAGCAACAGATAAATCTAGTGGTTCACTTGCTGAAGTTGGAAAGCTCGTTTTCATGTTGGCAGATCCGCATCAACAGATTGACTAAATTACTGGATTTATCTACTGTGCAGTCAATGAGGAGTGAAGAATAATGTGGCAGAGTTCAGTTGCAGGCCAGCGTAATTCATGTGCAATGGTTTAAGAGTTGTAATCAGGACATCTCTGGGCTCACTTCTGCATAAGAGAGGCTTTGTAATTACAAGTCCTGACAAAGACTGAGAGGCTTCCACCCGGGAAGCTGTGGATGTTTTCCTGTTTGAAGTGAGCACCCCAGGCTGATCAGCTGGAACTTGTACACCAGCCCTGCGGCGGTCATTAGAGGCGAGGCTCCCCTCAGTATGTCAAAAACCAAAATGCCTCTTCCGTCTGATCACATGGGGTTCATGTGAGCTGGGACTCGGCAGATGTCGTCGGGTGTTTAATGCTTTTCCAGCATCCCCTGAGCCTCAACTCCTTCATTATGTCGCAGCTACTTAAAGTAGAAAATGGAGGAAGCAAGTGTGATACCGAGAGCTGCACAGGACCAGGGCTAACATTTATTCAGAAAAACAAAAACACTGATCAGGCATGACATTATGACCACCTGCCTAATATTGTGTCGGTCCCCCATATGTGGTCAAACACACTTTGAACCGTAGTGCATGGACAAGACGACCTCTATGGGGTCTGGCACCAGGACGTTGGCAGTGGATCCTTTGGGTGCTCTGGCTTGTGCAGTGGGGTGTCTGTCAATCAAATTTGTTCCACTGGATCCTGTTGATGCTTGATCAGAATGGGGTGTAGGAAGTTTGGAGGTCAAATCAACATGTTGGGCCATTGTCATGCTCCTCAACATGTTCCTGATGGTTTGATGTTTTTTCCATGTGGTGGGGTGCATTTTCCTGCAGGGGTAGACCAGTGACATTTGGGATTTCCACTTGCATGAGGGAGTGTGTTTGTTGTGGGACAGTGTTTTTTTGGGTGTCTAAGTCTCATCAACATGGATGTTAAAATCCAAGGTTTTCCATCAGAACACCACATAGTACCAATATGATCAATGTTATTCACTTCACCTGTCAGTGGTCAGGATGTTGTGGCTGATCAGTGCAATTCATAGCACTCAAGATGTGTTGACTTCTGATAATAAGGAGAAAAAAAACTTCTTTGGAACCTAACTTTGAATTTTGAGTTTGGTGTTTGCACAACAGAAACTAATAAGAAACACACGAAAGAAATCTGCAACTCTTGTATTAACGTTGCTACTTTAATAAAATTCAACCCATGCCTCATTTCCCCAAGGCATTCTGCAGGAACCACAGGGATTTCCCTGACACAGAATAAGCCTTTGGGGGTTGACTACACACAGTAGTGAGCATAATCAGTGCACATACAGTAAATATAAAGTCTGTGTTACTTTATTTGAGAAAAATTTAAGTATTTCTCTGCTGTTTCTGACCATCTGATGAACAAAATTCCTAATATGCATGGATGAATGAAGCTGCAATTAACAAAACTTGTTAAAATATTATTATTTTTTTAAATTCCCAAATTTATCATTTTGATAGTGGTGTTTTATGTTTTCTGTTTTTTTTTTTTGCTGCTAAAACCTCTTTAGGGCTGCCAAAAATTCCACCGTGCAGGAAAAACCCTGCTTAAAAAGTAATAAGAAATACTTATTGTTATTATTGTTACTACAATAACTACAACAACAACAAACTATTATTATTATTATTATTATTATTATTATTATTATTATCATTATTATTATTATTATTATTATTATTATTATTATTATTATTATTAAGAATGAAACTAAAATGCTAGCTTTGATGTGGTCTTTCCTGCTGTCGTCAATTAAGGACAAAGGTAGATTTTTTTTTAAATTATATTATATTATATTATATTATATTATATTATATTATATTATATTATATTATATTATATTATATTATATTATCCACAAGGTGGCACAGTGATACAGCTCTGCAAAAAATGGTGCATTACTGTGACATGCAGGAGAATGAAGTGAATATTGAGTGATATTAATTGTGATATTTCAAGGAAATACTCTGAGATGGAATTTTTATTTCAATGGTAATGTTACTTGTTTGTACAAAATATCCTGCTTTATGTTTAAATAGGTATACAGGCACCTGATGACCAGCAGTGGTGGGAAGTACAGCTTCCTCAGAGAGCTGTGTTTAAATTCTCCTTATTTGGGTATTTTACTTGACTATATCTGTTTTATGTTATTATCAGCTGTTTGTTATTTGTTTCAGAGGACAATGTTTTACTCGACTGGATTTATTATGACAAGGATAGCTACTCTACAGATTGAGCCTTTTTAATTAAGTAATCTGATAAAGTCCAGCACATTATTATCATTAAGTCAGTGGTTCCTGAAAGTCTGGCTTATGATCCCTTCTAAAAAAAAACAGTCTCCTCTTCCTGAACCGCGTCCCACGTTTCTGATATCTGAGCACCAAAAGTGATACCCAGTGTAGACTTCTCATATGTTTTCATTTAAACGTCTGCTTGAGGCCAAAATATCCATTATGTTACAAAAAAGCAAAGATTAAAGAAAAAAAAAGGCTCATATAGATTTATGTAGCAGAATCTTTTCTCTTTCCTACGTCATTAATCACCTCACAGCATCGCAGATTTATCTGGTGAGTCACAGGAGAGGCCAGGACCATAGTTTGGCAACCACTGCGAAGAACTAAGAAAATAAACTAGCATCATCTCAGCTCATTACAACACTAAAAATGAATAATGTCAGACGTAATAATATATCAGTCAGGTAATGTAGAGCAAGTACTTTGGCTTTAGGTATATTTTTTAGAGCAAAACATGCATTATAATGTATTATTTTAAGAATATTTTGCTAATAAAATGTTTGTAATTTCTCTTCAGGAAGATTTTAAATGCAGAACTGTCCCCTGTAATGAAGAAGGGTACTTCTGTATTGCTATAATAGTACTTTTACTCAAATAAAGCATCTGAATATTTTTGGGAAACCACTAGTGGCCTTTTTGTGAAACTTATATAATAGAATAGAATAGAAATACTTTATCTCAAGGGGAAATTCTGTTGTTACAGTAGCAAGCATAAAGAACAAAGTTACTGCCACCCCAATAGAAACATATAAAATATAAATATAACATAAAAATATACTAATATAATAAATGCACAGTAAAGTGTAAAAAGTACTATGAATAAAAATCTACTAAAATTGAAATAAAATTGCAAAATAAAATGTCAGATGCTAACAATAAAATAACAAATGATACCAATAAAGATATGTTTATTAATTTTATTTTCTGTCAAATAAAATTATCATAAATTAATATAAATTTTATTTTAACTGATTATTTAAAATTTTGTTTAAAATAATTATTATAAAAATATTTAGATAAATGATATTTTATTTTATTATTTCTAAATTATTTTAGGTGGAGGTATTTATCTATTTATGTTTTTTAAATTTATTAATATATTTATCTATGTATTTTTGCGTTCTTGCTTAATTTGTAAAGCATCTTTGAAAAGCACTAAATAATGATAATAATAATAATAATAATAATAACTACTTTCATACTGCCTGAAACAACATAAGCCAAAGTTCTGTTTTGTTTTCTTGCTTTTTAAATTAACTTCTGGGTCTAAAATATATGTAATTTATTGTAATCAAACTTCTACCATATAAAGTCTTCTCATGATCCTGTTTCAGGTCATAGCTGGTGTTTTTCTCTAGTGAAATCTATTTTCTGCTGTAGTAACCTTAGCAACCTTAGCTGCTCGTGTTGTTTTCCCTGTATTGATATTCTATTTTTGATGTATTATATTCATTATACAGTAGATCCATTTTGATTTCTTTAGCCAAGAACCTTAAAATTAATGTGGTCTGGATGCTTTTCTGCACCTACTTTCTTAACTCCTTATGTTACATCAACATAGGTCTTTTTCTTCAGCAGCCAGGTGTCCTGTCCTGTAAACAATAAGTGTTCCGATTTGAATGCAAACCGAGCTCTTCGGTTTCCTCCATCAATATTCACATCAAGCTTTTTTGTCACATTGAAAAATCAATTGGACCCGTTCAATTTGCTGAACATGCAGGCTGAGAGTACCTCAACAATAGATCAATAATATCAACAGCGACGAGTTGGTCAAAGGTTTCGTGCCACAGTCTGATCAATACTGATCTGTGGATTACGATAAAACAATTGATTATGCCTTGTTTTCTAAAGAAACCCAAATAGGTAATTAAAGGAGGGTTCTGTTGATTGTATTGAGAAAAGCTGGAAACAGGACTACAATAACAGAAACACGGCTTCATTTGAGACTCTGTGGTGCGAAGCTGCATGGAAAGTATTTAGTAGCTCGGTCGACATTAGGCACATTTGATATGCTTTTAGAAAAATGAAGAAAAATCGAATAAAATATGAGGCTAAAACAGATTAAAGATGCAATATGTCTCTAAAAATGAAAGTGATTCAGTCTCTATTACATAAAAGCATGTTGTTGGTGCATTATAATGTGCAAATCTGTGAGCCTATAAATCGTCTGTCTATCCTGTTACCATCACACAGCCATGAGCGGAAACAGCAGACGTTACATGGCAGCTTAATTATACATTTTCCAAAGGTCAAGAGCCGAGTCAAAACCTCTATTCAGTCTTCCTGACCCCAGGTTCACATCCGTCCATCAGTTTCCCTTCCAGAGTCAGATTGTGGAGGTTGTTCTTCTCCTCGGCAGCATTTTCCAGCTCCTCCTCAGGGATTGTAAGGTGTACCCAGGCCAGATGAGATACATGTCAACTTTCCAGCATGATCTGGGAACATATGTTTGCTGTGTATCAATAAGTGTGTGGCTGTTTAATTGAAAAATGCAACTGACTAAAATATTAAGATTAATACAGTGGGCACTTGTTGTAGTAGGAAAAACACAGGTTTAACTAGAACCATAACTAACACTATTCCCAGTATCAGTCAATGTGCCTATTGATTTCCTGATTAATAAAGTACTTTTTTTTTTAGTAAATAGTGAAACAGTGTCATCAGGTTCCAAGGTGGCACCTTCAAATGATTTGTTTTTGTCAGACTAACATTCTAAAAGAAGCAATTATCACAGAGAAAAACTGCTGTTGGAATTAAATGCTTTCGAGCTATTATATGGTAGCACTTGACCAAACTGCATCCAGATAAATCTTCTGTTAGAGCTCATTGTAACGCATTTAGTTTACCTAAAATAGTCATTTTTCATCAATAACGGAATATGTTACTTTATTGTGAAACGTTTTTCAAAACAGTACAGAATGCATAAAATAAAGGCGGTCGAAACTAACAGACAAAAAAACATCATGTTCACTTAAATATAGTTTTAATCTACATAGAAGGACTGCTTCTATGTAGATTAAAACTATCTACACTTTTTTTTACAGTGTAGGTGCTGCAGCTACACTGTAAAAAATGGTTAAAAAATGCAATGGGTGCTAAATAAAAACTGTAGAATTAAAGTAAAATGTCCTGTTGGAATACAGTAAAACAATAAATGTACTAACATGTTCATTATGTTTTGTGGAGAACTACTAAACACTACTACTTATATTATTTGTACTTTTATTATTACTACTTATATTATTTGTACTTTTATTATTACTACTCTTTATACTGCAAGCTGCTGGAACTGTGAATTTCTCTTTGAGATGAATAAAGTATCTATCTATCTATCTATCTATCTATCTATCTATCTATCTATCTATCTATCTATCTATCTATCTATCTATCTATCTATCTATCTATCTATCTACTGTTATTTTGCAGATTTTTTCTAAACCATTACTTTTATTAATTTGTATTATGTTTGAATATAAAAGTACATATAACACCTGATAGGATTTACCTTAAATTCATGAGGACAAACATTACTTATTTACAGATAATTACTACCATGGATTTCTATATAATTTAGGAATAAATAAATATGTGTAAACAATGTAGTTCAGTTTGCGTATAAAAATGAGAAATAAATGTAATTTGACGTTATTGGCATAATACTGTTGGGTTGTTCATTTACAGATGGCGTCTATAATTTTGCAGACTTTTAGTATACAACTTAAAAACAGAAGAGAAACACAACACTACAAGTTATTTTCCATAAATTTAGTTTTTTGTGTCTTTTTTCCTGTGCACTTTCCTTCTCAAAGCAGTACAAAAAAATAATCTAATTGTAATAAATTCGGTGAGGCTAAGTAAATTTTAAGAGTTTTGCCTGAACAAAATAGGAAATAGGCCTGTACAATTAAAAACGGTTGTTTTATAAGCTAATTTTGTAAACCAGCTGAACAGTGATGGATGTTCGTTTGGTTTTCACAGGTCCAACTGACCTAATCGTCGACCTTTCTGGCCATGTAGAAGAGCATGTTTATTTTGTCACGCTGTGTTCCCTGCTGTGCCGTGTGCTTGTTCCGATGCCGCACATGAAGCACACATGCGGAGTTATTTGTGGGCAAACAGCTGGACAATAACAGCTGGACTGTGGTGGCAGGAGAAAAGGTAAAAAGTGGTGATGGTGGAGCCAATTAAATTTGCTTAACAAGTGTGTATGCCACCTTTTCCCTTGTGTGTTGTGGACTCCAGCTTCCAGTAATCCTGAGCAGGATGAGCAGGTGGATTTGTGGGTAAAAGATGCACAAAATGGAAATACTCAAGTACAGAAGGGTCTCTTAAATTTGCAGTTAAGTGGATTTTATGCTTAATGAAATTCACCTTTAGTTATAAGCTGTAGTACGCTGCACACAATAAATGTCTGATCATTCACTGTTCTGTGCTTCCAAATCACAACAGAAACTACTGATGTATTGTTAAGTTAGTTAAGTTAAGATAACATGAGATGAGATGAGATAACATATTGCAGTGTAGCATAGCACAGCATAATATAACATATCATAACATATCATAACAACATATAATATAACATAACATATAATATAATGTATCATAACATTATATGATAACATAACATATCATAACATAACATAACATAACACAACATATCATAATATAATGTATCATAACAACATATGATAACATAACATAACATAAAACTTTGTTTCCTAAAAGAAATTCTTGCGCCAGATATTGCTCACGTAAAACAAATTACATAAGAAATGAGATGCCTAAAAACTGGAAAACATTGAAAAATAAAAAGGTAAACATGTTTTTACTCATCGTTGGGTACATCAACTCAGACTTGACACAGCAATTGTTTCCAGGCTTAAATAAATCACAGAGCTTATTTTGAAGAAGATATATATATATATATATATATATATATATATATATAGACACACGTATGTGAGCCTGTCAGAAGAAGAAAGAAATACATGGGAAGTTACAAGGAAAAAGGTTTTGAGTGGACGTCTGTGAAAAATGTCTATTTTATTATTACTAGAAGGGGATAAATCAAAGCCAACATGATCAAAAAGGTTAGTTTAGATCATGTTCGTGATGAAGAATTAGGTGCAGTTTTAGACTGGTGTAATAAAGTATGACAGGAGGGCAGACTGCCCAGAATTTGGAAGCCAGTAAGCCTATTAATTAAAGGTGGATTGCTTCTCTGAAATCGCATCTTTGTGATCTTTGTGAAGTAATGGAACATATGACAACCAAAGGACTTAGAGAGGCTGAAAGTGATTCATGTCTTTAAGCAGGGTTACTGAGTGGAGGGTCACCATGGAAATGGAGATAAATAGAAGATAAATTGGGAAATGCTTGCAGCTGTGCTCTTGATGTGGATGAAAATGACTATTGCAGATACACAAGATTTTTGGTTTGGTCAGTATGTTCAGGGGATACTATGAACAGATGTTCTCATCTTCAGTTTTGAGCAGAAATCTGAAATATTCATAAAACTTACAGTTCGAACAACAACTTGGGCTTTTGTACCAGAGGGTGACATTTTGAAAATGCAGCAGTGGAGAAACAGTGAACCTAAACCGATCAAAAACAAAATAGAAATAGTGTATGTGTTATTCGTACTTCTTCCTCTTAAAAGAATAGATTTTCTATATTTCTGTTATTGTCAGTGAATCGCATAAAGATACCAAAACCAGAAATTAGTGAATTAGTGGGGTTTTCTTGAAGAAAAAAACAGAATTGGTCCACATACATTGAATCTTTGAATTTTCTTGTTATTTCTCAACATTTGATAAACAAAAATGTCTATCACGCCTGAGTAAATGAAATCCTAATCAAGATAATCATTCTAAAAGTGGAATTGCTATTTTTATTCTCAGCTCTTATACTTTGGTGCTGTTAATTTTCCTTTGGCAGTGCTTAAAACATTGGGTGGTGCCAAAAAATCCTCTATGCAGGAAAAGCCCTGATCTTGCTGCTATTATTCTACAAAAACAAGCAGAGTGTGTTAACCTGAAAATACTCTACAACTATCTCTACAGTATCGAGCCATTTACAAAAAGAGAAGTGATGTGTGTGTAAAGTTTTGTAATGCGTCCTCAGTAGGAACCAGGAGTTTGGGATTTTATTGAGAAATGGTTGAAAGCATTGCTGGTTTGGGGGGTTTTCTGAGATTCATAGACAATAAAAATACAGAATAACTAGAGAATAACAGCAATGCGACTGGAGAGAGAGGTGAAAATGTGGAAATGGTGATCATTATATATGGAAGCTCGGAAGCTGTGATATTTTTCACGTTAAGTTGATATCACATTATAATGTGAAAAAATATCACGTTATAACATGATACTGATCCATTTTTTATTTTTCAGCCCTGGCAGTTCAGAGCTCCCATAATTATGAGACTAGTTCATGCAAGTTTAAATAGAAGTGCCTTTATTATGTCTGTTCAGGAGGGTGTTCAGAAACAACAATCATTGTTTCTGTTGAAAATATAACAGACTTTATATTAACTGGCGTATCTAAGAGACTGAAAAATATTTGTAGGATGTAAATGTATAAGCATTTGAGGTCTTCATCTTGATGGTCTGCATAGTTTCTAGCAATGCCACAGTTTAAGAAGTGCCATTATTTTCACCAGGAAGCTGATGGAGAGCAACAAACCCTCAGTGAGCTGCATGAGAATTTACAAAGGCAGGCTGGTGATTTGATTTTATGCACATGCACATCAACGTGCCAGTCATTCATGAAAATGATTTACTAGAGGACTGCAGCAAATCAGGGTCATGCCCATGGATAAGTGACACACCGGTTCACTTGCAGGACAACAGATGCGCAGAGCATCACAGTCCGTTAATAAGTGAAACACAGTTTGTGTTTGTCTACACTACAGTGTGTCTATTTTTACTCACCCTGATAATGCCAGACTGCTCCACCAACATCCAAACACCTGAAACGTGTTAGTGGAGAGTGTAATTGCTACAGACGAGCCACAAATTATGGCAGTTTAGGGGGGAAGCTCGCGTTTAGGAAATGGGAACAGACAACAGGCTGTTCCTCTACAGTCCTAGAGCCGGGTGAGTATTGCAACTCAATACAGGACATGCTGTCCAGAAAAGCATGGTGCCAAGATGGGCAGTGTTTGCTTCACAAGAAAACAGAGAGGACTAAAAGCAGAGGCGTAGTGAGATTTAAGAGACACCCCGTGGAAACTGGGTGTTCTTCTTTAGTGTAGTCACCACTACAAGTTAGAGAAGAGAGAAAAACAGGAAGCTTCACGTCCTGAACTCACAGAAATGCCCACATGGCTTGACCAAATCTAATCGTAGAAACAGCTTTGTCCTATAAATTAGAGCTTGTTATGTGATGTTTCTAAAAAAAAACACACCCTTTCAGCAAACAAAGAAAATGAGGAGGAAGCATTTCGTAATGGAACAAGAGAAAGACTTCTAGTGCTCAACCCATCTAAGGATCGGTTTCTGTAGTTTCTGTGTGACAGTCTGACAGCTCCTCTCCACAGATGGCACTGAGGTGGGACTCACAATGCAGGCAGCCCTCCAGCACTACAGAGGGTTGATGGTGTTACTTTATTTATTTGCATGTGTTGTCTGTGGTTTCACTGTGCTTCTTGCTGGCAAACATGCTGTCAGAGTGTTTCTCGATTTGTGTCTCATTTTTATGCAGTATTTTGTTTGTGTGTTTCTTAAGTTGCAGTGTGATGAGCAAATCAGTCAGTTAGTGTGACTTAAGATAGACCAAGTGTTGTTCTGATTTCCTAGAATTGGTGATGAAAGATGAAATTCTTGATGTTAAGAGGGGCGGCTTAACATCAAGCTTCCCCTCAAGAGGGTGACTCCTTTGGCACTATTGCCTCACAGCTCAAAGTTCCTGGGTTTGAATCTCAGCTTGGGGTCTTTTTGTGTGGATGTTCTCCCTGTCCCAGCATGGTCTGGCTTCCTCCCACAGTCCAAAGACATGCTGAGGTTAATTGGTGATTCTAAATTGACTGTAGACGCGAATGTTAGTGTGGTAGGTGGTCTGTTTCGCTAAGTGGCCCTGCGATAAACTGGCAACCTGTTCAGGGTGTACCTGTATAGATGATGGATGGATGGATGGATGGATGGATGGATGGATGTTCAGAGGTGCAACCCAGTGATCAGTATTGGTGACCACTGTTGACCATGAAGACATACATGTGATATTAATGGACAGAATCTCAAGTGGCAGTCAGAGTGAGGAGGGTGTTCGTTCTGGAAACCTTAAAGTTGCATCTTCTGCTGTTTACAGATAATGCTGTTTGCATCTTCTGGGTGGGGGTGAGCTACCACCTCAGAAAAGGAGTTTAAGTATCTTGAGATCTTGTTCATGAGGAATGGGAAAATGTAACATAAGTTGAACAGACAGATAGGCCAGAGTCAACAATATTCGTTTTACTGGACTTTCGTGGTGAAAAGGGACCTTAGGCAGGAGGCAAAGTTGTTGATTTACTAGTCAATCTACATTTTAATTCCTTCATATGATCATGAACTCTTGGTAATGACTGAAAGAACGAGATCTTAGGCCTTGTCCACACGTAGCCGGGTATCTCATAAAACGAAGATATTTTTCTATGATTTGGCCTGTCATCCACACAAAAATGCAGATTTACGGTTCTTTTAAAAACATCTGCATGTGGACATCAATAACCGGAGTTTTCTGTTTCAAAACATCACTGCCTAAGACAAAATATGTTCTTACGTCACATATGCGACCTGTGTTTACATTCGGAAACAGTATGTAATGTTTTTAAAAAGGCACTTATGTGATTAGGTGTGGATGAATTTTTTTCTAAAAACGAGGTAGCATGTACGTAAGTTTTTTCTAGATGGAGGGAGCAGGATATTCGGTTTTACAAAAACCCAGCTACGTGTGGACAAGATCTTAGATATAATGAATGAGTTTCTTCCGAAGGGTGGCTGGACTCAGCTTTAGAGACAAGATGAAGAGCTCGGAGTAGATTCAGGCTGAGGTGGTTCAAACATCTAATTAGGAGGCCTCCTGGGTGCCTTCCTCTGAAGGTTTTCTGAGCATGTTCAACTTCAACGAGACCCCGGGATAGACGCAGAACTCACTGGAGAGGTTGCACATCTCATCTGGCCTGGGAACACCTGGGATCCCTCAGAAGGACCTGGAAAATGTTGCTGAGGAGAGGGAACTTCTGGAATGACCTGCTCAACCTGCTATCACTGTAGCCTAACCCTAGATAAGCAGCAGAAAATGGATGGATGGATGATGGATGGATGGATGGATGGTGCATGATGGTGTCCTACTGGTTTGCCATTGGTTTCCTTTTCTAACATTACTCAGCTGTTCATAACTCAAGTAAATCCAGATTCCTGGTAACTAGAGGGCGGTGGAAGAAAATGAATTTGGTTGAACCCTGTTTAAGGGGATTTCATTTGAATCTTTGGATTTCGACTATAAATGTATGAACCCAGGTGTTAGCTAACCCTCAGGGTAGTCTTTACAGTATGATTCAGTCCATATTACCCGGCTGTCTGCCATCACACCCAAACTGCTGCTGAGTGAAATATCATTTTATATCCTTTGCTTCAGCAGAGGAATGTTGGCACACGTCTTCATCAGATACTGAAAAGCACTGTGACATGGACTTGATCAGGGCTTTAGGCATCATCACTGGTCTGTAAGGCCTCTTTTTAGTACATCCAGATCTCAGCAGCAAGTTTTGCTCCTCACAGCTGCACAACAGATAGTGTTGCCTTGTTAGGAGAAACACTGTTCAGCTGTTTATGACATTATTAGAGAGGTTTAGTCTTGAGCTGATCCGATCATGGAAGCATCAAGGCCCACAGGAGAACAAGAGTATGAGGTGTTGTGTTTTCTGCATATAGACATATTGTAGAGGAAGGCTGCATGCTATTCTGTCTGCAGGGCCTGGAGTCTTCAGGAATATCTGGCTGGCACAAGAAGAGGGCAACAAGAGAGCCTGAAAAGAAAGCTTTGAGTGTGGGTTTAATTGGCGTAAACTTTGGTAAATAATCTTAGAATTTCAATAAATGACCGCAGCAGGTTGTTTTCCTGTGTATCATCATCAGCATGGCTTCAGGAATGGCAGTGTCGGCTTGTCAGTCAGTCGGTCTTCACTCATTTTCTGGTTAAGTTTAGGAAAATATCCCACTTTGGTTGACACTTTTAGAACAATAATCCACACCAGAGACATGGTTAAATTTAGGCACCAAAATAACTTGGTTAGACTTCGAAAAAATATCATAGTTTGGGGAAAAAAAATAATCTTTTTCTGAAGCGTCTCCTCAATTTTCTGGGTTACCAGGGTGATAAGTCCCACCCCTTCTAATATATGATTGACTGGCTGAAACGGAGTGACAGTGAAAGCTTTATTAGAGATGTATTTGGCAGGGGAAAAAATCCCTTCTCCCATTTCCCTCAAAACAAGATTAAGAAGGCAGCTTAGTTGAAAGATAACTTTTGTGGAAACTGGGTTGAGTGTTCTCAGGACACGCTGGAATAATGCTGTGAGCCTGTTTGTTTGTTACCTATCTGCAGAGCGGGCTGTGTACGAACACCAAAGGTTTTTTTTTTCAATGCACGCAGAAATTGGACACTAGAAGGGAAAAAAATTGCTGAAATTGTTAAAAAAAAAAAGTGTATTTGATTGAAATTATATACTCCACCATTAAGAACTCGTATTTGACATCTGGCAGTTGAGGCAATTCCTGATTTGGTTTAGGTTGTCTGGTGCTAATATGTTGAATCATTTTTGTTGTATTTGGTGTGAAAGCTTCAAGATTTAGGTGCGCTGTGTCCAGTGTAGTAGGACATTTCTGTACTGTAAACTGGATGTTCTGAAATTGTGAAGCTGTGTGTTATAATTTGTCATGTGGCCATCTGCATAGTCAAGTGTCAGCACATATGGACTGGGTATCAGAGAGATACAGGACATTCAATCAATTATCAATCTATCAATCAATCAGTAGCTTGCCATGAAATCTTGCCTAGCTCACGGATTCTCTTGCATCCTTGAAGCACCTTTATGAGATTTACATTCATGGTTTTAGGTGAAATATCTACTTGGATGGATTGCTATGAAACTTGGTGCACAAATGATGTATTAAAGAGCTTTTAGTGATTATTGGACTTCTAATCTGGCACTAACACTTAAAAATACCATTATCTAAATTACATATAATAAAATGTACTCATATTTTCTTTCTTAATTTTGTATTTACATTTACAGTGGCTGCAATAGGCATCCATTTTCTAGATTATTGAACTATCAACAGCAGGGGCTGCAGCAGAAAGGTTTGACGGCAGTCTATAATAGATGTCACATGGGTCAAGAGGTTTCGTGAGGACAGCAGTGTCTCTAACTGACTCAAAGACAGATGGTTCACAGCCAGATGTCAGGGAGGGGTTGATGATATTCGTTAGGAAGTCGAGCAGATCAGCAGAAATTGTCCCGGACAGGGAGAGGGGAGCGGGTTCAAGGGGGCAGAAGTTAAGTCTGCTCATGGGATTTTTTCAGGGCTTCATTTAAAATTGGTCGAGGGAGACATTAAGCTCATGTTAGAGGGGTCAGAGGAGGAGATAGTGACCAAAGGTTAGCCTGGAGGATGAGCCTCGGCTGTCGCCACTCTTTTTGTGAAGTGAACAGAGGAGGGAGGAGTGAGCCGAGCAGCGCTGAGAGCCGAGCAAAGCGTATGCTCGCCTCTGCGGGTCAGAAGCAGAAGACTGGATTTAAAGTGATAAATGGCAGATTTGCTGGGAGATAGAGGCAAAGAAAGGAGGAGATGAGATACCCAAACTCTTCCAAGAAAGCCAGACTTGTGGATTTTTCCTGCAGCTGCCTGGAGCGTTGTCCATTTGATTTGCTCGGTGGTTTACAGCCAAAGAGCAGGTGGGAGCAGCTTAGAGGAAAGGGGAGAAGGTCCTGCAGGGATAAGAGGGCAGGAATAAATGTGGAGGTCGCTGAGGAGACACAGGAAGGAGTCAGCTGGAGGGAGTAACGAGAGGTGAGCTGAGGACAGGAGGAGGCCGAGGAATCACAAGACATACCTAGTGGTGACGGAGTGAAGAAAACTAGTTTAGAAGGATTCTTGTGGAGGGGAGTGGAGGGGGAAATAAGTGCTGGTCAACAACATGGAAAGGGTCAAGAGTGGCTACTGGCAAGAGCTTCCTTCTCTCTCTTTGTTTCTGTGGAAAAAAAAAACATCTGAATGATTCAGGAGGCCCACAAATAGACAGGGTCATGGGACATGCCAGGGATTATAGATATTTATTGTTTCAGATCTGTCATCATAGGGCCAAGAATTTCTGTTTGTGCCAGTGGTTGTTTGTGAACTACTTATATTTTTAGAAATTCCCTAAATCATTTTTCCTTATTGTATATCAGATATGAGTCTGGTCTGGTCCCTGCTTATGTTTTACACTTATGGACAAACAGACAGAAGTATTTCCCATTCTGGGTCAACATCAACATGACTAAGTTTTTGTTATAAGCAAAGATATTCCTCTAGTAAAGCAAACCTTTACCAAACCGTATACTTTTATCATCTTTATTATAGAAAAAAGAACGTGGCACAATCCTGACACATGATATCTTTATGTCATTATCATCTCCTCTGTTTGTCTGATTCATTTGCACATCTCACTAGAAGCCTTCACAATTAGCTTTATGTCATGTGAACCATTTTCTACATAATGTGCTCCATTAATGTTTTAGTGTTGCTATAAATTCCACAAAATGTTGAGAACTTAGACCATTACACAGAAGAAAGATATTGGGTTTTTTTTGGTCGAAAGTGGTAGAAAGAAACTTTTTCCATATCCATCTTAATACTAACATCATCCTCAGTCTTGTTCCTCTACATCTCTGTCTGCCAACTGTCAGTGGGAATTACTAATGTACATATATATATATATAGTGTCTTTTGACTTCTGCTATACACCGATCAGACATAACTTTATGACCACCTGCCTAATATTGTGTTGGTCCCCTTATGTGCTCAAACATGCTCAAAAACCATTGGACATGGACCAGAGGACCTCTCAGAGTGTCCTATGGGGTCTGGAACCAGGACGTTGGCTTTTGGGTACTCTGGCTTGTGCAATGGGGCCAATCAAACTTGTTCCACTGCATCCTGTTGATGCTTGATCAGAATGGGGTGTAGGAAGTTTGGAGGTCAAATCAACATGTTGGGCCACTGTAATGTTCCTCAACATGTTCCTGATTGTCTGATGTTTTTTCCATGTGGTGGGGTGCATTTTCCTGCGGGGGTAGACCACTGACATTTGGGATTTCCACTTGTATGAGGGAGTGTGCTTGTTGTGGGACAATGTTTATTTGGGTGTCTAAGTCTCATCAACACGGATGGCAAAGTCCAAGGTTTTCCAGCAAAACACCACATGGTACCAATATGATCAATGTTATTCACTTCATCTGTCAGTGGTCCTGATGTTGTGGCTGATTGGTGTACGTCTTCAAGCATATAAAAACCATGTAGGAATGGTAAAAAGGTTTTAAAAAAACTAGATCACCAGAGCAGCAAATTTCTGCCTCTCAGTCTGTGACTTCACAATCAGCTGTTTAGCACCACCTTGTGACAAAACAGCCCAGATAATAAAAAACAAACTGCTGTCCAGACTGCACCTAAAACTAAACTCAGTGCTACCTTCCTCCCAATTAATTGAAATGAATACGTACGGAACATTTCTGTACCTCCTTTGATTCGTTTTTGCAGCTACTTTCCCATTCTGTAATTCATTTTTATGGTTGGCATTGACTCACCCCACATGACAGTCATAAGGCATGACTTCAACAAAACTCTCCCTTCTTGGAAGTGAATTTGAGTTCACGCCTCAAACAGATTCTCGCTGCTGTGTAAATCAATTCATAAAAAAGAATATCACCATGACCTGAGGGCCATTTTCCACACATGGATGTGAATTAAGATAAGATTAACATTAGAGATAACAGATAAAGGATGAATGAACCACAGGCCTGTGTGTGTTTTTTATGTATGTACCTAAGTGTGGTTTATTGAAAGCCATATTACTAGTTAAATAATGTTCATGCATGAAAAATAGTGTTTAGACACATCCTCCTGCTGCACGTTTGACCATAGCCAATGTAATATTTAATAGTAATATATCTTCTATAGACGTTCTCTAATTTAAAGCATTTTCAAACTTATGTTATCTTATGAGATTGAACTCCTAAAAGATGAAGAATTATCCATGCACGCTGACGGACCTATTAGCAGTTTACTCACTAATTAGACTGGAATCTGCACCACTGACACTCTGTCACACACAGGCCAAGTTCTTTCAGCAATAATTTAATTGCACACTTCGTGTCCGAATTCTTCTTGCCTCAGTGACTTCATTGTACGCAGAGGACAAACACTTTTTTATGTCATGATTTTGGAACCAAAGGACTCTGGACAGGACGTTCCATTCCAGGTTGCAATTGATTTGATGCCGTGTAGTTATGAAAGAAGAAGAAGAAGAAGAAAGATGAAGGGTTCGGTCTGCTGTCCGGCCCCGAAGCACTGTTGAGACAATCACCACCCAAAAACACATTTACTACACCATAAAAATTTGCATAAGTTGTTTTATTCATAGTTATTGTCCTTTTTATATTTCTTTTTTTTCCTTTTTCATTGTTTTGTCTTTTGTTGAAGTGGATATCCTGTAAAGTCAAGCCTGAAGCCCTTGGCTGAGTTGTTCTCTGAACTGAAAAGAAAGGGTAAGAGGAGGAGCGGAGTGGGATTCTTTTTTTCCTCCTCTATCTCTCACTCTCTCTTTATCTCACTCACAGTATCCCAACTCAACCTTTATTTTCATTTGTTTGAACAAACAGTGTACCTTACAGTATATTTACACATCATACTGACTGACTGTTTAACAATTTCCACTTAGATAATGCAAGGAAGATTGAACTTTCAAGGTTTGTTTCTTTGTTTTTCATTTTTCTTCTACAGTCTTGTTCTCCTTTGATCCACTTTCTCCTCTCATGCTAACTTTGTTGTGAGGTTTTTTCTTTGTCAGCATTGTAATCATCAGCATCATCGCCGCTATCGTCATCATCATTGTAATCTTTTTTCATCATCATCATCTTCATCATCATCACATTATGATCACCATTATTATATTGATAAAACTCTTTTCAATAGATTCCTCTCTGACAACTGTACAATCGTACACAGTGTTTGACTTTTATATATATTTTTGGGAATATATTATTTAAAACCTAGGAAAAGAGAAACCCAAAGAAAATATATTAGTATCCCAAAGTAACAAAATCATGCATGTTTTAATGTATCCGTCCATAAAAACAAAACGAAACCAAAACAGAAAAGTAACATAATGGATGGGATCTGGTTTTATTTACAAACTGATCTTGGCACTGTTTTTGTTGTCTCTTGCTGGAAACTGGAATGATCATAAATACTTTTGACTCTGCCAAGTGTAACATACTCCTGGTATTATAAGTCAGTGCCCTGCTATAAAAGGCAGGCTTTGAGAGACATATTCTTTTTTTTTTTTAAAGCACAAAAAGATTAAAGAAAGAGGGGGGGAAAGGACCACATTAGAGGGTCGACCAGGGGACAGAACAGAAATAAGTGTGTAGAAAACATATTTCACTTCAACTTTAGACTGTGGCAGTTTCCTTTTTTAGGCAGAAACCCTGTGACATCATGTCTAATGACTTCTCCCTCCCCCCCAGGAATACAGGCTCTCATCAGGTGCACTCACTGTTTACTAATGTTTGGGTGAAAATCCAAAAAGAGAACATTGATTCTGTCAAAATTATCTTTTTTTTTATAAAGCAGCATTAATTGACTCAGGCAAATAAAAGATAGGAGACAAAAGTAACTGAAAACCGCCAGTGCAGACCTATTACTCAGTCTCAGGTTTGGCAGGCAGGTTGGGGTAGCTGTCTAAAATTTCCAGTGTTGCCTCGTCAAACAAGTGCTTGACTGCTGATCCAAAGATCTTGTGTGTGAACAAACAATAAGGATCAGTGTGTGTATATGTGTGTGTGTGTGTATGTGTGTTTGGGTGTCTCTGCATACTCATATTCAGTGCAAACACGTAGGGTTAAAAATCCCATCTTCACCATCAGCTCTGCTGCTTCCATAGAAACAGTTGGATCTACAGTATCGTCCGTCCCTGACCATCTGACCGCCTCATCTGCTCTCCAGTTCTCTGTTGCACCTCTTCAAAGAGATAAACCACCAGGCAGACTGACATGCCTCCGTTTATCCAGCCTGATGATGGGCCGACTGCTGCCAAGTGTGGCCCCACTTAAACCCCCAGCCTACCACCCACCACCCCACCCGCTCCCAACTAGCATCAGGTCCTAGCATAGCCCAATGTACTTCAGATTGTTCTGGATGATCACGTCCGTGACAGCGTCGAACACAAACTGGATGTTGCTGGTGTCAGTGGCACAGGTGAAGTGCGAATAGATCTCCTTGGTCTCCTTGTTGCGGTTGAGGTCCTCAAACTGCCGTTGCACATAGACGGCCGCCTCCTCGTAGGTGTTCTGACCTTTGTAGTCGGGGAAGCACACTGTCAGGGGAATGCGTTTTATCTTCTCGGCCAACAGGTCCTTCTTGTTGAGGAAGAGGATGAGCGACGTGTTGGTGAACCAGTTGTTGTTGCAGATGGAGTCGAACAGACGCAAGCTCTCGGCCATGCGGCTCTGTGGGCAAAGAGAAAGGAAATAAAAAACAATAAAAATCAGATCAAAATTATCTGAAGCACTGTGAGTTGAAGAACTATAATTTTCCTTTTAGCCCAGGAACATTAATATATAACTCTTCCTGTTGGGACCCTGTTGAAGTGGTTAGACCCATCATACCTGCTCAATGATTGTCTTAATATTGACCATAAATGCATTTTTTTTCTCATAAAGTATAGCTCTGACTTGCATCATACTATACATTTCTGAAGATCCATAGGAGCCAATAATAGGGGAAAAAATTCTGACTGAAAAAGAAAAGTTTCATGGTTGGTGGAATATCAGAAAAAAACATTGGCATCTTTTGACCAAATTTGCACCATCATATAACTGGTTTGTATTATTCTGTCAAAGCACGGTTGTACCACTGAAGACCATATGCACATATTAATGAGCCTAGGAAATTTTAGGACTCTATACAGGACTACTTCTCAAGTTACAGTACTTCAAATACTGATCCAGAGATTGGCGAGAAGAAAATGGTGCAAAAATCTGCATGATCCCACCCCTCTTTAACTCACAAACTAAACCCCAGATGTTAACCGCGGTCAACTCAATCAATATTCAACACTTTTTTAAAAAAATCAGTCAAATTAAAGATGGTCAGGTGTGAACTTCATTTTTTTTAACTTGGTGAATTGAGGTGAAATGACTGTATAGTATTTACCTAAATCAGCTGAGTTTATAACACTATTCGACCAAAAAAGTGGCAAAAATTTGTAATATTTAACCAATGTTTTGGGATAACAGATTAAAGACAAGATAAGAGGAGGTGTAAAACTACCCTGCACACATCACAAATATCCACTAACCAAAGCTACGACTTCTGTGTTGTGTCAACAGAGACTTGAGACTCAGACGGACAAAGACCACAGTTTGAACTTTCACATTCTCCTCTAAAGCTGCTGATTACCTTTTACCGCCAGTTACTTCCTGCAAAATCCAGTATTGTGAAACGATCAGTCTCAGAAGACGTGTATTTATTCGTCAGTGTACTCTGATGTGAAGAATAAATATCGCACCTGTTATTATGTATGAAAACTTGAGTGGATCCTTTGCCAGTTTGGTTTGTGTACACTGACATCGAATAGCTGTAACCTCAAATAGCTTCTCATAACAGAAACACTCTAAAAGCTCACAGAAGCAACACTGACTTCTTCCACCCGGCGCCTGCCTCAATGCTATTATGATAAATTTGCTTAAAATATACTTTTCTTCTTCTTTTTTTCCCACAGCAACCGTTCTGACTCTATAATAATGTTTTCACCTTCAGCCATTATGCTCAATAAATAAACGTCTGAGCTCTTCTAAACGTGGGTGAAATGATCATTTACAGCCCCAAGACCACATTAGGTGTCACGTTTATTTTTCTCCAGGGTTGGGTGAAAATTTATTCCACAACTGGCTGATGGAAATCACTGATGCCTGCCTTGTCCTGCAGTCTAATTAGTCATGAGTTACAGTACGGGGTGAAGTGCAGAGGAGCAGCAGCGAAGCTTCACTGACAGTAAAAGAAAAAAAAGAACAATGTGACTGGCATCTGCATCAAACCACAGCTTTAAATGTTGATGTACCTTTGTCTGATTAAATTGTTTGACATATTATAAATTGCAATAGCAACAATATTTGATTTGCCATATTTCTTTTGCAGTGAAACATGCTGGTTTTGGTGCAGAAGAAGAAGCCCTTCTATGAACATCCTTGTGTGTGTGTGTGTCTATACATGCAGGCCTTCCTCACAGTTTGTGCTCATGTGATGTTGAATGTATAACACAAAACAAAGAAAAAAGAAAAGTTGATCCGCTCATGGCAGCTGCTGGCATGTGGCGACTGGCCAGCAGCTTGTGACTGCGAGGTTGTCAGATGGAGGACTGCTGTTTAAAAGGTTACAGAAACAACACGATGCTCTGAGCAAATCACAAGATCTGCGCAGCGTGGAAAAAAAAAAAGACACTGAGGAGGAATGGCAAGGGATTAGACAATCGCTGTGCAGATTTAAAGTAGGCCCTGATTATTCGGTAGTGTAAGTGCAGTATTTTTGGATAATGATGAAAAGGCTGCAGTTATGAGAAGCGACATTGCGTATTAACCTTTGGATATCGCCCTAAAAAAGTGCTCTTAAAGCAGCTAAGATAGGGCTGGAAACATTATATTACCGGTCGTATTATTTATGCACATAAACGCCGATTCTGTATGAAAATAATGTAAGAAATTAAAATGCGTTCACTTAAAAAATTAGTTGCACAACAAACCAGCAATGTTATTTGGATGTGTCCAATAAAAAACAGCCTCTAATAAATACATCCCTAAAGGATAGCAAAGGTTTCCAAAAACAATAAAAGATATTGAGGTCCGTTGAACCATAAGTGCTACAAGCTAAGCGCTAAATACTGTTTAGAAGAAAAAAAAAGACGACTGACCGATTAAAAAATTAGCTAATTGCTTAAACAAATACAAAGAGACACCACAGGAAGAGGACGGGAATAATGTGGGGTTTTGTTCAATACAAATTGCATAAGAGTGTGTCTGCAGACTGTGCTCAGCGCTGAGGCCTTAAAATGGCTCTTTCTTCATCCATATGTCTTCCTTTCTGGTCCCATTGTCTCACAAGACTGAAACACAAGCTCTCCTTTCTCTGTAAGAATGCATCCTCAGGGGAGTGAGACTGGCCCTAAACATTGTATACTACACAGAGTCACATCGGGCTGTTTGACCTCGCTCCTCCTCCTCTTATTTCTAGGGTGTTGGAGAAAAAAAAAAAAAAAAAGAAGAAGAAGAAGAAGAAGCCCAGCTGCTGTGGAAGGAAGGCAGTTCTCTCTTTCTTCACCTGGTCGCAGTGAGGATGGAGGATGGGTGCTACTGGTGGTACCCAGGGGCACTAAAGCATGCAGACCCCCTTCCTTCGCTTCAAACACCCACTGATTCACACACACATATACATCCACACACACACACACACACACACACTGCTGCTTTCCCCCCTCACCTCCTCCTGTCAGAGGACTCGAGAGAGGCACAGGCCTTAATTAAGCTTAAGTATTAATGAGGAAGTTCATCACAGTGTCACTGCTTTGTTTCCCATAAATACGAGTCATTTAAGTGCGCAGCCATCCCTCCGTTATTCATTAAGGGTCATTTTAAATGTCACTGCCTTACAAGGAGGGTCGCTTTGCATTTATCTGCCCAGATGATTTTTCCATGTGACCCTGTTTTTTTTTGTTGTTGTTTTTTCCCCCTGCCACACCTGAGAATTGCATTATTCAGGCTGCTCGCTTTCTGTTTTCCCTCTCTGTTTAATTACTAATGTCTTTACTGTGTGCCGCGACACTGCAGGGTGTAGACGTGAAAACAAGCAAACCAACATACACGTAATGGAGCTGTGCCTAATGTTAATTATTGAGCTGGAGTCTCCTTAAATGTGCAGTTTTATATATTTGTGTCTGTTAAATGTAACCTTCGTTTGCATTGAGAGTAAAATATTCATGCAGAGAAGCTCACAGAAAAAGATTATGATGTAGATAAAATCGTTTTCTGTGTCCATTACAAGGCAAACATCAAATTATGACAAATAATAGCTTTATTTGAGAGACTAGTGACATAAGTTAATATGACATGCACAGGTGTAGGAGTTGTCATGTGTAGCACTAAATCTAAATAATTTCTTAAATAACATTTTAGAAACCCTAAATCTCGAAAACAAACTAGAAGCTTTTAAAATATATTTGTACTAAAATTTAGAAATGCAAAATCTAGAAAGGAGACATGTATGTAGAGCTTGATTTATTTCTTTTTCTCTGTGTATTCTTGAACAGTTTCATTCCATTTTTTGTAAATCTCTTCTTCAAAAGCTCCATTATGAAGCAATTTCATTACATGATAGTAATGCTTTTCATAACCCATTAGCCAGTTAAGAGACCGTGGCTGAGAATATTCATGTTAGACAATACATGTTTAGACGCTGCTCTGAAACAAATCTGATGCCCGTGTTGTTCTGAACAACTGTCGGTGTTACTTAAAGTCACTTAACAGAGAAAATGCTGTTTTACATTCACATCAGTTCATTCATTGTCTTTGCTGCAGCTTGAAAGGAAAAGCACACATGACAAACTTTGACGTGAAAACACCAAATGCAGTTAATTAATTTCCAGTCTTCTTTCACGTGAAATGTAATTAAGTCCTGTTTGACAGATTAATAATTGAAACAATAGGAATGGAGCTGCAGTCGGTGCTGATGTTTGGCTAACATGAGCATTAACAACTGCTAACCTCATATCTGTGCTTTTCATGTTCACCTCACAGACACACATAATTCACTGCACTCGCTCTGGCTCAGCTGTTGTATATAAACCTGCACTACATATTCATAATAATGCACCCACAGTCGCTCACATTGGTGCACAATGCGTGCATGCACATGCACACACACCTCATCTATTCTCTCCAGCGCTGCTGTTTATTGTACACCCCCCCCCCAACTCCATTCCCCTTCTCATCCTCCCCTCCCTAGTCACAGCTCACTGTCAACAGCGCAGGATTAGGAGCATTTGACTGGCCTGTTGCTAAGCAACAGTATCCATGGTAACCGATTCATTATGAAGACAGGGATGGGACAGGGAAAATGCATCAGGGAATGGGTTGATGGGTAAATGTACTGTAATTATTATGGTGTATTTTCTGTCTGGTGTGTGTTGGTGCATTGAAACTGAACCTTTGTCGTCCTGGTTGGAGAATTTTTGTTTTTCCTGCTTTTGTGTCAATAGATAAAGCTTTGAAGACTGAGATCACTGAAATGATAATCACACACAACAAGGTATCATTATAAAGTGGCACATTTTTCTCTTTGAAGCAGGTAAAACTTTTTGCATATGCTGCCTGTTTCAAAACCATTAATCAGAGGTCATCATGCTGTTGCATAAAAACCAATGCATGTGTCACAATTATAAGACTGGCTGAATTTTTCAAACAAATACCAAGCTTTACAGCCTTCTGATGCACCATTCCACATCCATAATCAGTCCTGTTATGCTGTTTTTCATTAGATAAGATGCGGTTCGTTGGGCCATAATTCAAACATGTTAATTTCAAAGCATCCTACTGCTGTGGTTTGCAGCACTTGCAACTAAGACGAAGAAATAAGTGAGTCAGAGTTGCACTTGAACTGAAATCGATGAGTCACCTCTGGTCTGGAAAGTTAAATCGGGGGCTTTGTGGTGCCAAAGGGTCATTTCATTTCGAAATGAAACTGTCAATTAACTGTTTTTCATGCTTACTATAAAAAATAAGCATTACACTTAATCACGGAGTTGTGGCAGTGCCAAATACTAATCTTCTTAACCAGAGGCTGGGATTTTCACAGATTTAAAGGTTAAATATTATTGAAGCAGGACTTAAAGTTAGAACATATTGATAAGATTCTTGGAGGAGAGACTTTATTAAGGAAACAGCCAAACAGCTTTTCTACAAATGTAATCAGCATTTCTGGGATTCTACTTCATTATAGGTTTAAACAAACACATGTGACTTAGGTCATGCCTTCACAGTGCCTCCTAATATAGTCCCAGCGGTTCTAATCTAATAGCTAAATTCATGCCAGACCTTTTTTAACTTGAGTATCTTTTTTTAAAATGACCTAAGATATCTTGCAGTAGGTTTAGGCAAGGATGTGGTTTTTGCTCCATATCTGATAATCTTTTGAGTTTAGTCAGCAGTCTCATTTTTGTACAGGCCGAGCAAACACATGGGAAATGTGTCATTTTCTTAGAAATATGCTCATATTTTCCCCTGAACACTCTGTTTAATATTCTGTTGTAGACAGCTTTTGTACTGTAGCTGATTGCTATCAGATTATCTGTCAGAATTGCTGCTGCACTAATGCTGCAGCCTGATCATCTTGTAGATTTATTGGGGCGTGGCGTATACTATATGGCCAGCATTTGTATTCTAGTTCCTCCATTTCGCTTGATTGAACACTGGATGTAGATTTAATTTTACATATGTAGGACACTGGTGTTCAAAGAAAGGAATTTCACATTTCTAACCATTTTACCACGACTGTATGTTGCATCAATGACTAGCATCAAAAATAAAAATATATGGAAAACATTTAATAAAATTAATAGTAAAGTTTAGCAAATGTGACTGATTTTGACAGGTGCTCACAAGATACTACAAAATGCACATTAGTGACTGAAACGTTATCAGAAGCTCTCAGGTTGCTTCAGTTTGTCACTATGAAAAACAAAAATGAAAAGTTAACCAGGCGCCAACCTCACACAAGTAAGGCTTGACAGCTATGTTATGTAACTAAATGTATGCAGTAGCTGATGCAAAGCCCCGTTAAGCATGTCAGTCTTATCTGATGCAGCCTGATGTAGAGATATTGCCGTATAATGAGGTTATTCAGGCCACGATTAGGATTTTGATAAGCGACGCCATTTCTTTTAATTCCAATTTACCATATGTGGCAAAATATGAGAAAAATGTAGACATCAAGTCACCGTTGTGTCTGTTATAAGATTATCCACGATCCACGATTATCCACTAGCCAGTCATGAAATTGCAAATTACACATGAGAAAGTCCACTGTTTGCACTTTTATCTCAAACATCGCTTATTGGATAATAATTTAAGTTTAAAAGTGATGAATATTGGATTTTGGTTGGTTTGACATCAACATCAGTATAGAGTGGGTCTGCACTTCTTCATTTTAGCTTATTTCACACCTTAATCCCTGATAACATTAGGTCATGGTAAATGTCAGTTCCCAAAAGTTATGACATTAATGGCATGAAACTTTGTGTGCCACTAGTTTTTACTAGTTTTTCTTTATGATTTTTTTAGTGACATGCAAAGGCACAGTCTCTTTGGCTGTATGCTGATGTGTGCTTGAGACAAAGATGATTAATATGATTTTGTAGCAAGTTTTGTTTGTGCTTTTGCAGTATAATTACTTCTACTGAATGCTCATAGGGCCCATTCTTTCACCTGTGCAACACTGTCAAAATCTAGAAAAGCCCATCTTAGAGCAATACTGAAAACTGTTTCGGGCGTTTGTAACTCGCAGACTTGTAGAGCGCTGTGTTCTGTATCCTCGGCGCTGATTGGCTCAGCGACACAGCATCAGTCTCCTCCTACCACATTTAGCATGCGTTCAGCATCCTTGTCCATTTCACATCAACGTCTGATTGCTGCGCATGGTGTTGCTCTGCAGTGTTGCGTTTTCATGAAGTTTTCGTAAAAACTGAATTTATTTCAAGCCCTATGATGTCAATTAAACCTTGTGCACCTTCTCAGGCTTCTGACACCGAACCGAAGCGCCTGAGGAAGATGCTTACCATCACAGAAAAGGTGGAACTCCTCAACATGCTAAAGGAAGGGAAAAGCTACGCGGCTGTACCCATATAGAATTTTATATGTTGTGAAAATTCCGTGGGTTAAAGAGTGTAGAAAGTGTTAAAGAGCATAGGAAGTGTTTATAAGAGTGTGGGAAAGGTTAATAACAGTGTGGGGAGGGTTTAAAAAGCCTTAATATATATAAATAGTAAAATATAAGGTCGCTACTTCGCGGATTTCACCTATTGCAGGGAGGTTCTGGAACATATCCCCAGCGATAGACGAGGGATTACTATATTGTAGTTCCTTATTGTCAGGATGTCCCAATAGCTCTCTGAAAAAACTCCATCTGATCCAAAACGCTGAACCCAGTGTTCTGACAGGAACCAGTAAGAGACGCCCATATTAGTTTCTTCTCATTGGCTTCCTGTAAAATCCAGAATAACATTTAAAATCCTCCTCCTAACCTAGAAAGCTCTTAATGACCAAACTCCATCATCTCTTAAAGACCATATTGTCCCAATAGAGCACTTTGCTCAGAGAGTGCAGGGTTGCTTGTGGTTACTAGAGTTTCCAGAAGCAGACTGGGAGGCAGTATCATGGCTCCTCTACTGTGGATCAGCTCCCAGTTTGTGTTTTGGAGGCAGAAACCATCTCTTCTTTTAACATTAGGCTTTCCTTTTAGATAGAGATCATAGTTATGACTGACTCATCCCTTCATAAGTTATGCTGCTATAGGTTTAGACTGCTGGTAAACTTCCCATGATGCCCCTGAGCAGGTCTCCTCTACTCTCCTGTCTTCCTCTGTCCATTGAAATACCACTTTTGCATGCCATTACCTTTGTGTCTTCTCTCTCCTGTAGTTTGTGTTTTGTTTCTCTGCAGTTATCTCTGACTCCAAAGCTCTCTCTCCTTTAACCTCACCCTAACCAGTGGAGGCAGACAGTTGCCCTCCCGGAGCCTGATTCTGATGAAGGTTTATTCCCACCAAAAGGGAGTTTTTTCTTCCCACTGTCACCAAAGAGCTGCTTAAAGACATTTTTTGATTTGTTGGGTTTCTGTCTATAATATAATATTGTAAGGTCTCCACTCTACTACGTGAAGTTCCCTGAGAAGACTTATACTGTAAATTGGTGCAATAGAAATAAAACGGAATTGAATTGAAATGAAGTGACAACAACAGACAGTGACAGACTGTCAGTCTGTTCCGGATGTACCCCACCTCATACTGATTACATACCCGAACAGGTCCTAACCTCTCAATTATAATCTTATAAAATACATAAATATTCATTAAAGGAATTTGTCGTCACATAGGAAAAGAGCACGAGGAAGTGTGAAGAAGTGAAGAAGTGTGAATCTTCCAGCTAAAGAATAACGCTCTGCATCTTAAACACCCCTGCAGTGACAATACAGAGGACGATGGCGTATCAAAAATACATTTGAATCTGAAATGTGCCACCTATTCAGTGCTGATGCAGTTAATGGGAGCACAAAGGCAGGCTATTTGTGGAGAGGTTTCACCTGAATCAGATAAGGCAGCATCCCGGAGTCTGGCCTCTGGAAACAGTTAAACTTAATGTCACTACTTCTAATTCACAACTTTACCTAGGAGCAAGTAGGAAAATCCTGATAAATCTGCAGCTCAGTTTTATGTGAAGCAATCCACAAACCATTCATAAAAATATATTTGCGGAAATCATATTCACTCCAGAGAAAAATGGTTACATGAGCTAAGGCCTTGCACTGAAATGAAATATGCAACTCATTCCTCTTGGCTTAAATACACTATAAGAGGCTCAGCAGTAAGGCAGCTACTGTTTCAGGTACTCTCGAGCCTTTACTTTCTTTGTCTTCTGTGTTTGAATAATAAAAGTTGTTTTTTTCTCACACCACTTAACTCCCATTGCTACACAGTGCCTGCACAATCTGCTAATTCTCACAGGTACAACCTCACACTTTATTCTGTGAACTCAATTAACACCATACTGCATTTTCTGCTCAGACTTTATTTTTAACCTATAAAACTAATTGATTTCATGTTCCAACCTGGCACAGTGTACACACTGTTTTATCCGGGTAGCCCGCCAATTATCAGGCCAGTTCAGTTACAGTGATGACAAAGTTTCCTCTGGGCTCAGGCTATTTCTAGAGTTGACTGTAAGACATCAAGGTGAACATGGATACGGGAATCTCCTGAGGGGAAAAAAAGAGCGATCATGCTGTCGAAGAAAGAGCCAAAAAATTCCATTGTTGATCTTCCATTATCACAGAGGCATTTGAACAAGCAATAACTGCCCAACTTTTCCAGAGCACTCAGATAAGAACATGAATGTGCTAGGGAAAGGAAATCATTCAAATTCCACAACTGTGCAGAGGAGATAACAAACGCCAGCAGCTCTCTTCAGTTACACGGACTCAAAATAACTTTGATTATTGCTACATTAAAATAAAGTGAATGCATTCCACCATTTAAAAAAAGAAAATCAGTCCAGTCATGTTCCGGTCATGACAAGGAAGGCTTTCTAACCAGTTTATCAAACAAAACTGAATGGGATGAAAAGGAATTACAGTATGCTATTTAGGGCAAGAGTGGAGTGGACTCAGGAAATATTGAATTTATTTGATTTGTTTAAGAATGGCCTAATTTTCAAACTCAAACACCAGCAGTAATTGTTCTCTGGAGTTACAACAGTAACATCCGCTGTTTGCTATTGGTAGAGACACTTGCACATGTGTGCTTTGCCAGTGAAACACAGAAGTGTGAACTGCTCGTCGCGACCCACAGTTCTCCTGCCCCTGTCCTCCCCATGTTTGTGTTACTGTCTTTTTTATGTTTCTTGGACGGGATGTAACTGAAATGTAATTTCGTTGCTCTGAAACATGTGCAATGACAAATAAAGCATTCAATTCAATCAATTCAATTCAATTCAAAGTGTTCACGTCCTTTACTAAATAAAAGTACTAATACAGCGATGTAAAAATACTCCATTCCAAGTAAAATTCCTTTATGAAAAATCCTACTTAAGTAACCTAAACTACTTAAGTTTAACTAAATGTAGTTTAAATATTAGAGTCAGATTACTGGTTTGATTTCTCTGACTGATTTATCATTATATATGACATTATCAGAGTATTAATAGTGAAGCATCAGCGTGTCAGCTCCATGTTACTGTTGTAGCTGCTGCAGATGGAGTAAGCTTAAACTACTATATATACAGTTTTATGTACAGAGACAGCAGACACATATGAGAGGTTATGAGGTGGCTCATGGAAGGGGAACAAGAAAACACAAATCTGTTTTCTGTTTTTAATTTTTTTTCCCTAATCTTTGGCATGTGGCAAGACATTGCATTTTTTTGATCATTTATTGAAATGAAACCATGTGAAAATCAGTTTAGTGAAGCCAAGAGATTGTAAATCACTGGTTTAATCTTTAACAACGTGTTGCACTGTTATATTATCCACTGTGTAAAATCATCTCAATAGGAGAAAGTATAATATTTGCCTCTAAATATAATGGAATATGAAGTACAAAGTAGCATAGAATGGAAATATTCAGGTGAAGTACAAGTGCCTCAAAACACACTTAATTGCAGTACTTAAGTAAATATACTTCAAACTACTGCAAACAGCCAGATTAATAAGAGCAGCAGCTGCCCACAACAATATGGTTATATGGTCTATGTTAAACAGACTATGTGCTGTGTGAAGTTTGTAAAAACTCTGATCCAAGTGGCAGCATGACAAACCTGCTCCAGCACCTGAGACAAAAGCTCACAGAGGAATCAATGTGTGTCTCATTGAGATTCAAAAGCAAACTCCCGTCCCATTTCCAACACCACAGCTAACATTAGCTTCCTCACTTTCCAACGTTTCCCTGCATGACAAGGACATTTATTTTACACTGGGAAAAGACATGTTTTTTTTTTTCTTGATGCACAATTTATGCAGAACAACAAAAAAATCCAGGATTAAAATCATGAATCATCCTGACTGAAAAATCTGTGCCTGTAACAGTAGGGAAATTGGAAGATAATTAGAAGAAAAATGGCACATTATTACAATAAATCCAACTGAAAGTCAGAGGATAGCATTATAATCTCCACTTCAGGTAGTCCTCTCTCCAATAGAAAAGGCCATGCAACCTCTGTCCTTCTAAATGTGGATATATTCATTATTTTCACATAGAAAGCAAATTTTATAGTCTTAAACTCTTAGACCTTTCAGCTCAGGGTCCACTTAATAAAGCACTCAGTAGAATGAAGTTTAACTGTCTGAACATTTGTCTCCATTAGACAGCTAGGTGTCAAGGTGTTCATTTGATATGGTCTGAAGGAAACTAAAGGAATGTTAAATGGAAAAAGTAGACATGATGCAATGGATATAATAAATTATGCACCAAAGTGCCATCGAAGCAGTTCTTCAGATCCCATCAAACTATTTCCTTTGTTTAAAACACACAATAGCTTTACCTTAATTGAAAATAATCATCAAGCAGCACAGACAAAACTTATTTTTAAAGCGTCCCTAATTCATTTCAAACAGCCACTATCTTAAAAATCAGTGTTGCAGCCAACTGTATGTGTTTGAGATTAACAAAAGAAGAAAAATGAAATCTCATTATTTTCCGGTGTATCTGTGTGGCCACACCAGGGTTGTTTGTATTCTAGAAGGGGGTGTACAGAGAGGAAATGACACAGCAGAACAGGCTTGTGCTCTATTTGCTTCTCAGAAAACAGTTTAACCATGTTACAAATATTAGTTGTTTGATAGCATGAACAACTTGCAACATTTCAACTTAACTCATAGCAAGGAAAACATCTAATAGGATAAAAGATAATTTGAAATTGATATTTTTTAATTTAAGCCTGCTTCACAGTCGATTTGTTTTAAAGGTATACTATGCAGGACTTCCCTTGATGTGTATAGACTCATACAAAGGTTATTCCTGTCAGTCATTGCTTTTGGCACACGAGAAGTGTGTGACAGGTTTTCTTCTTGCAGGTGGAAAAGTTCATTAATATTCATGAGGAAAGTGCTACCTGAGTGGCCAGTGATTTACGCATGAGGAGTGAATATCAGAGTGAGCCAATCACAGACGGAGTAGGACAGGTCATGCCTTTGCCACCTGGTGAAGGTTTATCTGCAGGGGCCCTTGCTCTCTGCCCGTATATTCTTATTTTGTTGTGTTTGGGTTGTTTCTGGGCTGTAACCTTTGTACAGTACGTGTGCAGCCCTCAGCTAATAGCAGGAGAGTTTGAGACATAAGCAGACATGGAAATGGCAGACACAGCACAAGAAATAAAGACGCAATAAAAGCGAGGTGAAATGCAAAACAGTCAAAGCTTGTTCAAACGGTTGGCTTTTATAAAGGAGACTAGGATGAAGAGTTTATGGACTTTCTGTTGGACAGGTAGGTGCTAGCAGTTAGCTTAATTGGCCTGATAAGTACTGGCTTTATCTAACTAACAGTAGCTTGCAGTGTATCGCACACCAAGTATTAATCTTGATTAATGCAAATGTCATATTGCACAGCCAAATCATTCTCTAGCACTGATGACACAACACTGTGTAGAATGGTCTGGCTGCACCTTATTATCATTCTGCATGTTTGTATTTCTTTAAACCAATCACATTAGGGTCTAAGAGCAAGATGCTAACACGTTGTCCTCTTCAAAAAGTGATTTTGTGGAACTTTTGAATGCAGAAAGGTGAAGACTGCCATTAAAATGGATAGATAATAAGCAGGGCTGATTTACTGCATGATCCAAACCTTAAGCAAAACTTAAAATTTTTATCATTGTCGGTTCCTAGTCTGGAGGCAAAGGAGGAAACCATTTGAAATGTGTGGGCAATGACGACCTTATACTCGCAATGTACATCTGGTGAGTCAGATTAATGCAAATAACTGTATATTTTGAAGAAAATACCCCTTGAGATCTGTAGTGCTGAGTTTGAACTTTGATTCATTTTCTGTCTAACACAAGACACGTCGGTTACAGCTGCAGGCCCAAACCAATGTTTGTCAGTCGTCACTCTGTGCTAGTGGGAGGTTTGCAAATGCGTACATTTATGTTTGCAGCTGTAAACTCAAATCTGCCATGCATATACATACTTTGGGCTGAACATTTTAATGTCTGACTTCAAACTCTGTTTTACAAGTCTGCACATTCACTAGCAGGCCTGCAAGCCTTTAAGTAAATCACTGTAAAGAGCATTTAGGTAGTCGGGTACACCATTCTTGAGTCAGTGCTGTATGTGACACTGCAGGTGGTCAGGTCAGGAACAGAAGGTGTCTGGTGGTGGTGTTAGGCTGTGTAGGAGAGGCTAAGTTTAAATATTACGTTTGTCAACAGTTAACAATTCCTGCAAAATAGACCTTTAACAAGCATACGTGCACCAGAATGTTACTAATATAAGTGTTATCTACAGTCATTACAGAAAATGCTTTATTAATCAATGCTCAGTCTCTTGGGTACTGGTACTGAAACTTAGCAGGATACAGTACTTATAGAATTTGTACTAATTAGATTGATGTCTGCCTTCTTCATCTTCAAACTGCTTTGATTGGCTGCTGCATGCAAGTCTGTATGGGTGTATGCATGTGTACATACTGTATGTATGCACTCACTGTGAGTGAATAAGTGGCCCTTGAAAACAGAATTTTCTTACCGTCTGGTTGTCCTCATAGAGTTTGAGGTCATAGCCACTTAGCTCAACACAGAAAATGATTGCAGTCACGCCCTCAAAACAATGAATCCACTTCTTCCTCTCTGAACGCTGTCCACCCACATCTACCATCTTGAAGGTGAGCTCCTTGAAGGTGAACTTGTTCTCTACAATGCCGGTGGTCATGTCACGGGATCGGAGAATGTCCTCTACAGTAGGGATGTACTCAGGTGCAGAGATGCGGTCCAGGTCATTCAGGTAGTAGGCAGTGTTGTCCTCTAAGTGGTATTCATTGGATCGTTGAAAGCACTCCTGGACCCCTGAGTCTGCCCACAGACGTTTCATTACTCCCAGCAACTCTGGAGTGATCTCCCCCTTACTTTCAGCAGGGCCTGTGAGAGCAAAGAGCTGCACGGCATCATAGGCGCGGTCAGGATTGTGAAAGTCAATCTTAAGGGTGGTTAGGGCACGGATGATGCGGGTGAGAGAGTCGATGGCATTGTACAGGATGAGAGGCTTGTACTCCTTGCAGGCTTCTAGGTTGAAGCCTCCGCTGTGGATGATTTTCATCTGCTTGACGATGGTGCTCTTGCCAGAGTTGCTGGTGCCCAGCAACAATAGCTTGATCTCACGCCGCTGCCGCTGACTCTCTGAGCGCAGGTGGCGGTCAATTCGCCGTGAGCGCCGCGCTGCTTCCTTCTCCTCCGAGCTCTGACGGCATCCCATGGTCCTCCACCACGTGGTAAGCGCAAAGGAACTCGTGCTGCTGCTTGATGGGAAAGCAATTTATAATGAAGTGGTGACTGAAATGGAGCTGGTGGAAGAGTTGGAGAGGGTTTTTGTGAGTACGAGCTTGCCGGGCAGGAGGCGGACAAAACTTCACAAGAGGCCAATTTAACACTGGACTGGAAAGCCACCTCACAGAGGAGTGACTCAGGAGTATTTCATTCTTTTTGTTCAGGGGCAGTCTGTGAGTTCTGTGTGGGCAGAACCCAGACTTGTGGGATGCCCACACAGCGCCTGGCACTGAGGTTGGACTGCCTGCTGAAGCCAATGGAGCTGGGGTTCATAGCAGGGGCTCCCCCTGAGGAAAAGCTCTGGAGTACGTCAGTAGAGAAACAATTTGGGCTTGATGCGTGCGAATAGCAAACCCTCCTCACTCTCCTCCCACATGGCTCTAGTGGTGTGTTGCCCTTGTTTGGCTTCTGCAACCATCCACCTCAGTTCGATATTTGGCCGGCTTGACTTGATCTTTCTGATGAAATCTTTTCTGTCTCTTCTGTGGTGAGATATCTCCCAGACAACTGAAGGCCTCCAATTCTGCCAAAACATAAGACAAAGAAAAGGCTTGAAAAAACAGGTTTAAGACAAACAAAGCAGTTTTACTAGTTTGTGCTTTAGTACAGTTTAACATTTTGGAATATATCATGTTCTCTCCAAGGGTTAGAAGGAAATCGATACCATTTTTATGTCAGTGTATTAAGTATTGAGCTTGGTTAGCCTCCCTTGGGTGCAGCTAGTCACTAATTAACATGTATTTTCTTTGTATGATCAGTACACAAACAGATGAAAGTGTTTCAGGATTCAAATGTGTCAATAGTGACAAGCCAGCCATTGTAGAAGGGGGTGTAACAACCAGAAAGAAGAGTAGACCTGTAATGACCAGCTCATCTGTCATGTCCATACACTTGTTAGTTATGTTGTGAATGTTGGATTGTTAGTGTGAGAAAGTTACAGCAAATGGTCACCACATCCAACTGTATGCAACATTGAAAAGGTGTAGGCAGTAGATGACCTGGCACACAGTTCAGGCAAACCATACATCCCACTCATAGTCAGAGGCACAGACGTGTTTGGTGGATGGGTAAACGACAAATTATCATTTTCGTGCCAGTAGAGGTTAAACAAAGACAACATGATGCGTCAGTTACTGAGCTTTAGAGGTGCTGGTAGGTGTATTTCTAAACTCTAGCAAGAGCAAGGCTAGCTGTCTGCCGCTGCTCTCCATCTTAATAGCTGTTTTCAGATGAGGGACACAGTAACATTCTTGGCTTCATCAATCTGTTATAGTGACTGTCATACGTCCCTTTTTTAATAGAGACATTATTATAGTTTTTTTAGGTTATTTCTTTATTTATCATAGATCTACCTTAGATTTTACTGCAAAATGTTATTTATTCTGTACACCACTGGAGCTGGGTACAAATTTCATTCGCTCATGTTTTTCATGTCTGAATGACAGTAAACTGAACCGAACTGAACATACCCATGACACTGATGGAGAGAGCCATGGTATGAACATAACATTAGCCATCCATGTATATTGAGGGAAATAAAATGCATGAGGTCAGACATTTTTGTGTTTTTGCTCAAGAGTTCAGCAAACTAGTTCGTCATTGTAGATAGATAGACAGACAGACAGATAGACAGATAGATAGATAGATAGATAGATAGATAGATAGATAGATAGATAGATAGATAGATAGATAGATAGATAGATAGATAGATAGATAGATAGATAGATAGATAGATAGATAGATAGATAGATAGATAGATAGATAGACAGATACTTTATTCATCCCAAAGGGAAATTCACGTTGGCAGCTCATGCTAGGATTAGGTCCCAGCCCAACACTTCCTAGATTGTCACTTCCCCTTCTATACCCAACAACATCCTGCATCAGTAAGTTGTTATCCTGTGTGTGCCTCTCCTTTAAAGCATGCAATTCAGACATGTGCCATGTTGAAAAAGATACGGAAATGCTACGAGGCCCGACCTACTAAGATTGCGACCTTTACAGGGAGGTGGCCAAGGTGAAGCCGACATGGTCAGATTAATGGCAAAGAGTGCATGTCTGAAAGAGGCTCATGCTAAGCTAGGCTAATTGCCTCGGGGCTCTAACTCCACAGGCGTGACAGTGATATAAATCTTCTCATCTCACTCTTGGAAAGAAAATAAATTAACTGAACAATTACCGAGGAAACAAAAGAAAATACCAACTCTAATACTGTCTTTATCAAACAGAAAGTGACTAATGAGGCAGTGAAAGCACACACAGCCATACTAACATGCTCACTTCCCATTCAACCATGTTATCCATATTCTGTTTACATTTCCACTTCAGGTTTTCTCCTCCTAAAAGTCACACACAGCAGCACTCTCCATCTGCAGTCCTGCGTTACCATAGACTCTGAGCCAAAGTAGATGTTAGCGAACCACGCCCACCCATTTAACACCACCACACACACAGACTCATTATATACACAATCAAGGTCAAACACACGGATAGAAACAGGCAGAGAAAAGAAAACAGAGCCACTGTTTGAAAGGAAAGTGATGCAGTATAAACAAGATGAATGTGATTCCCAGCGACCAATAGCATCTTCTGCTGTTCGCCCTACAACCAGGCGCCTCTGACTGCTCCACTTTTTTTGTCTGTCATACGCTGCTGTTCTGCAAAATTGCTTTTTTTTCTCTTTTTTTTTTACTATCACAGTGGAAAATAACAGGCTCGAGCCAGCAGGTGCCTCTCATGCTTTCATGCCTCTGTAAAGCTCCCTCTGCTTGCCCAGACATCTGTGCTGTTATCCTTCGAATTCTGCATTGTGATCAGAAGATGAATACAAATATTTCTGGGAAATTTTTTATGTTTGTTCTGCTCCTGCTTTAACACATGAGCTGTTCTGGAGGCATCATTTTTTTACTCTCATAAATCAAATCCTGAATTCACATAAGCTTAGCTGCATGAATTAAAAGGAAATAGTGTGTGATAAATGTGAAGCAGAGGCAATTTTGGAGCGGTGAAATCCTGTGAGATTCTGCGAAAGATGCACATTGAAACAGGCTATATGCTATTGGCTGAGTAACAAATGTGAAATCATACTGTGGCCTAGTTTGGTTGGCAAAACTACATTCTGCAGAACTGTCGGATACAGAGAGAGCGAGAGAGCATTTCTCAGAGCACAGCGAGTGAGGTCCACTCTTCAAAAGACTGTGAGGACAAACAGAGCAGAACAAAGCCAGAACAAAGCATCACAACACATACAGAGTGGAGAGCATTGTTTCCTGGCTGCAGGCACCTGACTGCCCTCTCAAAATGGCATAGCTAGCCAAACCGGTTAATGCACATCACTGGTTTTGAGAGCCTATGAAACACATTAAAGCTGCGTGTGAAGTCGTTTCAATTTGCTATTTTAGAAATGTGCAGCACATGCATTTCTGCACTTTTTGAAGTTATGCCACTTGCTTGATAATTGCCATGAAAGTGGTGCGCTGGCAGTGCACATTCAGTATATGTATGTTATTACCACATTAAATTCATAAAAATAATATTGCATGCTTTTACACTGCATAGAGGAGAAGAGCATGGCCTGCTTCTTACGTGCACCATCGTAAGTGGAGCACAACACAGCGGGTATGGAGTGAGTAGAACTTTGAAAATTGAATGTAAAGTAAACAAAAATTAATTAAGAAAGTGCCTCCAGGATGAAAACATGCGTACTCTTTGTAACAAATTACATACTCTGATTTAAGGTTGAAATAGCTCCCAATGTAAGCAGCTGCACATAACAGATTGTCCAGGAAAATGCATCTTTATGACAGGATTCCACATGATGCCTGCAGTGTCATCATCTTTACTCTATTAGAATACATTTTCAGCTCTGGTAACTCTTACCTATCCCCATTTACAATCCTGTGCAAAGGTGTAAGGAAGTTTTAGATTCTTATCCATCTTGCAGTTTCATTAGGGAGGGTTCTAATTGGCCCTAGATTCATTCAGCAGCACTACAGCAGCCCTAAACCTGCAGCCAGCAGATGGTGTAGCCTCCACAGAGCCCTGATCTCAACAACACTGAGTCAGTCGAGGATTACTAAGCAAAAACCTGCAGGACTGGAAAATGAAGCCAATGCCAAAGTTGCAAAAACAGCAGTTCTACAAATGGCCACTTGAGGCTGGCTCCAAAAGTGAGTCAATTAACCTCCATGTTAAAATGCCCATCTTTACTGCAGAAGTGAACAAATTTACAGCCCAGAACAAAGAATGTATGAAAAAGTCCAGCTAATTTCTCTGACAATTGCACCGTTGTTATATTTCTGTATAACTCACCAATTTAAATTGCATTAGGGATTAGAGTCAGGCGTAATTATAGGTGTGGCCACTTTAAGTGACAGATTGGTGCCGCCATACAACAGTTTGTGGGTCTGAAATGTTTACATTCCCTACCTGAGCTCCAGTCACGCTCCATGCCTTTGCTTATTTTTGGATTAGTCTGAAGGTGTGCAGGTACTAGGATGATGGTGACGGCCAGAGCCACCACACTGAGCTTCAAAACTGCTATAGGTGGCGTCACGGAAAGTTTGTTCATCCTCATGCACAGTCTATGGAGACAGAGGCGACTGAGAGGCAACCGAAATCTACTGAAGAACTGTGGCAAGTTATTGAAGGTTATTGGAACGACCCACCTGTCAGGTATCACTATGCTGTTTTATATTAGCGTACAGGGTGGTCACAGCAGTTGCTGATTTGATTCAGTTTTTGTGTTTATGCTTAATTCTAGTTTGCATGCTCTCCCTGTGCAAAGTGGATTTTCACCGGGTACTCTGGCTTCCTCCCACAGTCTAAAAACATGCTGAGGTTAATTTATGATTCTCAATTGTCCATAGGTGTGAATGGGAGTGTGCTTGGTTGTCTGTCTCTATGTGTAGCCTATGTCCAGCCCCCTCGTGACCTTACAGAGGATTAAGCGGTGTATAGATAAAAGATGGAAGTTTAATTCTCTTTGTACAAAGTCAACCGTCCATACCATTATTTTTTTTAAAGCATTCTTGCATTTCCTTTACTGCCTGACACTTTTGCACTGTCCATCAGACCATCTTCCAAAAAAGGAGTGTTACGAGGACAGCCAGTGAGTGAGTGAGTAGTGGCAGAGTGGAGGCAGAGTGATGAGTGAAGGCAGAGCCACAGGGGCCACGTAGAGAGGCCAGCATCTCGATGCATCATGAGGGCCGAGGAAATTTGATAGCTGACATGAGACTGCGCCTGGTCACTCTCCAGCCTTCTCCTCCACACCTCCTGCTGCACACAGCCCATCAGCTCCCCCGCCTTCATCACTCTCCCCGGTGCTTACCTCCTATTATTAATTCACCATGCTGCAAATAATTACAATAGCATCCTCTATTAGAGGCGAGCACATGTCATGTTGTCACACTGTGTTTCTGTTGTTTAGTCTGCAAAAATGCTATTAAAATTATGGTCAGTTGCATTAGATTGAGTGCTGATTTTAATCCATTAGAGGGTTAGGGTTAGGTTTATTGCTCAGATGCAAAATTTGTTAGAAGAAAAGTACAGAACACATGCCAGTTTGGACAAAATGTGAAGACACATATGTAGAAATCTCACATTGCTGGAAATGGGGATATCTAAATAGCCTCATCTAGATTTCTAGCAACTTAACACCTGAGATGAGAAAGCAAGCGTTCAGGTGTCAACATCAATCTCACAACGCTACTGAAGACATCATGCGATTTAAATAAATTGACATTACCACCGATCATGTAAAAGAATGGAATAAAGTACAGGTAGTGGTCAGGCCCAGTGCTGTGATGTGTAATGATGAGATTTAAAGATGCAGGAGAGTCCGGCTCATTGTTCCAGAGAGTCAGAGGAGCAGAAAATGTACTATTTTTATGAATGGGAGGGAAAAGTGTGCATTGCTGAAAGACAAGTAAAAGGCATAGGTGTGCTTTTAGTCATCTCGTAATGCTTTATGAATGAGGTGTGCAGGTGTGTGTGGTCAACAGGTTTGCATTTCACGAAGGATCGGATGAGGCGCTCTAGCTGCTGTGGACGGGCGGCGGGAACAATGCTGCGCTTCACGGCAGTCAAAAATGACTGTCGTGCCTAACAGGCAACTGGCAGGCAATCATGTTCCCCATTTGTGAGCCACTTAACCAGTACCCATTTGCATGAAAACTAACTATGACAAGAAAAATAGCCCTTTCATCACAGCTGAGCAGGCCAAGGACTTTTGAGGAGCAACCTGGGGACTGGCACCTGTGTTGGGAAAGTGCCTGAAAAATACTGGAAGTCAGTGTTCTCATAAGGATCACACAGAGGGGCACATGCATTTCCAATTTAACCTATCTGTGGTGCTATAAGGAGATGTGATTTTTCTGTTAACTGCACAGTATTTCATATCTACAGACCCCATTGGTTAGTAGGTCTGCTGAAGCCTCATTCATACTTTTCCACTGCACACCACAGATTCTGCAATAAACATATTAAATAGAATAAAAATAATCTCTTTCTTACTGATGAAGGCTGGCATTAGTCAAAGATGCAATCCATGATTGAACATACATCACATGCATAGAAAAAACAACAGCTCACATGCCTTACGATCAGCTGCACAGTGCTTATGCTTTCTCACCCAAATGCAGCTGTTTTAGCTGCTAAAAGCTTGCTCTCGCTTCTGCCCAGCTTTCCCCTGGCAGCTGCACCAGGAGAGTTTACTGAAACACTCATGACTGTGTGGTCAGTACCCACATCCAGTGTCTTACTGGAATCTGCCAGAGTGATTTTCACAATAATATCCGAAACCCCAGGAGTGAAACAGTAGCTAATCCCTCGATCTGTAGTAAGTCCTGCTATTGTGTCAAGATTAAGCAGCGAGAGTAAAACTGTGATCAAACCTTCGGGCTGCATCGGGCGTTTATGAACTCTGTGGTGGCTGTCAAGAACTACTGATTTTTCAGTTCTGCATTTTCAGAACTGCATAAAAGCTCTACTTCTCTGGCTGGGAATACAAACTGTGATGTTATCGAGTGAGAGGTGCCTAGAAAAAAGCAGATAAAAGTTATCCAGCCAATCAGAAAAGGCCTCTGAGGGTCTGCAAGAGAGTTGTCTACTATAGATTTATATGATGCCACACAGGCAGTGGAAATCTGAGAGTACCAACAAGCATTCCTCAGATTCTGTTGTCCTCAATCAGCACAAACCCATAGATGGTGCAAACAGTGACAGTTCATTAGATATTTAAATTAGTAGTTGACCAACAGGTGATGATCAAGCTGGACTGAATACATCAAAAGCTTCCATTCACAAATGAAGGCATATATAACAGTAAATCTGGTAAACGGATGTTGCAGCTAAATAATCCTCTTTCAGATAAACATGATTGTTGGCATTTTTCCGCACAGTGCAGCAATTTGAAAAGTGGAAGGCAGACTGAGGCCTCAAATTGAAATGTCACAACTGTTTGGGTGAAATGAGACAAAATTATTTTTTCTAACTCAAGTGGGTGAAGATGATTGAGGCTGTTGACCCCATAGGTGGAGGTCAGGGTGACATTCGCGGGCCTGTGTTGATGTTACTGAGGCACAGCGGAGCATCGGCGCTGCACACCTGCTCAACGCTCAGAGAAATTTCCACGGACGTTAGCATTTCTTCGGAGGGGATGAAGAGTTTCAACTCTGCTAGTGACAATGTTGATACTGAAAACACTTTATCAGAATATGATCTGCAGCTGCAGAAACAACAAACAAAAGCAGGGCACACATTTTACAAGAGCATGCTAAAGTTTCATTGCAGTGTATCATCTACAAAGAGACACAAACTGATGTTTTTATAAGGGCGTATAAATTATAATTTAATTTGCCCTTATAAACTAACCAAGCAGTGCTAAAACATATCAATATATTGATATATTTTAGCACTGCTTGGGTTCGTCAGTGACAAATCATGGTCTTGAGGCTTCAGATTTTTTAATATTTAATCAGGAGCAGACGTGTTCGAGCAGATTCTGCCTTTTTATTGAAGCACTCTAAGCTTAAATATTCCCATTTTCAACATAAACAAGCATTTAACTTGAACGAAATCTTGTATTACAAATCAGCTGCTTGAATTGAAGACATGAGGTTTCACTCTCTTCAGTATTACGCCAAATACTTTGGAGCACAACATCTTGTGGTTGATGGACGACACATGACTCAAATCAAGTCTTTAAAGCTTAGACTCCCCGTTAGCTAGTCTGGCTTGAAATGCAAGGGAAATACGTAAGTGAGGTAGGTCCCCATACAAAACAAACATTATTATAGCAACACAGCAAAGCAATCTATTATCACTCATCTGACTAAACTTGACAAAGAAAGGCTTTACTGAAAGGTTTATTTTATAGAAGTTGCATATTGGGTTATTGGACTACATTACAAAGCATGATTTATTGCTTTTTATTTTTGTTTATTCATAAAATCAACGTCTAAAATATTTCACACAATTTGTATCCAGGATGTCTGATCACGCTGAAGAAGTATTGATTTCTTGTCATTTAACTTTAAACTCAGCGTGAAAGCTGAGGATCTGTAATAAGAAGTGGATATTGAATTTGGCCTTGTGAAAAAAAGAAGCAAATATTTTACAGACAGCTCGTCTGACAAATTTCCATGGCATACACAGTTATATAACTTCATCTGATTTTTTCTTTTGTGTATGTTATTTAATCAAAAGTGTCTTGTCTGTGTGCTCTCATTTATTCCGACTGCTTTCTGTTTAGATGTCCTGCCGAAGAACCGAGCCGAGAGGAGTCTTAAATCAGCCCTTCTAGAGCTACTGGAAGCAGCACTGGAGACGTTACCAGTCTGGGAAAGTTTCCAGGAATTCTTGCATCTAGCTGCTAATATACAGACGACTTTCTGATAAGATGGAACTGGTTACTTTGGTGATAATGACCTTAATCTTTCTAAATCCTTTTGCCACCCTAAATGTAGTAAACTACACATAAGTAAGAAAAAAGGCTGCTGTCCCTTCCAACTTGCCCGATAATCTGTTTTGCCATACCATGTGTACACTGTGTGCCTCCAATGAAAGAACCAGGGATTGACTGGGGTTGATAGTTGACTGTGTACTGTAACACAAATTGATTCATGTGTAATGTGACGCAGTAAATGCAAGGCGAAAAATGCAATTTAAAGGATAAGATGGAGAGTATGGATGTGAACTATATAGGTGGCTGATCTGCAGGATACCAGACTGAATGGTTTTTGTGTGCAATCCAAGAAATGGGTATACTGCAGCTATAAAAAAACTGTGGAATGTGGGGCAAAAGAACAGACGGTCAATTTAATGCTCAGAGCTGTACTATGACAGATCAATGTCGCCCCAATGCCACTTGCTCACACAGATCCTTTAGACAGTCCTGTATCATGTGATGCTTCTGGAAAAGCATACTGAGCGTCTTGTTGCTACTAATAACCAAAACGCATGCTTTGCTGCACAGTGGAACTGAATAAATGAAGTATTCCAACCTAGAAGGCCTGCTTCTGTGATGAGTCAGAGCTTTGTGATGCTCTACGTCAGAATCATATGAGATATAGGTCGCAGGCAGCAGCGATCTTCTGCTCCATTCAACAGTTTGCACCACTTTTAAATTTCACATTGGATCCTAAAAGGGCTGCATCTGGATTAGCCCTCATTTCCCCCACAATAATAATCCAGTTCATATTTCAGCATGAAACTCCATCTTCTTCTCCTTTGTTATCGGTTCTGGCAAACAGATTGGATTACAGTAAAAACTGAACAAGCACAAGGCCTTGTCATTCAGGCTGAGCGAGGATAACTAGTTAACTGCATTTATGCAGCGAAGACACATTTGAATGGGCTGTCAAAGGGTCTCAAGAATGAGCTTGTCAGCAACTGTGCGCCTGAGATTTCTCCACAAGGCAGCTCCTAAGGGGAGGTGTTTGAGAGCTTCTAATGGCCGCACAGTTGCTTCAGAATCATGTGTCGGGAGACCGTCCGTCTGGGCAGGGAGGTGGTGGAGTGGACTCTAGATCTCCCAGATCAGTTCTGTAATTAAATATACTTAAACCTTAACCGTTCCAAATCTAAAATATGCATGAAAGCAAGTCACAATTGCTTTTTTCCAGTGATATGAATCTCCTTATTCGTTATGAATGCACCAAATCATATGGGAGGTTCAAACTGAATCAAACTCAAGCTCATAAACTACAATCATTGTATAGTTATTGTAAACTCCTAATTTGGCTCTCACAACTGTTTGTTCAACATTTCGTGTTACTACTTTTTTGACATGCCGTCCTGAATGCGGGCTTCAGAGAAAGATGCCTGTATACTGTACACATGTGAGGACACTACTCATTCATTAGGGGAAACAATGATGGGCAGTGTTCTCCTCTCGACTCCCCCAAAACAGTGGGCTGTTTACAGGGTGGGGACGGGGTGAGGGGGAGTGAGGACTCTGTATGCTAGATGCTTTTTCGTGATAATGCTCTGTTTAACGTTCCTGATCTCGATGGCTGTGTTCCCCCTTCTCCGATCCAGCGGGTCACACTGAGTCACAAGGCCAGCCAGCGATGACAATGGCATGTTTGTGCACAGGCAGAACTATGGGTAGGCTGTCTGATGTGAAGGGATAAGATGGCACAAGGTGGACACTAGAGTCTCGTGTGCCTGCACAAGCAAATGTGAGAACACACGTGAGCCTTTGGAAACCGTTATACATTCACTGTCGGCATATGGTTAACCGAAGATCCCATTCTTTCAAAATATACTTTATTAAGTAGATTTGAACAACTCAGGTTGGTGCTACAAACATCCTGATCTCTATTCAGACACTCACCCCAGCATAATATTCATTTGGGTCATGAGAGATGAGATAAACGTTTACTGCAACAGAAGGAAATTGTGGGTAACAGACACTTTCAGGCTTCTACAACCCACAGACATTATCTGCAGTTGGTGATTTGTTTGATAACTGGAACAGGAAAAGGAAAAATATCTGCAGCACATGCGACAGTATAACAGTGATGAATCCACCCAATGAGTCTCTGTAAAATTACTGCTGTGACGACGGCGATAAGTGGAAAAGCTGCGAAATCACAAATTATTAGGAGTAAAGTATTGCACGTGTTGAAGTGAGGCGGTTATTCCTGCAAATGATGAAATGATTGCGCAGAAGGTCTCAAATCTGTTTCCGAATTAAATTATATTTAATCCAGTCATGTTGCCAAAACCCCTAACAGATATAGCAGGACGAGTGCAGCTTGAATTGTGGTTATTTAGAGGACGAATGGAAGCGGGAGATGTTGTAAAACACTGGAATCAGATTATTTATTGTAGAAACTTCACGGTAAAAGCAGGAAGGAGGGATGCCAGTGGACTGTGGAGGTCACTAACTGATACCAGCACCCTGTCGCCATTTTCAAGTGGAAACACAGACCTGCATGACCGTCTAAACAGGTTCTGCTGCAAACTTTGTGTTTCAGAAAACCTGTATCAACATACTGCAATTGCGCATGTGTGAATGCACGCATGTGTGTGTATTTAATATGTAAATGCACACACTCCTTTAATTTGTCTCAGCACAGACTGGGTAGTAAACCACAGCACTCCCTCATCATCCCCCTCCCTCCCTCTCCACCACCTCCTTGTTGTCATATGACCGCTGTTATGTGTGTGCAATGGAACACAAAGTTGCTCTGTTAGTCCCCTCTGCTCTGCCCTCTCATCACTCAGATTTGAGTGCTGGAAGTAAGGCCCTCTCACTCGCCGGCCTCAGGAAAACAGACAGGCCCCTGTATGCGACTACCAGCAATGATTAGAAAAGGAGGGCAGAGAGAGAGAGAGAGAGAGAGAGAGAGAAGGATGAATTGAGCTGATGTTGTTTTATGTAACACCAAAAGATAACCTAATCCTTATTCATTCACAGGGCTTTTGTTCGATTCAGCTGACAGCCTTTTTCTTCGCCTATGCTTTACTGTTAAGTAATTTATTAGTCCTCTCTACATAGGCACCCATCGAAAGAGAAATGGCTGCCAAAACGTGTCTTACAGCTGTTTGTGTGGGGATGACACTCCGTCCCAACTACCTGGCCGGGATTAAAGACCCAAAACAAACACATGTGCTGAGCCAGCTGAATCAGAGCAGCGCCCCCGTCTCAACATGCAGAGCGACAAAGCAGCTGAGACACATGAACCTCAGGGACACGTCTTCCCCCTTCTGTGGTTTTTATGGGATATTTATCTTCAGTCTGCACAGTGTTAAGGATCAGTTTCCATGTTAAGCCTCACAGCTGCTAAAACAAATGTATAGGAGTTATGTGATAATTCTGCTGGTCCCTCTCCAGGAAATAAATGACACCTCAGATTAATCATTTTATTAAGTAGGCTGCTGAGGGAACTACGCTTGGCTCCCCTGGTACTTAACTGTAATAGAGCTGAGTTTAATTGTCCAAGCTGGTGGTGTGCTCACCTACAAGGTTAAAAATGGCTGAAAGTGCACCGGACGGTGACATTGGCCTCCTCGGTGCACGAGCTGCCACCTCAACAGCCGCTGTCGCTTTAAAAACCGAGTGTGTCCCTGCTGTCCCCTGCCATTATGTCACCCAGTGGAATGGATGGAGCAAGTAACAAAAGAGGTGGAAGGAGGTCAACTCAGCATAGGGTTGGCCACACTATTGCTCTGGCTTGTATTTGCATAAATGCCACTTGAGTTGCAACATGCATGTATAGTACTGTTTAAACAAAAAGAATTAGCTGTTAGCAGAGGCTTGCTGCTTAATTTATGTGATGTATATTCTGCTGATTTAGAATTCTTGTGTCTTGAGTTTTGTGTATTTGTCTCAACAAAGCTGCTTAATCAAAATAAGAGCAATTCTGTTTGTTATAACATTAAGTTCAAACATTCTGTATAAGGGTATGATGACATTTTTCAGTGTTTGCGTATGAAACTTAGCCCATTATGTAAGTGTGTGATTAACCTTTATGTTTCACACTGGAACTTGTCATCCATCATTCTAAAGCCAAGGTCATCAGTGACCTCTGACATTTCTCCCTCCCCAACATGCTGCAGAGAGAAACAGAAGATTTTACAGCTGATATGGAAAAGATGAATTAGACGTTAGTGCAGCTCGCAGGGCTCATTAGAGCTTTTGTGCTACAGTGAATGTGACCTTGTTTTGTCTTTTTGATGGTCACCAACCTGTCACTGAGGCAGTAGTGGGATATATTGAGGGGAGAACAAGATCTCTGCTGGACAAGGACACTGACTTGTGGTTGCAATACGTAAACGGGCAGAGAGTGCTGCCTGCAAAATACTGTTTGCATGCAAAACACTATTTGTTGTGCACCCAGTTCTGATTGTGGCTGCGATGTTACAGCCCACTGTTTCTTCTTCGAACTGATATGGCAACAACATGACGAGCAGATTTTGGTTTCCATCTTAAAATCACAACTCAGACCAATATTGCAGAGGAATACACTTTGCTTTACAGTGTCTTCAGTGATCTCCCGCTTGGAAAATACACCTATATGAATGTAATGTGAATAGTGCGTAAATTCAACGTGCAGCTGCCCAGAAGCCTCATTCTAGTTGGTTAGCATCACACTGTATGACAATATTTCTGTCCAGGTTTTCGCATTTTTACCTCAAACCTCAACCACGCAACACTACAGAGGGTTGAGCAAAGGCATAAGTGTATCATTTGTGATTCAAGAAAGAAAGGCGTGGTGGAATTTTCACCATCTTCGCCTTGATTCACAGATGTCTCAGGGCCTCGCGGACACATCCAGCATTCTTTCTGTGTCACATGCTCAAGAAAAAGCGCTGTCTTTTTTCCTACCACCGTGAAATTATCACGGTCTTCCCTTCCATTCCCATTCCCACTTACCCACCATCACCACCTCCTCCCATCCATCCATCCATCTATCCATCCATCCATCCATCCGTCCATCCATCCATCCATCCATCCATCCATCCATCCATCCACCCATCCACCCATCTATCCATCCACCCATCCATCCATCTATCCATCATCCATCCAATCTGTTCCAAATCTTCTCTTGCCTTCCTTCTCTTTCTCTTGCTCCGTGCTGCATCAACCTCCGCCCCTCTGCCCCATCTGCCTCCCTACTGTTAAACCCCCCAGCCCCTCAACCCCTCCCCACACTGGTTCGCTCCTTCTCCCTCTCTCAAGCATGTAACACAAACACACATACAGTATACTCAAATGCACATGCTCTCCTGATGCTACACGGCAGATCCCAACCCCCTCCCTCCTCTCCGTTTTCAAAAAAAATAAAAAACATACGGCAATGCTCGGTTAAAAATATGAACGATTGTTGAGACAGAAAATGTCACAAATCGTCCTGTTCTGCCTGCTGAGTAATGAACACGCTCTGCTCTCTCCCACTTTCCCCTTCCCATTGTTGGGATTTATATTCAACACACACAAACAGCTGGACGCAAATCAACCGAATGAATCCAAGTTCAAGATCGAGATCATTAATTGATGTAAATTCACCACGTAGAGCGGAAGACTATCTGGCTCCACTGGCCAATCTTACAATGTCCCTGTGCCACTGTCAGGCCACCATTTGTCCGCTTATCCCAGAGTCTGCAGAGCTGAGCTCCACGGGATTTGTACACCTCCCACTGCACATTCACATTCAATGTCTAGTAAAGCCAGTTGTAAGCACTGAACACCTGATCGTGTGTGATGGCGGCTTTACTCTCTCATTTCCCCTCTTTCTGTTACAGTTAAGGCCTGGACAGAGCAAGGAGACGTTCACACAAACACATCACTGATGCATCCTCCACTTGTCCTACATACAGTAATTATATGAACTAAGCACCGCGTTCACATTAAAGCATTCTATAAGCATCGAGGATGCTCTGGGGAGATGATGAGTCAAATTGCAAGCATAAGATAGCAGCGTCCGTTGGCACAGAGCTAACAGGGTGGAGGAGGGGACTGGACAGGCTGCCTGCCTGCCTGCCTGCCTGCCTGCCTCCCTGCCTGCCTTGGTGCCATCTCTGAACATCACCTTCCCTGTTTTATCAGTCGCCCTCCACAGAATGGAACACACACATATCACCTTCCTGGCTTAAAGCTAGCCAGCCTGAAAAAAGAAAAAAAAATCAAAAGCTGTGTGAGAGTAGTCAAGCTTACCGTGTTCACAAGCCAGCATCCATTTACAAAGGATACTGCAGACAAGCCCTTGCAGGGAGTGAAAGGCTGTGTGCAATCCACCTTTAATCCTGCTGCTCCATCTTCATATCTTCCTTCATAATCACAGGGTCACACACACATCTCTGTCTCTCTCTCTGTGTTTCAGCTGCCCTCTTTCTCTTGTCTTATTAGCGTCTGTGTTCTATATCCTCTCTTGTTTGCTCCGAGGCAGTTGAGACACTGCAGCGATGGGGGTGGAGGGTGTGTATATATGTGTGCGTGTGTTTGAGTGTGTCAGAGACAGAGAGGCAGAGAGAGGGAGTGCAGGGCAGAAATGGAGGGAGGAGTCAGCAGGGATAGAGAGAGAGAAGGGGGAAATGGTCAGGATTAAATCATGAAAGTAACAGACAGAGAGAGACAGAGGGAGAGAGAGGGAGAGGGGAAAAACAGGCTTTGATGGTGTAGCTACAGCATCCACTGTGTGTTTATTTCATGCTATTAAATATACATTGGTCATTAAGGAATCTGAGCTGTGTTGGTGAGAATGGAGGCAACACAGCGAGTGGCTGCTTGAGGTATTATATGCTTAATGACAGGCCAGCAGCAGGATTGGTTGTGATTTCATTGATGACTGAAAAACATACAAGATAGGGAGATATGGAGAGAGGGAGGAGGAGGAGGAGGAGGAGGGGACCGGACAGAGGAGGAGAGGAAGGGAGGGGAGAAATGACGACAAAGGAATGGGAGGGGGATTGGACGATGGTGTAATGTGCTGTTTCCGTGCCAACTGTTTCTGTGACAGTGGGACCACTTCCTTTATTGCTATTGGCTATAACCAAGAACTGATAGAGACTTGGGCAAATGAGGCAGCATGTCACAGGGTGTGAATGGGTGGTTCTTTTTCACGTGATTTCTTCCTTTTCTAGTTACTCTCTGGGAAACGACAACAACAGAAAAAAAAGAATGTGTTCATGTGTGGTGAGAACACATGCATGACCACACAGAACTGTAATGATCACACCGCTGGAGCACGATCGCTTTGTCATTATGGATGCCACCAGTGTGTAAAGAGACTCCTCCCTTATTTCTAACACACACACACACACACACACACACACACACACACACACACACAACAACCTAATACACATTCTGTCCGGCATGAAAAAATCCCCAGATCAGGTTGCTCAGGGTGTGTAGTGTAATGCAATTGTCTGGACACCAATACTGGTGTCATGAACTGTGAGATAATTAATCAGCTCGGCCAGAGCAAGTGCACATCTGGTGGGGGTGAACAACTTTGTGTTTCCCTGACCTTTCATCTGGGCCTTTTAATCCGGTCTGGCGTGCAGGTGGTGTATTGTTCCCATTTTTTCTCCCTGTCACTTTCTCCCTCACTGTGTATGACCCCATTCAGCATGCTGCATATGAATAATTACTTTGAAACAACCAGACCCTTGCTCTTTAACAGCCATTTAATGCTGCAGAAATGTTTCATCTCTCAGTTTTGGTGTTCAACTGGGACTTTTCTGACCTCCTCCAAAACAAGAACAGAAACGACAAACAATGTCGCAACCACACGCTGCAAGTCAGGCACATAAAACTGAAAGCTACCGCAAAACTTTCAGAAATCCACATCCCCATCTGTATAAATCACATTTAACAGGATGCCATTTTCAGGGTCTTCACTAGTTCACAGAGGACAAGCGTACAAAGAAAGTGCCTGTTCAGGCAAGACGCCATGTTCGACAGCCTTGACTCCAAACTAGGTCACTGTTTCCACTAAGGCTCAATACTTGCTGTTGACATTTTGCCTTCAAATGTCAAACCTGTGACGATCTACCTGACCAACAGTGGGAGATAAATCTCTAGGTGCAATAGCAACATTCACGTCATGCATGTTTCGATGCATTTGAATACAAAAAGGTGTCAGTCTGCTGGAAATGACGATCTATTTGGCTGATTGAAACACAAAGCAGCAACCAGACATGTTCCTGATGATCATGAGTGATTATGAAATGCCATTTTACCATTTAGCAACCAGTTTCCCTCTTGAAAGCTACCTAAAACTTCTTGACTTTCTGGCAGCCAGTGTCCAGTCTCCTCTTACTTTACTATCAAGCAGAAACACTCAAGTTTTTTTAATATACCTTCAACAATTACAGACCTCTTTTTTGCTAAAGAATAACTTGATGTAAATATTTTCATGACTGGTAACAGCTAACCTTATAATTAAGACTCAGCTGTAAACCTATCCAGCGACATTAAGTCTGTAGATAATATTTTGGATGTGACTTTTGATTAAGATATCTGTTTTAATCATTTGGTGACCATAGAAAATAGTATCAGTGCCGTCACTTCAGTTAATCCATCAGCTACTGTGTACTCAAACTATTACCAAAGGTTTCAGGTCGCTGGAGCCTTTCCCAGCTGGCATCGGATGAGAGGCGGGGTCCACCCTGGACAGGTTGCCAGTCCATCACAGGGCCACATAGAGAGATGGACAACCACACACACTCACATCTACGGCCAATTTAGAATTGCCAATTAACCTACCGTGCATGTCTTTGGACTGTGGGGAAAAGGCACAATGACAACATACAAACTCAGCTGGACAGTGCTAACCACTGCACCACCAACCCTAATGTTTAGTGCCGAATCATAACATAAACGACCTTTTGACAGCAAGGTTATGACCTACACCGCTGTAAAGAGCGACTCAGCAATTCCCTCTGGAGCAGCACTTGGTGTCAGTGGGGAAACTCCCTTTTAAGAGAAAGAAACCTCAGAGGGAACTAGACTCAGACAGGACAGCTAGCTGCAGTGAGACGTGTCTAAAGAGAGACAAGATGAGCATCTTCTTACAAGATATACCTTTTTGAGTTTGCAGAACAGCAGCAGCATAAACAATTGATTAAGCAGCATTGGTTGCTCATGAGTTTTAAAATTCACTTCAAGATTTTCTTGTTAAAACATAGCAGGGTTTGTTTTCTAGTCTGGTCCCTGAGGAGAACTTTGGCAGCAGAGGGTGACCTCTTAAGTTCCAGTCAAAAATATTAAAGCTCTAAGACTGTCTTTTAAATCTGTTTCTTGAAAACACATCCTTTAGACACTTCTTTTTAGAATGTTCTTTTTTCTTAACTTAGTCCACTTGCATAACTTGTGTGCTCACTTCTGTTTTTCAAGACCCCCTCCACGAGTGCCTTATGACCCCTCCGTCTCCTTCAACATTTCTCCATCCCTTTCACTCTCCATAACCTCACTATCCCTTTTTTGTCTCTCCCAGATTGTCTCTGTGCCTCTCCCAGCTTCCTGTCTCCCTAATCCTTAATCCTGTGGAAATCGGTCAGGCAGAATGAGCCAGCTTTGATCAGGCCCTCATATCAGGCATGCTAACAGTGTCAGCACACCCGGATCCCACAGAACCCTGGAGCCCAAGGGGAGAGCTTCAAACAGGCGTTCACCCCCTGACTCTGCTTGAGAGGAAGGGGAAAGAGAGGCTTCAGAGTTCCTATCTCAACTGCCAGCTACAGGCTTTGACATAAATCTAAATTTTAGCAAACATTTGCATCATGACTTGACACCGTTTAGCTGCAGTGACACCTATACTTTTCCGCATGAACTAAACTTGCTGTGGGAAAAGAGATCAGGAAACCAGCGCAAAGCTGTTTGCGGTTGAGAACACTGCACAGTACAGAGATGTGAAAGTCACTTCTGCTTCTCTCAGTAGTGTCCTTGACAGCAAGTATGGGATCTGTGTCTTTGGTGTTCTAGTGCTGTGATCCATGGCCAGGGATAATATGTGCTTGAGTGGGAGGAATTTCACAAAAACACCTGGTGTGGTGCAAATGCACAAATGCACGGAAATTAACCTTCCTTAAAAAGGTCAGCTTTGTACTAAACATCTAAAAAAGTCAGAAAAAAGACATAAACTGCATTACGTCAAAGCGGCTTCTGCTTTATGCTCACATTTTACTCCACACATCCAACCCTGAGAATATGTTTGGAAACAGAGAGGGAAACTTTGCAAACATGCTTTTCCTGACTTGGACTGAATGCATGAAGATATTCAAGAAATATTGCAAACATCCAAATAAGTACGTGTCTTGCCAGTGGAGTCTTTTACCAGTTGATTATGTCAGTGCTTTGCACACAGGTGCAGAATTTCTGAGTGGAAAGGTTATCATGCATATTACACATGGAGTATGATCACATGAAAAAGTAATTGGCAGAACATGTGACCTCGCAGAACCAACAGAAATTGTACATAAAGCCTTTCCCCTCTTACAGCCAAATGACCTGCAGGTTGGAGCTCTCTGCAGATCTACAACAATACTGACAGTGTCTTCAGACTGCTCATTTAATCAGTCCAGAACTGTAATCAGGTGCTTTAAATCAGCCAGAGAAACAGAGCATTTAGCAGGGTCAGTCTGCAGGATGTGCAACATCTGATATGTGATATGTCACTACCTGTTAGAACAAACTCCATTCTTCAACTGGAAATGATAGAGGAAACAAGTTTTCTGTGATAATATCCCTGCTGTCATTATCCTCGTCCTAAAAATGTTAGCTAGAAGATTAAATTGTGCAACCAAGTCCCATATCAAAGAAACTGATCAGGTAGCTGCTTCTATCATGGCATTGAACAAAGGTGAATTAAAAGATGAAGATGGAAACAGGAATATGGCAAGATGTTTCTCTAAATGGAAATAGAAATGAAAGTGATGTAATGAATATAAATACTTGCATGCATAACTCTTCTGCATGACTTGCTGTGTGGCGTCTGGTTCATTCTCATTGTAAATGATGACACCTAGTGGCCAAAGTGATGTACTGCACTGTTATATGTGAGCACTTTTTTTGTTTTTGGTGTTTTATTAAAAATAGATGTGTATTAAAGAATCTGATTCGTTTGAATTACAAAAATCCTAATCAGTTCAAACTCAAAATATGAAATTTCAATGTATGTGCTATACAAGTTCAGTTGAACGTGACGGTGAAAGGCTTTGCTTTGCTTTATTAAAGTTATTATACCACAAGTTATTAGTACCAAACACAATGTCCAACTGAGACTTTGTTCCCTTGAAAAAACGACCCCAGAGGATAAACAGTTTATTACAACTCATAGCTACATTTTTTGCAACAGTGTCCTCTAGTGGCCATGTTAGGTATGACAAGAGGAAGTGAGTGATGTAGTTGACTAAACCTCCCCCAATCCCAACAACCAATCCTAAAACCTACTCTAATCTTAAGCACCAATCACAGCAGAGTCATCTTCCCACAGTGTCCCTTATGTTAAAACAATCTTGCATTGAGCATTAAGTTATAAAGCTACATAGTCCTCACAGGGCGGAGGTCAGGGTGGAGGGGTGGGTGGACAAATGGGTGACTGCTGTTTCTTTCCTATATTAACCTGAAGCCTAATTTTTCTTTTAGACAGACTGATAATTTCGAAGATGGTCTGATGGATTGTATTCAGAGGGTGCAGAAAAATGACTTCTAAGGTCATTCAGAATAGAGAATTTGCTGGTCCAGGCTGATATTTAGGTTCGCCGTATATTTACTTAATGAGGGATACGCCCCTCTCCTTATCTTTAGTGCACTCGCCACATAGTGAGCCAACTAATATACTCTTATCTACATTTTTACAGCATTTTCATTTGCACTGACATTATAGGCAGCACTCTTTGTGGCTATGATGTAGCTGACATTAATATGAGATTAGTGAGCAACAAATGGAGTTTTTAAAATGAATGTCATTCAACTGAAGCATGTAATTTAAACATCTTGGCAGCAATTGAGACTCGATTAACAATCTTTACACCCGACCCTAATATTTTTTGCACAGTCACGGTTGAGGTGATAATGGAAGCCAGAGAGAATTTGATTTTCAGTTGCAAACCTTTGGCCTTCAGTATTTAACTAAAGCTAAGAGCTGATGTTTGAACTATCAGTGATTTTTAATTTATGGCTGCATGTTCTGTGTATTTACTCCTGCTTCTAAGAACACCTTATGTCCACAGCTGCAGTAAATGTTCCCTCTTGACATCTGTGGGGCTTCCCTTTCTTGATAGAAAATTACAACCTCTAAGAATGTAAATAAAAACTTTTATCACACATGTACTCGTCAAAGAGCAGTGTTCTTCTCTGAGGTTCTACTTCGTCAGATATCCCCAACAAGTTCATCATGTGAACTACATAATTTAGGTGCTTTATCACATCTGAAGCTACAGTGACTATAGTGGTACTTGTGATTACAAAGAACCCCTTCAGGATCATATGCTCCTTGATCCCTGCTCTAGCTGAGTGTAAGGAGTTAGTTCATTCCTGTCCTATTGCAGCTCCTGATGGGAGAACGCCACCCCTCCAGCTGGTGTCTATAAAGATATGATGACACAAGGAATGTTTCCAAACTGACCCTGAAGCAGAACAAACCAAAAGTTCTAAAAGTACAGACGCTGTTTTTTTAGAGGTGGCGGGCTACACTGTCTCTAATAAAGCTCCGCTAGCACCAGTTTTGTTCCACAAGGTATCTGACTGCAGGTTGATGAATGCTGTGGAAAAACCTCAGTTGACCTTGAATTAATAAGGCTTTTGGTCAATGCTGCTTCTGTATCTTGTGAATATGTGGCTCTGTTGCTGAGAACAGATTGTACATAATCTGTAAGAAAAGCAGCTCTTTGCAGACATTGGTAATCCCCCCACACTCTTCGGCGAGAGGGAATCCCACTGACCCCTTTCTAAACCCAATGGCATCTTTATCTATTGCAGTCTTATCTGGCGCTGGCTAAGCCCTAATAGGGAAGTGTTTCTATGTTCAAGCATGAATATTTGTTCCACTGGAGTGTAAAACCCACCTCTGATCAATATGTGCACAGTCCAGGCCTCAAGTATTGGACATTTAGGCATTTTTTAGCTCTTCAGACTCTGGTGATTCAATTTGAAATAAAATATTGGATAATACTAAGTGCTAGGTGTCAGCTTTAATTTGACATTAATGTCGCAAGAACTATTTGGGAAACAGCCATTTTGAACAGATACACATCAACCTAAAGAAAATATCTGATATTTTGTGGAAAATCCTGAATGCTCAGGCCCACAGACATCAACAGATGCCCTGATAATGCTCCCCTAGGCCCTTCACTGCAGCCTCTTCTTGTTGTGGTGTCTCAGATGACTGACTTGGCCGGTTAAGGACATTCCACCCCTTCACTCTTTGCTTCCACCACATGTCTGGTGGTTGCTGTAATGCTGGATGATGAAATGCCGTCCAATGAGTTTTTACGCTCTGGGCTGAATCTCAGCACACAGCCGCCTCCTGTCCATCTCTACGTTCACTCTGTTGCTTCTGTCAGCAGTGATATGATCAATTAAGGCCAGTGTGCCAGTTCCTCTGGCAGACGGACAGTATATGCCCAAGCAATAATAGAACCACAAGCACACTGTATGTCTGACAGATGAGGTCTATATGCTTTGGGTCATGAACTATATCCTTTTCTCTCCTGTTCTCATTCCATCATATTGATAGAAGCTAGTGTCAAATCCGGGTGCGCTCATAAGTTTTATCGGGTCAGATCCCAACATTGATCCACTAGGCTGATTGTATTATTTGTTTTTGTTGTATGAACTATGTTGTTAAGACCAGCAGCATCTGTGCAGGCAACAGCTCCATTACTGTAAAGCCCACATTGCTCTGACCTGAGGGCTTCTTTTTTTTCTCATAACATCATTGTTTTGTTAACAGACCACAGAAAGTTGCTTTTACAGCAGTGAACAAAACTATGTTGTGCACGAACAGATGCACTTGTCACACATTTTGCATTTAAGGATATGTGCCCACCCTTCACTTATTCCATCTATCCATGCGTATTTTCTTATATAGTAAGACATTTTAGTAGTTAGTCATCTGATATCCTGACAATTCTGTATTGATGAAGTGGAAAATCAACATTTTCAATTAAAAACAAGAAATCTATTCGGCCATAAAATTGTCATAAACTTTACTGACCATATCCACAAGACCTTGAAGCTCTCTTTTGGATGCTTGTCCTTCAACTCTCCCCCTGGTCAAATTGTAAATGTTCTGTAGCCTTTCAAACCCCCGCTGGAGGAGGAGGAGTTGTTGATGTTTTTGGTGACCACCCGACCTTTTCCTCTCTTGCCACCATCTGGTCAAAACATCCACTTGAGGACATCAACGTCTAATGGACAGATTGTCATTGAATTCGCTCAGCACATTTGTACCCAGAGGATAAACGGTGCCATCTGCATTCTTTTTTAGTGCACCTTTAGTACAAAACTTTCTCTGATCGGTGTATTGGCTGTTACGAAGCCCCTGTGCTTTCCCCCAAAGCAAACAAACCCTAATTTTAATGATGTCTTGCTCCTTTTCGTTGTGCTGCTTACTGATAAGGCTCCTTGAACGGAACAAGACAAAGGGTGCAGAGCTGCACCAAAGGCTCTGTGAAGCTCTGGGGCTCGCCGTAGAGGAAAAACAAATTATTGCGTAATTTGAAAGTTCTGACCTCATAATGGTGCCTAGAAGATGAAAAGTTGTGAGATAAACAAGTTCACAAAACCCACAAATGTTTGCATCAAAATAAGAATGTCAGATTGTTCCATGCAAAGTCAGTTGACTGCCAAAGACATTAGGTTCAGCCTCTGGAGACCATGAGTATATGTACAAAATGTGTTAATACTACAACACTTCATGGCAATCCTTACAATTATGGTTGAGTTTGGACCAAAGTGTAAGGATATTGAGTGATTAGGAATTTTTCAAAGACAAAAAAAAAGGTTTGCCAGCACTGATTAAAGGACCTCGAGGTATCTATGTCCTATAGAAATGTTTATTCTATTTGTTTATTCTAGCAAATTTGCCATTGTACACATTGCAATTATAACTGTATGGGAGAGTGGCACTGCAAAACCTGTGTGCAAAATCGTGAAAATAAGAAAAAGAAAAAGAAAACAAAAAGGTAGGCCTATCATATTTTATATGACCAAAATGACTGACTTAGTTCTTTTTATTTTCCTGCTCTGGTCCCACTGTGTAGTGCGTTGTATTATTGCCCATTTTTTTCTAAGCTGTGACCAGAGGCATGCAGACCCCAGAGCATGAAATGATTTGAAAAGACCTGATATAGATTTTAATCTACAAAATCGTTCAGATAACTTCACAAACCATTTCTGATAGGCCTCTGGCCCTGTGTGTTACTGGATTTCATTGCAAAATAATGCCAAAAAAGAGAGGCCTTAGTGTAATTTGTACCAAATCTCCTCTGTTTAACTATTCAGTTTTAATTTGCTCCTTTTTTAAAAGACATTTTTCGTCTTAATGGTTAATTAAATTTGTTTAATTTTGAGAGGTTTGTCCGTTTTCAGTGTTTTTGACAGTAATTAAAATAATGCTTCGTGCTTGAATCAAATGATCGTGCACTTAATTAAATTACAACCACGCATTATTACATTTTACAATCGACGTAATGCTCACGGCTTTAGTTGGAGGTGTATATGATAGGCTGCAATGCTGCCAGCTGAGGGGAAACCATTGCGAGCGTTTTCAGTGCATGAAAGCATTTCAGTGCACGTCCTACTTGTAAACCTCTACAGCAGGGCGATTTTGCGCGTTCCCGTGGACTCTCGCCATAGAAAACAAAGCTGAACGTCTTCCATAACAGCTAGGGGTGCAGACCGGAGGAATATCCGAATTTATTCTGGACACACCAGGCTGAATATGGATTTACAGTGGGTGTAGCATCATTGGAGACCGAGCCTTCTTGGCTGGGGTGACGGCAGGACATTAGCGAAACCGACGAAAATAACATCTGTGTTTTTTTTCTCGGGGTGCTTTGTCTTGTCCACCTAACGATAGCAAACCATCATTCTCATTTCAATTGCAAGATATTCAGCTAGTGATTACTAGCTGCCGCCGGGATGTATCATCATGTTGTCACCTAAAAGTAACAGCTAGGACGACGGATTGTGAAGGAAAAGCAGAAAACCTCTCCCAGGTCCCAACGGGTTGTCACCGGGACCTGAATCTGTGTTAGCCACAGTCGCGGAACCCACTGTTTTCGGCGATATGGCGGAGCAAGGCTACTCATCTTGGTGAGTGCGCACAGGCGTTGCGCTACTGACTAGTAGTAGCTACCGAGCGTTAGCTGCTGCTACTGCCAAGTCTGAATGTAATAGGTCATTAAACCAATGAATTATATGTCTGTCACTTCACATGAACGCTTGGCTCCTCATGTTGATACCTTCAAATGCATTTATCACCGTCTATGGGGCAAAATGTCATACATCCAGATATTTTCTCCTGCAGCTCAGATATTGCTAACAGCTAACTTTAGCTGGCTGGTTAGCTAGCCGCGGCTAATCAGCAACACCAGCTGATGCTGTGCTAACGTTACCCAGCTCCGGTCAAATCCAATGGTGCTATTGTGAGCGAATGCTAAAGAGCTAGCTGCCCTGCTAACGGCTTGATAAGCACACTGGGTTAGCCAGTTGGCGAATTACCCTTTCGCTCACGATTTTGCCCCTTGCTTTAAGAAAGATGTAATTTTGCACAATAAACGTAGTATTGCATGACAGTGTCAAGCAGCTTAGTTGACGTTAGCTGTGCCATCAAATTAGCGTTAGCTGATTAGCTGGTTAGCATTCGTCGTCGACCCGCTGCACACAATAACAAAGGTTCTGCCGTAGATTGCTAAACTAGCATCGCAGTCATGACACAAAAATGCCAGTTTCTGTATATTGACACACGACAGGTTGTAACAGATGATATATTGGGGTTTGTGGTGTACCTATAGTTAAGGCCAGGCTACGATATAGCTGAATTTTCGTGCTTGGTGAAGTATAGAATGAGCGAAACCATACAGAGATGGTGTGAAATGCGTTGTCCCTGTGAATGAAAATGACCACCTTATTAGGGCCCGGCTAATTAATGTAGGCTACATTATGCTTGTCTGATCACAGCAACACGGGTTGAGTGTTTGGATCAATTTTAGAACAACATCGGCTTGTATATGAGTAGTCCAAATCAATGAGTCTCCAGGAGCAGATTAGGTTCAATGAATGATCCAGGTCCACAGATATACTGTTTTCATCTTATAGGTTGTCCAGCTTGTATTTGATGGCATATTTGTCTTAAGATTATTTGAAAATGCCTGTATTTCTATTGTTTTCACATAATTTGAACAACGTATCAGTTTGAAATCAGTTGACCAAAGCCTTTCCTGCTATTAGGATATCTGTAACACAGTAACTTTTTTTACAATTCCTTTGCCAACAGTGTCTTTGTGCCGTTGTGAATTTAAACACACTTTGTAGCAAGGCTGTATGGTTAGGGAAATTGCTCACATTTGCCTGTTCATTTGTTATCTCATTTATCTGGCTTGCTGTTAGTAGGAGGTTAGTTTTCTTTGTTTTAAAACGGACTTGCATTCTGTTCGGTTAGTTGGAAATTATAAGGGCATCCATTTTTAGTATCAGTATTCAGCATGCAGCTCAGTTTTATCAGGAATTCAAACTGACAGTCTTGGATGGAAAAATCCATCTTCTGGACTTACAGTTCATTCCCCAAAGCTTTCCATAATATTTATCTATTAATGTTTGAATAATGTAGACTTCGGAGGCTGTATTTCATGAGAGGCTTAGTGGGTGCGTTGAGAAGTTCACTAGAGAGCAGTTAACAGGTGACTTCAAATGTAATGTGAAGGTAGAAGTTAGGTTTACTTTATCTGTTTTTATGTGTTTTGTTTGTTTTGAACTTCAGGGTTGAGTAAAAAAAAACAGTGGTGTCTAAAACTCCTAAAAAAGAGTTCATCTATAATAATTTTCCATTCATTTTAAAATACTATTTACAGTGTTTTGATAATTGCATCTAGTCTACAGCCTTTTGTATAAAAATTTGATGGTAATAAGTGTTGTTGTCATCTTAATTCTGCCTGGTTGACTTGTCAACAAACATAGTGCGTCTGAGGTCAAAAGAAGCATTGCCATGGATGGAGGGGGGTCATTCTTTTTTCATAAACGCTGCTATTTATGAGGGTAGTTTTGCAAGCGCTCACTACTGCTTGAAGGTTTTTGGAACTTGATAAACAGTGCAGGAAGGAAGTTAGATGGGCTTTTCAACTTGCTGGGTCTTCTCACTGTACAGATGGCATTAACACTTGGCTGAGATCCCATCACAGTGCTGGCCAGGCCACCTCCAGATGTGGTTAAATTAAACTGTCCCCTATCAAAATACAGTGTGAATTTACTCCTTCTGTTTCAATATTCAGGTAGGATATGCAGATTCAGGTTGTGGGCTAATATTGGTGTCTAAAATACAAGTTGTTTTGACATGTTAAGTCTCGATTAGAGCACAGCGAAACACAAGGGAAAAACACTGGCATCCATTATAGAGGGGAAAAAAAGATAGAAATGGACTCTCCAGCAGATTCATAATTGTCTTATAAATGTTCTAACTTCCAGTCCTTGTATTAGGAAAGCTAAACATGTCTTGGATGTATTTAATCTCATAATGTCAGTTAAGACAGCAAACAAGTGTATTTCTTCAAATATTTGTGTCTCCCCTAGAGAGGTAAATCTATAGGGGACTTGAATGTGTATTTGTTTCTGTTAATGTGCAAGCTAGGCAGAAAAAAAACTATTAGGGATAGTGAAATAACCTAAGTGACACTGAGGACCTTCAGAGATGACTGTGGACTAATGTTGGCAACATAGTTTACAGTTAAATCAAAGCTGGTATGTTCACACTGGCAAAATCTTTGCTTTTGCAGCCAAACTGATAAGTCACATTTGCTTTCATCACTCCTGTGTGCGTAGACTATCAATGAGGATACAATATGGCAGGGGCTTTTAAAGTGTTTCTCAACATACAGTTGTCTGCAATGTTCCAGCAGTTTCACAAGACTGTATCCATCTGTATGCTGGGATGTATAGAAAGACCAGAAACACTGCTTTATAGTTGTGACTGTGGATGAGAGATGCTGATGAGGTCCCACCTGTTTGGCTGATAGGGCCATTCCCATTACCTGATCAGTAGGTGGTGTTTTTTCTTCATGTCCACATCAGGAAGTTAATACAATTTCACAGCAAGGACACTCAGTAGTTTCAGTTTTAAATCAAGCTTATCCACTAGCACAAATGGTATCAACATTTGCAGTATATCATTATTCCTTTTACCAGTGTTGTCTGTCTGTGTTTGTTCGTTTGGCCTCACCTCTGTCACTTACCAGGAGATGAACAGCTAGGCTAACTCCAGACATCGTCACATCTCAAGCTGCTGAATGCCACGTCGAGCTACAAATACCTTAACTGCAGAAATACAAGCACCCAAAGAGTTGTGACATACCTCTCACTTACCAGTTCTGGTTCATGAGCATTTAAAAACCACTAATCATGCATTTTGATACTAAAACATTAATACAGCTACTGCATAAATACTGCACTTGATTTTATTTGTGGCATTTGAGTAGGAAGTTATTTGAAGACGCATCTCTAATGACAGTGTGTATAGACATAGGGTGCATTTGCAGGGTCTGTTGTGCACAATTAGTTTTATAGCCTCTATAGTACTGCCTGGATAATTTGCCAGTAAACCACAGCAAGCCCTTTTTTAGGCTCATGGTAACCAGCTGGCTAATGTACAGTTCTCGAGGTGTCTTGTTTCGAAAGTTGGCAAGTTGTAGTTTGATGTCGCTTTCAAACAGCCTTCCTCACAAGTGTCCTTAGAGTTTGTTTGATTGCTAACCATTGGTTGTTGTTTTCTTCTAGTTTCTCTTCCTCACTTTCAGTTTTGCAGCTGTCAGAGCTGTGTTAAGCCAGAACCATTCAACCATCGCATTTGCGGTTAAATTGTGAAAGTATCGCCTCCTGGGGCGACAAAGGAAATTGTTGTATATACTTTTACTTTACTTGATCATAAAGCCAAGTTTCAAATGCTTTGTCCAGCTCTATGTATTTGGGTCTGACAGACACTGATCAGTTGCTGCATTTATTGGTGCCATCTTGTGAAAGCTTATAATCTGTTACATCAGGGTTAAAACCACATCCTTCCATCATAACCATTTCAAATCTGCCACTAGCCAACATGGGGAGACTCAATGTAGACACTACAAAATATTGGGTTTCTTTCTGTGTAATTCTGATTTACAGTTTTGCTTTTGTCAGTGTGTTTATGGAGATCACTATGCGCCTTTGGAATGGTTTAACATCTCAGTTAAATGTGTTGCTGGTCAGCTATATAGTCTAGTCTATAATAAATATGATTGTGGTGTAGTTGTATGTCACAAGAACCGACTCTTCGGTACTAAGTTGGTTAAAAATTATGAAAATATGACTGCTTATTTTTCTGTGGGACATAGTTGCTGTAAGTACTGAGGAACACGGGAAATAACAACACGTGGAATAGTAGCAGCAAGGGCAGGTTCTGAAGAAGGTCCATATCAATGTGTCAGGGAAAAAAACAGCAAGAGTTGTGTATGGAGATGCCTAACATTTGAGTCGGATGATCGGAGACGTGTTTATTTGCAAACGACCAAAAGTCAGTATGCAAGTGTGTAACTGAGCATTTTGAAGCAAAGAAGTAAACAACTTAGCCAAGCATCTCAAACAGACATCCAGAACTGTACACAGAATTCAAGAAGACAGTTGTTAACTTTATATTAACAAGACGTCGTCATAATGTTAAGTTACTGTTCTTGTTTGTGAATTGTGGCAGCTGGCATCTCTTCAAAAAACACACAATATTCACAAAAGCTAATGTTGGCTTATTTGGACATATGTAGTGATAGGTCATAACATGAGCTGTGTACAGTGATCCAGAACCACCCCACCCCGCCGCCATAGACGATATCCGTGAAGTAGCGACCTTATATTTATTTTCTTATTTATATATATTTTAAGGCTTTATAAACCCTTCCCATACTGTTATTAACCTTTATCACACTCTTATAAACACTTCCTATGCTCTTAAACACTTTCTACTCTCTTATACCTATCGATCAAGAGAAGCTTCTACAGCCGTGTCCGATAATTGAACTAGCCACGCAGCGATCCACTTGAAACGCCCACTTCAGAAAAACTTTGTCGTATTTCAAACACAGCGACACCGAGGACGTTCGGCTGCCTACCGGGAAACTGATGATGATGTTCTGGGTAATCCTACAGACTGTCACCAGTTCTCTGATGGTTATTTCCAGTAAACACTCACCTGTGGGACTGCAGGTTCTGGCTGGCTTCGATCACCGCCCAGCAATCGGCGACCAACTAGCTCAAGCGGAAGCGGCCGGAGCTGCGTTTTCCATACGTGCGTCTATTCATCTGCTGTACGCTACGTATTTTATATGCAATTTAAAAATCTGCGATACAGTGAGACCGCAAAAAGTGAACGGCGATATGGCGAGCGATTACTGTACTGTTATTAGTGTTCTGGCAGAACTTAACAATGTGCAAAGCAGTTTATTAAATAAGAGTTTATGTTGAAATTCATTCATTTGATTGACACAGGTTTTGTAGTATTGAGAATTGCGACATTAAGTTTCTGGTATAATGACACCACTAACGCAGTAAAATTCACAAGAAAGACAGGACTTTTATGTTGAAAAGAGGGAGATGCCAAACACACTAATCAAGTCAGTAATAAGGTAAATATAATGTATTGCTGCTGGATATTTGGTACAAATAACTGCTGTGCCCCTACTGTGGACAAAAATCTCATTTCAAGATACACCTACCTTTGTAAAAATACTATCACAAAAACTCTTAAGTTGTTGACCTAAATAGGAAGAATTTGCAACATTTCCTCTGCTTCCGTTGTTGTTACCAAACAGAATTATGTATGAAAGGCTATAAAGAATGTTTATAGGCATGAGTTGATAAATTATCTCTGTCATCATTTAAGAGAGCCTCTGGTTTTTAGCAATTTTGGGGTTGTGGTATTTTTGCATGCAACCAACGGAGTGCTTAAAGGATTCTGTCTACACTTGTTTATCACTTGTGAGATATTGCATACATTTTTAATTTACAAGTAACTGAGAGTGTGGAATCCTTCCAGTAGGTGATCAAAATGAAGAAGAACCAGAATATATGATACTGATTTATGTTCTTCAAGCATGGCCTTCTCCTACTCAGGCTTTATGTTAGGTGTGTAAACTTGTCTGTTTTCGGAAGGAGACAAATTGAAATAGTGTCACAAGCAAAAACGCATGAGCATTTTTTTTTACAGCCTTCCAATGACACCTTATTGAGGTTACCTGTTAAACTCACCGCTGCAACTCATTTCTGCTGCCTTGCAAAATAGTATGTGGCTGAAGCAACCAGTGATCTTGTTTTGTACTTGTAAAATGTATATTTATGAGAACGAGCAGAGGTTAATAGCTAACATGCCAGTTTATTTTCCATCGATTTCCTTTCCTGCAGTCCCATAATAAGTTATGCCTGTAGTGGAGATTGGAAGGTTCAGAATTAACTTCCTAACAACCCTTTAACAGTTGTAGTTTATGGTTTTTAACTTGGCAATTAATCGATTCAAGATGCCGTCTGCCATTTGCCACTGTCGTTCTGTGGTGTCTAACTATCTGTGCAATTAGTACCACGAACAATTTTCCAGCACCACAGATTTTTTTTTGGTGAAAAAACTTCAACCTTTAAATACAATAATATATTATATTGTGATCATGTATTTTTAATCTAACTATCACATGCTATAAAGACATACTACAGTGAGGAGAAATTTTTAATGAAGCTGTTGTTGCAGGTTTTTACTGACCAAAAAGTCCAGGTCTTTGCATTCTTAAATTTAAGAAGAAGAGCTTTTCATATCAGGAGAGTTGATTAAAATCTAATCCTATTATTAAGACTATCCACAGTACAGTCAAATTAGTCTTAGCTTTTGTCAGCTAATCCTTCACACAGCATACAAACTCAGTGGTGGTGAGAATGTTGACTTCTGCACATTTACAATCACCTTGTTTTACCTGAAGAAGTTATATCTAGTGTTGAAGAGCCATTGTGGTTTTTGAGAGTCTGCAATATATGTTACAACTGTTAAGACACAACTAAGGCTGCCAAATTCTTTAATTGATCTGTATAAATCTGAGGGATTACCAAAGCACCTGTTGCCTGTGTCCTGAACAGAAGCACCGCTAAGATTATCCTTTAGAGGTTACAAACCCAATTAGCTTTAATTTGGAGAAACCACAGTTTAAATTTCGAGATTGAGGTTTTCTCTCATGATTTTCATGTGCTCTGAGAAAATTAACAAAATGATCAGATCTTGGCCTAAATCTTGATAGGGGTGACCAGCGGTTTCACCCTTCCAAAATGTCTTTAAACATTTCGCTTTAGGCCATCCTTGTGACTTTGAGCTGAGACATGGACCATGTAATTGTAACATTGCAGAAAAACTCAGCTCACACCCTCCCATGCTCTTTACAGCAGTCCATTTTGTATGTTTCTGCATTAATCCCTTTTCAGCTCTCGTTCAAACAAAGAAAAAAAAAGATACACACAGGCATAAACACACCCAGAGCAGCAATACAGAGGAGGTATGCTTATTTTTATGAAGGCAGAAAGGTCAGAAACTACATTCTTGTTCTTGATGGCTGTAAACCATTACATCCATAATTGGATCAGAGAGCAGAGACAGATAAATGTTAATTCCTACTTGGATGACCAGCACCCTGTGGCTATTGTAATATTGCGAGCAGGCATAAATTAGAGTAAAATCTGTGAACAAATTAAGTAAGATATATATATATTGTGTATGTGAGGGACTTGCATTTATGTATGTTTTTCTTTATTATTTTGAGTTATGTATTCGTGTATCAGGACAAACCTCAGTAAGATATCATTCCATCTTAAATATCCATACCTCACAGTTGCAACATTCGATAAAATCTTCATTGCGGCCTGGTGACCTGGCCCTTAGTGGTCAAGTCATGCATGCAACTGGTTTGATGGAGGACGGTATTGGAATTGTGTTATTGAAAACCTAGTCTGTCAGTGAACAAGGACGTCTTATGGCACTTTGGGCTGCCATCCAGCCCTCAACAGTCCGGGATTGTATTTTGTTTGTAAATGTTCCATTCATCTATCTCACCCATGTTCTACAGGCTTCTGTGCACAGAAGTCAGACAAACCAGTTCGATACTAGAATATGAATTAGGTCTGTGGTAGATTAAACTGGCTGTCTAGCTGCTTGCTGTGTTGACACTGAAGCTGTGACATCATTATTGTCAGTGTTGTTGCAGAACAAGGTCAGTTTCTTAATCCCTTTTTTAATGTTTGAAGTCAAATTTCTCGTAAGACATGTAATCCATTGAGGTTAGATTCTACAAAAAGAAGCAGTTGCCTGAATAGGGTGTCATATTTGCACAGGGTATATTGTTAGCTATTTATTACGACCTACATCTAGGGTCAAGCATACCGAGCCCTATTGTACTTTGAAGTATCTGTAAAGATGATGCCTGCTGAGTGTGTTTTTTAGTCATTAAGTAGAGGCCTGTGTTGGACAAACAAGACCAAAGCAAAGCTACATGATGCAGCATTGTCCTGGTGTCCTGTTTCCACAGTGAACTACATGTTACCTCTTCCCACCTAGACACACTGTAGTCATTCTTGTATTACTGAATGAATGGAAGAAACAGAAGATTCCTGCTTTTTTCCCTTAGCATCACAATGCAGTCTGTGAATTCTGGTGTTAGAGGTGTACCAGAATGAAATATTATTTGAAGCGTTGAGCCTTTTTATCCTGGGCTGTTTTATCAAAACTAGCACTGCAGCCTAGCTATGCTCAATCAGTGTTCACTGCATGCTCGCAAAGGACAGATTTTAATTGCAGGATATTCACACCCGTGAGAAATAGTGCCTACTTTAGTACCTTGCTAAATTATTTCAAATGAATTATCCTTTCTTGACAAAACAAAATACATCTGAGTTCATACCACAGTAGTGTTTATCATCATGTAATTTACAGAAAACAAAAAATTTCTATGATTTATGATGACAGTGAATTATATATATATATACTTCAAGTTCTTCTGGCATTGACAACACACACTGAAATGCAGCCTGCATTACACAGGGTGTTGCAAAGGAAATTCTTTTTTGGTCACTCTGTATTGCTTTACAACAACTAGTTAGGTTGTACGGTTGTAAACAAAGGCTTACATCCACCTATAAAGAAGATTATAAAGGTCAGTCTTGAGTTTCTGATTACTCCTGTAACTTTTAATTTTCTGTAGTGGACTGATTGAAGTATGTGTCTTCGTCACAAAGAACAATCATGCATTTTGGTTCTTTGATACATTTATAATAGGTCCCCTGGAAATGTGAATCTGTCGGGTTAAAAATATACGTACAGCAATGTTAAAAATTGGGTAAATGTCTCCTGGTCATTTTCACCTCAGCTAGGTAGCCAGCTACTTTTGATAGCTGTTCACAAGTTTCTCGCAGTCTTTTGCTTGTAAGCTTTCTTACACAGACTTGTTTCTCAGCACAGTCCACAAGCTCTTGATGGGTTTTAGGTCAGGACTTAGAGGAGGCCAAATTCTAGCCTGATTTGGACATTTCTTTGCTACTTTTGATGTGTGTTTTGGGTCATTGTCTTGTAAATGTAAAGGTAGTTATCCTTTATTATTCAGTTTGCTTTGTGTAAAGCACCAGTTCCACTGGCAGCAAACCAGGCTCGGAGCAGAATAATGCCACCACCATCATGCTTGATGGTAGCTATGTTGTTCTTGGGGTTAAAGGCCTCTCATTCTCTCCTCCAAACATATTTGTGGTCATTGTGGCCAAATAGCTAAATTTTTGCTTCATCTGACCACAGAACTTCCACTTGAGGTGCTGCTTCTTGAGGAAGAGCTTCCTTCTTGCATGGCAGCTTCTCAGCTCATGATGATGTAAAACACACTTGACTGTGGACACTGACACGTGTGTTATGCAGCTTCTAATTCAGTGCAGACTTTTGGTGATTCTTGGTTGACTCATGACCATCCTAACCAATTGTCTATCAGCTGCAGGTAACAGCTTGTACTTTGTTCCTAATCATGTCAGTGATGCAACTGTACCATGCACTTTGTACTTATAAACAATTGTTTGCTCAGATGATTTTTGGATCTTTCGCTGCTTTGAAATGGTTCCAAGTGACTTTTTGTGGCTGAGTCTGATGAGTGTGTCAAATGGGCCCTATATAAATTGGCTCAGAGAAGTCACAAGCTGTAGTTAATTGTGATCAGTTCCAAGAAGTTAAGAGGCCATGCCACTAAGAAAATTTAATTAACACAGCTTTCTACATCACCAAAACTAATAATTCAATTTGGTGTATGTATATTTTTGACCCAGCAGATTTTGCTGTATTTCCAGAAGACCTATAATTTATTTTTTTTAAAGAACCAAAATGCGTGATTGTTTTCTGTGACAAATATACATGTGTTTCAATCATTCCATCATAGAAAATTACAAATTATAAGCATCACTGTAAACTCAAAACTACCTTGATAAACATGGTCTTAACAAGTGTACATAAACGTTTGTTCACAACTGCATTTGCTGACTAGAGATGTAATAGAGTGGGAGGCATTTTCCAATGAAAAGATGACCCCCAAGCTTCAAACTTCAATAAAGAAGAGGTACCAGGGTCAAGGAGAAGGAAATATACTACAAACGGAAGTGGTTACCGATGTTAATGCAACTGAGTGGTTATTCTGTATACGTGTGACTTTCAGTCTTAAATGTCAGTCAGTGTTGACAGCAGTCCACTTGTGACTATTGTTCCTCTTTGCTAGTGTGCTTTTCCTGTGTTTCATGTGTTTATTTTAAGAATTTGTGTCTGCCACTTTGCCACCTTTTCCTATGCATTTGTTTGCTTGGGTTTACTCTATAGTAAGCTGTAAATGATAGCAGTTCAGCACTAGTGAAGGCAGCTTGAGTGAGTATAGAATTTTTGAGGCTTATGACTACAGTTTCAAAATCTTGTAACAATTAATTGTCTGGAAGTTGTTTCCCACAAACTTTTAACATGAACAAATATTGGATGTTTGCATAATAACTGACTGGTGTGGTTTCCCCCAGTGCTTTATAGGCTTTTCTTAAAAAGTACAAGAGGTCACACAGCACAGCATACCTGTTCAGCTTCTGAGTTCCCTGGTTTTACCCCCTTGGCCATGTTTGCACTTTTTTATTTACGTTAATTTATTTTACTTTTAAACGTGACCAGCAACGGCTAGTTTTAGGATTCACTAGGATTTAACTTAAGTGGAAACAATTTATACTATTTATTTTAGTGCTGTCAATCGATTAAAATATTTAATCGCAATTAATCGCATGAATGTCATAGTTAACTCGCGATTAATCGCAAATTAATCGCACATTTTTTATCTATTCTAAATGTCCCTTGCATTATCATTTTATATGAGGAGGAAGCGAAGAATTCAACAGTTGTGTTTGGCCATCAAGTGGTATTTCAGACTGGATGTGCTACGATGATAACTCAGTTCACTCTGACAACACAGATAACTCTGGTCTTGTCAATCGTCATGCGCGCACCCCAGGCCGCCGTCACCTGGCAGAGCATCTGGATCAGCGGCACGCGGTTCGGGATGGGGAAAAGGAGCCGATAGAAAGGCATGGCGACCAAGGACATTGCTGCTGTACAACAGCGAGCAGGAGACCCTGTCGGACTCCCGACGGCGAACGCCTTGCCCTCGCCAACCATGCCCCCGCCCCACCCACCCCCGCCCACGTTAATCTCGCGATAAAAAAAATTGACGCCGTTAAAATTGATTTGCGTTAACGCGTTAATAATGCGATATTTTTGACAGCACTAATTTATTTTAATTGTATTTTTTGTGTTTGTTAAAACCGTATTTCAAGATGGTGCCTTTTTGTAAAAGTCTACGTTTAAGTCTTGTTAATAAACGGCTTATAATAACACATAATAGTCATAATTTCAAAATTCCTGTCAACTTTTAACTTTTTTCCAACAAAAGTACGTTGGGCCGCCGGTGGGCTTCTCTACCACCAGGCTTAGCAAGTTTTCTGGGCGAAACCCTGGGTCAAATCTGCACCTCTCAACTGAAGGCAGACACATCACAATGCCAGCCTTGTCTGTGCCCCAGAAAAAGTCCTGCATTATAAGGTCGCATGTCAAGGCCACATATCACTGATATGGGAACATTTTGGTCCTTAGACATAGCATTAGTCTGAAAACTACACTTTTGTCTGAAAACGGCGAGATTACTTAAAAAGGAAATAATAGGATTACATTTGTATGAAATTTTGGGATTAGAGAGCCACGAAAAATCAGATAATGATTGATGAACAAACTGATATAGAGCTGGATGAATGATGTTTTTAAAAGGGTACTCATCCTTTATCAAGACAATGCAGTGCATCTTTCTTTGACCTTATCTTCAGTCTGACTACTCTTTAAACAGCAGCCCTGAGCAGAGGTTTTGAACTGTGCTGTCCTTCATCAGCTCATAGTTATTTTGTCTAGTCTGTTTCACAAATCTCAAAAACATGCACAACAAACAGGGAGGATATAGGTCAAAGTGTTACTACAGCATCATTTCTGTCCCATGCTAGTATGCTGCTGTACTTTGCAATGTAAAGATTGCAAAGAAGAGTCTTCCAGGAATCCTATGCATGATTGAAATAATTAGTTTTTTTGTATCATCAATGATAGCTCATGCATATTTGCCTACCTAGGAAATGTAAAGATCATGCTGAAATGTCTGCCTTTTTTATCTTATGGAGTTTTTCATACATATATAGCCCTGTACTACCAATACATACGATAATACTGACTATTCCCACTATCTAATACAGATTATAATGCCTAACTAATTTTAATTCTAAATAGCTGAACTTTTCTGAGACTGAAGCTATATGATGCTTATTTTCTGTTGATCGATGACTCATTTGCCAACAGACCTAATCAAAATTTACCATTATACAAAAACAGAAAATAAAACCCGACCTCTGCTGTGAGCCAAGACGATCTCCTTCCATGGTAGGCAGTGTGCATTGTGGTTAGAACTGTGCGTCCCATTTGCCTTATTGATTTTCATAATCAATAACTTGTGTTTTCCCAGTTCTTTTTAAAAATACAACAGAATTTGCAATTCTGATTTTACTATCGAATTGTTTCACTCTCCTTGCTTTGTTGTGTGTATTAGGAGGCCCAGTGATCTCAAGGGTACAGAATATGTTCAGCACTGTGCAGCGCAGCACCATTTGCATGTGATGTGCCAAATCAGTGGGTTGAGTGGATATATATATGTATATAATGTATTCTAAATGTTTTCACATTCTGTTACACGTTCTTTTAGATCGTCACTAAAAAGGATTTTTAATTCTTTGTGTGAGAAGATGGGCCATTGGGATGCTTCGAAGTAGCAAAAGCTAAACTCTATTGGTCCAGTTCTCCTTATGTACTCTGTGCACAGGCTTTTGTATGAAACTGACTCACTTGCTTTTATATATAAATTATGCTCCATCCAACAGGTCAGTTTAGGTGGTTAAAGTATTATTGGTTGGCAACTTAGTAGGGAGAAATTTGTAATACAGTTGCCACAACCAAAGTGAGATTGTCAAACTATAGAATCCGAGTAATGACTCAGGTCACAGTTTAACACTCCAATACAGTTTATGTAATGTTTCTCTGCATGGTGGTATTGAAAAAATAATGGAATGAAGTGTGCAACCGTGATCTATTCTGACTTCACACTGATGGTTTGAATGTCCGCACAGGTGTGCCATCTTCAGCTGAACAAACAAGACAAATTTTAAAAAAATTCACCACAGTTTAACAATTCCAGAGGTCCGTATAATTTACAAGTTCAAGAGCTCATATTTCCTCTTTCACAGTTATTCAGGGCTATGTTTTCATTTGTCTTACTGCTTGTGTGCCTCAGTGGACATTTAGATGTGTTAGAATTTATAAATGTTTAATTTCATGATCAGATGGTTTTAGTTAAACATTACAGAGTATGTCCTCATCCTTTGGCTTAAAAAACCCACTAACACACTTGGAAGCATCACACTGAGCAAAATAGCTGTGGGACACATTTTTCTCTTTCAAAAATTGTAATCACAGAAATGACATACTTGAAAAGGGAAATAAGATTGAGTCTGATTATATCAGAAGGGGATTGAGAACAAACAACAAATGTGTTTCTATTCACCGCAGTTTGCAGTGAGCCAAGAGTATGCTCAGAAAATGTTTATTTTGTTTGAGGGGAAAAATGGCGAAAGTCATTCGATGACTGTTGCCAGATCACGTCAATGACAGCCGGCAAGCTTCTGTGCAACTTAGAGTGTGTAAAAGATTCCAGTTAGGACTAACAAAAAGGGAGGGAAGCAGCAGATTGATGTGGGCTTAGAGTCTAGGAAATCATAACTTGTGTAGTTAACCCTTCCTGCTGTTCTGGGTGTGTTTAGGATAATGATGTATTTATCAAAAACCTAAACAATGCAAGCTACAACAGTTCATTCATATGTCCATTTGAGGACAGCTGATATAGAAAATGTCTTTTTGTGCTGCGTAAACATTACTGTTATTTTAATTATTACACAGAGGGTGATGTGCTTTTTCTGTGCTCAGAAATACTAACCATATTTTTTTCTCCCTACAGGGCGTACTCCCTAGTTGACTCCAGCCAGGTGTCCACCTTCCTCATCTCCATTCTTCTCATCGTCTATGGCAGCTTCAGGTGAGGGTCAATAAATAAATAATAACTTCAACTGTTAAGGGATAGTGGACAATGACTTACAGAGCACATTTTGTTTGCAGAGCTGTAAGCAGAACCTAGAGCCGAATGCATAATTTCTTTAATTACACTTTTAAGTACTTTGGCTGGCCCACATAACAAAAACACTTACATGTCCTTTTCTGGAGGCAATTTTTCTCATTTTCTGTTTGGGAGAAGCCTGGTCCCGGGCTGCAGGAAATTAAGAACAAAGGTTTGTTATTGTAAATATGCTTTTGATTTATGGGTCTGTTTCTCAGGGTTCAGTCTAGTGAAAATGCACATATTCTGCTTAAACTGAGCAGAAAACACTTCTAAATATACCCGGTGAACAAAATGGGTGATTTGGCTTCGGTGCATTATGTGCACTGAAAAAAATCTACAGCCTGCACCTAATGGTGTTGTGATTGATTTAGTCGCATTAGAGTATTACCAAAACACATTTGTTTCAGGTGAACCTTCTTAGCAGGTAAATGGATTCACAGACTTTGATTCTCCGGCTGAATTGAGAGACAGGTTATGTATTGCTTTTCCATCTGTTGTTGGGTGAAATTGCAGAATCAATCTGGTGTCCATCTCTCAGGACAGTCTGCCATATGTCTGCATGAATACACGGGGTATTGATGCAAACTGTTTTATCTACCATCCGAATATAAAGAGGTCGGCTCAGCGCTGATGATGCTCTATTTTCACTCCATGATATGGGCCAGCTTGGATGGCACTCGGAGACAAAAATTGGTGGGGAAACATTATAGTCATCAGTGGATTGTAGTTATTATTCGGAAGAAATAACTGATCAGATCAAGTTGCTCTAAGGTCATTCTGGTCTGAGATAGTTGCTGTCATGAAATGCACATTTTCACACAGCCTTTCTAAGAGGACATTTAAAGCACTGCACCCAGTTCACATGGAAAATACCACCAAACTTGAAAAGGTGTTTGTGAGGGCTTTCCAAACATATCCAACAAGAAGTTTGGACATATTACTCTAATATATAGTATAAAGCCTGTTTAACATTTCTCTGATAAATATATTGGGTAAACATACATGTCATATTTACATAATGTTTCCACATTTTCAGTTTGACTGGGACTTTTCTTATCCCATTGTCTAATTTTACTCCTCCTCTTGTGGAATGGTTTAATGGCACATGAGTGGAGAATTGATGCCACAAGCTGTTAATCTGGATGGACTCGGTATGCATACACATAATGTATGGGAACATGTATTAATTTAGTCTGAATTTGGAATAAATTTGCACAACATTCTGGGTGGAAATTTTACTGAAGTTATGTTTAAAGACTGCACTTTAATTATAAATTAAGTTATGTTTCCAGTCATGTGTGTTCAACTGCAAACATATTGACTTGTCATAACAAGAAAAGCACAAGTGCTACCAATAACATAATGAACTTTGGTCTGTTCTAGTCAAATGTCCCAGTAAACCATGATGGTGTGAGAGTGAGCAAGTATTCACTATGACAGGACCCTGGAACCAGATCAGTTAAAAACAATTTAGATTTACTAGTTTTACGTAAATTTCCCTGCTGTTACATGTCAAAATATTAAAAACTATGGGGATTGAAGCCATGACTGGGCACCATACTGAAGGAAATATTTTTTAAAATATTTATTTTTAAGCATGTGTTATTTTAACAGCTAATTTGTGACTATCTTTAGGATTTTTTAAAGTCACATGGAAATATTCTGAGTTGATATGAGTGAGATGCTGTGCAGGTTTGATTTTTCATTTTGCCTGCTGTTTGGTTATTTCTGTCAACAGAAGATGACACTTTTTATATTTTTTTTAAATAATGACAACTTCTCTTGACAGAAATTACAGTTAATTTCTGAAAATAACAGAGAGAGGAAATCGCCATATGGCCGTCATCAGGCCTGGACTCTGATCACACCTGTAACGTTTCAGGCCGACTGGAGCACGTTAAGGCTTTTTAGACAGCACTTCCTGTTTCTTTCATGGCGAAAGGCAAAAATGCCACGGGGATGCCCTAATATTTTTGTGAAACATTTTAATAAGTTTCGCTCACTCTTGCCTGTATGTGCTGGCCAAATTTGAGACCTCTCAGAGTTAAGCCCTAGGACGAGTTTGCTCTGGAAAATTTGGAAATTTTCACCAAGATTTCCCAAAAGGTGATACGTAATTCAAAATGGCAGACTTCCTGTTGCATTCTGGGTATGTGTTCTTGAGACTTTTTTTGTGCGTTTTGGTGTGATACATGTATGTACCAGATTTTGTAGCTCTAGGTGAATTGTAGTTCAGGAGCCCAATTTTTCAAATTTTTTGGGGGCGCTATTTTACTTGGTTATTTCTGTCAATAGCAGTCAATGCATCACTTTTCAGTTGCAATTTATTCACAGTAAAATTAAGCTGTATTTTGAGTCTCCTACATATCCTTTTACCTCATACTAGTGTACATGCTTCTGAGGACCAGATTATTGATGCCCAAATCACACAGTCTCCTCTCTTTCTTTCCCTCTGTCCTGCAGGTCATTAAACATGGATTGTGAGAACCAGGAGAAGGATAAAGATGGAAACCCTTCAACAACGGGGTCTTTCAATAACAGCAACACAAACAACAGTAAGCAGTGCATAAATGGCAAAGCCTGCAATATACAGACAAAATGTTTTCTTGGATTTTCAAATAATTACAATTGACTGACGAGTTGTTCTGCTTTTTTTTTTTAGGCATTCAGACTATAGACTCCACACAGGCCCTGTTTCTGCCCATAGGAGCCTCTGTGTCTTTGCTAGTCATGTTCTTCTTCTTTGACTCGGTACAGGTGGTCTTCACCATCTGCACAGCAGGTAACTGCCGCTTTTCACCGCAACATAAAAACACTACAGCTGTAATTTTACTGTAAGGCTAGCACATTTCTATTCGGTAGTTACCCACTGGGGAAGACCTCTTTATATGTTGATTGAAACTTAAGACCGTTATCTGTCCCATTAAACTGACAGAAATGACTGGGACAAACATTGTAGGTGTGAAAGACGTTGGTCTCACTGGTGCTCTCTGTTCCTCTTCTCAGTTCTTGCAACAATTGCATTTGCATTCCTCTTGTTGCCAATGTGCCAGTATCTGACCAGACCCTGCTCCCCACAGAACAAGTAAGGAAATCGTGTGGATTCTTTGTCTATAAATGCTGCTGAAACTGCTCCATGCTGTTTTATGTGTCCTGTGCGAATACTCAAAGTGTTGTTCTCTCAACTTAGCAACTATTGTCAAATCAGTGTTTTTCATCATTGTTGTGAATACAAAATTATGATTTCAGTAGGATACCTGCTTAGATATCTCAGTACCAATATGGAAGTCATACCTTGACAAAAACAGAACATCAGGAAAAATAAGAAAATACACAAGTGAAAGTAAACAGATAACAGAACAGTGAACTAAAAATTTCTTAGAAAAAAAACCAAAATATTTGCCTAATGTCAACACAAGCCAGCAGAGAATGCTAAAATAAGTCATAAAGCAACAAAACAGAATTACAGTGCCATTGTTTTAATTGATTTAATATTGGAGGAGCTCTTTATTAAGATCTGCTCTTTATATGTTCACGTCTCTTCATCTTTACTTGTAAGACTGTTGCTTATAAAGTTTAAATTCCTGCAGCGATAAGTGTAGCAGTACTTAAGTGCATATTTTCATGACCAATTTTTACCCTTTTGCAAGAATTCAGTTCTGTTATTTATCTGCTTACTTGTGAATGGCAGATTTTTAGCAGTTTGGAGGCCATGGTAAAGTTAACATCACAGCTGTGAACACTGCATTTGTATATGATGATGTTTCCAAAAGATAAGATAAGCCACATTAAACAGTCATCATTACCCTCAGTTGCCTCATCAAACTATGATGGTGAAAAAAAGTTTTCTTATTACAAAATGAATTACACTCGTTTGACTTATAGTTGAGGATATGATGTAATTATGTTATCTACCATTTTCACCAACCTGTTGCTCTTTGAATCCTTTGAATAAGTTCATGTCTGTCAGAGAGATGCTTTGCCAAATTGGACGTGTTTGTTTGTTGGTCTGTGTAGGTTTAAAATATCTTTTACAGACAGTCCTTGTGGTGTCCATGGTCACACCCTGACTGTTGGCTGTGTAAACGGAAAAATGCTGTATTTCACGTTGTGCATCTGCTTTATCGACAGTCCATGGACGGTCATCAAGAGTACTTGATGTACTTTGTAACCATCTCATTTTGCTACTGTGAAAGCTGCAGCTTCTGTATGAGAGAAAAACATTCTCGTCACGCCCGCTGTGGCTGCAGGGAGTTGAAGCAGAGCGCTGCACACATATTGTCCCACCGACATACATCGACACAACGGCTTCTGTTTAACACTTTTTTTAAACATTCTTAAAATATTGGTAGTAATTAAAGCTGTGAGCATTGTTGGGCAGGTCCTCACATCCTTGCGGCTCAGCTATTGCGCGCATGTCCACCAGTTGGTGCTGTGACCGAGACTGGACATCACCACTCTGATAATACATGTGAAGTTTGAGGCTGATTGGAGCACGTACAGGCGATTTAGATAGAACTTCCTGTTTCATGGCATTTGGTGAGCATCAGAAAGCGACAGAGACAGGAAATCGCCATATGCATGTCATCAGGCTAGAACTTTGATTACACATGTGAAGTTGAGGCCGATTGGAGCACATAAAGGCTAGTTAGACAGCACTTCCTGTTTCATGGCGTGAGGGCGAGTATCAAAGGCCAAAATGCAGCGGGCAACCGCGGACCACCCCACGCTGCCACGGGCACGCCCTCATACTTTTGCTACTTTTGTGAAACATTTTAATAAGTTTTGCTCACTAATGCCTGTTGTATATTCTGGCCAAATTTGAGGCCTCTCGTAGTTAACCCCTAGGACGAATTCGCTCAGGAAGATTTGGAAATTTTCCCCAAAATCACCAAAAATCTGACACATAATTCAAAATGGCAGACTTCCTGTTGCATTCTGGGTATGTGTTCTTGAGGCTTTTTTGTGCGTCTTGACATGATATATGTGTGTACCGAATTTCATAGCTCTAGGTGAAATGTAGTTCGGGGGCACTATTGAGACATTTTGCCACTCACATGTGCAGTTTCCCCAAATTATTAAATTTTTCGCCAGGCCTGATGTGTGTGCAAAGTTATACACGTTTTCAAGTATTACGATTCAAAAGGCGGTAAAATAATAATAATCTGAGGAATCACAATAGGGTTCTAAGCACCATTGGTGCTGGGACCCTAATAAACTGATATAGTATCATTTTTAATGGCTTGGTAATGCAGTACCTTTTATAGTATTGATATACCAATAAACACTAATGCTGTGTATCATACCGCTAGAAAATACACCTAAACCTGGGTGCAGGCTTTAAATAGGAAATCTATTTTGTTGTTTGAATGAACTAGCCTTTTAACATTTCTCTCTTATTTTATTTCCAATTACAAATTATATTTAAAAGTTTAATATAGCCGTGAGCTTTGGGGATTTGAAACAATTAGCTATTCAAGTCTCTAGTTGACTTGAAGAAATTGCCAACAAAAGAACTCACCTACTCAGTAACTAACATGAACATCATGTCTCTACTTACAGATTCAGACTCTTCTGTCCGATTTTAGTAAAGATTGTCTGAATAATGATCCCATCTCATAACCAAACACTTTGTGCTCACTGATAAGGTTTTTTAAATTAATTTTGTATCTAGACACATTGACAAATACACCCTGCACAAGCTATGTTTGTTTCATTCACAATTCGTGAATGAATCCGTTTCATGTGGGATAAATGTTTTATCTTTAGTGGCCCTCATTTATTCCGCTTCAGGACCCAGACATCAATTATTTCTCACCTTTGCACATCATTAGGTATACGTAGTCTGCTCAGTCATGAAATACATCGCCCTGTAAATGTTTGGATGCACCATAATTTCGTGTGTGTGCTTCTATGTGATTATAGTGCATATCCTTTATCTGTGTTTTGTCTTATTGCAGGATTTCGTTTGGTTGCTGTGGGCGTTTCACTCTGGCTGAGCTCCTGTCCTTCTCCCTCTCTGTTATGTTGGTGCTCATTTGGGTGCTGACTGGACACTGGCTTCTCATGGACGGTGCGTTGCTTTGAAAAGACTCTTGTGCACTTTACAAACTCGTTTCAAGGTTCATAGAAAACACATTTGCAGCAGACTGTGTAACACGAGACTCCGCAGATACAGACACTTTTCTCTGAACTGCAGAGTAGTGCATGATTCACATTGATTGAAAATTATGCAGCAGTGAGCAATGATGTGCAGTAATGAAATATCAGCCCCAAAATATTAAATATAGTATATGTTAGCATGGCTGCTAACGACAATACTAGTGGGAAAAATTAAAGATTAAACCTCCCAATCTTTAATAAAGGCAGGCATCCAGACAAACTTCAGTTTCATCATCCTTCTGGGAAAGAAGGAACTTGGCGTGACTCATACAGTGTGAAGATTTCAGTAACATTATCTTCAAGCTGTAGCAGCGGAAGAATATACTGAGACAACTGCTTTATAAAATGTAATTGACATTTAAGCTGACTGGTCTTCATGAACGTTAATAACAGGTTGACAAAACAGAGAAAAGGGTCTGCAGGACTTGTATTTTTAGTATCCTGAGAAAAATGGCAACACTTTGTCATCAAACATGAAAACTCTTGCATAGATAAAACTGAGAATTGATTTTTGAAAAACATCGATTAGGTTTTTGAACACCTGAACATGGAATTACTGTTTTTTCTTTTTTAAAAACTTGCTAAAATCAGTTGCTGTGTTGCTCTTTTAGCTAATTTCTGCTAAAATGTGGATTTTGCTTTAACTGTCATGTGTTTTTCTCCCTGCAGCATTAGCCATGGGCTTGTGTGTCGCCATGATAGCCTTCGTACGGCTCCCCAGTCTGAAGGTGTCTTGCCTGCTGCTGTCAGGACTGCTCATTTATGATGTGTTCTGGGTAAGAAACGCTCCCAAATGTGATCTGCATCACATCTTCTGTACAAGCCACTGCCATGAGACACAACAAACAGACTGTACAAGAACACACTAAAAATGGCAGTACTTTGAAAAATTATTGTTTTTCACAGTTTACTTAAGCATGGGTATTTGTTTTGAAGACCCCTGGACAGTTACATGTTACACTCAACAGCAGGGAAGTTTGGCAGAAACTGGGGGAGTTAGCATTGATAGCAGTAATTTCCAGCATGGCTGAGCAGATAAAAGAGAACAACCAACAAAATCTCAATCTTCATAACACAGAATTTAAGAAAATGACCCAGCTGAATGATTTAAAGGATGCTGGGCCTGCTGAAAGGACAACAGCTGTCTCTCTGAGCCGAAGCCACGATGAAGATTTAAGTCTAGTTATAATTTAAGTTACAAATTAGTTGCAGTTTATTAGCCGCATTTGACACTGGTTTGGGTTGAATAGTCAAACAAATTATGTCACATGTCTCTTCCTAAACACTTTTGCCTTACTTTAATGGAAAACATAATGAAGTCACTGAAAGATGCGAAGGAGAATTCATCAGAACAGAAGAAAACAACCATGGTGCTTAGAGAGTCTAACTCCACTTGCACGAGGCTGCCTCATCATGCAACAGTGGATGTTGACGTTATGTTGACTCGCATTCTCTCCTTTTCTTTTATAAAGGATGAACCAGTGTATCTTATGCTAAAGGAGATAAGAAAGGAAGCATTGAAGCAGCTCTTCTTGGCATGTAGAGAATTATCATGGATCCACTTAAATACTTCACTCTGTTGATTTTCGTAAGCAAAAAAGATAAATTTGTCCATAGTTTGAATCAGCCACTGCACTGAGGACAAAACGGCAACGTAATGAACAGCTGAAGTATCGCCACAGTCAAGGAGAGTCAGTATCCTATTAATGATCGCTTTAAAATGAGATTAGTGTAATTCCTTGGCTGAGATGCAATGAAAAGGAGAGTGAGATGCATTGTCCTCACTGCAGGATGTTGTGTTTCCCGTGCAAACAACAGATTTGCAGCAGCCTTGACAAACATTAAGCACAAAACTTTAAAGCTGCACAGTGACACCCTGCGGCATAAGCTATGCAGAGACTGTTGTTTTACCCGTAATGCCGCTCTGGTAATATTCTGCCAGTCAGTACATTTTCAGCATTCGCTCTGATCTTTGCCATATTGACCACGTAGCAACCTGCCAGACCCAACCCCCTGCCTTCACTTTAACTTCCCCGCTCATACTGAGACTGTTTGTGACATGCATTATGTTATAATAAAAGAACATTACATGAATTCAATAAATTAATTTCTATTTTTTTTCTTGTTGGCTTAGGGTATGCTTTGAGAGCACAAAGCAGTGATTCCCTTTTTACTTTGATAACATTTGGAGATGATACTCTAGCATGGAAATTAATAATAGGAAAAGAACTAATGAACATTCTGATATACAAGTTATTTAAAGATCACACTTCTTACAGTGAGCGTCTCAAAAGAGGATTTTCTTGCTTTTCTACACATGACTTTTGAGTTTTGTCAGACGAAAGTAGAAACCCAAAATCAGTTTGGTATCTGTTTAAGTACGATGATCATTTGTCTACTGCTTGCTCCCTTCCTCCAGGTGTTTTTCTCAGCCTACATCTTCAACAGTAATGTGATGGTCAAAGTTGCCACCCAGCCTGCTGAAAATCCCATAGATGTTCTGTCCAGGAAGCTCCACCTGGGGCCGGGGATGGGCCGTGACGTACCCCGCCTCTCATTACCCGGCAAGCTGGTCTTTCCCAGGTAACACTGGTTTTAATCATGTAGTTAATTATTTTGATCGACCTCTGCTGTGTGACGTGTTTTCTCTCCATTCTGCTCTGGTTTCTGACACTTAAGTTTACTAAACACTATTTGCTCTTGAAGAGGTATCTGTCTTTGTAATGCTTAAAGAATTTTGTGATCTCCTGATGTTCATTTAGTGCCATTAACAGGTTAAAACTTCCACTTTCCTTTAACTGAGGGAGCCTCTGTAAGTGATGACTGTACTCTGAGATTATTGCTAACATATGATGGTAAATGTTACATGCTAAACATGTTTAACATCCAGTAGTTAATAGAGCTGAAACCATAATGGATTTGTCACTTTAGAGAATATTAATCAGTAACTGCTCGATGATGAATGGATTTCTTTCTGGAAAAAATGCCAAACACTCCAGTGTCCTGGCATCTTAGTTGTTCAGTTTGTTCATAATAATAATAACCCGATTATTCTTCAGTTTTTCGCTGTCAGACAAACCAAGATATTTGAAGATGACATCTTGTGCTTTACAATGTTGTGACAGTTTACTGACGGAGTGATTTAACAAGAAAATAATTGCCAGTTGCCACCTTAGTTAACATGAGTGTTGGCATTAGTGTATTAGTGTCGGCATTGCCAAGTCCAGAACTGAGATTGACATACTATAATTGACACTGTACAATTACTGTATGTCCTCAAATAAATGTGAATTAAAAGCTCTGATAATAGCTGGGGACATAGTCAACACAAACAAGTAGATGTCGGCCATGAAAATACACAACATGGACAAAGCACAGAATGTGTCTCCTTTTATCCATCATTCAGTTGTTGCATACAGTAAATATTTCACAATAAAGGCTCTTTTAAGAGTTGAAGGTTTTCTGTCTTTTGAAATTCCAGAAGGCTTTTAATGTGACACAGTTACACTAAGTGTTGAGTTTGGATTAACAGCATGATGCAGAAACCTTAACAGGCAAACCAGAGTCGATCAAAATGAGGCTTTGTACTCAAATATGATTAAATACTCAAATACAAGCCTGTTACCTTCTGCCAAACGTCACTATTTGAGGAAATTCAGTATATGAAACAAAATAAAGTAAGTTGGTTATGTATTGTTGCATGTTTTTGCCAAACATTTCTTGCCTGACTAGTATAAGGATGAAGGATTCTCAAAGTTGCCTAATGGAAAAATTAAACACCAGCAGTTGTTTTTCTGCTCTAATCAACATCATAACCACGTGGCTGCTGCTGTGACTCCTGGTTCCAGTTTAACACCTAGTCAGGACCTTGAGTTGAGATGATACACATGGGAATTGGCGTACCTGCATATGATTCTAGTGTCCGTCTTGCATTTCAACCTCATTCCTGCTCTTTGCGTTTGTTCAGTTCCACAGGAAGCCACTTCTCAATGCTGGGAATAGGAGACATCGTGATGCCGGGGCTGCTGTTATGCTTCGTCCTGCGTTATGATAACTACAAGAAGCAAGCAAACGGGGAAGTCCCGGGGCCTGGTAACATGTCCGGACGCATGCAGCGCGTCTCTTATTTCCACTGCACTCTCATCGGATACTTTGTGGGTAAGCAATCAATCGATGGGTGGATGGATGTAAAAGGTCAAGGTTTTATTCATTCAGTGATAGGAGTGATGGAGGGGAGAGATTTTAATAAATGTTTAGGGGCCGTTTTTTTGGTATTTCCAAGACTCATGGTGTTTCTGAGCTTAAGGGTTTAGTATTTCAAAATGTTTAGTTTCTCATCTTTTTGAAGTATTCTAAACACGTTTTTGGTGTGTTTCTCTAGGTCTGCTGACTGCTACTGTGGCCTCCAGGATCCATCGTGCTGCTCAGCCCGCCCTGCTCTACCTGGTGCCCTTCACCCTGCTGCCTCTGCTCACTATGGCCTACCTGAAGGTACATCAATAGGCTGGAGCACAGTCGCTCATTTATTTGCAAGCAAGTGAAGTTAAGCTGTGCAAGTTTAGCTAAATTTAGCAGTAAAGAGAAGCTGAAACCTTCTAAAGAGGACAACTTTACATTTTATTGATTGGAATTATATAATGCACTCACAGTTTCTATAAATGGTAACACCCTGCTGAAGGTCTTATTTTCATATCTTGAAGAAATGTTTTATGTAAGAAACTGGTTCATACCTGTACTTTTAAATACTTTGTAGATTTTAATTCCTCCCCTCTGACTCATAAATTGTCTGATAAATACTCAGAGTTAAGACAGCTGAAGTAAAATTATGGATCATGTGCACAGCAGAGTAAAAAGATAGGAAATATTTTGCATACTTTTATCAAAATTAGAACCAGAGTTGTCTTAGCTGACCCGGTCACTGAAGATGCAGCAGGAAACACTTGACTCAAGAGTCTTTAACTGGTGTTTGTGGTCCGCAGGGGGATTTGCGGCGCATGTGGTCCGAGCCTTTCCATGCCAAGACCAGCAGCTCTCGCTTCCTGGAGGTATGATGCACCCTGGGATAAACAACCAGCGCGGGGAAGACTGCAGATCTTTTCCCTTAATTAGAGGGAAGGAGAGAGGGCGCACTCACAGTGAGGCCATGTTGTCATCACTTGTTCATGCTTTCCACCAATCTTCTGTGAAAACCCTCAGAAGGACACCAGTGTGTGGATCACAACGCCCCAACACGACTCATCTTTTGGTCCCTACATCCTCCCTGTTTCATCTCCGCTTCCTCTTTGCTGTTTATTTCCTCTTCATTATAGCACATCCTGCCTGTGCTGTTTTTGTTCTGTCCCCCTTTCCTCCCCTCCCTGTCTTTTTTCCTTTTTCCCACTCCTATAGTTGGTCTCATTTGCCACTTCCCTCACATGGCCCGTCCCATTCGTCAGGCCTCTTCGTTTTCCTTCATTTTTCGGCGTCTTTAATTTCCTCTGCATCTCTGTTTGTCTCAGATGAACTCAAGGGCCAGGCCTCCCCCCTTTTTGTGGACTTACGGTTGTGAGACATGGCTGGGGTTTATATATATTTTTTTAGCATTGTCGTGGTCATTATTATTAATATTATTATTATTATTATTATGGAACAATTAAAACAAAATGGAGAAGAGGTGGAGTGTTGCACTGGCACAGGACAGTGCCCAGGAGCAGCGACACAGTAAAAGGAGAAGAGTCTTCCCCCTCCATCCGTCTCCCTCTTTCATTCTCGCTTCTCTTCATCTGTTCCATCATCCCTCCACAGTGGCTTCTCCTGCCCTCCTCCGACACTCCCTGCGAGCCCCAACCCTCCTCCTCTCTGTTCATCTGCTGTCCTCATTCCCCACCCTCACAGATAACTATGTATTTTATTTAGAAAAGTTTTATTCTTGGCATATACAGAAATGATGCATTATAAATTGTTAAGCCGCCCCCGGTGTTGGAGGGGCCGCTTCTATTTGTATATATGTGTACACATGTATTTGCGGTATCTTGAGTTTGTATTTGTGTTTGGGAGCATGTTGAATAGGGTGGGAAACTGACGCCAGCCAACAGCCGAATTTTTTGGTGAAATTTGGCTGCCAGTTTGCGTTGAGCATCCGTCACTCGGAGGCTGTTTTCTAAAGTTTGTTGGCTCGTGCGATTGAAACATAACTGATGGATTTTTTTCGAGGTAAAAAAAAACATCTGCATTTGTTGCTGGTCGATGACAAAGTTAGTTTCCTGCTCTAGTGTTAAAGTGTGTGTGTGTGTGTGAGGATGTGTTGTGTGTGCGCGTGTGTGAGGGTGTGAGTGAGTGAGCAGAGCACGTGAGCGTTTTACTTGGTTTTAATTTGAAATCATGAACATGGTCGAAAACATTGACAATAGTCAGGTTTGCATTGAGCTGGGCGTGTTGGATCAAAAAGTGTCGTATAGACACACGACAGGTCTAATGGAAACAGTTTGTATCTAACTTGTAAAAAAACTCAACAGGGGTCAATTTTTATTTTATCGGTCTCTCTGCAGACGAGCGGAAATGTAAACAGTGTTTTTTTTCTTTCAAATAAATGAATGTTGAATTAATTTTAAGGTATGCAATGTGACTTTTATCATGAAACCACATCATACATCATGCTGGGTTTTGTACTGAAATTCTGTTGTGCACATCCTGAGTTTACATGTATTTATGGCCGTGGAAACACTAAAAAAAGAAACTTATTTCAGCTTTCACAAGTCTATAAATGTCTGAGCAGCATGATATCAGAGCAGATTTTATGGTTTGATAAAAGACAAGTCAATGGAGACGAACAGCGCATCTCATCTGAACTTTTGTAAATGTCAGTGTTTCACCTCAGTCGATGAAGACCTGACTATTGTGAGAGTTTAAACTCACAGCTTGGAGATGAGGGTCGGTGGGATATGAAGACATACTGTGGTTAGATTTGTGTAGTTGCAGATTAATGGGTTTTTCTGGGTGGATGGTCAAGTGTGTGTGAGTGTGTTTGTGTGCCTGATCAAATTATGTAATAAAAATCTGTTTGGACCTACGAAGGGGAGTTATGAATCAGTCATGCCCTTCAGAAATCAAAAATGGAAATTAGAAATTAACCCACAGGATGTTTTTACTGTCACCATTTGGTACCTGACAGTTGTTTTTTTTTTTTTTTTGTCTTTCCACTGTTTTGTGGTGCTTGTCAGTTAATATCTAATGTATACTGGAAAACGTGTGAGTGAGCGCACGGCAGGAAGTCTGAGAGACGTACGGACGACGCAGTTTGCTGGCTTTTTTTTGTTTTTTTACTTTTTTTATGCTATCTGGCCGTGCATGTTAAGTGTACAGTGTATCATTTCTCAGACTGCATTAACAGGGCTACTGCAGTTTTGAGCTCTGCTGGCCAACACGGAGGCACTGGACCTATGAGCTCGCGTCAGTGGGTGGGACAAAGGCTGCGGATCAGAAAGACTGCGATTGGTCAGCTCTGACTTCCTCTGACTGATTCACAAACGCTGAAATTTATGACCTGGATGCTGTCAGGTTTGGGACGTCCGGCAAACCGCTCAGCGCAGTCGCCTAAACTCTGACGTCATGGAACTACAAAACCCCCTTCACTTCTTCATGGACATGACAAGAAAATATATAGATTTATATACATATATATATATATATACATATACATATATATGTGTGTGTATATATACATCTATAAATAACTGCTGATGATCATGATGATAACAAGTTTCTTTTTTATATAGAGAATTGGTTTTCTTTTTAGCCCCTTGTTTGTATTTTTTTTTCTTTTTAGTGCTCTAGGTTTTTTTTTTCTTTTTTTGTTCATTTTTCTTTCCACCTCTTCTCCCCTCCAGCAGAGGACTCCGGCTCTGCTGGGGCATTGATATTACGGCTGAATGGATTCTGTATAGAAAAATGGTGAATAAAATAAATTAAGAACTGTGTAGTGAAACATGAATCCTGAAGCGCTTGATCTAAAACACTTTGTCTCCTTTTAACCCCCTTCCCCCTGCCCTGCCCCCTTCTCTCCCTCCTCATTCAGGATTCTGCTGTAAATAAACATGACTCTAACTGTAACAGCAGTGTGTTTGTTTCTTTGGGTCTGACGTTTGTTCAAGGTATTTGCATCCCTTTCAGAGGTTCCTTTAACGTCGCCGGTATTATCTCGCACTGATGCTTTTCTTCAGAGGACTATGCTTCTCATGAAATATTTCCAACATGATCTGTAAAGCCAGAGTTTAATTGGAGATACACTTTTTTATCTACAAAATCCAGCATTACATACACTGTTAATTATATAAAGGTCCCTCTCCGGGCATTGATTAAATCCCTTTAATTAACTGGCATGAATACCTTCATTGTAGAAGGAGAGAGAGCTAAGTGGACTTAAAGTTCTTCTCCTAAAAACTTATCTCTGTGTGTCAGAGTTACATATTTATAGATGTTTTCATGTTTTAAAATGGCTTACATGTAACTCCACTGTTGCTTCCTCTAGAATGTTTTATCAAAGATCTTGCTGTAGCTTGAGCACACTAGCTAATGTACATCTCTGCTCGAACACTGTAACACTACTTACCACGACACAATGCTGAGTTACAATATAGGAGTAATTCAGCCATACATGTTGGAACCAGGAACCAATGCCTTTCACGTTTGCATGTCTGTAATATATTTCATCCACATGGGACAATCTGCACTGCACATGTGCCAGGAAGGTGGATGATGCTTAAAACCAGCACTTGTCATGAGTAAAGAGCATGCATGGAGATTCTTCGTCATCCACACCTTTATCATTGAAAGAGCTGTAATCGAAGTAGGTGCTACCAGACTTTGGAAATGTTCTGATTTGTAAAATGCTTTCCATCGACGGCGCCAAAACACAGCAGGAAGTTCTAAATTCTCCAGATATCCTGTGCTCTGTCCCTGCTGCCCACTGTGCTCGACACACCTCAGGAATAATCACACTGATGCGGTGCTACAGCCCCAATCTGCAAGTAGCTGCTACTTCCTGTAAAAAGTGAAGAGCTACAGCCTTTCAGAAACATCCACCAGAGCCCTTTTCTGCTGTGGTGGGGGTCAGCCCACCACCAATGGTCCCACATGTGTCACATTTCTAAGACCCCGTTTACACGAAGTTAAAACGGAGATATTTCCACGCGGTTTGGCCTCTCATTTACACGAAAACCCCGTTTTTATCTTTAGAAAATGATTATTTCTAAAAAACTCTGGCCAAAGTGGAGATTTTGGAAAACTGTGGTTTAGCGATTGCATGTAAATAGGGAAGCCAGCGTTTTTGCATTGTGAGATGTTGGTCTCTTGTTTGTTTGGAATTTCTGATTGGCCAGCTGTTTGCTCAAAGTGTTAGTGACACCCTTCTGCGGCTGTTTTTATCATTGGTGTGAACTGAATTAGTTTTGCAAATGAAGGAGGGGGAAAACGCCATTATTCAAATGTGTATAAATGTGGTCTAAGATTTTTCTCAAAATTAAACCCTATGTTCCGACAGTAGAAATGTGGAAACATAGGGCCTAATTTTGAAAAAAAATCTTAGAAATTTGGGGACATAGGCTCCCTTTTGCTGTAGGCGTTCAAAGTCTGTATAGGTCTGCACACACAGATGCAGAAAGTCTGAATTGGCTCAAATGACATGATAAAAACCAACCCTGCACTTTGACTAGACTTTGATTAGTTCTTAGGTTTGTTGCGTATGAAATCCTGGACGTCTCACTCTGTGGTTTTTTGTTACACTGCAGTTTTAGGTGGAAATGGTCGGCCGTGACATTGTCTGCTTATTTTACCAATGATATGTCTTAGAGGCATAAAATTATATACGCCAAGGTTTGCAAAGACATAATCTTATCCAGGCTCTGTCTTTGATGTAATTTATAGCTGAACTACAATATACAGCTTTTTACAACCACTCAAACCAGTACGACTGCCTCTCTGTAAGGTTTTTTTGTTGTACACACTGTCTATTTAACAGCAGCTTTTAATATCCACTGAACACTGCTGACTGATACCCAGAACCACAGTTCATCTTCATCTTTTGTGGTTCTGAAAAGCTTTGATTAACTCTCAACTATCTTCCCTGGCAGAATGGAAGCCAGATTAGGTCTTTTTTATATAATTAATATATATGATAAGTATCAGGGCTTTTAGAATGGCAATAAAGGGGCATTTTCTGAAACTGAGACAACTTATTATGACAGCTTTGTAAAGAAAAAAATCTGTCTAAGCTACATAGAATGTACAAAATGTAATTTCTGAATTAGTTCTGGTGCGGCCGAGAACTGCTTTTATTCATTTACTACTGAGATGAAATTGCAGTTGTCCTTGTAAAAAAGTATAGCTGAGATTGTGTTTTTAATGTATGTTGCTTTCCAGGGGAATACTAATGAGACTTGTAGGCGGCAGTTATCAAATGTTCATAATCGATTCATCCTTCGATTTTTTTTGGTTGTCACAGAAGAGTAGAAGAGAAGGTGTCTTTTCTGGCTGACCAACAGTCCTCAAATCCAAAAATATTTAATATACATTAAAGAAGCTGAAAACTATACTTTTTAAAGCATTTTTGCTTCAAAAATCCCTGAAACTGAATTGTGCCAGTTATTTCTCAACTGATCAATTCATTGGCTGATCACTGCAGCTGACTATGTGATTTCAAATAGGTCCCACTGTTGTTCATATGCTGCTTTGTTGGGGAAACACTGCTTTTCAGGAATTTGCTGGAGCCAAACAGCATCGTACTGTAATTGAAGCTATCCATCAACTGTAAAATGTGCATAAATCTGTGCAGTTTCACTTTTGTCCAGCAGATGGCAACAGAGTACAAACATGTGGAAACACTGGCAGACAATTGAGAAACGCCTTATGTGTAATCTGTGTCCAAACACACCAGCATATTCTCACTTACTAGCTAAAATCATAAGCTAATTTTCCAGTATAACCACCTTTTCGCAGCACTGCAGCGTCCTCACATCCAAATCCACCGACATGCAGACGAACCACAGCGCTCATATCTTCACCTTCCATGAGATGTGGAAAGTTGCAGAATCAAAACAATAAAAAAAAGAAATCATCCCTTGATCAGGCAGTTAGCTGAAATAAAAGGTGAGCTCTCATCAAAGTGAGGTAATTGGTTCCTGCAGGGCAGATCTCATGAGCCTTAATGGGAAAATGGCTGCCTCAATGACAGACCAAAGACGCTGAGTCAAGAGTTTAGAGAAAAGGCTGCTGCAGAATGGGAATAATATCCGTGAATGCTATCGTCTTCTCTCTGGGCTTGTGTTGTACTTGTATCAATCTGTGGCGGAATATGAAGCAGTTTTGTGCCGCAGCTCTGTGATAACGTGACAATCAGCGTAATAAAATGCATGATAAATGCTCGAGCAGGCTAAAGAGTGAGAATAGAGAATGACACTCACTGAGCAAACCAATTTATTCTCCCATGAGCAGCCGGTTTAATGAAAAGATGTGAATTTTGAAGCTCAACTGAGGTACAATCTGCGGGTTTTGTGCTCCCATGAAAGGCAACTCTCGCCCTACATTTCAATATTCATTGCCTAAAGACGCCCCTGAAAGACCTTCCGACTGGCCTGACAGACGAGCAGCCTGACCCACTGACTGGCTGGCTCGCTAGATGGATGGATGGAGTGGCTGGTTGGGGGGATGAGGAGCAGGACACCGGGTGGGGGAGGTTGGAGAAGGTCGCCGAGGTCAAGGCAGGCAGGGTCCACCCCTCGGCACCTATTGGCCAGAGTGGCCGCCGATTCCTGTGCAGCTTTGAAGCCCTGAAGTGGACAGAATTCCACCACAGCCATGGGGATTGTAGCATGTCATTTGTAAGAAATTCTTGGCGAGATGGTCCTAAAACGGAGAGGCTGGCCCTCGACTGGAATGCAGGGTTTTGTATTTAGAGGCGCTTCTCTTCCTATTGATCCTGAAATTGCAGGTGATAGGGCAGCACCAATTAGCAAGCAACTGCTGCAGGAACCGCTGCAACTGATATTTGATGTCTTCTTAAAATAAGCTCCTCAGAAAAACCCAAAAAGAGCCTGTGGAGCTGCTCTTTTCTTTTAACCCCCTTCAACCTTACTGGTGCATCAGTCTTTACAAATCAGTGCTGTGCAGCCAAACGTCATTCGAACTTGTAGAGACTGATCTTAAATTCTACAGAAGATACCAAAGTTTCCAGTAACACCAAATATATCAGGATGAATTTTGCAGAAATATGTGAAAAATGATGCAAAAGCATTGAGAACATTTCACTGTAATCATAACAAAACATGGGGCTTTAGATTTGAATATTTACCTTAAACTTCAATTAAGAGCTGCAACAAGCAAGATCTATATATTTAACATATGATACAGATTATATTGTATATTCCAACTTCAGAGGTTATTTCAGGGTTAAAAAATAATTGAAATGTATGTTTAAAAAGCTGAGTTGGCTTTAATATTCTCATACCTGCACAACACATTTAAACACACGTAGGGATTTGAACCTCTTATCACAGCAAAGAAACACAAAATAAGCATGTGGAGTTGTGCTTTTTCGTTAACCCGTTAACTTTACTGGTGTGTCAGTCATTACAAACCAGTGCTGTGCAACCAAACATCATCTGAACTTACAGAAATCAATCTTAAATTCTACAGAAGATGCCAAAGCTCACAGTAAAACCAGATATATCAGGATGGATTTTGCAGAAATGTGTGAAAAATGATGCCAAACCATCAAGAATATTTCAATATAATCATAAAACATGGGGTTTTAGATTAGAATATTTACCTAAAACTTTAATTAGGAGCTGCAACATGAGAAATTTATATATATAGATGACATATGATACTGACGGTATTAAATATATCATACCTGCACAACACATTTAAACACATGTTGGGATTTTAAACTCTTTAAACATCAAATAAACACAAACGGAGCACGTGGAGTTGCTCTTTTGCTTCTTTAATCTTGCTACTGGGTCAGTCGTTATAAATCTGTGCTGTGCAGCCAAACATCAGTCAAACTTATAGACATTAACCTTAAATTCTAGAGAAAGCATCAAAGTTTCAAGTGAAAAATGTGTGAAAACTGATGCAAAAACATCAAGAATATCTGAAAAAACACAAGACTTGAAAATTGAAATATTACCCTTAAACTTTAATTAAGACCTGCTACAAGCCAGATCTGTACATATCACAGATGATGCTGACTGTATTGTAAACATTCCGACTTCTGAGTTTATGGTGAGAAATAGATGAAAAGTATGTTTAAAAAGTTGACTTCACTTCCATAATCTCAACACATTTAAACACACGTAGGGATCATACCCCCTTTTAACATCAACTAAACACAAACAGAGCTGCTCTTTTTCTTTAACTCCTTAAACTTTACTTCTGTGTCAGTCATTACAAATCAGTGCTGTGCGGCCAGATATCATTCAAACTAGTAGAAACTTATCCTACACTCTAGAGAAGATACCAAAGTTTTCAATTAAACCAAATAAATCCAAGTTAATGTTGCAGAAATGTGTAAAAAATGATGCAAAATATCAAGAATATTTCGATGTAATCATGATAAACACAGGGTTTTACACTTAAATATTCCCCTTAAACTTCAACTAAGAGCTGCAACAAACCAAATCTATAAGATAATATAAATATACAACCATGATACTGACTTTATTATAAATATTCCAGCTTCAGAGTTTATTTCAGGGTGACAAACAGGTTAAATGTATGTTTAAAAAGCTGATTTCACGTCCACATCTTATACCTGCACAACACATCTGAACACATGTCGGGATTTTACCTCCTATTACGGCAGCAGAACATCTATTTCCACTCTAACTAGTAAATATATAACCAGGAAATGCTCGTAATAAATTTCAGAGTCAGTAGCACATGAAGTCAGCCAGTGCAGGTAATTTAAAAAGTTGCTGGTATTTATTGGCGGTGGCCCCAGCTCATTTTAATAGCACAGAGGTTCCTTCCCCTTCTTCTTCTTCTTCTTCTTCTTCTTCTTCTTCTTCTTCTTCTTCTTCTTCTTCTTCTTCTTCTTCTTCTTCTTCTTCTTCTTCTTCTTCTTCTTCTTCATCCCTCCTCTCTCTTCCAAGCAGGCATTCCTGGCTTGTTTAAATAAGGCCTGCCTGCCTGGGCGCGGGTGGATTCCCCTCTGGCCCTTTGCCCTTTGACCCAATGTGCATTCCGTATGTAAAGTGAGGAATTCCTCTGAAGTTCAGTTAATGGGGTTGAGTTTTTTTTCATCCTTTGGACTCTGCTCCTGCACTCGCCCGGTAGAGAGAAAAAAAACACAGGGGAAAAACAAGCCTGACGTACCCTTAGCTATGAGTTATGGACGAGGTTTGTTGTTTATTGTTGGTGGTTAAAAATCGATGTCTCCCACCAGCAGATTTTGAGCTTCAATAAACTTGTGCGCTGATCCTCGGGGATCATGACTAATTGATTTAATGGAGGGTGTTGTGGAGTGGAAGCGTGCAGGCTGGAGGAAGAGGAACTTGTTTGGTTGCTTCTATTGGCTGCTGCCCTCACAACGCTGCTGGTGGGTGAACATGGTGGCAGTAATATCTGTTAAATTGAAGTTTTTTTTCTCAGGGGGAGTTTTTACATATATTCAAACTGAAGGTCTGAGGATTAAGATGTTGTCTACTGAGGCTACAGATTGAGCCCCTTAAGGCAAATTACTGATTTGTTGCATAAAAAACTGACCTGACACATGAACAGAACGATCACAAAGAAGTGTGAAATCACAAATTATTTTATGCAAAGATGATTAGTATAATAACATCTCAAATTTAAACAATTTCCATGACTTTTTATGCAAAATGACACATTTTTGTTGATGTATTTTGATGTATTCTTTAACTCTCCTTCTTTAGCAGTTATAAGCACATTATAAACACTTAATAAATGGGTTAGAACACATAATAATACAGTTATAACCAGGACATTTTAAGTGTATTAAAATACCGTATTTACCAACGGTTAAATCAAATCATATAAAGACATAATTTGATTGTTAAAACTATTATTTCCTTTATTTTTAATTCATTATACTTGCTTTTTAAAACACCATAGGAGGCGTTTTTGACAGGTTTTCCTTTTCATTTCTGACAAACCCATTGCTAAACGTGTGCAACTGCTTGCAGCTACATTTTTCACATGTTATAAACCATTTATTAAACCTGCCGTAAACGTTAAAAGACCTGTAAAATCAACTCCTGGTTTCTTGAAGCATTTTTATTTATAACTCAGTTTGTAGAAAAAGTGATAATTGTCACATTTGTTGCACATTTAATGAAGGAAAAAAACATGGAAATTAGTTTAAAGTGTTGAGTTTTTGAGATTCATGAGGGAAAAGTTCACATTTGACTTGAACAGATTATTTAGTTTGATAAAAGGACAAACTCACAGGATGTTATGCTACATAGGAATGTTAAAAGTGCCTATAAAACTCCAATAACAGACACTGTGGATTCAGATTTTGTTGCATTTTCAGTTCTATCAAAAGCAATTACAGACGCAGCAAATATGACATTCTGTTGCATTAAATTGTGTTTGACAGCTGTAATTTCCAAATCATGTCACCAGTTCAGAAGCTAAGTTTCCAAACAACTCTCACATATTTTTGTGAGCGTCGTGCAGGTGATGAAACATTCCTGAGAGTGTTTGTGAGCAGTTTTAAAAAGGTTGGGGGGGGGAGGCCTGCGAGGCGATCAGTGGAAGGCAAAGATAAAGAGCCATGTGTTGCTCGGTGACTTATTGTTTTACACATCCTGCCCTGTGAACCTTTAGGGTCATTAGATAACAAACCATCAACATTTTTCTCAGGTAAAAAAAAGTGGAACTGAGGGGGGAGGAGGAGGGAGGGAGGGAGGAGAACGAGGCCGAGCTCCTGGGTGAAGAACATGAAGATGGATCATGGGTTTGGTTTTGCTGTTGTGCTTTAGGAGCCCCTGTGTACCGTTGGAGAAGCTGTAAAAAAAAAGGCTGTGCCACCCACACAGCTGGAATGTCATGCATGCAGTCCATAGAGTCTGTTTCAAGAGGGGAGGCAGAAGGGGGGAGGCTGGGGTGGGGAGGAACCCTCTTTGGAAGAGACCGGGTGCTCGAGGTGGGGTCTGCTGCTACTACTACTACTACTACTACTTCATGAAAAAAGATAAAACCCTCTTTCCACCCACCTCAAACTTCTCCATTAACCTTTTTCTCTCTCTCTCTTCTTGCTTGTGGGAAATCATCAATGACGATCCATCACGGTTTGTTTGGTCTTCAGCCGACGACAGAGCCGAGAGAGAGGAAATGTGGAGGGAGAGAGAGACGTGAGATGGTGGGATAGGGGGTTGGGGAGAGGTTAAAGGCCAGAGGAAGAAAGGAGGTACATTTTCGGAGGATGGGAGGTTGGGAAAAAAAGAGAGGGAACAATAACTCCCATGTTTAAAAGGCTTTTCTCAGCCCCCATGACACCTCACACAGGCTGCAGTTTAAAGTCAGGCCTTTCAGGAGGGGAATGCTGGTTTGTGGCACTTTCCCCCCTCAGGCTCAGAGGAAACATTTGCCAAAACATGAAATGGAATTTTCTTATTTTTGTCACTCTTTTCTCTGTTTATCTCCTCTGCTTCCTGCAAGGTACACTTCAGTCCACTGCAAGTTTCTATTTTTCCCCACATCTTTGATTTTAATTTGATTAAACTGCCTTTGTTTCATAAATACTCTACTTCTAAAAATGTAGAAAAAGGTGTGAAAAATACGACAAAACAGGAAAGATCACGTTTTTTAAAAAATACACTTCATAAAATAAGCTGATTTGATGGGACAACATTTGCTCCCTGTGTAGAAAAAATGTCCTACAAAGCTCTTGAATCAATCAGGAATTCTGCTAGTATTTATTTTAAATTCAAATCCACATTTCTTTCTCATATTTTTTCAGTCAGAGTTGCTTTCTGCAACACTAAAACCCATTTCATTCATTAAAGCACTTGTTTCGGTTTAAAATGTAAATGCTGTGTTTGGGGAAACTTGATAAATAAAAGCCAAATGTGGCATTTAAATGAGAAAATACACGTTTTAATTAATCATACAAAATTGTCTTAGTGTCTTTTCATTGTGGTCTCTCTGAGAACAGGCACATTTTAGAATTAATTGCTTACATTTGTCTGCGTCGTCTCTATCTGTTCATTTCTAGCTATTCATAGTTGGTGTAATTTCCTTTTTTGAAATCCTTCCATTTGAATTAAACACAATTGAAATTCACCATATGACACATATTTAAAAGCTGCTACACACAAACTATTAGATAACAAGACTGATGGGAGCAGATTTGAGGATGTCTGTAAATTAGAAGATAAAAAAATTGTCCAGTGACTAAATGTCTTTTTACACTTTTATTGGATGTTTTTTTTATTATATAAAAATCTAAATCTATAAGTGCATTTGTCATTTTAATTCTACAGATCTGAAAGTGTTCCTTTACCTCGCCAGAGATAAACCAACATCTGCAAAAGAACTTTAAAGATAGAAACATGTGAACAACCAACCATTTGAACAAATAAATTCATCCCATTGTCCTTTAGTTGTGTTTCTTGATCCACAGTAAAATGGTTTTTGAGTAGAAAAGCAACTAAAATAAAAATATTGTAACCATTCTAAATACTTTTACAGTCACTTCCTAACATTTTGAAGGTTTTTTTGAGGAAATTGGGAAATGTTCTGCTAAATGGTGACTCATTTTTATTCTTTTTGAAATCAGATTTCTAATTTTAAGCCACTCATGAATCCACAGTGGATGATTTTTGTTTGTTCAAATAGTTTGTAAAATTGTTGTAAAAATTGAAATTAATCCCAATAAAGGTGTGAAGTCTTGTTTTTATATTTAATATGAGTTCTTTCATTTCCACGGTAGGAACGTTTCAGCCTGTTTTTGCCTCTTTGTTGAGATAAATAATCTCTCTGTGTCCATGAAGATTCATTTAACAGCTTAATCAGTGTGTTTTCTGTCTGTCTGCTTTTATTAGGCTGTGAATGATGACAGAAAAATAAGCATGAATAGGGTTTTATCAGCAGCTGTGAAATCAGAGGTTATAATTAGATCAAACGTCTTCATGTCCAGTTTCAGAGGTGAGCTTTAGTTCTGTGTGATAAACTTTGACAGCAGCACCGACAGGACTGTGTGAGGACAGTCGCTGTGGGGAGGCAGAGGAGGCATCACTGCTCCAAAAGCCTTCACCGGATCCATCATCGCCCCGCCTTTACATCAAACATTTTTTTTGCCGACTGGCTGCACAATCAGATCCCTTCTGAGTGGGCTGGAGTCAGGGTGGGTGTGTGGGGAGTAAAAAGTGGGCCCTCTCCCACTGGATAATGCCATTATTTCAGCTCCTCTGGCCAGGAATGCCAAATTTCACAGCCCGCTACTCCTCTCTGTGCGTCAATCAAAGCTTCGCAAGGGGCCGAGGCGCCCGATGGATCCGCCTCCAGCACCGTGTGATCCGATCCAACCATTGATCCCCCCACCAACTATTCCATACATGCTCATTCTGCAGATCCTTACGCAAACTCTGCGCAACTTTCATAACCATTTCACGCGTGTCGCCACTGACATTAATTGTCTTTTGCGCGTAAAAGTTTGGATTTTACGCACAGATCTCAAATATGATCCAAATCTCTTTGCGTCTTTTTGTAATTAAATTAAGTCGATTATTTTAATTTTTCACTCCAACACTGCAGGCCTGATCCTCGCTCAACATGTCTGAGGATAAGCCGGGCTTATAGTCCGTATTGAAAAAGCTTACTGTCCCTCCAGAGACCAATTACAGGCTAAATATAATCCCCATTATAAGCGCACAAAAGATTTTTTTCTTTTTTTGTGCGCCACCAAGTAAATAAAGTAATTAGCGATCAAGTATCCAGATACAGTGCGAGGGGGGAGATGATGATGATGATGAAGATGAAGATGATGATGAGAAATTTGTGAATGGGACACATTTAATCAGGTATTCGTTGTACGGTGTGACGCTGCCCTGCGCGCAGCCAATCCGGCGGCGCCTGGAAATGTTGAACACGCCGAATCCAAACCAATGGCGCATCACATAGCAAAGACTAGCGCAAGAAGAGGCCAATCAGCGGGAGGCATGCAAACGAGGAATTTGCTCCGGCAGGCTCTGAATGTCAAGTAGTCAAAGATGGAGTCCGGATCTGCGAGGCCGTGTGCTTGTGCATGGGGGAGACTTGCGATTTTTTCTCCTCCTTCTTCCTCTCTCCGCGACTCTTCGAAGCTCCGTAGATTTGCTCCTCGCTTCTCTCGCAGCCTTTACGGGATGACGGCGCGGATCCACGCAAGGAGCTGGACCGCGACGCATGGTTTTTCTTTTTTTCTTTTTTTTTTTTTTGTTGGAGAGGGTGCTGCTTTTTCTTTGTTTTATGGACAACTTTTTTTCTCCCCCCTTACTTCTCTGTTTCTCGCCTATGACGGATTGTCCCTCCCTTGGCTTTAGATACTATTCATGATTTTTCTTTTTGTGTGTGTGTGTGTGTGTGTGTGTTGGAGGAGGTGGAGGTTTGTGGAGGGAGAGGAGCAGGAGGAGCAGGAGGAGGTGGTGGGGGGAGGTTGTCCACTGTGAGTTGTAGCCGATTTTTTTCTTTCTTGTGCGTAAAATTGTCAGTGCAAACTTGGAAGTTGCAAAGGGTCGAGATGCAAAAGATTTGAGTGTATCTGTGCGATTTTTTTTGAGCGAGAGCATTAAAAAAAAGAACAGCAATAAGAGTTGAGCCAACCCCACCGTGTGCGCTGCGCATCTGGAAACCTCGCTTCAAAAACTTGATCAGGACACGATTCTAACGCCCTGTGGACGGACAGAAAACGCGTCCTGCACCTTGTCGGGGGGCTGCGTATGGCGGGTGGACATTTTCACGGTTGTGGCGTGTTTTCTCCGCGTGTGTGAGCGTGTGTGTGCTGTTGTGCAATCTAACAAGTCGTCAGTATTGTACTGTGGGTTTGTGAGCTGGCCGGAATGGCTTTGCAGAGCAGATCCTCTGCTTTAAGGAGGCGTATAGGCCGCTCACTCAGATGTATGGCGGATAAAAGCTTCCAAGAGCAGGTAAAAAAAACAGAAAGAAGAAAAAAAGAGAAGCACCTTTTGGAGGTGTTTTATAGGAATGATCACATGGATCAGGCGTTAGAAAAGGCTTCATGGTGCTCTAGGAGAATTCCAGGCTCCCTTTCCTCCCCCCTCTGCCATGGTATAGATCCTATATGTTGTGTAACAGCGCATTAATTGTGCAAACTTGCAGCTTCTTAGTTTAACTGGTTGTTGCAGTTTATTGTTGACTAATTTCACTTAAATTGAGCAACTTTTTTCTTTATTTTGTTGAAGAAGTGAGTTAATTTGATTCCCTGCTTTGCTTTAATTTAAAAAAAAATGGACACAGAGCAAAAGGAGTGTTTAAAGAGAAGATTTTTAAAAAATGTATTTGATAGTTTTGAGGGTGTCAGCCTGTAGCTCTCTGAAAAAAAGCTTTGAGCCTCCCCCCCTCCTCCTCCCCCCACTGCTCCTGTCTCTCCAACCTCCCATTTCTCCACCAAAATTAGAATGCATGTCATTCACTGGAGAGAATAGTATGGGCCCACATGCTGGGAAATTCCCATTCTCCCAGGGTGAGAGTAACCAATGCTGTTTAATTTGGGAAGTTCATTTAACTTCCACCGCTGAAGAGTTGTATTGTTAATCTGTAACATCCTAACTTTTTTGTCTCCCACAGATGCATAATTATAGGGTTAAAAAAAGAAAGAGAAAGAAATGGGTTTTGTGCAGCAGGAAACTACAAAGAGGGGGAACTAACATTAAAGTTTGCTTGCTGTGTTCTAACTAGTTTTCGTGTGATCCCATATTTTTTTTAAAAATAAAAGTGCAAGTGATTTTATTTATTCATTTATTTTTAAGAGTCAGTATGTGCAGTGGGTGTCCATGTTGTTGTCCACTGCCCTTTTTCTGTTGCACTACTGGACACTGAGATGAGCAGTGCAATATTAAAAGGGCATTGGCTGATAGAAACAAGAGATCCACACCTTATTTTTACTGCCTCAACCTGCACATGGAGCTGTAAATGTGTCTTTAGAACTGAGATGTGAGAAATGTCCTTTATGTGTAAGTTTGAAGAAGCTGCATTAGTTTTTTTTCTCTCTTTTTGGTCTTACTGATCAGCCTTTAAACACCAAAGAAATCAGGTCAATTTTAAAATCCGGAGCCTTCTCAATCAGTTCCCATTTAGACAAACTAGCATTTGTTTGAATGTGATTGGAGTTTGGCAGTGAAGAATGGCTGTCCCCGTGTCCACGTGCTGACACATGCTGAGGTCAGCTGCTTTGACAATGTTGCACTACTGTACCATCCATTCTAGCAGTGCAATAGTATTGTCATAGCATTTGGCCTGAGCTCACACTAAAAGCGCTGCTAAAAGAAAAAAAAGGGGGGAGCTCGCTTCAAACGAGTTTGTGCAGAAGTGGAGCTGATGACTGATAGCAGGTGGTGGAGCAAAATAACATCCTCCTGAGCTGTTTACCCACTAGTGTATTTACAGAAGAGCTTGCATTTATTTTGTAGGAGCTGACATGAGCAGTTTGATGTAAAAGTGCAGTCAAAGTGATGTAGGTGTAGTTTTTTAATATTAAATGAGAAAAATGTTTTAGGTGTGCTTTATCTGATCTAAAATTGAGATTTTTGTCAGTTTGTATCAAGGGAATTGGAAAAATGGGGTTAAATACATAAACAATTTTAAATGAAGGGCGACACAGTGCTTTAAATGATTCTTTCCTGTATCCACAGCTTGATTTTTGGAGGTTGTACTGTGAAAGAATCCTCCTGTTTTTCCAGCGTAGGCCAGTTTTTGGTTTTTTTTTCCTTCTGTGTGTTGTTTTGTCGTCACACCAAACACTGAGTATCGATGATGGTAAAATAAGCAGATGAAAAAAGGGAAAAGGAAGAGGAGGGGGAGGAGGTCGATTTGTGTGGTTTCTGAGCATCCTCGGTGGGAGCAGGTCGATGGGGGGAGGGGAGGTTTGGGAGGAATGTAGGGAGCAAAGGCCCTCTCACCCCCTCGCGTTTTTGCCTTTTCTTTCCCCCTTTCCTCTCGTCCTTTTTCTCCCTTTGGCGTTGAGATTAGGTGTCGGTGCTCCTGTGTGTGTGTGTGTGAGTGTGTGTGTGTGTGTGTGTGCCTCTCGGTTGAACCCTAAAGTAAGAAGTTTGTTTGTTTTGATGACTGCCGGCGGACCTTTCTGGGTGGAAATGTTTAACCACAGTCCAGTTGCTGTTACAAGCTGCCGCAGAAGGACACAAGCCATTATTAAAAACAGACAGGAAGCATATTTTTCAGGGGTGGGGGGACACGGATTTACCCTGCTGCTGTAAAAAAGTTTCAGGTGAAAGAAGGGTTTTTAGCTGTGTGTTAAAGCCAGTTTGTAAAAAAAGTACTTTGGAAGATTATGGATAAAGTGTCTGAAAGTGTATTTGTGTAATCGCAGGCTGAAGGGAAAGCAAAAGGAGACCTCAGTCACTTGACTGTGTGAAATTCTCCCCGAGTAAAGAACGTGACTTGTTTAGGCTTGCTTGCAATGCTTGCTGGGAAATCCTGGAATGTGTGGAATGGGGGACGGTGGTGCTTCTGCAGTTATCTGACTGCATAGAGCTGCAAGTATCCTGCAATGAAACCCAACATGTCAGCGGTGCCTTTTCTGAGCAGCCCTGAATGTGAATCAGAGGATCCACGGTGCAGATTAAACCGCAGAGAAAAATACAAAGCTAATGAGATAATGGCATCTGCATTTCATTAATTACACAAACAAAACATAGTCATAAAACTCTTAGAATTTATTTATGGGGCTGCTGTTCACTCTGGCTGCTGGTAATGAAATTTCTTTTAAACAAATGAAATCACTGTGAGAGAATTTTTTTATTTGGGAAAGAAGTGTTGGGAACAAAAGAAAAGCTCTTATGAAAACATTCGTCTAATGAATAATAAACACATCTAAACGTGCATTTGTGCTTATAATTTGTTATTTTTAGTGGCTTATGAAACATTTCTGATTTAAAAACAAACTGCAGTTCTGTTCCTCTGTCACTTATTGTCTGAATAAAAACTATGAAATGAATTTCCTCGTTTGTTAGTCTTTATTTTCTTATAAAAACACTGTTAAAAGAGCAAAATCTGATGTTTAAAAGAAACCAATGGATTGGCTGTCAGATGTAAAAAATATGATTTAAAAAATTAACCCATTTACACTTGAGTCACGCGGTTTATTAAAGAATTAGAGAGCAGTGAAAAAGCAGTAACGTTCTTCATGAAAATGTTAGTTTATCTTATTGTAGCATTTAAACTTTCAAATCTCAGGCCAAAAATAGTGGTTTTGCTACAGAGATTGTGTGATTATGTGTGAGTGTGATTTTTTAATACTCAGGTCAGCTGTGATTCAGTAACAAACTGATTTCACTCAATAAAGTCTCTTTTCACCTCCTAATCAAGTCAAAATAAATGTATTAACTCTTGTCTTGCAGATGGGCTTTGTTCAAATCCACAAGACTTTAGTTCCAAGTTTCCACAATATCCACTTTACAATGGGCAGAGTTTGTAAAATATTGTTGTTAATACATAGAATATATTGATGTTATGTGTTTCATGGCCCAATAAAAGAAAACATGTTTGGTTTGAATATTTCACTGCAGTGAAGTCGATGGAAAAAAGCAGATGTAACGCTTCAGATCTTGCAGAAAAATGTCATTTTTGTAAATGCAAATAACCGTCAGAGTGAAATCTAAGAGGGAGAGTCACGTTGAAAGGATGAGCAAAAAAGAAAATATGTGAAAAGCAGTTGATTTTAAATTCAAAAAGGCATACATCTTTTACATCGTGATTAAACATGATATGCTAATGGAGAGGATTGGAGAGGAAAGCCTCTGGCCAAAACACACCACAAATGATATTTTAATCAAATATGAAGCTGTAGAGATGCTGACTGCTTCGATAATCTGCTGCTTTGTACTTTATTTCTGTGGCTCAGTTTCTCTCTGTAGGACGCAGCATGTAGTAGTTTTTAGGCTCATATTTACACTTTGATCACTATGAAGTCGTGTAAATGATTTTTCAAATTGTTGTAATAAAACTGAAGTCAAGTCCAGGTGAATCTGCAATGCTGTAAACTGGAGGGAAGATATTATGTGATAATATGTGCTTTTGTTGGGATAATTGTGTGCACGGGTGTCACCAAAAGTCCATTTCAGCTCCCATCAAAGGGAAAGAACAAAGTTAAAGAATTAAAAACTTGTCTTTTTGAGACATTTTCTGATTTCTATCATCATTTTTGCTCTTTCTGTTCATTATTTCCTGCACCCTGAACAGAAAGCAGCACTCGTTTACAGACCAAACAGCGCCAGCAGGGCTTTGACATTTAAAATTTGAAAGTTCCTTCCTATAGTTTGTTGTTTGTTAAGAGGTAAATTAAGATACAGAGTTTCAGTGCAAATGTCCTGACAATCTCCACACACTGTTTGTCTGTGGCCAGGCTCTTCATTTACCTCCACATAGGCTTTTTAAAAATGTTTTTTCAACCCTTTCCCTGCAGAGTGGCAGTTTAATGCCATCCAAAGGACAGGAGCTGAAGTGCAGAAGCAACCAGTGACTGAGATGATCATTAAATGCTCATTATTTGCACATGTAGTTGATAAATACTGATAAAATAAAAGTTTACGTGATGAAACGCTGCATCAAATTAAATATGAGGAGCTGGGATTGGTTCACGTGCCTCCTAAGGAAACATAGATTACAGACTAAATAGAGGAGAGATGAAAGCTGAGGATTCATGCAGCTGAGAAAATAAAACTGAATAAAATGAATGAAGAGGCAAAAACAATAAATGCAGCTGACTAACAGACAATGGCGAAGGAAATCCAAACAAACTAAAATAGACCTGATGCAAGAAATGAAATCATCTAGGAAGTGTGTGTGTGTGTGAGGGTGTTTCAGAGGAGGAGGTGAGTGTATTCTAGTTTGGACTCTCATGTTTTGTTCGAAAGACCGAAAGAAAGCAGCGAAAAGTCGGTGTTCTGAACTCAGACAGAAAATAAGATCATTTTTCAACACACTGAGTCCATTTTCATCACCATACCTTATTAGAAACGTCTAATTCTTTAAACTAAATTGGTTTTTTTTGGATTAAGCTAAAGTTTAGGCAGTTTCCTGGCATCACTGGAGGCTTCAGCATCTTGAATCTTGATCCCAAAATCAATAACGAAGCTGATCAGACATGAGAGGTGCTGCTACTGTGAACCTGAGGTGAAATGTGGCAGATATCATTCAGTAAGCAGGAGAGTGTGTGTGTCACACAGAGAAATTCATTAACTTTCTCTCGATGAAGGTCCAGCTCTAGTAGAAGCAGAATGTTTATTACAGGTCTGCACAAGTCTGTGTGCGTTTCACTGTATGTACGAGTGTTTATGTCTGTTACGGAGGCTACATCTGATTATGTTAATGCTTTTGTTAATGAGCGCAGATCCTGCTGGAGGCTCCTGCTATTGCTCCTGCTTTGACAAGTGTAAAATAAGATTAAGCAGCACAAAAAAAACATGCATCAGTTCAAACTGGCTGTCGGAAGAGATGCTGTATTTACTGTTACCAACATGATGGAGGGTTTTGGAAGGATAAAGGAAAATAATTGTTTTAGTAAGATTAAACTATTTTGAGGTGTTTGTACAGAGTAAAATAAATGATCTTGTTCTCATTTAGCCATACAGGGATCGATCCTGAGGTCTGTTGCGGAAGTGCCACCCAGTGGACAAATGATCCAGTGCAGAAAGAGAAGCCTTAAAGGGGCGGTCCACCCAAATGAAATGATATACACCCATAGGGAATAACATTATGACCACCTGTCTAATATTATATTGGCCCCCCTTATGTGCTCAGAAATGCTCTGAACCATTGGACATGGACAAGAGGACCTCTCAGGGTGTCCTATGGGGTCTGGAACCAGGATGTTGGCACTGGATCCTTTGGGTACTCTGGCTTGTGCAGTGGGGCCTCTGTCCATCAAACTTGTTCCACTGCATCCTGTTGATGCTTGATCAGAATGGGGTGTAGGAAGTTTAGAGGTCAAATCAACATGTTGGGCCACTTTCATGTTCCTCAACATGTTCCTGATTGTTGGATGTTGTTTCCATGTGGTGGGGTGCATTTTCTAGCAGGGGTAGGCCAGTGACATTTGGGATTTCCATTTGCATGAGGGAGTGTGTTTGTTGTGGGACAATGTTTATTTGGGTGTCTAAGTCTCATCAACATGGATGTTAAAATCCAAGGTTTTCCAGCAGAACACCACATAGTACCAATATGATCAATGTTATTCACTTCACCTGTCAGTGGTCATAATGTTGTGGCTGATTGGTGTGAATGCAGCATGCAAATTGTTTTCACTTTTTGATTAAGGGAAAAAGTTAAAAAATCTCACTTCAACTGTTCCAGTCAGAAAATTTTGGCGATCAACTGCTGTTCAAATAGTAATGACTTCTTGACCATTGAGTAAATCTACACCTCGGTAAGGTGCGGTTCTAAAGACGATGATAAGATAAGACACTCCTTAGACCAGATTGAAATGCGACTTCACTCAAATGACAACAAAAGAAAGACAAGAGAAAGGCTTGAGACAAAGCCAGGCACTTGAATGTCCAGAACTTCCCCATTTGTCCTCGAATGAACCAGTTTGGACAGAACAGACAATCTGCCATATGGTGCTCTGGAAGCCCCACATTGTAATTCTCTCCCCCAAAAAAGGGCCACCAACTTTCCAGAGCAACATTTCAGCCAGAACTAACTCTGGTTATTATAAATGTGTAACTTGTTCCTGCATTTTATCTTTTTCAATATACTTGGTTGTCTCATGACCCCCATTCTGTCATGTGGACGTCTTGCATTGGAACATGGTGAAAAGATGGATGGAATTTAATGAAATATTACCTACTGCAACGACAACCACCTTCTAACTTGTATGTAACTAATTTCTTGTTTTCCAGCATCTACTTTTGAGATTTGTGCCCCCTAATCCAACAAGACAGAAGGTACACGGATTTTTGTTTGTGGTTTGGAAAAATTCAGGAATTTTATGTCCTTCCAGAAACAGCCGGGAACAACTTTGTACCCGGCTGTTTCTGAAAAGACATAAAGCTTCTGAGTTTGCATCTATAGAACTTTCTACAAAAGAAAAAGTGAGACACAATGTGAGAATGTCTTGTTATTATACACATCAGGATGCCTTCTTAAAGTTTCTGTGCTTAAATGACAGTAATGAAAAACCAGTAATATTAATGATTTATTGAAATATTTTAACATTGCACAAACAACTAATAAATAAACGCACTTCTTAAAAACCATTGCACAAACTTTAGATTAAAAGTGCATCTGCACAACTAGATGTCAAAACAAAGTTTCACTCATATATACAGTAACCCTGAGTCTGTTTCTGCTTTAAATATGTGTATTTAAACATACGCCGATCAGGCATAACATTGTGACCACCTGCCTAATATTGTCTTGGTCCCCCTTATGTGCTCAAAAATGCTCTGAACCATTGGACATGGACAAGAGGACCTCTCAGGGTGTCATATGGGGTCTGGAACCAGAACGTTGGCACTGGATCCTTTGGGTACTCTGGCTTGTGCAGTGGGGCCTCTGTCAATCCAACTTGTTCCACTGCATCCTGTTGATGCTTGATCAGAATGGGGTGTAGGAAGTTTGGAGGTCAAATCAACATGTTAGGCCAGTGTCACGTTGCTCAAGATGCTCAAGGGTGCATTTTCCTGCAGGGGTAGGCCAGTGACATTTGGGATTTCCATTTGCATGAGGGAGTGTGTTTGTTGTGGGACAATGTTTATCTGGGTGTCTAAGTCTCATCAACATGGATGTCAAAATCAAAGGTTTTCCAGCAGAACAGCACATAGTAGCAATATGATCAATGTTATTCACTTCACCTGTCAGTGGTCATAATGTTGTGGCTGATTGGTGTGTGTTTTGCTTGAATTCTAGGTTTTAAGGTAAACGTTACATTGCGTAGCGATTTATATCCAGCAGATGGAGCAATAAGTTTGTTCTCTGTAAAGGAGGCACATCACGGCTGCAACAAATCCTTCATATGTGCATGAGTGTGAGCAGTCACCTTCATCAGTGACAGCTGAGGAGAAGCACATTGGAAAAAAAATTTCTGCAGCATCTTCATCTTCATCTTCTTAATCAACTGTTTCTAGCACTGCAAAAGAGAAAATGTCCTTTATTGAAGAGTTTTACTACAGAATTTAGACTGAAATTGTTAATTCATCCTTATATAAAAGTGCTACCTCAGTTTTTGTTCTTTGTGGCGTCATTTTTGGTGACTGTGAGGTCTGTTATAGACTCATGAGGCATCTGGAAGAGAATTACAGCCATGATTAACTTTTAAAAAAAAGGTGACACTTGTGTTTTTTCATGTGTAGGAGTTTGAAGAAAAGTAGAGCACTGACCAGGACTGGAGGAGCCATGAAAAGGTAATTGATGGGGTAGTACAGCAGGTTGATGCAGGTGGACGAGTATAGATCTGCATAACGCATCAGCTGGCTGGCAAACAGCGTCTGTCTGGCTCCGCTGCGTAGCAAACTGCCCATCTGGCCGTAGGACATGTCCATCCTGTAGGTCAGCACCTGCGAAACAGCAACACAGTGGATTCACTTCATAGCATACACAAACGTTTCTGGTTTCTGCTGCAGCACTGAGCTCTTAAAGTGTATTTACTGTTATAGGTGCATTAAGAAAAATACACCGATCAGCCACAACATAAAAACCACTGACAGGTGAAGTGAATAACATTGATCATATTGGTACTATGTGCTGTTCTGATGGAAAACCTTGGATTTTAACATCCGTGTTGATGAGACTTAGACACCCAAATAAACATTGTCCCACAACAAACAATGCACCCCACCACATGGAAAAAACATCCAACAATCAGGAACATGTCGAGGGACATGAAAGTGGCCCAACATGTTGATTTGGCCTCCAAACTTCCTACACCCCATTGTGATCAAGCATCAACAGGATGCAGTGGAACAAGTTTGATTGACAGAGGCCCCACTGCACAAGCCAGAGTACCCAAAGGATCCAGTGCCAACATCCTGGTTCCAGACCCCATAGGACCCCCTGAGAGGTCCTCTTGTCCATGCCCAATGGTTCAGAGCATTTTTGAGCACTTAAGGAAGACCAATATCAGGCAGGTGGTCATAATGTTATGCCTGATCGGGGTATATTAAAAATGTGTCCTAATACATTAACATACAGTTTCATGTTGTTACACTGGTTCTCATTGCATTGATTGAGCTGTCAACAAAAAGTGAAGGAGGCAGTTATTTTCATGGGGAGTCTACATTTTCCATTAAATAACAAAAAAGTAACTTAAGATTTTCAAATGTAGTTAAACTGCTGCATTTTGCCTCCATTAAAAAAACACAGAAACCTTTAATAATTCCGTTGCGTGTCACTCACCTTTATTCTTGTCTGAATGGTGCTGATGTCAGGACTCTCTTGGCTGTCGCTGTCTAGATTCCTTCAAACAGAAAAATTAACAGCTTCATCAAACTGTGTCATAGAGAACAATAAAATGTTCTTTTATAGGAACAAATTTTATTAAATAAAGGTGTAATGAATCATTTTGTTTTGGCTGCAAAACATCAACAAATCTCTGTGATTTAACATTTTAGAATAAATTATTTGGTAATTACTTAGAAATCAGTCATATTTCAACTTATCTATTAATCATCAATTCGTTGATACACATGACGGATCTTTTGTTATCCTTTAATGGACTGTATATAAGCACTTTAACACATAATGATGTACAGTTAATAAGAGAAATCAGATTTAATTAACGTCAGCACTAAAGATGTGACTGCAAAGTATGAAATTTAAATTTGTCATGGGAAGTGTGGTGCTGCAGCTCCCCCTGCTGGTCAGAGTGACACACAGCTGAAACACCATTTTACTTCCTTTATAGCCTTTTCTGTTCAAGTGTGTGGAAGCGTTACTCTGTTTTATTTCAAGCATGTAAAAATGTGGTGAATTAACACCATATTAACACCATAGCTCTGTGTGTGTGTGTCTTAATCTAATCCATACACTTGAAACTATGTGAATTCACCTCCTTTAAAAGTTGAGAAGAACTGCTAAACAAACTTAATAACAGACCTTTTCCCTTCACTTTAAATAGCCTGAAACCAGTAACGAAATGGACCATATGAGAAAAAAGTGACACAGCATCCAGTTGGGAAAGTGAGACTGTATATTATCGGTATCTCCACTGTATTTATGCAGAATTTAGGACAGTTTTTTACACTGCCAAATCAAATGTTTTTCTTATTTTGTTGAAACTGAGCTTATATGGCTTCTTTGTGAGCAGAAACCTCACCTTACCGTGTGGGGATAAAGACCAAAAAGCAAATGTTCTATGTAGAAAAAGTACTGACAGGCAGCCCAAACATGTTAAATCCTTTTTTCTTACCAGTTTTGTAATTTGGAATCAACAGCCAACACTACTGCAGGTTTATTTATCCTCAGTCCACTTATATTGAAATATGTATGTTCTGAACATTCATGCACATGTTTGCTCCACCTCACTAAAAATATGTTTCCCACACTCAAGTACTGGTGTATAAATGATCACAGATAACAAACTGTTCACACATAAATGCTTAATAAACTTATTTTGAACTCTTTTTAAGTGCTTAATAAACAGATGGAGATAGACTCACGTGTAAAGTTCAGCTAAGAAGACATTGAGACGTTTAAGCTCCTCAAAGACATCTGAAAAACCAAGAAAGGGCATCAGAACTCTGGTCAAACCATTGTGAAACGTTAAACTGTGAGAGGTTTGAGTCTTGTTGTTCTTACTTTTCTTTTCCTCCCACACGTTCAGCTCCTTGCTGAGCTCCGGTACGACCAGAAAGGTTTTCCACCCTTGGCGTTTCTTAGATTTCAGGATGTCTCCAAAGATGTGATCTCCGACGTAGAGGACGTCTTTACCCTTGACATCCAGGAGATCACAGACAACCTTTGAAGATCCTGCAACAGGAAAACATAAAATCAGCAAGACATGGAAGCGAAATTAAACTATACGTTAGATGTAAAATTACATCAGCACCACCTGGACACACAGAATATAGACTTTTAAAAAAGAATGAACTGTAAATAACAGCAACTATTTTTATTTATATTGTAGATATATATGGTTTTACAGTGCATGTATATGTAGAGTATGTATGAAACTGAACTACTAATGAATACGTAATGCTGTATTTTAAACACAAATGTTGCACTGAAAAATTTTACTCTAAAAATCATCCTTATCTATGATGCCTGAACTTCCTCTTTTAATATTTCCAGAACATAAATTTAAAAATGAGCTCTTAAGAGATTTTAAGTATCTTTAATGGGGGGACAAATACCATTAGCTTTATGACAAGACTAAAACAAAAAAACAGAAGACTAAACTAAAACTTGAGCAGTATAGTTTTCTTGTATATATAATATAGTGTTATTTAGAAAATATAGTTTAAAAAATGTGGTCAGGCCCAAAAAAACAGACATAAATTCAGACTGTATAAGGTTGCGTTCTGACAGTTGTGCAAATAAAGATAAAAATAAATAAATAAAAATCAGACAAGCAATTAGAAAACCTAAATATGAATATGTAACCTGAAACTTAATATGTAACTAAAATCTCACCTTCTGGGAATTTCTAAAGCGTAGAATTCACATGGATGCAAAATTAAGATTTAGTTAAGGTGTTCAAATTTCAACATTCAGTACTATAATTTTCAGTTGTTCAAAAACTGAACAGCGTCTCTTTGCTGCCATACACAGAAATGTTGTCTAACCTTGTGAGGGATGAGCATTTGTTTCCTTTATCCATAATCTTAATCTGCAGCCCAAAACCCCAAATACAAGACTTTAGGAGTCTCAGTTGCTATATTATTGTCTTAAAATGGGCCCAACTGAATGTGCCTGTTATGCAGTAAAAACTGTTTGAAGCTAATCCACAGTCCAGTTTGAGCTCTCTGAAGTTCCACTAAAGAGGACACTTCTTCTATTTAAAAGTAGTGAGAAATGTAGCTACCATCAGAAAGCCTCCAGAATCCTTATTCTTCTCTTATCTATTAATTTAGGAAATAATCACAACACAACAATAAATGCATCATTTTTGAGTCTTACCTCCAGAATAAACTGTTCCATGCTGCAGGTCGCCAGTGTACGTCCCGATCCGAAGCTTTCCTGTGTTCTGCACCCAAAAACACAACACATTTAATGAAAAACCTGCTGCTGCACAACATTAATTTGTATTAATTTGTCTTGTTTGTTTGTTCATACCGTGTCCACTTGTCTCAGGACGGTTCCCTCTGCAAAGAACAGCGGCTTCCTGGTGTCGACCACGACCAGGTCGAAGAAGCTGTGCCACGACTGTCTGGTGCTTCCAGGCTGGAATTAACAGGAAGTGTTCAGTTCATATGACTCTCTTAAGTTAGATATTTGCTATAAAAAACAGATTTAAAACTGCCTTACCTTTGGATTACTTTCCAGCAAGTATTTCATAATGTTCTTGGTGAAGACGTGAAGATGAAAAACATGTTAGAATAAGAGTCTCTGCTTTACTATTTAAATATTTTGCTGTTAAAAGGTGTAATTTGTGAGACGATAAAAGCTCCTGGTTCACCTCAGTGTAGTTGTAGTCACTGTTGGTTGCCAGGAACACCTTGGCCACCTCTTTAATTCGACCTAAGAGTACTAGGAGGTTCGGCTGTAAACAAAACATTCATGTTTTTTCAGGATTTCAGACATTTCTAGTTAGGAAGTTACAGTCATGTGGGTAATCTTTACTCACATCTCTGATCACGTATTTCTCCAAATTCTTTATGGTTCGGTCTTTCAGGATTCCCTGCACGACACAAATTTAACATTTTAACATAGACAACACAATGCAAAACAAGTTGGAGTGTGGCTCTTTTAATGAACTTACGGTATCGTGGATGAAGTCCATCGCATCTCTGACACCCTGGAACATGCTTCTGAAGGACATGAGCAGGTCGCCGTGCTGGAAGCCTTTGAGGAGGCTGCAGAAGGCGAAAGACGAAAAGTTTAGGGCTCAAGAAGTAAACAAAAAAGTGCAAAGAGTAGATGGAATAATAAAATATGTCCACTCACTTTGTGTATCTGGTGCATCTGGTGAAGAAATCCACCAGGCAGGCATATAGATACGTCTCTGTAGGGAGCATGTTTTGTAAGTTATATCACATAGTATACTTTGAATAGGAAGGTAAAGGCTAAAATGAAAAATATGGTTGCCAAGTGTAAAATGTTTCATTACAAAGTATGCAACAATAAGAAATATGAAACGTTTCATACCTGACAGATTGAAGAGAGTGTTGAGAATGTAAAATCGTTCAGTGTCGTCTCTTTGGATGAACTTATTGGGATAGTAGTTCTGAACGTCTTGCCTGTGGAGCACAAATACAACACATTATGACTTTAAGCTGCTTGAAATAGCACAAGGCTGTAGCTTAATGTGCATGAAGCAACATTTCCGGCAACCAAAAAATGTGTGACATCTCGTAATGATCTATAAAACGGATTTGACACACTCCTGTGTATCTGCTGCTCAGCTTTATGACCAGAAAACCAGTGAAACGACACTGATCCAGCTCTTCTCAGCTAAACGTCAGGCAGCAGTCATTATCATCTCAAAAGTTAGAAATAAAATTGGATTTTAAATAACTGTGGTGGCAGCTTTTGTTTTCACTCAGCTACAGTACTGATGCTGCAAAATAGCCATTTTTAACTGTTTAAATCTGCTTAATACTGTTGCATGCTGTCATCTAATAGATTTCAGCCTAACTCCAGATTTTCTTGTGTGATGACAGATTTACATATAATCCATTTAGTACAGCAAGTCAGTAAAAATCTTTTATCTAACCTTTGAATCTCCAAATCCATTGTCGGGTTTGAAACCTATGTTGTATTTTTTAAAAAATAATGAAAACTGCTCCATTTATCAGAGCCACAAACTAGTAAGGGCAGTGGTGACGCAGCGGTTAAGTCCCTGGGCTACTGTTCAGAAGGTCAAAGGATCAAACCCCATGCAGCCATTGTTGGGCCCTTGAGCAAGTCCCTGAGTCCTTTCTGCTCCAGGGGCACCGTCCCATGGCTGACCCTGAGCTCTTACCCCAACTGGGATATGCAAAAACAACATTTCACAATGCTGTAAAAATGTATTTGTGACAATAAAGCTTTCTTTTTCTTCTTGAAACAGAAAATCGTTGGATTTTTAACTTTGCTACAGCCCTTGATCTATTAATCTACTTTCTGTTGTTTTGCCTAGAAAATTAATTGAATCTAAGCTTAAGATCATCATATTTAATCAAAATCACTTTATTGTACATGTCCCATTTTAAAATTTGTTTTCAGAGGTTGTAAAAATATAAATCAGTAAACATCTGTAGACTGTGGAGCCCTAATTTTTTTTCCAACACTGGTAACACCTGTGGACACTTGGAAAACTGTTGTACATGTTTTGATTCCAAGTTTTTTTCAACTGTTACAAAATTATTAATCAAAGAAATTCAGCTTTTTTCTTAACTTTGTCATACTGCATCAAGTTCTAGCCATAGCTGTGCTGTTTTCAGAAAGGTGCAGGACTTCATATTACAAAGAAAAATGAGCCCACAGTGAATAAAAACAGGAGCCAAACCCACCAGTATTTTACTGTAACTTCACAGGATTTACAGGACCTATTTTAAATAGATTTGGGGCCAAAACAATTTAGAGATTTAAGTGCCAGACGCTAAAAACCAAGAAATACATGATCGTGCAGAAAGATGCTCCGGTGTTTGGTGGAGACGGTCATGGAAGAAGTGTTTTGACATTTCACTTAGGAAAAAGCAGCAAGGCTACAGTTCAGAAGTACTCGGCTACAAGTAAATAATAATGCTCTCAAAATTCTAGTTGCAAAAAGTAAATTAATATTAACATTACAATATGCTTTGAAGCAACATCATGCAAAATGATCCATTTCAGAAGGACATTGTTGGACTGGGATATATGTTGCATATAGATAGATAGATAGAATTTTATTGATCCTTTCAGGCAGTGCCCTCCAGGAAATTTAGAATTCTATACAATATATAATATATAATTCTATATATTTGTGTGTAAGGCTTCTGCAGCTGGAAAACATGGAGATAATTTAAATTATTTAAAGTAGTGGATAGCTAATCTATAGCAATACAACATAGTTTAAATAATTTCAACTCACCATAATTCCATAATTTATAAACCTTTTATAAAGTGTAAATATTGTATTTCATTGTCTTTTTCATGTACTTTGATGTTGCAATGTCTATTTTTGTGTATTTACTTATTTTAGTACGTAATTATTGCTATTTTTCTGGTATTTCTATCTCATATTTTTTTTGGATGCAGCTGTTGCAAATGAATTTCCCCCAGTGGGAGATCAATAAAAAATACTCTATTCTATTCTATTCTATTCTATTCTATTCTATTCTATTCTATTCTATTCTATTCTATTCTACTCTACTCTACTCTACTCTACTCTGAATCCAACTCACCTTTAATCATTTCAGCTTGACCTTAAGATGTATTTGTGTTGCCTATCAAACATATTTATCTTTCATCTTTTCTCACTTTAATGTAGCTGAACTCCAGAGTTCACTTGTAAAGATGCTCCTCATAAAGCAGTAACACAAAAAAGCATCCTTTTTGCATCGTGTCCAGTTTTGATTTTGTCTTTACCCTTTGAGGAAGCGGAAGCCGTGACTGCAGACTAAAATATTTCCGTTTGAATCCACCTTCAGGAGGTTCCCGTATTTGGTGTCGACCACTAAGCCGCTGAGGGTTGGAGAGAATCAGTTATTACATTAGATAAACTGATGGTTTACTGTGATGTGAATCCTCAGACACAGAGACAGACTTTCACTAACCGGGTGGAGAAACTGGGGTCATACGTGTAGCGTAGCAGCTCGTGAGGGTAACCAATAGAAACCATTCTGTCTCTTATCAGCTCAAAGCCCAGGCTCTCGTAGTCAGGAGACTTATACACTGCAAACAAAACAAAAACACAGCCCACAGCAGAGCCGTTAGCGCACAACCTGCAGGTCTTGTGTGGACCTTAGAGAATTCAGAAGTTATGATAAATAATTCACAGGCACAGCAATCATCCTGCTGGTGGTGACACAACGTTTTGCACACAAAGCTTCACATACATGCCAGCGTGTAATCCATGTCGAAGCCGTAGCATCTGATGTTCTCCAGTGTCAGGCTCCTGTTGACGAACACCCTGTGATCAAAACACAAACACAGCAAATCAGGCCAGCAGACACACGACCGGAGAAAGAGGTTGAGTTACATTCATTCATCATTTCACAATCTGCAGCACATTTGTTTCAGTGAGGTTTCTTAAGGTTTCGGTTGTAACACACACTTGATGCTTATCGGCGTGTGAGCATCAGTTCTGCCATGAGATTGGGTTTAAGTCAGGTAGAAGTCATCTGAGGCGATGGCACCTTGTTGTTGTTGTTGTTGTTGTTGTTGTTATTGCTTTGGAGCCCAGATTTCTTGCTCTTCTTCGGGCAACGTTTTAGAAATATAAGGAACTTCACCTACATTTTCACCTCCTTGTTCTAGTTCTAGCTCCTGGGCCTTCAGCTGGGTGGAGCTGGGTGGAGGCTACAGATGTTATCATCACCACTATGCTCCCGTGTTTCAAATAGTTCAAAAGATGTCAAAGCATGTGAAAAACAAAAGCATCCATGCCGCGTTTTTAAGAATTCACTGGTGTAGCTGGTTTCTTAAGGAAGAAGGAGGCCAATCTGCAGCAGCACCAGGCTGGACGTCCCAGTCTCAACCCTCCCTAACAGCTCACACATATAGGGTTCCTGTAAATAATTAATCTGCCATCTCCTGTTTTGTGAATGTGTTGCTGCTGTGCATCAAAGGTCTTTCTCCTGAGATCGACTGGAGGTGATGCAGGAGCACTTTCTAAGGTGATTTAAATATTTAGTTATAGGGTGCAAACTGTGGGAGGACAGCAGCAGGTGAAGCATGTCAGAAAACCGTGAAATGTGGAGAAGAACACCAGTACATGTTGTGGGTTATTAATTATTATCTAAACTGTAATGATGATATATGTAGAGTGATAAAATAATGATGCAGAAATAAATAACTTCCTGACCTGGTGTTGTGACCAATGAGGCACAGAAGTGAACTGTTTTTATGAGAAAAGCAATAATAATAATAATGTTATTTAAATTTTGTGATATTCTCCAAAGCAAATGGACTCACTTTTGGTCAAAGTCTCTCTTCAGCATGGGCTGATCAGGGTAGATGCTGGGAGATGTGTCCATTTCGTCCATTCTTGTGCCTGCTGGTGTCCAACTTTCAACGCTTTTGGCACAAAGTCAGAGGAGAGACCTCTAAACTGACAAATGTACCAAAATTTTGCAGGCGTGGCCCTTTTTCTGTTTTTGTACGCACACTGAAGCCCCTCCACGTCACTTTTATGCGTGCCTGTGATGCAACCAGCTGCAGGGAAACGTCGCCTGTTGCGTCTGACTCACACTTGTACTGTGGGACTCCAGCTTTGACGGTGCAGATTGTGTTATCAGGGGCACACACATGTCCAGGGGCTGCATGTCAAATGCGCAAATGATGGGAGTTTCCTGTTGACTGTCAGTCCTGCTGTGACCCAAACAGTTCAACGGTGCTCACCAAAGCAAAACATCTCAGATGTTTGATTTATAAATCATTTAGTTCATGAATCATTAGGCTTTAGGTTCACCAGAAGCAACAGATCGCCACACCAGAGCGCACAGTGTTACAGCAACATGTGCTGGTAGTGTCATAAGTCAACAGCAACAAACTTTGCAAACATAACCTCCAGTGGCAGCAGGTTTAGTAGTGTCCCAGAGGAGAGAAGGTGTTTGTAATGTCATTAAGATCTGATGAGGAGTCTATTTTTAATCGCTTATCATAATATCATTTGAGAGTCTCATTCATTTGTGTTTTCTCAAATTAGTCTTCAAATGCATCAATAGAATATCCCCAGAGACTCTTTCCAGAAATATCCAGATACAAGACACTAGCAGAGTCATCAGGTTCATGGTGAATGCAGCTGTAAAATATCACATCACAGATCTAAATTTAGACAATCCGCTTCCTCCACAAAGGGCTGTCAGCACTGCAACACATTATCAACTGAAAACAAATTAACTACAGATAATCACATTTTGACAACTGAGGTTGAGGGCTGGCTAACAGCTAACCAGAGCTGTAGTAAGTTTGTTCTGTCACAATCACTGTCTTTAATATGTGTATTTCACTGTATTTCTGTATACAGTTGTGAAAAAAAAACTTTACATACACTTGTGAATACCATGTATATTATGGCAGTCTTGAGTTTTCCAGTGTCTCCTGTAAGTCTTAGTTTTATATGATGGAATCATAAAAGCCCATGTGTCAGCATCACTTCTGGAAAACCTAAACTTGAACTCAACTATAGTCTTGAGCTGGATGTTTCAAAAAGAAAATGTCCCCAAAAACACATCAAAAGTGGTAAAGAAATGGCAAAATCAAGCTGGAATTAAGGTTTTGGAGTGAAGAAGACACAAGCATGTGCCAGAAAGCTAAGAAATTTGGTTGAACTGTACCAACTGTGTCAGGAGAAGTGGCTTCATGATAAAACTAGAAGCTTGACAACAGCTACAAAAAGCATCTAACTGAGGTGACAATGGCAAATATTAGCCTTACTGTATGTGTATTTTTTTCGACCTAGCAGATTTTGTTATGTTTTCAGAGGACCTAATAATCTATGAAAGAACCAAAATACATGACTGTTTTGTGTGTGTGTGTCAAAGAAACATACACTTCAATCACTCCATTATAGAAAATTAAGAGTTTACAGGAGTCATTAGGAACTCAAGAGGCTACGATGTACATGGTCTTCACAAGTGTATGTAAACATATGTTAACGACTGTATAAACTTTATTGTGGTTTTATAAGAAATAAAGTTGAATGTTTTAATTGAAGGAACAAGAGTTAAAAAATTATAAACTCAATTCATTTCATTTCATTGAACTTTATTTGTCCCATATAGAGCAGTTGGACACAGAACGGTACCAACAGTTGTACAACAGTATTAGCGGCTATGTGGTGGTTAAAATAGGATAAAATGAAATTAAAAACAGAATATGCTAAAATAAAGAATACATGTACAATATTGTATTGACATTAATGTACATAATTACAGCTATAAACGCTCTGTGTAACACATCAGCTTAATGTTCCTTATGCCTTTAATGTTCTTAATGTTAAACTGAATTTTCCCTGTCAAATAAACAAATAACCAATTTAAGGCATCACTTTTTAGCACAATCGCTCTTTATTAGTGATCAGTTTGGCTCATTGTATAAAAATAGAAGAACTTGAAGGAATATTTCCACGGTAAATTTTATTTGTAAAGCTTTGGCGAGGAGACGGAGTTCTTTGTTTGCAATTAGTTGTTGTATGTAAGACGCTCTCTTACTGATGTTGCTTCCCTGCAAAAGTATTTCTGGTGTCCTATACTTAATAATCATAGTTTCTTGTGGGCTGTGACTTTAATTTGCAATTTGAAACTGATGAAAAATGACATATATATTACATATACATATACAGTGTCAAATTGGGAGGTAAAACCCATGACAATGATAAATTATTATACAACAGTAATCAATATGTACGCAGAAAATACTGTGTTCCAGTTTGTGAAGGTAAAACCAATCAGCTAATCAGTGCAACCTGATATTGATGGATAGTTTAATTTACAACAACAAATAATACCTTCTAAGATGATGCAGATGCTGCGTACAATATTACTATGTATTTTTTACTGTTTATTGACCATGTAAAACTTACAAGGACAGAAATAAACACAGCCTTGTCTGTCCACTCAGCGAATATCCAGTTTAGGATATTTTGAAGTTGAGTAATTGAAGTTCGCCAGTGAAATAAAAGCTTGAAAAATGTTGCTACAAGTCAGAAAAACAAGAAAAATCATGATTTTAATCTCACGGAACAACACTGTGTTGACAGATGGTCTCTAATGACCAATTTGAACTTGTGCTTTCATTAAAACCATTTATTTCCTGTCAGTGTGATGTGCAGTAACCTCTTTAAGCCGGTGTATTTGAATTTAGCCGAATATGCCTGATTAGAATTTGGTCTCGCATGTTTTGATTCCACTGAGGTTGCGGTCGGTGAATGTTCTCTTGTGTGATTGTCCAGATCTGGAGTGTATCCTGTCGAACTCTGCAGCGATCTCCAGCACTGTCCGATTCCTGGTATCAGGGATGAACCTCACATAAATCGTGGCGACGACGCAGAAAAACAGAAAAATGACGAAGCAAAAGGAATCCAGATTATCCTGAAAGTGAAGCATTTGGAGAACATTTGTGAGTCAGTCTGTGTTTCACCTGATTTCACCCACATAAATTCTTCAGTTTACTGCCTGTCTTATGAAGCTTGTAGTTAAAAATATGCCACATTTTATTATACTCACCACTAAGACTGGGAAAACCATCCCGAGCACAAACAGGCCCGACCAGTTGATGGTGCAGCCGACTGTGTATGCGGCTGATTTGAATGCCTGAGTAAAGATTTCCCCTGGAAGAGAAACTGTTCCTGCAGCTTTGGGTCAAGAACACAGGTGGGATGTTTATGCTGCAGTTTGATGTTATCATTGTTGATTCAAAGGCAAATATTTAGTCTGAACTAACATTAGCTGAAAGATAAACATACCTGGGCCACAGGCAAAAGAGAAAATGAACATGAAAATGAGGACCATGCTGCAGTACGGCATCCAGGACAGATAACGCTGAGGTGAATGGAAGGATTTAAGCTTAAGTTCTCATATTCTTTCCATCAAAAATATGCAGAAATATGCATCAAACAGGGGCCATTGTTGTTTTCACTTACTTGCAGGTACAGTGTGATGGTGAGTAGAGCCAGAGTTGTAGACATACCAAGGTACCCTCTGAACAGCAGGACTTTCTTCCCCGTATTCTGAATAATCATGAACTGCAACATCAGAACACATTTAAGGCGCTGCAGTAAATGCCCGGGCCCTAACTGCACAGAATCAAACAGCCACATGGGGGAGCTATCATTACACATGAAGACAGCTGTCACAGATGGTTTACAGAAGAAGGAGAGCATTTTTGAAGCTTTGAGAGCAGAAGTAAGATACTGAATTACAAAAGGAAGTACTATAAAACAAATATTAATATCAGGATGCTGTACAAAAAAATTCACTGACACTAACAGGCTTTAAAATGGATATAAAACATGATTAGATATCAGTGGAATGGGACTCACAAAGGCTATAGAGGTGGACAATTCACACAGCCCTGTTCCCAAGGCGGCGTAAGGCAACTTGTGCTCTTGGATTCCTGCCGCGCGAAACACTTCAAAAGAGTAAAAGTACACCTGGAAAGATGTATTTGAACATAAAGAGATAGCAAACTTTATGACATTTCCATTTAGAAAGTACACACACATTACATATACTAAAAAAGAGGTAAAATGTCAGTTTATGCAAAAGAAGATGCAGGTAACATTTTCTTATCCGTGTGACACGTAACTCACAGCATTGATGCCACAGAGCTGCAGAGAGGTGAAGGCAACAATGATGGTGATGAGCTGCCAGCGGACGCTTTGGTTCAGAATCAGCTCCAAAGCCGAGTGGCTGCGAACGCTCTGCAGGGCAGCTTTCTCCTTCAACATCTCTTCTATCTCCATGCTGTAGTCCTTGTTGCCCCACAACCTCTTTAAAGCTGAGGGGGCATAAGGAAGCAGGAGATTTGGACCACAGAAGATCACAACAAAGTTACAGATTTGACCAAGAAAGGATGCCCTAAAGCTGAAAATGTTTTCTCACACCTTTCTCACAGGCTGGACGGTCTCCTCTTTCGAACAGGAGGAAGCTGGGAGACTCTGGCAAGAGGGGCAGAGTGACGAGCTGGAATAACGCCGTGAAACTGATGAAGCCCAGCAGCCAGGGCCAGTTCTTCTCTGTACCAAGTAACTCACTGCAAATGCAACATCCACTTTAACCAATAGTCAAGCTGTCGCAATGTGAAACGATAACGCGCATCCAAATGCACTCTGGTACTTTGTCTTGTCTAAAGCAGCCCAAGTTGTAAAGTTGTAAGGCTTTATTACAAGTTGGGTCTTATTTGGTGCCATCAGCCCCTTAAATAACAACAACATCGCACTTACCAAGTTAATTGCTGGGATCTGGGACACGCTGACATAAGGAACTAGAAGAGTACTCAGAGAGAACAGTCCTCTGCCAGTGTCCCATCATGAAATTCTAAAGAAAGGCAGCCAGATCTGCACCAAAATTTTAATGAGTTCTTCCGCTGGCCCTTCTCCACCTCTCCACCAAGTTTCATGAAATTCAGTTTGGCAGTTTTTTTGCATAATTTTGCTGACAGACAAACAAACAGACGGACCAACAAATGGCTCTGAAAACACAAGTCAGATGGGGCACAAGAGCTCAGCGGCCATTTGACTTGTTTTATGTGGTTTGGCTCAGTTCTCAGCAGTTACTTGGGTGATTACAATGTTATCACGACTGACTGAAAAGTGAAAACCCTGAAAATAAGACCCCTGTTTTAAGCAAAAGTAAGTCCACATGGATGCTAGAGGCTCTGTGAGGACTTTTTATTGATATATTAAGTGAGCTGGGTACAGAGCCATCACTCAGCCTTGCTGCCAATTTGTTGCCCCAGTCATTCATGTTACTGGAACAAAAAAATCCCTTGTGTCCTTAAAAACATCTGAGTACTGATCACTGGTATACATCGATCAGCCGAACATAAAAACCCCTGACAGGTGAAGTGAATAACATTGATCATATTGCTACTATGTGCTGTTCTGCTGGAAAACCTTTTTATTTATTTATTTTTTTGGATTTTAACATCCATGTTGATGAGACTTAGACACCCAAATAAACATTGTCCCACAACAAACACACTCCCTCATGCAAATGGAAATCCCAAATGTCACTGGTCTACCCCCACAGGAAAATGCACCCCACCACATGGAAAAAACATCAATAAGGAACATGTTGAGGAACATGACAGTGGCCCAACATATTAATCTGATCTCTAAACTTCCTACACCCCATTATGATTATAGGTATTTTTATTATTATTAATTTTTCTTGTTTTTCAAGTTTTTTTGGGGGGGGGGAAATGATTTTTGGGGATAAAGGGGCAGACATTATAAGATTTATCTTCTTTCTGCTCCCTTTCATTCAAATTTGGAGAATGTTTGGTATTCACTTGAAATAATTTTATTTTACAAATGAATGAAATAAAGAAATGAAATGAAATGAAATCAAGCATCAACAGGATGCAGTGGAACAAGTTTGATTGACAGAGGCCCCACTGCACAAGCCAGAGTACCCAAAGGATCCACTACCAATGTCCTGGTTCCAGACCTCATAGGACACCCTGAGAGGTCCTCTTGTCCATGCCTCTTGTCAATGGTTCAAAACATTTTTGACCACATAAGGGGGACCAACATAGTATTAGGCAGGTGGTCATAATGTTATGCCTGATCGGTGTATACATATACAGAAGTGAGTACACCCCTGTGCAGATCAAACAATTACAAACTATTTGGCTGCTAAATAACTGCAGTGTTTCTAAGTTGACAAATAGAGTATTTCCTCCGATGAACAAACAAAACAAATACTCGAGAAAGATTGTACTGAAAATACAGGGTCCAAAGTAAAAACTCAATGTAGAATTTCACATGCAGTGATCACTGAAACTAAAATGAGTTCACCTTTGACTTCCAAATGGCCTAACTGCATTACACACAGCCATAAAACAGGACCTTTTGGGTGTGTTTATCTGCATGTCTTCCTCATGGTTTCACATGGAAAACAATTGCATGAGGAATCAAAAGAAAGACCTGTGACCAACTAGATCAGAAGGTATAGAACAAGTCGTAGTACCACTAATCAGAACTGCAGTGCTGCTAAATTGATGCCACAGACAGTGTACTACTACAGTCTAGCTCTGAAAGACGGATGAGTTAGTGCTTCAGACTTGGCACAGGAACTATGAGACAAAATCTGAGTTTCTGTGACAGCTCAGACAGTGTGAAGGACAGAGCATAAAGTCAATCTCTATGGATGCTGTCCAAGAAAAAAAGTCTTTCTTGCTCTTTGTGCACAAAGCTGCTGGATGAAACTTTGCTAAAGAACATGAAAAGAAATCTGCTGATATTGGGATCACATTCTTTGGTCAGGTGAGACCAAGATAAATTTGTTCAACTCCGATGAGGTTTAGCATATTTGGCGTGAACCTGGCCAGGAATACCACAATGAATGCATAGTCCTGATAGTGAAGCATGGAGGTGTGAGTGTAAAGACATGGGACTGCATAAGTGTAAAAGGTGTTGGGGAGGTGACATTTATAGATGATACCATGAATGTGTGTGGATATACAAAAAAACTGGCTGAGAAGATGACTCCCGCTCTGCAGAAGACTATGACCTGGCCAAGTACGTCGCCTGACTTAAATCCAATAGAGCTCCTTTGGTGTATTTTAAAGACACAACCCAACCCTTGCAGCAAAGAACAGCTGAAAAATATCTCCCAACAATAGCAGAACATCTCTCCAGTATCCTCCAAGCCGAGGGGACTCATTAAAGGTCACTAAGGTCATTAAAAATAAAACAAACTACTCAAAAACAACACATTTAAATTTCAATGATGAAAAATGTAGACTTTTGTCATATTGTGTTCCTATTGTGGGGCCTGCATTTTTAACATATTAAATCTAATTTGTTAATTTTTATTTTGACATTAGAACACATACTTTAGTGTTCATCTTGGAAGTAATGCAGTTATTTGACATTTAAGTGACACTGGAGGGGTGGATTCACTTCTGTTGTAAACAGTAGATACATCTGTAAAATTATTGATATGGCACCTTGAACTGCAAACAAGGTTGGCTTTTACCCTTTCTCTAATATTTTTTTCAGGTTTTGTTTTGTATTTTGTGTTTTGTTTGGGTTTATTTCTGTAGTAATAGTTAGATTTTTGCTTAAGTAAACTCTAAAAGCAGTAGTTCACTGTCTGTCTCAGCGATAGCTGTGAGGACACAGCTATCCTCAGTAAAGTCAAGCTGACCCAGTACCTAATAGCAGGTGCCATAAACAAGCAAGGTCATAAAGATATGATGGGTTGAGCCTCCAGTCGAGGGAGTAAACAGTCGTAACACCGGGGCCCTGTGTTATGAGTTTGGAAAAATATTGCATGAAATATACTACAAGACTTTAATGTTTAGGACAGACTCCTCATACATGTGTGGTGCTGAAGATCCTTATCTAGACGTGTAGTCAGTTTTGAATGGGTATAAATGTGCCCAGCAGGGAAGGTAACCTTTAAAATTGGGTGGCATTACACAGAGATAAGTTGTCTTGCTCATCTCTGATGTTCTCAATATCGAGCTTCAATAAAATATCTGAAACTTCTTCCATCAGCTCGCAAGATTTCTATCATAGATCCCGGGGCTCAGGAAAATGAGTAAAATCTGTGTGTAACCCAGATGTGAAACTTTCTGGGCCAGGCAGGTAAGCAGTCATAACACTGAAACTGAAAGCCATAAATAAATGACATATAAATTAAATTATTAGGCAGCTTAAGAAACAAACAATTTAGTTCATCAGAAAATGTTTTGAATAGTGTTTTTCAGGAGGTGAGATGTGTTTAAAGGTTGTTTTTTTTTGTTTCGGACACTCAACAGAATCATATAACAAACCTGATGCATCAATGATGTGCAGTCCATCATATGTCATTATTTTATTCAAGTAGCTGGTAATAAAATAGAGTATGAACATTAAAATGTAAAATTTGATGACGATGCTTCATGAAAAGTCAGAGAATTGTCAGATTTATTACAATTTCATGGCAATTCATTTAATAGGTGTTGAGATGTTTCACTCTGGGCTAGAAATACAGGTAAAAGTGCATTTTCACGGATATAGCACCTATAAAAAAGTATTTACCAATACAGACTTTTACAAAGTGATATCAAATAATTAAAAAATTATAAAAATAAAATAAGTGATTGCATATGTATTCACCCTCCTTGGAGCAGCTCACCTAATTTAACAAAGGTGCAGCCACAGTTGGTGTCAGAAGTCAGAAGTTGTGACATGGAGATTATGTGAGTGCAGTAAATGCCTCTCAAGTGATTGTAGTACAAAGACACCTGTATCTGGAAGGTTCACTGGTGAATCAATACTCCTGGTTATAACTACACGATGAAGACAAAAGAACACACCAAGCAACTCAGTGAAAAGGTTGTTGAAAATCCAGAGGATGGCTACAAGAAAGTTCAAAGTCAGTGACTACCCTTTGTAGTACAGGTAAATCCCTCATTAGTTAATGGCAGGTTTATGATTCATCCATAAATCTGCCCAGAACAGGCCATCCTTAAAGAGGTGAGGGAGTCCACCAAGACACCTATGACTCCACTAAAGAAGTTACAAGCTTCAGTGCCTGAGATCGGACAGACTGTGTATAACTAACTATTGCTTGCTCCTCACCAGTCAAAGCTTTGTGGGAGAGTGGCAAAGAGAAAGCCACTGTTGACAAAAGCTAATATTAAATCTCAACTAGAGTTCACCAGAAAGCATGTGGGAGACTCTGAAGTCAACTGTAAGAAGATTCTTTGGCCTGATGAGACCAAAACGCCATCGCCACTATGAAGCATGGTGGTGGCAGCATCATAATGCAGGGAAGCTTCTCAGCAGCAGGTCTTTGAAGGCTTATAAAGGTGGAGGGTAAAATGAATGCGCTAAAGAATAGGGAAATCCTGGAGAACAATCTGATGCAGTCAGCAAGAGAACTGTGTACTGGAAGATTTGTTTTCCAGTAGACAATGACCTGAAGCATACAGCCAAAGCTACACAAAATGGTTTTAGGACAACAAGGCAAATGTTCTGGAGCCACCGAGTCAGAGACCAGATCTCAGTCTAATTGAGAATTTGTGACTGAACTTTAAAAGGGCTGTTCACTTACAAAACGAGTGCACATGTCCAACTCTGACTGAGAACTATCCACACAGGCTCAATGCTGTAATTAAGGCTGAAAGTGCATCTCTACTAAATACTGACTTAAATGGGGGTGAATATTTATGCAATCGCTTATTTTACATTTCACAGTTTTAATTAACTGACATTACTTGGTAGAAATCTGTTTTCACATGGACATGAAAGAGTCTTTTTTTTGGAAAAACTTGCTTAAAAAGCAACAAAAAATTAACATATCTTGGACGCTGAATACTTTTAACAGGCACTGCAATTGATTTTCTTTTTAAATTTTTGTAGGGATCATAAAATGAACTTGATTTGTTTCTACAGAGCTGTTTTGTAATGGAAGATTGTGATGATTTACACTTCTTTAATTATCTGTAATTTGTCAATAATCAAATGATTTAGCGGGACAGCTTAATGATAATATTACATTTACAATATCACCATGACTTTTTTGTTTTACTGCAGGATGCTTTCAAAATTCAGCAATTTTATTCACTTGTATTCTGTTTCTATACATGTGTTTTGTCCCAGTACATGCTTGGCAGCTACATAATGTAGGAGAGTTCTGTCCAAACATGAGCTGTCATTTGAACCTTCCACACCACTTGACCCATACTTGACTCCACACAGTATAGATGACGGCGGCCGCCTCACCTGATCCCCAGCAGCTGACCACAGAACTTCCCCAAGGAGATGAAGGTAGCAATGGTCACACCCACCATCTCTCTCAGCTGCTTGGGAGCGCATTCAACAAGGTATATCGTGTGAGCACAAAGACCAATTCCTGGAGGCGCACACAGGGGAATCATACATTCAATATTGATCAATAACTGTGAGACAGATGACTGAGAGGTCTTAGAAATACAACAGCCACAAGTATAAATAGAAATTGATTGTCTGTAGGGTTAAATGTGTAGACAAGAGTGATGGAGCGGCCGAAAAAGGAGATTTAATGAGGTTTACCTGAATTGATGCCGCAGATAAATCGTCCCGCCATGATCATCTCAAAAGACATGGCTGTTTTGCTCAAGAGCATCAGCACGGCTCCGAGTATAGCCGTGAAGTTGTTGAACAAAAAACATCGCTTTCTGTGGGGGACAGAGACCTATAGAGCCTTAGAGGCCTTTGTTTGAAAAAAATGTGACACTAAAACATTTCATTCTGTGTCTGTTTGATTTTTATGCTCATATGCACGAACCTGCCAAATTTCGAGATCAGTGAACCAGACACCAGGGATCCCATTAAACCCCCGATGCAGAAAATGGACACTATGAAGGACCAGATGAGGGAGAGATGCCACTGCTCCAAGGAGAGGTTGTATCTTTGGACACATGTTTTGTTCACCAGCTCCTTTATGAACTGCAACAGCGACACATATAGTTACACAGTGTTGCAGAAGTATCATATTAGTGTTTTAACTGCTGATGTGGAGAGAATTTATACAAGTTGTTGTGTTTATTTAAACTTCTTTGACATGTGGGAGACTCTGAAGTCAGGTGAAAGAAGATTCTTTGGCCTGATGAGATAGAAATGGTTTTTTGCCATCAGATTAGATGATTTGTTTGATGGACTCCAATCACTGTACATTATCAAAAACACAGTATTGCCACTATAAAGCATGGCGGTGGCAGCATCATAATGCAGGGAAGCTTCTCAGCAGCAGGTCTTTGAAGGCTTGTAAAGGCGGAGGGGGAAATGAATGCAGCAAAGAACAGGGAAATCCTGGAGAACAATCTGATGCAGTCAGCAGGAGAACTGTGACCTGGAAGATTTGTTTTGACAATGACAATGACCTGAAGCATACAGCCAAAGCTACACAAAAATGGTTTAAAGACAACAAGGCGAATGTTCTGGAGCCACCGAGTCAGAGTCCTGATCTCAATCTAATTGAGAATTTGTGATTTAACTTGAAAATGACTGTTCACTCACAAAAATTGGGTGAAACTGCAGTGTCCACATGTCCAAGTCTGATTGAGAACCATCCACACAGGCTCAATGCTGTAATTTCAGCTAAAAGTGCATCTCTGCTAAATACTGATATAAAGGGGGGTGAATGCTTAGACAATTTCTTATTTTACATTTTATATTTTTAATTAGCTGACATTACTTGGTAGAAATCTGTTTTCACGTGAATATGAAAGAGCCTTTTTCTATTAATTCTTGTCATAAAAGCTCAATTAAATTTTTTAACTTCTTTGATTTTACAGGATTTTCTGAAGCATATCGACTTACAGCAGAGGGGGAGGTCATCACAGATACACAGTACCCATACTGAAACGTCCCACCGATACCAGTGATAAAAATAGCAGCAATTACAAGAGGACAGTTTAGCTGCAGAGCATAAAAAGAAGAAAAAAAACATGTGAAGCATTAGGATGAGACATTGGTTTATATCAGTCAGGTCAGATAATCAAGGTGTACATGTGTCATTGTTTTTGTTGAGCTATTTAAGTTAATTCTGCAACCTGCAACAATCACTTAAATACTGCTTTAATTAAATGCACTGCATGCGCACTGAACCTTCACACATGTAGTACAAAAATGTGCTGTAGACAAATAAAATCATTTTAGATGTTACCTACCAGGAGGGTTAGGTACTCGAGCATAGCTGGAGTCGGTTGTTTTCATGTGAGGAATCTTTTTTGGGTCACTCAGGCTACATTTAACTGAGCGCTGAAATGATTAACTTTCAAATCAGGCCATAGACAGAACATGATGGAGGGAGACAAAGCAGCAAAGCAACCACCATATTTGGCGAATGACTGTGTATGAGTGTCTGTATGAGTAACTTATAGTTGTCCAGTTAAATGAGCTGTCTGGATTTGGTTTATGTTTGTTTAAGGATTCTGCCCGATGATGACAGACTCCGGGCAGACTGCTCTAAAAAAAGTTATTTATTGTCTTGCAATCTTTTTAAAAGCTTTAGGAAACTTGCACCGACTGACCCCAAGACATGATTATGAACTTGTACTGAAACCCCTCAAGCTCTCAAAAAGGATTTTTCAAATGAAGCACCCATGTTGAAATATTTCAGGGGTGGAAAATTCCAAAACCTCCAGGAATGGACATGTGATGGTGTCGCTTTGCACAGCAGCCGTGGGCAGAAGTTAAGCCAAAATTACCATAAATTTCTAACAAAGCATCATCCTCTGCCCCAGTTTTTCTATACTTATTAACCTATTTTTTTGCACAGTCATCTCATGGACCATTTGGGGGGAAATATGTCCCTAAAAATACAACAAACAAGAGCAGACAGATCCATAACCATTTTGGCAAAGAAGTTTGCTTTCTTGTTGATACTGAAGTTAGATGAGAAGATCTTACTCTCATGTTTGTTTAGTGAACAGGAAGGTGCAACCAGCATCAAAGCAGCTTTAAATCTCACTGATTGACACATATGGCATGCATTTAATGTATAATAAAAAACAAACATATTAACAACATGTTGTAGGACATTATGTGCTGAATTATTTCATGCTCAGGAGATCCTGGAAAGTTGTCGCCAACTCCAGAAAGTTACCCTGTTTGACCAACTAATAAACTAACCCTGAATTTTGGTTTTACACTTTGCAATTTGTGTATAAAGAAAAAAGCATATTCTAAAACCGATTTCCAGTCTTTGTGCTAATTTGTACCAAACAGCTGCAGGCAGTAGAAAAGTACTGAGTTTCCTGTTTAACTCCAGGCAAGAAAATGAAGTGTATTTTTCAAAATGTCAAAATACTCCTTTAAGATACATGAGTTCCTCTGTTAACCCCGCACAGCAGCTTGGGACTTTTGGCAGATTCGTCCTCATCCAAAGTGCCGCTTGTGATAGTTCAACACCCAGACCTGATTCTAATGAAAACAGAAACCTCCTGCAGTATCCCCCCATGTCAGACAGACTATCCAGCCAGATGTCACACAGCTGTGCTCCAGGAAGGAACTGCTGTCAGCTTTAAATGACAGCACACTCCAGACAGGCCACTGAGAGATTGAAACTTCTAAAAAGTTGTCAGGAGGACTGTTTCCTGCAGGAGATGAAAGACTTTGCGGCTGCCAGCGAGGCTCTATTTACAGCTTGACAAAAGGCGGAATGGCTGACAGCGCATAAAACAGAGGTGCTGTAAGTCATTTTTACATATCATCTGTACCAAATTGCACACAAAAGTAACCCATATTCAAATGAAAGTGGCTGATGCTGCACAAACTGCACTCCAAAGGGATGATTGTTGACCTCTGCTCACAGCAAGTTTAAAAATACACAGTTATTTATAAGTTTCAGTTCCTCCTTCAGTCACCAAGCTTCATCCGCTCAGCTCTGTGAATCTCTAACTTTAATGGGAATTCATTCCAACTGCCTCATTCACTGAGACTGCAAAATAAAACGTCTGGCTCATGGTAGGGATTCACCTCAGCTGGTTTCATCCTCTGGGCACTATGAATGTATGTAGATAAAAATATCAGTCTGGACCAACGTGGCAGACAGACTAACCTAGAGCCAATCAGGAATCATGGTCGAAAACATGCAAAACAAAACAACTTGTTAAATAAGCAGGTCAAATGAGAAGAAAAACATGTTATCATTCCATTTATGATTACAAAAAACAGTTGACTGTAAAATTGTTTACTTTTATTGTTACTTTTCTTAAAGAATCTGTGTTATTTTACAAAAATCAGTCTGTATTTTCCTATATTTACAGACATCCATAGACGTGTTCTCAGTTTAAAGGTCCCATAATTTACCTCTTTTCATCAAATTATTGAAAGTCTGACATGTTCCCAGAATGTAGCTTTCAGTTTTTCATCTCAAAATACTGCAAAGAGTATTAATTTCACTGTGATTGTATGACCCCTAGTTTCAGTGCTGCTCTAAAAAGGCTGTTTCAGTGTTTCAGCTTTAAATACAGCTGAGCTGCTGCTGGCCCCGCACCCCTTCAGGAATAACACTCGCTATGTGTTTATGATTGACAGCATGGCAGCAGACACACACATTTATTATTCTCTGATTCATCATTTAACATCGACATATCACCAACTTACAGCACAATTAGCGTCTTTAACTCATGAGTATGGTGAGTTTGTAAGACAACGTTACAATTTAAATTCAGTATTTTTAGCAATGCAAAAGGTGGCACCTTGGAAATTTCTGTTAAAGGTCCCATATTATGCTCATTTTCAGCAAGTTCACATAGGTCTCAGAGGTCCCAGAATAGTCACTTTGAAGTTTGTTGCCTAAAAACCCAGTTTGTTCCTGGACTACAACCAGCCTGTATCTCCCTCTTGTGAGCTTGACTGAGAACATAATGAGCTGGGCTTGTCCACGCCTCCTTCACGCCCCTCTCTGGAAGATGTTGTCCAGTTCCATGCGCTAATGTTTACACAGTGCGTAGGTATGGCTGGTAGAAGCGCTGTGGTTCAGCTATACCAATTTGGTCCAGAGTCTGACCCAGAAGGAGAGGCTCCTGAAGAAACTCAAACTCTGCGGCTGTAGCAGGACGTTTCTGAATGGCTAACTATGCTACCAACAGTAGCTTATGTTAGCCGTCATGCTAAAACCACATTCAGCAGGCTATCATGCTAGGTAGGCCCATACAGTAAAGCAACATAAAACGGTAAAACTCACAGCTCCCACGTTTGTAGTTGGGTCACAGACAGTTGGTACCGATCTATGCTTTATCTTCAGATTCTTAGTGAATACTTGGCCTCATTGAGAAAGCAGTTGCAGTGAAGTGGTGAACACACATCCAACATTTTAGGAGTTGTTGTGGTTACATTTCCATCGAAAATAAAATTAATCCACTGGGCCTTCAAAACCTTAGACGAAGAAGGAGGTAAAAAAGACTTCTGTGCTCCTTTGTACAGCCAACAACAGAGCAACTGCCGTGCTCTGCAGGGCGTTCATGGGAAGTCCGGTAGTGCTGAACTTTCTTCATGGAGATATTCAAAACATAAACTAAATGTCGCATAACATTTTCATCGGCGCTGTTATTCATTTTCCCTATCCAGTTATCAAAGTGACATTCACTGGTATCCAAACTTCACAAACAACGTCTGCAAACTTTTCAACCACTGCGGCGATTAAATACGTATCCAACACAGTCTAATAATACTTTTAAAAAAACATTTTGAATGTGTGCCAGTCTTGGGTTTGTGTATAGCCTATGTGTATAGCCTATGTGTATGAATGTTGATTTGTTCACTTACAAAAAAGCCTATAAATGGGATTTATATCTTGTGATTTGTGATGACTACATGATAGTTTCTAGTTTCTCAGATATTCTCATGGAAACGAGTGAAACAGACTCCAGGCCTGTCTATTAGCTCCAGTCATAATGCTGCAGATTCCCGCTGTTGCAGACTTTACATGATGACAGTGAAGACATCACAGACATTATGTACGCCTGAAGTCCGCCAGGGCTCAGTCTGCAAGTCCAGAGGGTTGAGATTTGGATACAGCCTAACATTTCTCTGGGGTGGTGTCACCAACCTGGAGGTGGTGTTATAGCCCTACTTGACGTCATGTTGGGCAAATCTCCAACAGGCCTGTTTGAGCACACATTTTCTGAAAGGTGGAGAAAGCGAGAGAGAGAGAGAGGATAGACTTTTCTCATTTCAGGGAGGTTTGTAGACACGCTGGGGGCACATATTATTGTTAGAAAATCATCCTAAAGTGAATTTTGCATAATATGGGACCTTTAAGTGACTGCTACTGCTCAACATGTAGTCTTGATATGCTGTGTTTCAGTCACTATTTCATGCTTAAGATGAGAACAGATTTATTGCAAATTCAGCTGTGTCAAACTGCAGTATACATACAAACAGTTTTCATTTTACACCACAAAACGCCTTAAAAAAAGATTTTTCACCATTCATATGGTACCTTTAAATCACATTAACAGTTTATAGTCTGGGCTCTAAATTGTCTTGGTCTCAGTGTGTAAAACATGCTAAAAGGACTACTTGAATGGTTGAATGAAACTGGTTGAATTCCCTCAGGCATCTCATTAGACACATGGAAGATATCCTGAGCCAGAAAAACCACAGAATGGGAAAGTAAGGCACTAAAATCAAGAAATATATTACTTATTGTACTTTATTGTGTTTGAGGAGGAAAGTGAGACTAGATACCGATTATAAATGGGAACTGGGGAACGTGCTGCACCTGGATGACTGGTTTTATAGCCTCTGCACAGAGAGAGCAAATGGAAAAACGTCTGAAATGGAAACACCCAGAGCCAAACTAAACTCTCTGTTGTAAAACTGTAGTATGCAAAAACCTCACAAGTTGCTCATATTATTAAAAAAAAACTAGATGAATTGTCATTTTTAGCCACCTGCTAATGCAAGACAAAATTACAACATTTGGGTCAAACTCGTCACACACTGGGGCCTGATCTGTTCAGTAACAACAACAGGCACAAAGACCAGCTGTTCATCTCAAATCAACTGAAACATCACCTTTATTGGATAAAAATTTGTCAGAGAAACTCAGCGTTGTGTGAGCTGTGAGTACTGTAAACCAGTGACTGCAGCTCCTACCACCTGCCTAGCATAATGCTTCTGTGTGTGAAGAACACACCGGACTACAAACTGTGAAAATCTGTGACTAAAAAACAAAAACATGTCACTTTTGGAAGAAGAAACAACACCTCCGCTGCTGCTTGGGCTGCTAAACAGATATCATATCTTGTTTTTCAGTAGCAGTGGGAATAGGTGTACTCAGTTGAGCTGTGAGCAACACGTGTTTCGTGCTAACATGGTAAACCAAGATGGTAACATTAAACCTGCAAAACACTCGTTAGCATCGTCTTTGTAAACATGTTTGGATGCTGACATCAGTATTTAGTTTAAAGCACAGCATGGCAAATGTAAAGCATCACAGAAACACTGGCATAGCCGTGTGTCAACATGTTGTCGGCATTGATCCGAAGATGGTTGGTCTGTCAATCCGTCGCTGAAGTCCAGATTAAAATATCTCAACAACTATCAGACAGACTGACATGATGTACATGCATGGTTTCCTGAGGATGAACCCTAATGATTCTAACAATCCCCTGGCATTTCCTTTAGTGGCATTTCTAGCCTTTACGGCCAGGTTAAACTTGTCGGTGCTGCTACTACTATTATTGCTACCACCACTATGACCACTACTACTGCTACGATGACAATAATAATAATAATACTTAGCTAGGACAGGCTCCAGTCGTCTGCCATCATCTGCAGGGTGAAGCAGTTTAGTAATAATTAAACAAACAAATAAATAAATAGCACACTACTTCAGACACAATTTGCATGTCATGACTACACATTTTTATCGTACATTAGGGATAGAGTGTCGTTCGTATTTGCTACATGGTTAGGGTTGAAGTGACACAACAAAAGCAAAATAATGCATTATAAAAGCACACAAAGCCACTAGCTGGGTAATTCATATACTATTTCATAATATTAGGCTGTACAGAAAACTGTGCCTGAGGACAGCCTCATAAAGACGCCTGCAGAGCCGAAGACTGAAGTCTTGTTTTAATCTGTCTCTTGTGAGACCTCCAGCTTAATGGAATTGCCAGATGAATTCACTGGAGAACAGCGGCTAAACTGTCTCAAAACTTTCTTCATGGAGATATTCAAAACATAAACTGAATGTCGCTTAGCATTTTCATCGGCGCTGTTATTCATTTTCCCTATCCAGTTATCAAAGTGACATTTACTGGTATCCAAGCTTCACAAACAACGTCTGCAAACTTTTCATCCACTGCAGCGATTAAATTCGTATCCAACACAGTCTAATAATACTTTTAAAAAACCATTTTGAATGTGTGCCAGTCTTGGGTTTGTCATTTTAACCTTAACATAACATTAAATAAGTGATGGCTGAAACTCCATCCCTATTTTCTCTACTGTTGAGTATAACTTCCTCCTATTCTTATGCTGTGACAGTGAACCATTGTATCAAACCTGCCAAAAACATGGTCCCTCTATCACTTCTTCAATTCCCTGCTTTGCCTTCAGATTTGCCATGAGATGGCAGTAGCACGGTTGATATTCACAGCATGTGTCTCTTAAGAAACACTGTATGTTTTTCTGAGTCTGAACTCAGAGAAACACTTGGCAGCAGAAGCAGACACTCAAGGAGTCGAGCCAAACTTGTGAGGTCCTCCCAAGCAGACGGAGAGTCATGGCAACGCTTGATCGCAATGAATAATGAATGGCTCACAGGTTCACTTTACAAGGAGCTTTTCAGGTTCACGCACACACATGTGCTATATTCTCATTATCTGAGTGTGAACTGTAGTCCAGTCAGGGCGACTTACACCATCCAACGCTTTTACAACTTCGCCTCTTGGCTGAATATTTTCAGAAACACCGCACCTGACAACCAAAGAGCTTTCCAATGTAATTTCAGGTAAAAATGAAAGAAGCATGAATGAAATAAATCGTGACTTTTCCATCAGTGGATTTATGGTGAGCAGAGGACTCAGACTTGAAGCAATTTCACCAGAGATGCTCTATAACTTGAGATGAAACAGTGTTTCTCAAGGGAAGATCTACATGGTTGACTACATGTATGAAGTAAAGCACATAAGCTTGCAAAACTAATCATCAGCAATGAGAATTATGGACGAAAAACTGAATAGTCCTCTTCTTTTGTATTTGTCTGGAGCTTTATAATAATATGTCTTAAAGGAATAGTTTTAGGGAAATTAATAATTTCAATGAAAAGGCCACTGTCATGTCCATTTAATGTGTTTGTATAGCAGCAACATGATAAACTTAGTTTTTTATTTTGGTTTGTGTTGGGATTACAGAAAAGAATTATCAAATGTTAATTCATGAGTTTTAGAGTCCAGCTCCTTCCCCCCATATCTAGTGCTTATTTATGCAAAGCTATGCTAACAACATGCTAGCTTTAGCTTCAAATTTAGCTTAGAGACATTAGTAGTGGTATTGATCTTCTTTTCTAACTCTCAGACAAAATGCCAATAACCTTATATCCCAATGCCTTGATCTGTTCCTTCAATTTTCATTTTCAGGTCGAGTCCATACATACATGTGCATTTTTTAAACAAGGTTCTTCCTGCTCAAAAACATCTCAGTCGACCAAAAAAAAAAAAAAAAAAAAACCCAAAAGTGCAGTGATAAAACCCTAAAGCCATGTTGCTGGTTCAAAACTACTAGCTTGTCTGTGGTGCTTCCACTAATGGTGCATCAAGGAGGCTCATATGTGTGGACTGATTGTGACACCTCTGTTCCCCAACTGTACATTTATGTCTATTCATGTAAAAAGTGATGTAGCAAAGTTAGCACCAGCAATATTTTTGCAGCGTCAGCCACTGCATAAACTGTCATGCCATGTAAATAAAGGAGATAAATGCACACACTTTGACATCACAAGCCACATTTTTTGCTGTTTAAATGTCAACAATGCAAATAGATCTCTGAATATGTTCACCGTGGAAGGAGTTTTCTGAAAGGTTTGTTTTCAGTGATGTAAAATTGTGATTAAAACAAAACTGATCATTTTAAAAAATACAAGTGGACGAAGCCTCAGTTTCAAGACTTGAATTTATAAAAATTAGTTATTCTACATTAAGTGTAGTATGACAGAATGGCAAACAGTCAGTTGGGTTTTATATATCACAATCCTGACACCTGAGGGTCGGGTTAACTGGAAAATATAATTCGGTGTCCGACTATCCCAAAAAATAAAGTGTGATTATGGTTGTTCTGAACAGTGTGTGTTTTGTCCTCTCCAGACCTACACATTTCTGATCTGCAGTTACTGGCCTCACCAACCTCAACAATACTTATTGTCCTCCTAGGCATTATTTGTCAGATTTCTATCTGCTTCCCTTTATCCTCAGCCCAACCAGTCCAGGCAGATGGCTGCTCTCCCTGAGCCTGGTTCTGCCGGAGGTTTCTTTCTAAAGGGGGTTTTTCTATTCCCCAGTGCTGTCTCAGAGCTACTCAAAGGGGATCTTTGAGATGACCTTTGTTGCCAGTCAGCACTACATAAATAAAACTGAATGGAACTGAACTGAAATATCTACCACCACCTTCTAAATGGGTGTAAAACTACTGAAATTGATCTCAGTTGCACTCGTTCATTGCATTTTAGTGCTAATTAGCATGCTAAAATACTAAAATGAATATAATATCAACTTGATATCACCACGTTAGCACTGTCAGTGTGAGAATATTCTGTAATATTTTATAGCAATACTAGCATTCTGACAATGAGCCCTGCTGTGCCTATGTACAGCTTTAAAGAGTCACTAACATGCTGTAGATGGTTTAGCCGTGTTGTCTCACCGTAAGACTCAAAAATGAACATAACTTCAGCAGATTAGCCCTCTAAAAGCTTAATTTAACATTTTGGGCTTCATCAACCCTTTGACAAATATTAAAGGTTAATTCTTCTTATTTGCTGCATCCGGCTGCTGGAGTCTGGTGAAGTTTCATCTGTAGGTGGATAAGATGTGAACAGATGATGGATTACAGACCAGAAAGAGATCAAAGGACAGCGAAGGTGAAAGATGCTGTTGATGTCAGACTTTGGGATAAACCCTCATCTAGGTAGCTGAGCTCAAAGCAGTATGCTAATACCCAAGTTCTGGAGCAATACTACAGTGTATTTCTGTAACCGTAATTATACAAGATGACAAAAGCCTCATGCGTTCAGCTCGTCCTTGTCAGACACACAAACACACACACCCAAAACTCAGAGATAAATATGCCGAGCTTGTCAAAGTTGCTTCCAAAGTGCCAGTCACAATGGATCATTTTCTAATCTGCAGAGACAGGAAACAGACCAGCACAGCTGAAAACAAAACAAGTTTATAAAAAGAATTTTGCAGGTATTGATTTTAATAATAACACTCAGATATGTCAAATATGTTTCTGTGAAGTAACCAGTAAATCTTCTCGACTGCTGACGTCACTGAGAATTCAAGGCGCAGTCAGAAAGCTGTATTTCACATTTGTCCTCAGACTCCTCCAGCCATAAAACACTCTTGAGCATGAAGTCACAGTCAGACCAATTAGGCTGTGAGTTTGTCCCGATGCTTGCCGGGCTGCTGACTATTCTCCATATTGCAAATGACAAATTCACAAACGAATCAGTACAGCAGCTGTACATCATTCTGCTCGTGGAAATAAACTTCTTGAAACCCGAGAGTCAAAATCCAGAGTGCGTGCGGGCGTGCCTCTTAAACCAGATTGCCAGTAAATCTTCAGCTCAACACAAATGGCTCTTCTGTCAGGTGTGACGTGCCTAAAAGCTCTCTGGATTCAGGTATCAGGGACATTAGAAGAGGAATTGGAGTGAAAACAGGTGCAGAATGCTGCTGGAGGGCAAACTTCTCACTCAAGTCAGGTATCCAGTGTCCATATGACTCACAGCTAAATAAATCATGTTTAATTAATTCCCAGAACAATAGAGGCTGATGACTTTGAGTTTTTTGGTAAAGCTTGTGGGAAAAAAAACAGATCCCAAAGTGACTTTAAAAAGTATTTGGTGGTATTTTCCAGTTTTTTAAGAATCCCTAAAGTACTTTTGTGTGTTTTCTATTCATTCCTGTCCTTGCTGCCCTCTCAGCTACTGAGCAGTGTTTCTGTTTTAGTAATTCATCCTTTTATCTCAGAATTTTGAAGCAGATTGTGGTTTCGCTCAAATAAAACTCATTAAATTTCATATTTACACACATTAACATGGAATTAATAATAACTTAACCTTCATTTATCCCCGTAGGGAAATTCAATTCTGCATTTAACCCATCCCACACACACTGGGTATTGGGAGGGCTGCCACAGTGCAGTGTCCAGGGAGCAGTCAGGGGTTAAGGGCCTTTCTCAAGGCCCAGCAGTGACCACAGTGGGGTTTCAATCCACCAACCTTCCAATCGGCAGCCCATGACTTAACCCGTTGCGCCACCACTGACCAATAATGATGACTCATGTTCAGCTGAAGTGTTGAAAGGGCCAAAATCTGAATATTGTTAGTATCTGGAGTGAAATGTTACTTTAAAACATACTTTATGCAGGTTTTTTCCCAGATTTTTTTGTTTGTTTGTTTTCGAGTTTGAGTGACTAACTTAAAGTCTCATTTCAGATTTTTATTTTTTTTCCAAACAAATATGACAAATTATGTATCGTGCCATCCTGAGATGGAAATGCAGAGGCTGTAGAGGTATGTTGTCCCTTGATGACACTATGTGTGGGTCCAATGCTGATTGGTCAAAAGGTCGGCTTATCAACAACATCAGCAGAGTTCACAGGAAGAAAAAAGAGGCTTGAAAAAACAATGAAGACCAAAATGAAGCACAGACAGCTGCTGCAGTCGACCATTTTGTTGGCCGAACAAAGCTTAACGTCATTTAGAGAGATAGGCCAAGAGCTACAGACAGAGCTGGACAAAATGCAGGAACGAATAGAAGCAAAAAGACCATGTACAGCACAAACTAGGGTGACCTACATTTGCGGTTCTAACAGGTAGACGAGTGTCTGTGAAGCACCACCCACACAGTCTCATTTTCTTTGTGTTTCTATTGTGTTTTACATTATGTTTAAAAGACGGCCACACTTTCAGTGTTATATACGATCTGGTGGAAAGAGGCCGCTGTCCTCAATGATAACACTGAATTCAAAATCACTTTTGATTAACAAGCTACAAGTAAAGCACACTGATACCACATCTGGAACATGTACATTGTCTGTTATAGTTAAAAAACAAGGTGGGTCACATAAATCTGTAGCCTAACCACTATAGTTCCAAGCAAAAGTCTGATTTCTCTGCAAGCAGAGTGTATCTGCAAATGATGTTGGTCTTAAAATATCCTAAATGTTCATCCCTACTGCTTTTAAGATATTAAGGCGGGGGTATTCAGTCACTATTTTAGCATTATTGGGTAAAATTTCCATAATAACCTTTCAGAAACGAGACTGCTGTGTCTCTTCCTGCTTTCAGGCTTTAAAAAAATATAGAAAATCGTATGTCTTTAGAGGCCAGATCAGGTGAGAAAGTACAAAGAAAAACATCCAGTCCACTTCGAGAGAAGGATGTAGTGGCTTAATGGGTTACACAGAAGACTTTCACTCAGGAGGGAAGAGGTCTGAGTCATTTGTGAAGCTGAAAATTAACTCTGGGCTTGATGTTTTTGGGGTTTTTTTTAGGACTGCATTTTCAAATTCTGTCAGTCTGGCGACATTTTCCAGATTTCTGCCTTCTGCCATTAAACCCTTACAGTTTTATCATGATTATGTGTAATATTTACCACTAACTATGTGGAACATAAACAGTAGCTGTAGTTAATAGGCTTTTAGGGGCTGCAGATGAAGACAAACCAATACATAAACATGCTGAAGTACACTGAGCACTTATTTTGTGCTTTGATCTCAAGAAAATGTAATATAATAATAATAATAATAATAATAATAATAATAATAATAATAGTAACTTTTTTATTTGTATATCGACTGTCATACAGGCTTTACAGCTCAAGGGGCTTTACAACAAAGAAACATTAAAAAAATACAGTAAACATACAGTTTTACCACCCCAACATTGCACAAAAGAACATTTAGAACATTAAAAAGAAAACATAAAGAATCAACTACCCTAGCCTCTCACCAGCTGCACCAATAAAAGCGGGGTGGGGATGCAAACCCTGGTTTGGGTAGTGGATAGACGTAGAAGAGGTAGAGTTAAAGATGAATGTAGGGATGGGATACAGACCCTGGTTCGGGTCTGTAGCAAAAAACATTTTGCCCTTATGTAGAAAAGTTAAAGTAATCGTCATTTTCTGGCACTTTTTTCAGTTTAAATAATTCATTTTTTAAGTACACGGTGTGAATTTTTGTCCATGGAACTTTCAAGCTGTCAGGAAACTGTGCGTCATTAAAACTTAATTAGGCTGAAGTGACTGAATTCTTACACAACCTAAATTATGTCTAAGCAAAAAAAGTTATATTTATTTTAGGATTTTAAGACTCCAAAGTACAAATCATAAAGTTGTGGAGCAATCCTGATAAGGTATATGTAAAATAAATTATTAACACAAACAAAAAACACCATAAAATTAGGATTTTTTTGTTTATCTTAAGGATTAAAGTTTTACTATTATTGGCTGTCAGATTTCTAGGTCACAATGTTAATCTTGCATGAGAGGTCAGAAAGGTCAAATGGATGCATAAACTGCATTTAGACCTGCGTAAATTTGATATTTATCTGCATGATTTAAGTTTCATGTTGTGTAAGCGTTTACTTAAGATCTGGTGACTATTATTAAGAGTCCAATGATCAACTGCGGCTGTAAAGCAAATGCATCTGCAGCCTTTAAACAGTACATCTGATGCTTTCTACCTTATTAGGAAAACAGTGATGTAGAAAATTGTCAAAGAAAAAAGAAAAGGTGCACGTACAGTATGTAAGTTTGTCACTAAAATGAAAAATATTATTTGTAATCATTTGCAATTCGCTTTAATGGAGACTCGTCCGAACCGAAAATGACTTTGTTGTCGTCTCATTTGCCGCGAAGTGCAACTGCATCATTTAGATTCCTCATCTCAGCGACTGCTTTGTTCTTTTCATCCAGACTCTCATCTGTGGTGTAAAATCATCTGGAGGCCTGGAGGTTATTAAAAAGAAGCCCCGAGGTAAAATAAAGCCTCTGTGCATAACAATAACATAACAAAAGCAATTTCTCACCTTCTCAGTATGGGAATTTAAAAGCCATCAGGGCTGTTTCAACAAGCAAAGTTTCTTGTATAGTAAATAGAAATGTACAGGAACACATATTGATAAGTTTTAGAGCTGCAGTGTATCACGGCTGCAGGTGTGAAGCTGCTTCACAACACTGTGGGTGATGCATGGCGAGCTTATATTCAACATGATGTACAATTTAGAAACGCGCTCATCACTCTGGATGGGACGCTATGAGATAATTTGATAGTTTAGATTGCCTGTTATTGCTTTTCCTGCTCCCGGTAAACATGAACGTGTAAAAATAACACATGAAGTGAAAAACTGCCTGAAGAGTGTCTTCTTTAGAGGACACTCACAGCAAGAAACGCTGCTGAAGAACGGACACGACTCTCAGCGAGAAGCTATCGAGGTCAAGGGTGTTCCTGATATGCTTATTATTAATGCACCTGTACCTTCACCCAAAGGATGCTGGGAAATGACTGCTGAGCGTCTGAGTGACTGTTTCTGTCGACTAAGCAGGCTGCTCACTCTGCCTTGCCTGCCTCACCCAGCTTCTATTTTTTTTCACCTGCTGCTTGTCAGTATGATCAAAACACAGTCCAGTAGGTAAACACATGGAGTAAAGTGCTGCTGACTCTGTAATTGTGAGCGGCAGCATTATGTTTCCCTTTCAAAGGTACACGAGAAGGAGAATGGAGAGAGCTGCACAAAGCAGGAGAGAGGCTCACAACTCTGAGGCAAACTTTTTATTCATGAACCCAATCCTCCTTGTTTCAGTGCGGAATAAAGAGCGGGATAAAAGCCGTGCTTGATCTGAATTCCATTTGTAGTCTAAATGAACCCAGGTGGCATTTATAATCAGGAAAGGTCGCAGGAGTCAGCGACGGAGTGAAAAAAAGAAAATGTCTGTCTATTTTAATCTCTCTGATCCTTTATAGTACACATTCAGATTTACACTTTTACATTTAAATATTGTTCATGGGATTTGGGTTTGTAAACCTGATGCATTACTGAAATCTTTGTCCAAGCTGTTATTCTGTATTGTTGATTCCCTGTTCTACTGTAGCAAACACGTGGATGTTACTGGCTTGTCTTGGACATTAAATGACATCTTCTGCACCTTTTAATTATACGTTATTTGACATACTTGCTCTTATGCATGCATTTTATTTTGAAGATTGCACACATTTGTATGGAAACAATACAGTTATAAAAAAAAGCATCCTCACTTTCACCCTTTGTGGCACCTTACAGGAATGTATGTGTTTTTCCTCCCTTCTTCCTCTCTAAGTACACTGGAACGTCAGTGTCCAGTTATTTCCACCACTGGAGGGAGTAACGACCAGTCCCACATACCTTCATGTAAGAGAATAATGAACTTCTGCTAATTATAGCGACTTGATCATGAATCTCAAACTGAAAGAAATGTCCCAGGGTTGGGCAGCCAGTGCTTAGAAGACTCATCAATTAGAAACTATATTCTATGAGAGTTTATTTTCAAGCTCATTTTTCTGTTCTTCAGCATTGTGTGTCTTATTTTTTATATGTAATCAGCAGTCCCTTCAGAATAAGATCTGAACATTAATGTCAAGTCAATACATAAACATATACAGCACATTTAAAATACTAGCCATTTAATCAAAATAGTTTCCATTACAGAAATAAAACTGGCATTGTGAATTTACTCAACAAGTTTGAAAATTCAGGTTTGGACTCTTTGATTATTGATTTTAAGACCCTACAGTGTTTTTTATGATGCAAATGTGCCTTCAAATATTTTTAAAACCATATACTATTATATAAAATACACATTCACCTGGCCAATTTAAAAATAAGCTTCCCTATGAGCAAGCATATTGGCGATAGCAGAGAAGACTAACTCAATTTTAACAGGAAGAAACTTCCAGCAGAACCAGGCTCAGGGAGGGCAGACATCTGCCTCAACCGGCAGAAAAGGATAGCAGAGAGAAAACAACACCAGCAACAAGCTGCAGAGACAGAAGTACCTGCAGAGAGGTGCAAAGCAAAAACTACGAGAGAGAGGAGACACAACAACACAAAAAGTTCTCGGCCTCACTAGAAAGCAAGAGACGTAACTCCCATTTTGTTGCTCCATGCAACTTACTCACCCAGACTGCACAGACTGTCTTCTATTTGTTTCCCAAACTGAAATCCCACGAGTGGTTTCTGTTTTCAGAGTAAAGATGAGGTCATGCATGCTGGTGAGGAGTATCTGGAGGTTCAAGATGTGACCTTCTTCCATAAACGGATGGTGAAACTTGAACATCTGTGGATCAAGTGCATGGAAGGTAAAGCAGATTGATCTTTTTCCTGTGATGTTTTCTTGTGAGGCCGAGGACTTTTTAAAGTACCCTTGTAAGTTTATAGATGAAATAATAATGATGAACAGGTGTAAAGACAGGCATGTGATCAGGAAAGCTCACATAAAGCTGGATTAAAAAGAGCTGAAACTACACAGGCAAGAAGATTTAAAGAAAAAACTGAGAAAAATTAGTCCACGGATCAAAACAAAACTGCATGGCGAAAAAAGAAACTGAGAGTGGACGCAAGTAGGGCAGCTTCACGAAGGACTTAAAGCTTTAATTTTAATATAAACTACCAATGATGGGACGGGGATAAATGTGGAAAGAGAGCCTGGGTGTTGTAACCGAAAAAAGCTTTGCTGTGTTTGGTTTTGGGAAGATGACCTAAGAGGCCTAGGAGCAGAAAACAGATGTCAGTAATGCATTGTAGAGCTAAATAATTAAGGACTTTAGGGAGAAACAGTGAAATTTCAACCTCGACTATGTATTTGAGTGGTAACGAATGCAAATGAAGCAGAAGTGAGGTGATTCAGAACTAAAGTAATAAGATACATCAGTGGTACTATTTATAAATATCATAAATAATAAAGGTGGTGGCCATACTATTCTACATAGTGGTCTTTGCCATTTTTGGGATGCATTTTTACAATCCAGTGTATGATCTGTGCAGGAGAGGCTAAAAATGATCACCTCAGACTACTACTTTAGCTGGAATTCGTCCAAGATAACTGGACAACAACAACAACATGAAGGGGGGGAGGTAAAAAAAAAACAACAACGTGCGCACACATCCCTGGCTGGCTGCAGCTTTAATTAACTCTCGGGCTGCGTGTCCTCAGACTGTGTAACACGTGTGATTAACGGCGAGCTTCGCATATTACCCGAATAGGATCCGTCCTGTAGGCGATATATGGCTTGAATTAATGAAGAGCGTCTAACTCATTCACTGTGGCTCCTCCACACACACACACACAGAAAGAAAGAGGAGGAGGAGGAGGAGGAGGATGAGGAGAAAAAAGAAAAGAGAGGAAGCTTCCACCTCAGGATGGAGGGGAGCTGTCACGTGGTGTGTGGATGCAGCCAATCAGGAGTAAGTGCGCATTGCGATCCTGTGCAGAGGGATTGTTTTATTGAAAGGCTTCGGTAGTGATCAATGAGCGAGTGGAGCTGTCCACGGTGCTGAAAGTTAGTTCGGGATGGAGGGAGTTTCAGCACCATGGACAGCTCCGCTCCCATATGCACAAACACACATGATGATAAACCACATTTAAACTCCTCCAAAGGCTTTATTGTTGCTTCTGGAGACACAGCTTTACTTGGGGGCAGCTCTGACTTTAAAACAGAAACTCCAATAACAGCCCCTAAGAGTGAATTTGTTGCTGCTGCTGCAACGCCACGACGTGTGGATGATTGGGTTTCCAGCTTTTATGCTTTATGCCTCCACAGCTGCTCAGTCTCGGGGGGCAGTTGGGGCTGTATTTCCTCGGGGTGACATAACTCTTCCACCGCCGTTAATAACGGCAGCCACCGGCGGCCACATCAATCTGACACCGCGGTCACGGAGGTGCCACGGGCCCCGAAAACGATCACATGGCCCGTGAGCCAATGAGCTGAATGAAATCAGCAGCTTGTAAATCAGACGCTGGCAGCCAGATACGTGTGTTTCCTATGAAGTCAATAAATGTGGGGAATCAGAGGGGGATTTATGAATAGGCCCGGCTGATGGGGAGGCTGGTAAAATGAGGTAAATTACAGAGTGTGAGAATGGCTGAGGTGTGTTGGTGACAGTAAAACAAAACAAAACAAAAAAAACTTCCAGGTGTGGGAGTGCAGGTGGATCTCCAATAATTCAGCAGTTGATCACTATGAAATGAGGCTGGGCTTCACATCCCCTGGTTGCAACCTTTTCATGACGTCGAGCCAGTTGTTTTGGTCCCCTCTGCCCAATCGGAGGCTCCTCTCAACATTCTACCGGAGCCGAAATGGATCTATTCATGCAGCGGCTCCGTCCTCTCGTACGGACCAGAACGCCCTTTGTCGGGGGCTCCATGCTGCTACCTGACTGCTGCTGCTGCTTTAAACGGCAGCACTGACATGGAAACCCCATTACAGCTGCAGAACGATTTCTTCCCAGAGCAGCAGCAGCAGCAGCAGCAGCAGCTTCAACACTGTAAGTACCAGCACTACTGCAGGCGGGAGGATCGGCTCAGCAAGCAGCACGACCAATGCTGCACCTGCAATAACTGCACCTGCGATGCGCGCAAAAGCCTCGTCTTTCGCGGGACGTCGCCGACCACTGTGGGAACTTTAAGGACACCTTCGGAAACGTCTTCGAGGCAAGGTTGCCAGTACAGCGTCTGCGAGTTCACACCCTCTAGTCATGGTAGTTCATCCAGACATCATCATCCTCACCATCAGCAGCAGCAGCAGCAGCATTGCCGCGATCGGCAGCAGCGGGGCAGCCTGGGCAGCAGCCACAAAGACAGTAACTCCTACAATGAAATAGCCATGAGCAGCTGCAGATACAACGGCGGCGTAATGCGGCCGCTGAGCAACTTGAGCTCGTCCCGCAGAAACATACACGAGTTTGATTCCGAGTCCCAGCCTTTGCAGCCCATCTCCGCCGCAGATGCGTCGGACACTCTAGTATCCAAGCCGGAGAATAATTCCACCACCCTGATGCCTTACGCATCGGGAGACGGAGGGGGAGGCTGCGGCCACAGCGGCGGCAAGTCGGGGAAAAAGAAGAACCAGAACATTGGGGAGAAGCTGGGGCACAGGAGGGCCTTGTTTGAGAAGAGGAAGCGGCTCAGCGACTATGCTTTAATCTTTGGGATGTTTGGGATCGTTGTTATGGTTATAGAGACTGAACTCTCATGGGGAGCCTATGGAAAGGTGCGTATTTACTCCAACTCTTATCGTCCCGTTCGGCTAATTTATGTGACTGACGAAGCAAGTCTATGTATTTTTTTTGTTGCATTAAACAACTTCTGTCAAAAAGAGAGAATCAGCCACTTGAAGCAGCACAAGTGTTGGGCTTCGCTGCACGGTGTCCCATGCAGTCACAGCGTCCTGCCACATGCAGGCCAAAAGGCCCCACTGCTGTCCAACCATGAAGGGGAACCCCCATAACACAGGAAGAAACTGCAATGTCAGAATTTGTTGCAGTGCACCTTAACAAGATGTGTTTTTCTTTTCTCCCTACAATTGATCAGAATGTGATTTTACATCATGATGTTGTGTCTTGTTTGGCTGGTTTTTGCTCTTTTTGCAGGAATCCCTGTATTCATTAGCTCTAAAATGCCTGATAAGCCTTTCTACAATCATTCTCCTGGGGCTGATTATCATCTACCATGCGAGGGAGATACAGGTAAACACTTTTTGTCCTTCTTGAACTGTTGATCTTAACAAAGGTCAAAGTCTGTCATTTAATAAATGCTTAATTTGATGCTTTATTGCACTTTTTTAAGGTGTCAGAAGCTGTTTTGTTAGTATTTGCAGGCTGATTGGTAACCAAACCTGAACAAATGACCTCTCTGAACAAGAAAATTTGAAACCATAGAACAACTTTAGCCCCAGAAACACAAAGCATGCTTGTTTCTTCATTCTTCAACAGTCTGCACAGCACTATAACTGCATAAATGATGGCTCTGTAGACTGATCATCATCTTCTGAAGCCACGTTAGCAGTTCATTATACATTTTTGATCAGATTTAAGAACTCCTCACGGGGCCCAGCGGGTGAACGCTCGTCCAGCTTCCCCCCCGAGATGTTCCAGCTAACAGTTTTATGACCTTGCCTTGGAGCATCGTTGCATTACTTACATTTTCCTCCTGCGCTGCCTTTTGTTGAGCAGCCACAAAATTAATGATGCCACTTTCTGCAGGGGTGCACATATGTCGCCAGGAAGGTTTCATGTATCTCAGGCGTTCTTTTCTGTTTCTTTTTTTTTTTTAATGAAATCAACTTAAAAGGGGAAGGAGGGGGGAAAAATGAAAAGAAACACAACTCAAGCATTTCCTCGGATCTGAAATGACGCCACGTTTCATCATGTTAATGGATTTTTTGTTGCGTTTACACAAGATGGGGATTTTTTTTTTTCAAAGAAATGCCTTCAGCTGAACTGTAGAAGCTGATCTAGCCATTTTTCATCTGCTCATATCTTGACTTTATTAAGTCTTAGATTCAAGATGTAGCTTTTTGGAGTCTTACACTTGGATAAAACATTAAGTTCTTATCTTTTGCATTAACTACAGAGTGTTCATCAGCCTTGTTGGTATATTTAGCAGCTCCACGTCCCGGGAGGATATCAGCCATTAAAATAGCCCAACAGTAAAATGTGTCACCCCCTCTTTCAGATCTTCTTCTCGTTCAGAAGGGATGACAGAAAAGCACAGACATCATTTCCATATTTCAAAGCACAACAGAGGCTTTTCATTCCCCCTGCAGACACTTCCTGTAGCTGTTTATAAATTGCAAAGCACACTGTAAGTTTAGGCATCAGATTCTCCTCAGCTGGCCTCTGCACATTTTTACAGTGTAAATTCATAAACAAAGCTTCTTTTCTTTTTCTCTTTTCTTTACCCTGTGCTTGCAAAACATTGCAACAGTTTACTCCTTTGCGTGGCAGCTTTCCTTTTAGATAGTTTTACAACAGCGTGTTAAACTAGTCCTGCCTCAGCTGCACATTTATCCTTCCTGTTCGTGTAAATCAGTTTGTCTGAGCAGCAAATTGTGCTGCATGTGCTCGGCTACTGTTGATCGCATATATCCTCACAGCCACACATGCATATGGATTTTAGAGCACTGTCGCTTCCTTCGTTCCACCTGACCCCAAATTCCTATTTTAGCTCGAACAAAAGCTCCTTTAATTGCCAGCCGCCGTATATTTACCCCACAGGAAGGCTGTTCAAACCGTCTTTGATCCACGCTCCCCTGACAGCCACGTCAATATCCAAAAACGTTTTTCACCCCAAGATAGTAGCGCTCACTCTCTCTCTCTCTCTCTCATTCTCTCCTCAGAATAAAGACACTTCATCCTTTGCTGACCTAGAAAAGTTTATTAAGGCAATTGTTTCCCTCCGAGTTGATCACCGCAAGTCACTTGTCGCCACACATCCACAATGACAGAACGCATTAGATGAATCAGAAAACATCACGTCACTGCAGTCGCTCCTGCTGCTGCTGCTTCTCCCTAAATGTAGGAGCTGATTAGAAGGTCCGTCCTCTAATTCATCAAGTTCCCTCTGGAAAGTAACCGTCAGCCGTTTCCTGGATCTGACTCGGTGTCACTATTCAAATCCAGTTCAGAGTGTTTATACTTGAGCCTCCACCACACCAGCTGCTCCTTTTCCCCTTCCCTGCCTGAGGGCTCTTTTGTGCCCGTTGTTGCTGCTCTGTCATTACTCGGTTCCTGCAGACTGACATATGTGCTGTCACACACACGCAGACACACTCGTGCACAGACGAATTAATTCTCGATCGATCCCGCTAATGACACACACACATGCGCACGAGGAGCTGCTGAAATGTCGTTTCCTTCTCGTTTTCTCCGTGCTGCTGCCTCTTGTTACTCAAATACAACAGCGTTTGGTGGAAAACACGCGATAAAGATCTTCAAATGTGTGAAATTTGAAGGTGTATCCAGTCAGATTGGCCCCAGACCGGAAATTAAACCTCGAAAATTAAAATATCACAGAGAGTTGAGTTAATCCAGGTCTGAATGAAGGCTTTACTTAAACCCTAAAAGTGAAAAGTTTGACTTGAGATCTTTTTTTTTTCTTGTCAGCCACTTAACCTAGTCATATTCAAATCTAAACCTGAAAGTCATTTTGAGAAAATCCTTTTAAATAGAGTTTTCTATGTGATATGCATAAAATATAACTTCAGGTTTAGCATTGTGCTTCCCTAAAGTAAGATAACTTGTGTGAGAGAGGTGAAAAATAAGAGATATTTTCACTTTTAAGCTTCCAAAATGCTAAATCCTGCACTTCTGATAATGCAGCTTTATAATATTGTTCAGTCTTTCTAAAACCTTCTAATTGTTTGGTCTATAACATGTCATAAAATAGCAAAAAAATGCTCAGCAGAGTTTGCCACAGTTCTATGCGACAGCGTTTTGTCTGATAAATCTAAAGCTGTTCAGTTATATAATGATACAAGATATACAAAGCAGCAAATCCTCACACTGGAGAAGCTGGAACAAGAGATTAACGATTAGGCACTTATCAGAATTGTTGTCAGTTAAACTTCCGTGCATCGATCAATCAGCAGCTTTGGATCAGCAGCTTGTTAGAGTCTTCCTGCCCGAAAAACACTTTGTCTTTCAAACACTTTTGTCTTTCAAACGGCGTCCCCCTTTAGTTCCACTGTTAAAAATCCGCAGTCTCCAGACTCGAACCGAGACACCTGGGAGACGTCAATTAAGTAATTTTCCTTGAAAAGCTTCTCCACGGACAAAAGGAGACATCATTCAGCTGCTTTAATGGGTGATAAAGTGCTCCATATGCCTAGTAAATAGGCAATGATGAGCACAACTGGTAGTGGTGAAGGAAGCAATCTGCTGTTTTACTTTAAATAAAAGTATTAAGATAACTATAAAACTCTGTTAACGCAAAGGAACTGCATTGAAAATCAGTTAAAAGTATATGAATGTGATTAGGAAAATTAAACATAAAAAGTAGAAGTAGTCACTGCAGAGGAATGACCTGTGAAAGATTAGATTAGATTAGATTAGATTAGATTAGATTAGATTAGATTAGATTAGATTATACTTTATTAATCCCACAACGGGGAAATTTCATCGTTACAGCAGCAGAGAAAGCAGAAAAACACACAATATACCCTGTAAAAAGAAAAATAAACAATCTACTGTAAAGAGACATTTTAAATGTACATTATTTAATTTAAAAAGTGTTACTATATTATATTATACACATAAAAATTAGGATTTGTCCAACTGTCTGATTTCACATCACATCACAGCCATCTCCTCTCTCCACCGGTGTTCCTCAAGGCTCTGTTCTCGGTTCCATCCTTTTCATTATCTATCTTCTCCCCCGTGGCCATATATTCCAGAAAAACAACATTTAATTCCACAACAACAATTCGACAACACCCAGCTCTACCTGTCTGTCATTCCAAACCCACATCAATAACGTCATTCGGTCTGCATACTTCCATCTTCAAAACATCAACTGCCTCCGTCCCTCCCTCACCCCTGCCAGCACCGTTATACCAGTCCACTTTCTGGTCACCTCCAGCCTGGACTATTGTAACTCCCTTCTGTAACTGTATCTCCCCCTAAAGTCCTTTCACAAACTCTAAATGGTTCAGAACGCTGCAGCCGGGATCATCACAAGAACACCATCTATCCCCCACATCACCCCTGTTCTCCAACAACTTGACTGGCTTCCAATCACACACCGCATTGTCTTCAAAACCATCCTCCTAACCCTCAAGGCCCTCTATAACCTCGCCCCACTGTACCTTACTGAACTCCTCCACATGAACCGGACCCTCAGATCATTTTCCTCCCTCAGCCTCACCATCCCTCCTGCCCGCCTGACCACCATGGGTCCCAGAGCCTTCAGCCGGTCTGCCCCCCGCCTCTGGGACTCCCTCCCACCTGACTCCAAAACATTGACTCTCTGGCCATTTTCAAATCACATCTCAAAACCCACCTGTTCAAAAAAGCCAACTTACTCTGACTTTCTTTCATGTCACTGCATAATTTCTGTGCTGTTTTTAATGTTATTACAAAAGTTCTGTCCTGTTTTTTAAACTATTTAGTTCCTCCTTTTAAGTTTTATATTGATATGTTTAAAATTTTACTATTTCTACTTGTAAGGTGTCCTTGAGTTTCTTGAAAGGTGCCTATAAATAAAATGTATTATTATTATTATTAAAACTAAGCATATTGCATATATGTCTGACAATTAATTTATGAATCAGGTAACCTCAATTTTTTAATATTTTAGAGTATCATTCTTTAAAACAGTGCAGGCTCACATTAAAATGTGGAATACCTACAAAAACCCTGATTACTTTCACAATAAAAGGCTGTAAAACTATTAGATCCTTACATTTTGTTTATTCTTTTTATTGGTCTGATCTTTTTTTATTAGCCTACGTCCACAGAAGTTTTATGCCACATGATTTTTTTGCTTTGCTTTGCACATAAAAAGAGCAACAAAGACCACGTGGCTTTCACCCAGGAGACTGGAGTTCAAGTCCTGTGGTGTTTGCTTTTGTTTGCGCTACAAGGCTCCTGCATTAAGTGTAGACGCAAAAGCTACGACTTAGATTTTTGAGGGGAAAAAAAATCATAATTTGGATTAAAATACACACATGAAAATGCAAACCACAAAGCTCCGGTTGTTTGTTGTGGAGATTTTACAGTTTTACAGCCTTGCTAGTGAATTAGAACAAGCCTACGTTTTGGCGTGAGACTGACCTGACGAAAGCAGAGGAATAAAAAGTGCAATATTTTCCTCTGAAATGTAGAAACTCTAGCAGAAAACAAATAATTCAAATATAAACAAAGTGCAGTACTTGAGTTCAGATACACGTCCTTATAAATCAAAGCTTTCTCACAGAATTTCACCTAAAAAAACACCCTTTAACCTACTGAATCTGCATTGAGCATCACTGCACCTACACTTCCTCTGCCTTTTACTATAATGCTTCTATTTTTTGACCCTGTCTTCCTTTTTAGGGTTCTACAAAACGTGTTTGCAACAGTGCAACAAGGACTGGCGTTTTCTAAAGTGTTCTTTTCTGTGTGAGAATTTTTTTTTTTCTTCTGCAGCGGAATAGATTATGCATGCACATCCATGTGTACTCACAGATGCCTGTCAGATGTAGAGGCATAAGTCAGGATGATGAAATGTTTCCCCATTTCCAGACCCTTAAAACTGATTTACTTGTCAAACTCGGTAAAGACGGCGCCCTCTGATTTTTTTAGGGTATCGCAAAAGTTTTTTTTCTCCTCGGGAGTGACTGAAAACTCCAAAGGTCAGGTCAGACAGGATAGAAGTTGGACACCAGCTGTCATTCGAATCGTTTTGGGATACATCTGCTGTGCTGCACTGGCAGTGATGGGTGACCTACTGAGCCAAGTGCATTAACAGAGAGAGGCAGAGCATTCATGTTGTGCTAAATGTCCTTAGTTTTGTCCCAGAGCCTACAAGGAGGAATATTATGCTTATTCCTCGTTTGTAGATTCCAATGTGACTCATGTTTTGTTCTATAAATCCTCTTGAAGCTGAAGTTTTGGCCCTGATTCTGTTCCCATGATGTCTTTGTTGTGAGCTGCCAATCCATCCAAAGCAGTTTAGACTTTTTAAGTATCTGTGGGTTTCCTGTGTTGGCAGGCAGCAACCTACATGAGCAGAAAAGAAGAGGTGAGAGTTTGTAGCTCTTCCCTAACTTTGATTTGTCATTGTCAGAGTCTGATATGAGCTACCAGCTGGGAGCCTCTTCTCACTCAGATGGCTGCTGATGAGTTCAGTCTTTTCCCAAGCAGACAGAAAACTGACATTTTTGAAAAGTTTTCTCTTCTCCCCACATCAAAGGGATTCTTTGCCGAGGGGCATTTGTGTTAAGGCCATTGCTGTTTCACTTGTACCTTGTGATGACAGTTCTGCTGACTTTTCTTAAACTAATGCAAAACGCTTTGGGGGCTGTTCTGTCTTTGATGTGTGCCTTTGTGATAAAAGTCAGCGCTGATGTTTCACAGTGGCACAATATTACATTTTACAATCTGCAGAAAAGATAAAAAAAAAACAAAAACAACAACGCGCCGTCCGAAAACTGTGCCAGCAAAATCCTGCCAAAGCCGAGCTTGGCTGTGCTCGTCGAATCGCCCCTGGGTGCTGTGTATGTGTCAGAGATATGGTGTAACTGCAGGAGACGCTCTGCATTTCTCACGGTGAAATCTGTCCTCCACCTGAGACTCCAGACTGGAGTCAGATAACCACCACTGGCTGGTGACCTCAATGTTTTCACTGAACTTAGAGACTTTCAAGGGCAGAGATACCTGGCCTCCCAAAGAGCTGAAAAAAACCTAAAGATTATTTATTGATGGTATTTACTAAATTGTGCTCTGTGTGTGTGACTTTAAACCCGCAGATGATTTTAGATTATTAATGTGTGTAACTTGGCTGCAGCCACCACGCTTTAAAAAGAAAGGAAGAAAGATTTATTTGGGCTTTTACTTTGGCTCTGAGATGTTTTACTTTGCTCGAGTAGAAGAATTGCATATGCAAATGCGGGACTTAATCTCAGAAACAAAAAACGAAGTGAATCTGCACCAGCTTCAGATTTACTCAGCAAAGTGGCCTCTTAGTGGCTCACTTTGATATCATAAATAAAGCATTGCATTAATGTCTAATTGGACTGAACCTCTCAACCTAATTCACTAATGAGATTGAGCGATTTCATTCTCGGTGACAAGATATATGTTCCCATCTCCACATTACACAGATTAAATATTGAGCTGCACTCCATTAGTTATATTGAGAGTAGTGAAACCAGTAACCAACCCAGCTAACATCGCAGGTGAGCTCCTCTGAGACGCCGCGGTGAGGACGAAGGACAGCGAATGATCTCAGGACATATTCAGCTCCATTGTCGCTCAACCTGACATGACTAAAGCTCTCCCATGATGAGGAGAGGGCCGTGCACTCTGAGTGATTAGACTGTATTCTGAGTCCATCAGAAAACACGCTGAATGTCTGAGAGGAACCAGCGATGCCTGGATTTATCCTCAATTAGAAACAGTGGCCGTATTGGCTGCCTGTTCACTGAGCTCCGTTAGTACAATGCAGGGGATTAACGTGTGTGCTCTTGTACTTTGTTGTCACCGCGAGGATTCGATTTTTGGGAGGCTCAATGCATTTTGGCCAGTTTTCACTTCTCCAAATGGCTGCTCGAGAGTTAGGACTTTGATAAGGATACAAAGATACAAACGTGCACGTCTGTCTGTGTGCAGGCCCATATAATAAAAAACTAAAAGATGAAAAAGGATTTAGAGGTCAGTTCATCCAAATGCAAAAAACATGCAGCGCTTTCTCACTTTCAAGTAGATGTTCGGTATCTCATCATCTGATTTTGGCCCATTATTTATTAGAGGTCTTTGTTTTTGTTCTGAGGGATTTCCAGAGTATCAGGGACATTGTTTTTGAAAATACATCTTTCTATTGTTTTACAGAGTGGCACCGTCAGTTGTTTTTCTCATCACTTTGGACCAAACTGAAATATCTCAACCACTACAACTACTTTTTTTGTGAAATGTCTGAAGTGAAATTTGGCACAGACATTCATGTGATAACTAGTGATTCAATGATCCCTTAATTTTCCATCCAATGCCAACATCAGGTCAAAAAATGTAACGAATACTTTACTTTGGTTTATGATCTCCTGCAACACTAATTATAATCCCATCAGCCTGAGCTCAATTTGTGCTAGGTGCTAATTGCTAAGTGCTAATGTCTGCATGCTAATATGACAAACTGACTGTGAACACAATGAACACAGCGCTGTGTTAGCACTGTCACTTTGAACATCTTGACATGGTGATGTTAGTGTTTAGCAGCATTTGGCTGCAAACTTTTATTGTTTAAATGCAACATTTTAATTCTGTGAACTCCACAAAAATCTTTTCAATTCAAAGATGATGATTTTCTGAGACCCTTTTCCCTTTTTATTTGTAAAGAAAAGATTGTAGCATTATGGTGTGTTAATGCACCCTCGTCTCATTAAAATCCTATTATTTTCGACTTATTTTTAATAATAGTGGCTCAAGTTTTCTTGATTTGTGCAAATATGATAAAACAACAAACCATAATAATCTGTATAACCAGCATACATTTAATTTGGGTAAGGATTGCTCAAAAGCTCACTTTCCAAGCCTCAGACCTCTAAGTTGCTTTCAGCCTTTGTAAACATGTTTAACTACCATTCACATAATTCTAATTTAAAGTCATTTTATTTGCAGCCTTCAAACTATTTTCCAGCGTCTTCTAACTAATGTAAAACTCTTCCGGCTCATCAGCTGCCAGCTTTAATTCCTCACTCTCAGTGTCTTCCTCTGCATCTTGACACCATTTAACAGTTTATTGTTCTTTTCACTGCAGATGTAGTTTCCTCCACCTCTCTGTCATAACTGCTGCCTCTGCTGCTAGCATGGAATATTTCATGCTGTGAGCTAAAGGGCCCTTGAGTATTGTATTTCAGGTCATCCATTACCATAATTGCTTTTACTCACCAAGTAGGCTTTCCTTATGCAACCTGCTTTTAAATGTTTAATTACATTGTTTTGAGGTAACAAACTTTGTAACTGCTTTTGACAGGGCCGGTTTGTTGTTTAAAATGTAAAATAAAACGTGGCTTGTGCTGTGTGCAAACAATAGATTTAGCTGCTTTCAGAGGCCTAATTCTGTAAGTAAGAAACCGTAGTAGAGTGGAGTCACAGCTTGTGTTTCCGTGTCTACATTACACTCACTTGGAAAGCCAAACAGGACGAGCTGTGGTTAGAGTTACACACTTCTCTGACAGATGTCAGTTTGTTAAAGGAGCTCGGTGTCGCTCATTTGATATGAACAACTGCCCCTGAAAGTTTAATTCATGTGGTTTTTTTTGTGTTTGGTGGCGGGGGAGACTCTGATTGTAGCTTTTAAATGAATACAAATGAGCTGGGGAGGCTTTTGTGGGGCAGTTGTTACCGTTTGTTCGGGGGCATTAGTAGTTGTGTTTTTTTGTTGTGATGTGCCAGCTTGTTGACAGTTGATATTTCTTGTACAGTAGCTGCTTGACATATAATTGGCTTAGAGGCTGTAATGAGCGGCTCAGTGGAGTCGGTGCGTCGGTGAAGCTGCAGCCTCAGAGAGCCTTTGAAGCTGTCAAACTGTAGCATGTGGAGCGTTCATGTATGTCTGTGAGAAAAAGTGGCAGGCTTTATTGATTTTTGTCCTGTGTGCTTTCTCTGTCCTTGAGTCGAACACGATGAATGGGGGATGTGGGGGGGGGGGGGCTTTCATTCCGATGCGAGAAATATGACTATTTCAGCAATTCCATTTTTATGTAACGTATCAGTGCTAAATTTACAATCTAGGTCACTGATCCCATTAGCCCTTCAGGAGTGGGACAGGGTTTTTTTCTTTTCTTTTTTTTTTTAGAAATTCCAAATTAAACTAAATGGAGAGCAGCTGGCACGTTGCCGAGTCGTGATGTGTGGCCCCAGTGCGTGCTGAAGATTATGAACATTTTATCATATCGTAATGGTAAAGGAGCTGCTTTGGCATGTTCGCTGTATTTCAAGGCTGTGTGTGAAAGCTGTGGAGGGAGGCTCAGCGCTGGCATTTATTTGGCTCTTTCCTGTGACATAGAAACACTGCAAAACCCTTTACCCCTAATTCATCAACTCCACCCTGTATTTTAACTTAACGGTTTTAAAAAAACAACAGTAAAGGTGGTGGAGGTCGGCTTACAGAGTAATGTACAATTTAAGAAGGTTAAGTGACTGAACAGGTGGAGACATCAAAATACATCAAGATAAAAATTAACATCGATCAGATCAAAATGTCGACAAACTGTGGAATAAATACTGAAATTTAGGCTGAAATTACTTTGGCTCACATCATTATGGAACCACTCTCTTGGCATCTAAGTATTAAACATAGGAATCTACTGAAATGCAATTAACACGCATTAGGATTAAGGTTAGAAAGTCAATTTTTTCCACTTTCTCTCTGTGGTCTTCAGGCCAGAAGGGTTATAGAAATGTCTGGACATGCAGTATAGAGTTCAGTGTGGAGATCTGAGGTAAAGTGAGGTGTTTAAACTTGTGATGTAATGCTAGTACAAATCTTTCATTGTTTTTGTACGTAGCCTGAATCTCGCATCAAGAGTAGATCAGTCAGTTGCCAAAACTATGATGAAGATAACAAATGGTGCGTTTTGTTTAGCAGCATCACTGAAGAATCTCTGTGGCTGCAGAGGGGCTTCGGCACTATATTTTCACCTAAAAGGAGAACAGGTTGGATTGCATTTACAATGCATTATATTACAGGTTAACTGCACAGACAGTATATGATACATTTAATTTACCGTATGTCTGTAGAATACAGCGAAAGCAAATCCTTCCCTCCCTTAAAACTACATAGATTCTCAAGAATGTCATGCTGACCCCACTATAAACTAAAAAATATAGACCTGATTGTTTTTCTGTGCATGTAAAGAAACACTTGGCTCATGCAATACACTCTTTTGATGTAATATTCAATTAAAAAAACATTTTTTACCGTAAGTCCTGCAAGAAATCTGTGCTTTCACAATACAATATACAACCTTCCCCCCTTTTCTGACCCCACATCCACCCCTAATCATTTTTGTCCCTCCAGCTCTGAGCTGAATGATGAACTGACATGTGCAGAATCTCCTCTCTAGTTGTGTTAAGCTGTAAGCAAAAACACTGTACCCTACGTGCATATTTTCATTTTTAAAGCCTGAGAAGTCACTGGACGGCCCATAATTCATTACCGAGCACATTAGGGAGGTTTCCGACAAAGTGTAATGGTGCAGTTTTTCTTTTTCCTTTAGAAAAGCGTCTGCCCTCGTGGCAAAAAAAAAACAGCCGCCAGGAAGCCTCGCTCGCATTTGCTGACAGCAACATTTTGTGAAATATCTACTGCCACTTGTGACGGCTGGTACAGGCAGAGGACCTTGACGTGATTGAGTAGATGGAGCAGGAGCAGCTGTGGAGGAATATCAGCGCCGTGTGTCAGAGAGAGGAATTATTTAACTAATGCAGGGGAAGTTAATGTGCTTTGATAGTGTTTAATCTGCAGCCCGCAAATATAAAACTGCGTAAAAGAGGAGGAAGATTGAGACAGTCCATCTACAACCATAAGCATGATCAGGGATCACTGTGAATGAGCAGGTGATGGCAGTCATGAGCTCGGCCATTAGTTCTGGGTGAATAAACTCTGCAGTGAATCTTCTGAGCGAAGATTTCTGCAGATTGGACTGAAAGTGATGAAGAGGGGAGAGGAGGAGGAGCAGCAGTGACCATGTGAGGAAGCTGCTGTATGTGACAGAGGACAGGGTGGAGAAGAGTGATGAGAGGCATTCAGATCGACACACCGAGGCCTCCAGTGGAACAGCCCACCTTCTGGTCGGGGGTGGCCAGGCGATCAGAACCTAATGCTTAATGTGGAGGCGGCAGATGTTCTCATCAGTATAATGCTTTGAAGTTGAAAATGCCTACTGCATGCTGCTAATTTAACACTTGACGTGACGCTTTCTGTTGTTGTTCTGGGGCAGATTAGGCCATCAAGTAGGAGATAGATGTGAGAAATAGAACAAGCAGTGTCTCACCATTTACCATCTACAACTTATATGCAGTCTTGATGAATGTGCCATTTTCTTTCTCTTTTGTTCTGATTAGTTGAGTCTATCATATATGGAAAAGTGGTGAAAAATACCCATCATACTGTAAATCCCCTGAGCCCACATCCCCCAATGATCTTCAGTTGTCTTGTTTTGTCCAAACAAAGGTTAAAACCTCAAAGATGCTCAATAGTTTTATGTTTATCAACCAGTAGAATAATTGTCTACGCTCTTATTTTTGCATTTCTTTCCTTAACCATCTCAATTTTAAGCACTTTCTTAGCATGTTTTGCTCCAGTCCACATTTTTACTCACTGTGGGCTCATTTTTTACTGCAGTATAGAGTCCTGCACCTCTATGGAAACAGAAAAACCACTGCTAGAAATAGGGAGAATCTACAAACGTCTTTTGCTCAGTATGAGAACTTTAGGATGCCATAGGTCATTAAAAATGAATTTCTTTTATTTCTTTTACAAAATGTTTTTTAAAAACCTGGAAACAAGTGTCCACAAGTGTTACCAATACATTAACAAAAATGGTGGCTTGATATACTATGGATATATTGCTACTTACACTTTTGATTTGGTTTCATACTTGTTTCCTATCTCCTCCATGTAAACACATCCTGCAGTTCAGCCAAAAAGTCTGTTTATTTTTGTCACATGACTGTTGGTTGCAGCTGGGTTACTAGTGGCATTGCAGCTGTGCTGTAAAGTGCAGAACTCTTCATTTTTCACAGAACATAGTTCGAGTCAGTGGTTCATTTTAGAAAAATGTTTAGATGAGACATCATCTACGAAAAAGTAATCTGATGAAATATCATGATTTTGAGTTAGTTAAATTTCCAAACAGCATAGAATGTCACAGATTATTAATTTTGGCAATTTCAAAAGATAACACGCTTCCAAATCTGCCAGTGGGTTTTGGGGTTGAGAGGGTTAGTTTCACTTTAAAATTAAAAATCTTGAAACTTGAAGCTTAAGAATGCATGAACCTTGAGATAAGTAATCATCATCTCAGTTTGTTTTTTTTTACCCACGCAGGAAGAAATGGCAACAAATGGTTTCTAAAAGGCAAGACAGACATATAAAGACATATAGAAAATGTATTTAGAAAAACAAAGGCATGATGTTGCAGCTTTCACCACATACCCATGTGCATATCTGTGGGGCATTTCTGGCCTTGACAGAGTATACGTCCCCTTCATATGAGTTGTTTGTCATTTTCTCAGGCTACACCTACACAAACATTGTTCTGACCACAGGTCTTTAACAAATGTGGCTAAAAAAAATGCAATTTAATGACTTGGGGCAATTTGTGACTTGTTCTTTAATGGGTTTAATGATTTCCTGTAGCTTTGCTGTGTCAACATGATGAAAATGTATGCTGTCTTTTACCCTTCATCAACCTCGCTATGCCCTCTGCTTGCAGCTATTTATGGTGGACAATGCAGCTGATGACTGGAGGATAGCCATGACATATGAGCGCATCTTCTTCATCTGCCTGGAGATCCTGGTGTGCGCCATACACCCCATCCCCGGGAACTACACCTTCACCTGGACGGCACGCTTGGCCTACTCCTATGTGCCATCCAAGACGGATGCGGATGTGGACATCATCCTGTCCATCCCCATGTTCCTGCGGCTGTACCTCATCGCTCGCGTCATGCTGCTGCACAGCAAGCTCTTCACCGATGCGTCGTCCCGCAGCATCGGTGCACTGAACAAGATTAACTTTAACACACGCTTTGTGATGAAGACCCTCATGACCATCTGTCCCGGCACTGTGCTGCTGGTCTTCACCATCTCGCTATGGATCATCGCTGCATGGACAGTGCGAGCTTGCGAGAGGTGCCTGGATCAGTTTCTCACGCTATGCCGTGCTGCTCAGCATGAAACATAGATAAGGAATAAAAATAGATAGTGTACACACGTCTTAGCTTCACTCTGTGTCAGAACATCGAGATAGAAGGATTTACACATGCTGTAAGGAGAGATTGCAGAATCCTGACAAAGCAGTTGATACTCGCTTTTCTCTTTCTGTTTCAAAAATGAGTTTTAGCTGTGAGGAGAAGCTGGAGTGCAGTAGTTTCTGCAGGTGCATGAAGGCAAGTCAATCTATCGCATTTATTATTTATTACAGGTACCATGACAACCAGGACATAACCAGCAACTTTCTCGGAGCCATGTGGTTGATCTCAATCACGTTTCTTACCATTGGATATGGAGATATGGTCCCACACACATACTGCGGGAAAGGAGTCTGCCTCCTGACTGGCATTATGGTGAGTATACAGCTTTTTATGAGTGTCGAAAGACCTCACTTTTAATGCAAAGAAACTGACATGCTGCTGAAATAAATGAGACTGTAATTCTGTCTTAGGGTGCTGGCTGTACTGCCTTGGTGGTGGCTGTGGTGGCGAAGAAACTGGAGTTAACCAAAGCTGAAAAACACGTCCATAATTTTATGATGGACACCCAGCTAACAAAAAGAGTAAGCCAGAGCGCCACACTCTCACGTCACAGATGCTTCACCCGTTTGCAAGCTTGACCAAATGTCTCTCCTCTGTGGCTTTAGGTGAAAAACACAGCTGCGAATGTTCTCAGGGAGACGTGGCTCATCTACAAGAACACCAAACTGGTGAGGAAGATGGACCACGCCAGAGTCAGGAAGCACCAGAGAAAATTCCTCCAAGCCATTCACCAGTAGGTGCCACGATCTTAACCCTGACCTGTGTGGCTCTGACACCTTTACACTTGACCGCTGCGGCGCAAAGCTGAAATCTGAATTGTTTGACACCTGTAGCAAAAAATCATGTGCTCATGAAGGCTCTTGTTCTTCATTACCGTGTTTCACCTGACTTGACTAACTTTACAGATGTGCTAATGAGCTGGGCTGTTGATTCTGCATGTAAAATATGCACAGGAACTAGATTTATGCAAATATTATTCACTGATCCACTAGAGGTTCTTGTAAAGCATTTATAATAAAAGCAGGGTATGAATTGTCATTGTGAAAGCGACATATTTTATCCGTGTAAGACCCATTTTACCTTGAAATATTCCCGAGTTACAGAATTCACAGCATATTGATTTCCCTCTCGCTCACCTTTCGCTGTCACATTGGCTCGTGTGTGTCTCCTGCGCTGCGAGTCAGATGTCAGACTGACCTCAGGCTGACACATTTGGGTTTCTACTTCTCTAGTGGCTGGTCAGACACTTACCTGTCAGCGAGTCTTTTAGTGGATCCCCAGGGACCCCAAAAGTGCTACCTAACTCCAAAACAGTATTGATTTTAGCCTCACCTCGCTGTTGTTTTTCTTCAACCTACAGTGCTCACCAGCACACCCGCCCCCTGTGGCTTCTTTCAGTAACTGGCAATCAGCTTGATGCTTTATTAACAAAAAATAAGTAAACGTACAGTGATGTTATCGATTTGTAGCTTCATCTTGAAGTAAAATGTCTTGTGTTTTTATGTTCCTTTGCTTTCTGTGGATTGATTTAAGGATCTCTGTGGTCTGTGGTCATGAATCTTTCAAACACACATTTATGTTTCCAAGGCATCAGGATGTTTAATTACAAGGTAGGGAAGCACAACTATGCACAAACTGTCTGCTGCTGCCATCCGGTTTGTGCAGTTTAACGTTTTCTCTTTGTTGCTTTCTCAAGTCATTACACTCTCGATATTGTGTTCGGGCGGTTTGCAGCGGCGATGACAATGTCTCATGTCCACCTCCTGTTCTCTAGGACAGCCTACTAATGGAAATGGCTTTGAGATAAAGCTAAATCTATACAGAACCAGATTCGGTGGGAAAAAGTCACGTCCAGCTCTGTGTGCAAGGACAAACTGCTCAGCATGGTGTCGACGTCCTGCCGTCACACCTTTGTCTTTGGCTTTGTGAATGAAGGCTTTCTCTGGGAGATCTGCCTGTAGCACATGTGCAGAGTTGTGATGCACGAAGTCTGGCTTGAGATTAATATACAGTAGGAAGTGTTCTGACAAGTGCAGGGTTGTAAAAAGGCCTACAGGCGTCCTTGACTTGTCGAGAGGTGACGGTACACATCAAATCGGATACCGTCACGCTCGCTTCCACTGGTAAAAGCTGCGAGACAGCGTGAAAAGTTTGCTCGCAAGTCTTCATCAGCCTTCACGGAGACCGTGAGGTGCAAACTGCTGTTAAATGGGGGAAAAGACGCTTTGAGGCTCCGTCAATGACACTGGTTCCAGGACGAAACACTGTAAAAGTCAGGAGAGGCGACGGTATAGCGAGGAGGGTTACAGAGTTGAGCAAAAGCAGATTTTTGCCACCTGAATATGTTTATCTGATGTTGTAATAATTCATTTGTCTACTTCATGTTTCCTTTTTTTCCTGTTTGTGTCGACACAATGCAATAGAGCTCGAAAGTAAGTCTTCGCCTCACACGTAGATACAGACCTGTTGTGTGCATGCTAACGAGAGCTTGTCCTTGAACCCAATAATGTTACTAAAAAAATAACACTCCCTCATTTGATAAGTGAAATTCATGCCTTCAGAAATGTTTCGTTCATGACACAATCACGATGCTGCCAAGATTATTTTTGCTACGAAGGTTTGCAGAGTAGCAAAGCACACTTTAGCCTCACATTCAAACAGCTTTTTTTTTAAGGCCTTACTGCTGAATGGACACACGCTGCACATTCACACACCCACAGATGCATATTAAGTGAATTTCAATTATCAGTGATGGAGGGTGTTTTTCTTTCCATTTCTGCATGGATGTGATGAGACTTTGATCTTTAATCAGAAAGCCACTGATTAAACTCCAATCAACTGTGTTTTCACGTACCGAAGGATGACGACTAGAGCTCTACAGGAGACAGACCTGCAGTAGCACAAGTATACGATTTTACATCCCTCAAAAGTCATGTTATGCAACCGAGCTGTCATGCTCATACAGATCACGGCTCAGGGTCATCTTTCGGCGAGTGGAACCATTGTTACGCCTGTTACGACATTTGCAGCCACATTTCCTCCCATTTCCCCGTTGGATGACACAGTAGCGGATCCAGCGTTATCACGGCTGATCAACAAAGCAACAAGCACACACAGCAGATGCAGTATAGGTCATTTGGATGGTTGCAATTCGTCACACCATAGGCATGATGTCGCACACATGCAGTCAAGTGTGTAGCCGAATGTTTTAAGCCGCACCAGCTGTGAATTCAAGTGTCTCAATACTGTCAGACAAATTCCCCTCCTTGGGGAAAACGCCGTCCCTTGCCATCCACAAGGTTGAAGCAGGGAATCATAGCAAGGAGCAGGACGGCAAGTGCTTGTTAGCTGGGAGATCAGTGAATTGGAGAAACGGGGGGTGGGGGGGGGGAGTGACCTGAGAGGAAGGTCAGGGTAAAGCCTCCGAGCAATCCCGTTTGTGCCGGGGAGAGGCTGCAAACTGTGAGCGACACCGTGAAGCTGTCAGCAGGGACGAGGGGAAGAAAAAAAAAAGCCCACGTCAGACTGCAGAATGTTCGCCCTGTCCATTACACCGAGGGAAACATTTGCATTTCTTTCCACACAATGAGGTAGACGGAGGTCATTACAAAGAAAGGCAAGTTGGGAGGGTGAAAAATATGGAGCAGCACTAACTGAGATTGCCTTAACAGATTTAGTGGGGTATTGAAAATCTTAGCGTAGCTCTTTTCCTCCCTGATGAATAGCAAGCAGATTTAGAGTGCTCATTCAAAAGGAGAGCTGCCCACGACGAGTGATTGACTGAGGAAAAGAGACGTAGGAAATAAAGGAGGCTGCCTCGTCCTGACCTCCAGCTGCTCCGTGCTTCGACCCCATCTGACAGCTATTGGTCATCCAACTGTGAAATGTATAATTCTAACAGGTCTTACATCAACTGCATTTAACATCGAATATCTACTATCTTTCATAATATCAGAGAGGTTACCTCTTCTTTTTATTTGTTTGTTTCATTTAACGACCTGAATAATAAAAGTGCTACTTTTGCAATATAGTACTTAGAGTCTGCTCTGTATGAAGCATTTCGGGCCTCAGTTGTTAGGACATCTTCCCCTTTTGCCTGTAGTTTTCCTTTAGTGACTCTTGTGGCACCCTCTGTTGGTCTAACCTGTCATCTTCGCTCCACATTTGCCTGTCTTCAGGAAACAGAAAAAATGAAACCTGCGTTGCATGAGAATGGATGTATCTCAACTAATTAGCAGATTCCCCCAAGGCCTCCTTAAATCCCCTCTTGATCTTCATTAACATGTGCGTCTGACTGACACACAACCTAATGATCACCTCAGACTGCCTTAAGTTAGTTACAGAGATTGTTATGATAATTAGATCAAAAACTAAGACATGAAGAAAGCTTGCCATCACAATGTTAGCAGCCTGTGTGAGTCAGGGGGAGGGAAAAAAAACCTCTTTAATATCTCGAAACCACGTGAGGTTGACACCCTACAATACTGCACAGTTGCTGTTTTTGCGCCCCCCTGAGAAGATCATTAAAAACAGGCTTTAGAAGCCTAATTAAACAGGAGATGTGAATTATTTAAGCATGTTGTATGAAGCAGGTGAGGTTTCTTTTTCAGACTTTACAAGTAGGATATTTGATGATAATAAAAGACCATACTTGCAGGTTATTTTACGTCACAAGTTGGAAAAATGATGCCTTTTAATCCCTTTTTAAACAGTTTCTATCCAATTAATAGGATTCCTTTCATTGTCAAATTATAAGGACATTTGTTTTTATGTTTATATTGGAAAATCTCTCAAGACAAACCAGATATGCAGAAAGCTGCTGTCTAAATGTTAAACATTAGCTTCTGTGTTAATATAAAACAGATATCTTTGTCTTTTTGAGCGACTAAATAATTTATAAGTCGGTTGGAGCCGACGGGAACGTTAAAGAAACAGCCGTGGGCCTTTTTTTGGCTGTTTTATAATCTGAAATGTCAAGTAGATATAGGGCTTGATAAAGGCTGTTTGCGCTGCATAGATGCTCTGGTGTGAGTATTTAGTGTGGTTGTATGTTTTGGTTGAGTAGGACGCAGAGCTGATCTCATTCTCCTCAGTGGCAGCTCTTCTTCCCCCCTCTGTGGCCTCCTTATCCACTTGCATGCAGCTCAACCAAACAGACTGACCCCTGCAATCCCTGCATTCTCTACACACATCCTGTGCATGTCCTGGGAGTGTTCTCCATGAGTATGCCTTGTGTGTGCACAAATTTAAACAAGAAAATCGCCTCTGATAGCGTTAATTTTATTGGGTTCTGAATGGTCTTGTGTTCAGATTGAGAAGTGTTAAAATGGAGCAACGCAAGCTGAATGACCAAGCAAACTCACTAGTGGACCTTGCTAAGGTAAGCTAGACTCACAGTCTCCTGCTGCATCAGGTTTTTCTCCTCTGTGTGACTGAATTCAATGCATGCTAGATTCACTCGCTGAGTTAGTTGTGTTTCCTCATACAATCAAAGTCTACAGGTGTCAAATAAACAGACAGGCTTTACATCTCTGTGGTGATTCTCGTTGACTGCACTCACCTGAGATTGTTTGGGTGTGAAATATTAACTTCTCTTCGTTTCACTGTGTAAATCCCCATCCCCAGGACATACTCCTCCTCCTCCTCCTGAAAATAACTGAATGAGAGCAACAAGAGCCTCTTGTATGCGAAAACCCCCAGTCCAGTTTTTCACATTATGCTTTCTCTGATGTTTGTCTCCAGATGCACTAAACAGAAGTCGACAAACCTTAGGGAAAGACCAGGCAGTGCGCCAGCCTGACACAGCAGAAACAGTAACCTGGGAAGGGAGACACACTGTGATCTGATGATTCAGCCAGAAAATAAAGGCAGAGAAAAAGAGGAGAGAAAGGCACAGCACTTTGACATTCAAAAGTACACCACTGTCAAACTGGATTCAGGCCAGCGTGTCATGAATGGTATTAGTTAATATTGCCTAATCACCTCGTGCTGTAAAACAGCAGCAGGAGTCGGGATATGACATTGGATGAGGTGGCGTTTGGCCACTCAGCTGGATGTGCAATCGTTGCTATAGGAGTCTGTATCCAGAGGAGGGCAGTGTAGCTTCAGTCTTTTCATGCTCTCAGTGGAAAGATGGAGCTAAATAGAGCTGAACATATCTCTGGAAGATGCATCACCACTGCAGTGCACTGTGAAATTCCTCAGATCACAATGTATCCCCTTAATTCATTATCTCCTCCACAGTCTCTCGTAGACTCTTTTTTTTCTGTTCAGTGTGACGTCAGCGATGCAGTATTTGTTGAATGTCGTTTCCTCCCACAGCATTTTTGTCACGTTTGCCATTTAGGCTGAATTACATATCCTCAAATTGCAAAAAATTGCTCTCTCAAGCTGCTGTTTGAAACAATCTCTGCCCCTCTCTCATTATTGGCTCCAGAAATGGCTTTATAGTGTCAATTTGTGGTTTTATTTCACGGTTGAAGTGGGTCTCTAATAACCACCTGTATTCTTGCTTCCTCAGTTCCTTCTTATATTTATGACACTTGTTCCATTGTGGAGCCTCTTTTCTTGCTCTCTAGCATTTCATGTCATCACTATTTAATATGTTCTTGTTTTACTTCATGATTTGCAGATGCAGATGGGTTAGTTTAGCTCTACATGTAGGCCTGTGCCTGGTAGAAATTCAATTCTTTATCATAGGAAGAAGAAGAATAGAAGTGTAAGATGATTCCATACACTTAGTTCTTGTCTGCTTATTGAATTTAATATACAGTCTATTGAAAAATCTTCTCATAAGCAAAAGAAAGTAAGATTATGTGAGTAGCAGAACACAGTGAAAATCTCATTTCTACTATAGCAGCCTTGCTAAGCGGTGTCAGAGCTTCTTTAGTCCTCACTGATTCACATAAACAGCCCATCCCATCATTCCCGCCTCAAATCAGAAGAGCACAAGGTAAGTGATGGATGACATCGCCTCTAGGCTGCCAGGGATTATTAGAGCCTACGCTGAATAATACCTCAGAAGCCACCCTCTAGCAGCATCACTCCCACTCCTCATCCCAAATGTGACACGGATTTCTCCGTCTGCTGTTGACTGTTTTGGAAGACTGAACCTCAGGGGTTTCAGAAAACAGCAGCTACAGTATATTTTTAAAGACTGCTAACAGATGGCTGATGCATCAAAAGAGCAAGGAAGCGTCATGCAAAGTCAGCAGCCACCTTTCCTGTCTCCTCAAGGTCACAGACTAATGCACTCAGGTCGGCACGGAAACATGAAGTCCTGTAAACCGTCCGTATAAAAGCTGCCCTTCGAGGTTATTTTCAGATCGAGAACATTCTGGTTCTCAGGGCAGAAACTCGGTTGCATAAAAAAACAACTTTACCTGATGTTTCTCTGACATTTATTTGACAGACTGTGGAAGTTGCTTTTCTGTCTTTGAAGTTTTTGCCAACAAAATGAATAATAGAGAGCCCGCGAAAGTAGCATAATAAAAGCATTTACTTTGACTTGTAGAACCTGAGCTGTCATGCTGTCTGGATTTTCATGTTGATAACTGACTATTTTTTATTTATCAGCCATTAAAACTGGCATTTTATGCTGCTGATGCTAAAACTAAAGGATGGATTCACAATTTTTTCAACTGTGTCTTTAAACAATACTCACATACCAACACTAAAAAAGTTTTTGCTTGCTCTTATTGTTTCTTGTGTTTATACAGGCCAGACAGAAATTCCTCCTTACTGCTATTTGAGTGCATGCCGTTGCTTTTCAGTTAAAAAATTCCCTTTTTGTGCCACTGCCCCTTTGCTTTAGCAGGGGAATACTGTCCACTGTAGCTCAAAAAGGGAAGTTGGCACTAAGATGGCATACATTAAATTTAATTGCATTTTTACACAGAAGAAAAACTGTGATACGTTTCCCCATGTCTTAAACCAAAAATAACTGAAAGCACAGTTGGAGTACTTTCAGTGCACATTTAGGCATGTGAGTATTGCTTAAAACACATCTCTGTGCATCAGACTTACATATTTAGAAGCTCTTTTAGGATTTATCAAGTGTTCACCTCTATTTCCACCCACCCTTCCACTACCTGCTGCAGCTCATGCACACCAGCTCGCCTGCGACTCTGCTCAAACACTGTACAATTGCTCTATGCTACCCAATGGCAGGTTGTAGTATTGGAGTAATTCAGCTGCAAATGTTCAAGCCCATTCAAAGAAGAATAATGAAAGTCCCACCCTGCAAGTTGACAGGATAGGTGTCAAGTGTCATGCATGAAAACTCAGAAGTCTGAATCTGTGTTTTTGAAATTGTCATTGGTACACTGCAGTTTGAAGGTGGAAATGCTCATGGCACTGAGTACTTATGCTGCTCATGATGTTTTCCAGCATCTAAAAAATACAAAATGAAGATTTTAGCAGGGGAAAAAAATCATCAGAAGGGGTCTTTAAGATAGACTTTAAAAATGTAAACATATTATTTTGTAGACATTTATTTTTTATTGTTTTAAATCAGTCTGCAGTCTGAATTTAATGTATTGACAATAAATGTATTTCCTTTCCTCTCCTTTTCAGAATGAACTCTGCACATTTGACTAAAGTGTTGAAAAAGTTTTTATCTGCAATCTTGTGTTTTTATCCAGTATTTTCAGGTCATTCATCAAAAGCAACATCAGTTTGGAAAATGATGGCATTAAGTGTGTTTCCTCTCTCCTGTTCCAGACTCAGAACATCATGTATGACATGATATCGGACTTGAATGAGCGAGGAGAGGACATGGAGAAGAGGATTGCCCTGCTGGAGACAAAGCTGGAGACTCTACTGAGTAACTTGCAAGCTCTGCCTGGACTCATCAGCCAGGTGATCAGCCAGCAGCACAGGGACTTCCTGGAGGTGCAGCTCCAGCCTTATGACAAACACAGCCCTGAACGCTCACAGTCAGTGTCCCGACGGAGGTCGTCCTCCACAGCACCGCCCACCTCCTCCGAGAGCAGCTAGAGTCCAAGGGGAATGCCTCCACTGAAGACTTTTGCCATCATATGGCCAAGTTGCATTTATCGTAAAGCCTTATGGTTTCAATAAGTATTATCCAAATTCTGATGACAGAATCCAAGATACTGGGGACAATGCATTTTAATGGATAACTTCATGCTGTTATTTGTTTTTTATTACCTCAAAAGATGTTGTTATCCTTGCTCTGGTGACATGACCACAAATAATGGCGCTTCCCTCAGTAAAAACTAAAAGGCCTATCGATGGGGCTATGATAAGAACTCTACTCCATCTCTATGCAGAGGTAGCCAGTTTTAGGTGGCAAGGTTACCAAGTGTGAAACTATTGCACTAAAATAGTGCTTCTCACAGACTTTGTGCTTCTGCTGGCTTGATTCAGTTGCCGTGTTCCTCGATGCAAACTGAGAAACCACTGAGAAATCAGTCAGGGAGCATGTCAGTGATATTGAGGAAAAGTGCTGTGTTTTATGGACTGGAGTGAACTGACAGCAGAAGGCAGATGAAAATCGCTCCTACACACTGTCACTCAGAGATAACTTAAAAAGCTTGAAATGAGGAAAAAAAGCATATATCTTTTAGGTTAGAGACAGCATCAACTATAGCGGTTTTCTTTTGCAGAGTGCCCCTGTAGAATGACTATTTTTGGGGCGACGTTGCAAATAATTTAATCCTCTAGTCAAAATGAATGCATCGAAATCTGTACTTGCACTTACTTTTTAATCAATGCACTTCAATGCTGACTGACATATGATATAAAGATGCGTTGCTCATTAAAAAGAAGAACATTTGAGATGTTTGGGCATGGGTTATTACTGTCAATTCTCAAGTTGTGGCTAGTGTTGATGAATCAAGTCAAAGCCCCTGTTCTGTTTCTCACAAAGATACATTAACACACACCTCTAGGGGTCTGTAGGAATGTATTAGTGATCATAAATTCAGTAATTCTCCCCTCTGTCTTGCTGTGTCTCACCTCCCGTCCTTATTTCCTGTGCTATTTATGCTTGCTGTCATCCCAGCTGGGCAACGACAAAATGCTGAACAACAACCGTAAACCGTATCTACCTTTTAAAAAGAAAATGCCTATTTTTATATATTTTGACGAGGACAAGCACACCTCTTACAACTAAACAAACAACAACGAGGATCTATGAGGCGGCAGATTCAGCATATCTAGCACACGGTTTGAGAAATCTCGGACTGGAGTTAAGATACATTAAGTTGTCTATGAGGTTCATTCCTGAACATAGTCACAGAGTGATTTAAAAACTGCATTATTCTTCCAACTGCATTTATTTTTTACTGCAAATGCTTCCGATGGCACTGTTGGCTGAGCTGGAAGAGCAGAACTGGTAAATCTACCCACAGAGGCTAGTTATTCATTAGATTCTGACGTTTTAATGTCCAAATTAAATTAGAATAATTTGATTTGATTCAAACGTCCTCCTTGGCCACTCATACAGTTTATCTCTATATAAGCTGTGTGAAAAGCCCTGAAGTGGCTGATATACCATCAAGACATTAATATTCAGTGTACGACTGTAGTTGTCAATGCAACTTTTCAAGGTTCACAGAGCATAGCATGGGTCAGAGGAGATCTGGTGGTCACTCATTCAATCAGCAGCACTGGTCTTGTTCAACCAGCTCACCCACAAAACCAATAAATCTATCAGAAGGTCAACAAAACAACAGATGTTCCGTCCACAAACTTTAGCAGCATAGAAACCAATGAGAGATTATACTGTATGCGACTTAAACGATAAACAATTAAACAATAAAAATACACAATTTAACCGGCCTGAGTCTCGTTTTTTATCACCTGAGAGTTTGTACTAAATAGGACAAATTACAAGGTGAGTTTGTATACACGTGCATGAACAACAAACATCACCTAACTGGCGGTGATGTTTGTTATCATGGTCGAAACCATCTTTCAGTTGGCATGACAGTCTTTCTTATTTTCCTGCTGATCAACCAAAACCACAGGGAGGGTTTTCATGACTGTGTGTACTCAGGGTAAAATGTGCCCTGGATGTTAACTTGTAGGCATTATGACGTAGACTGTAGGAGACTTACCATGTTCTGAACAGGACCATCTGACGGCCACACTCAGTTGGTACACCTGCAAAAATGAACAAAACAGTCCTTTAATAAATACTTCTTCATCAGGGTTTTAAGTTTGTTCATATCTGTTTTGTACTAGAGACGCGTTGATTCAATCTTATGGTCATTTAGGAAGCTGTAACTGAGGTGACCGTAAGTTGTATTGCTTTTTACTAAGAAGTGAGGAATATGTTTGGTCTAAACTATTTATTAGTGGAATAAATATTCAGTTTATTGAAGTGAAATAAGACAGAAGTCAAAACTGTGAATTAAAAAATCCCATTAAAGTAAATGTGCAGACGTATTATTATTAAAAAAATATATTATGCACTAACATGAGACAATATTAGAATTATCGGAGGATCAAAGTTTAAGCAGTATTTACTGTTACAGCCGTTTGAAGTGGTCGATTTTAAGTTTGTATACAGTAAGATACATAATTGTAGTTCAATGGTATGTTCTCCATCAATAGGGGAAAAGGATACATCTGATAGATAGTTCTTGGAACTTTCTTACTAGAAAAGTGCAGAGGTAAGATGTGTCTTTGGAGCAAATTCTTACAGCTCAAAAACATCTCAAACCTATGATGAAGAATTTCCCAGCAGCCAATACTCCTTTTGTAAAAGTTCTTTTGTTATAAAAACGTTCTGAGAAAGTTCTGCAAAGTTCTAGTAACATTTTCAGCAGGAACTTTTATTTTACTTCCCGGAATGTTCTTTTTAAAGGTGCTGTTTTTAAAACATTTGCATCAATAACGTTCTTCATTTCTTATCATGTAACATTGCAGGAATATTTTTGTAGAAGCACTTTCTCAACAGCATCATCTCCGAAACATTCTCACATTACAAGCAAAATGTTCTATCTTTGTTAATTTGTCACATTACAAGAATGTCTTTTGAAAGTTGGTTGTTATTTTGTTATCATGAGCATATATATCCTTTAAACATGATCTGAATGTTTGGTTTTAGTTCACTTTTGCCTCGTAGGAACATTTCTTGAAATTGAAACATTCTTTGAACATTAGATTTAAATGTTTTCTTCAAAGCATTATTATTAGAACTTGTAGCTAATATTATCCAATGTGGGCGCAACATTTCCTCCTTCCTGGGTACAAACCAAAAAGTTTGGAAACCTACAGCTTAATATTTAACAAAATACTGTGTTCTGTAAGCTTGTCTTGTATTTTTCTTTCATGTTTTTTTTTTTTTTTTGCTTTAAAAGTATGATTGTACCTATCAAAAAATGTGGTAAACTAAAAACATTTCCCTCCAAAATTCAGTTGAGTCTAAACTACTATCAAGTACAAGTACAAGCATGCTGAATCAAAGTTGTTCTTAAGTTCAGTACTTACTTTACTGTTGATGACTTTATGACTTTGCACCACTGAAGTACAGGGGCAAACACTAAAAGTCTGATCATGTACCGGTAAGTGCACACAGATGCTGCAATTCCCTCCATTTTCACAATCTGTGTTCTGTCAGTCAACACTCCGGGAACAGAGCTGCCCGCGATATTCTCGCGAGATTTCCCGCGAAAGAGCGCACAGCCGCATTTGTGTGCTTGTGCGTGCTAAACAGCTGCTAACTTTGCCAACTTTCATGTAAAATCTTTCCAGTTTCTCTCCGTGACGTGAATTGAACACCAGAACCGCTGCCACCATGAGTATACTTGCCAAAATAGCGGAGATTGAAAATGAGGTAAGGTAAAAATAGACCTCAGACCAGCCCAATGAATCAGACACGTTTTAGCTAACGGCTAACCGTTAGCCCTAGCAAACGTATCTAACAGCCGGGCCTCGTTTTACACGTAATATTTCTGTTCTGTCCCTTGACAGGTGACAGCTTGTATTAGAAAGTTGTTCATTCAGCTTATATATGCAATATAAATCAAATTAAAGAGTGTAAAGGGTGTTAACATTCCGTGGGGTTGTAGCAGGACACACAGTTGGGACTCCAGACTCGGTTTAGCTGACTGGCAACCAAACTAGCAACCAGGTCCAGGCTCGTTGTTGTGTATTCACATCTTTAGCACATATTGTAGTAGCTCGATATTCCCACGATATAAAAGACATCGTTTTTCAGCAGTCAGTGTTGTCTTACTTGTCTCAATGCTAGCCTATGTTGATTTCGGGCATGTGAAAGTAGCCCTGAAGGAGAGCCTCTAGAAAACAGAAGTTCCCTGAAGTGGTCTTAAAAACTGATATGATCTGATAATACAGGAACTGGGACCCTTTGAGATCAGAGATTCCCCATTAGAAGTTAATTTCAGACTGTATTTCTGGCTTTACAAAAGGGGTTGCTGTACAGAGAAAACAGTTTCCCCTCCCATTCATTAATTTTAAACAGAAATTAGCTAGTTACCATCACAGTCATGGTTTGCTCTCTTAGCATTATGTGCTGTTAGATATTTACTTCAAGTCAGTTCCAGATTTGATCACAGCCACAGAGCTTGCAGCAATTAATCAGTTATTAAATTTATCACCAGCTATTTTATTACTGATTAATTGGTTTGAGTAGTTTTTAAAGAGAGAAATAAGTCTAAATTCTCTGATTCCGGCTTCTTAAATGTGAGTATTTTCTTGTTTCTTTCCTGCTCTGTGACGGTAAAGTAAATATTTTTGGGTCACGGATAGAACAAAACATATGACGATGTCATCATGAGCTTTGGGAAACACGAATCAATATTTTTCACCATTTTATGCCAACAACTACACAGTGGCAAGAAAAGAGAACTCTTTAAAATTACCTTTTTTTCTGCTTTAGCTGGCTATACATTGTGATCTGATCTCAAGTCAAACATATAGAGAAACATTTTGTGTAAGCTATTAACGCAAATAATTGTAATTTTTTTGTATCTTTGTTGAACATCCCTGCTGCTTCTTCCATGGTTACTTTTCTTGCCATTGTGTCATGTCTTAGAGATAATTAGGGAGGCTGAGCATTTAACCGATTCCAAAATGAAATTGTAATTTGACACGATGAAATTAGCTCTTATGATAATTGTTCTACCTCCCGTGGCATTTACAAATGTAATGAATACATGTGTGCAGCAATTGCCATCCTCGCCTCCTTGCATTGGAATATAGTGCAATTATTATTTTGCTGGTGCCTCGTGTGATAATAATCTATAACATGCTTTAAATTTGTTATGCAATCAATATTGAACTAGCTTTAAATGATATCACAAACTGCAATACTTGTTACAAAAAAATACCAATAGATGTACCCCCCAAATCATTTAACACTAATTATTAGTAATGGTAAGAAAAGGTACTTTGAGGTAAAGCAGTGATTTTTTTATTTTTTTAGAAAGCCTAACTCTTACGCTGACATTAAGTAAAAACTGTGCAACACAGAGGCATTGGAGTTAAGCGGCTTATAGTATTAAGCTTTTTGGAATTAGAGAAGTTTAATGTCTTAGTAATATCGGCTTTGTGATCATGTACTGTTATTACAGTAAGCTCACAATGACAAAATTTACCTTGACCAACATAAAATCCATGTATGAAAAGCAGTGATTTAATTCTTCAAGTCTGCTGCACGGAGATAACAATCAGGCATCTATTGTGATCTGTTCTTATTGTAAGGTTGTGAAATGCTAACTTCTACTGGAGTACAGTCAGTAAAAAGCTGTGTACTTAATGTTGTTCTCTGGTTTTTACAAAATTGTCGTGCTAACTGGTGTTGCTATTTATCATAGATGGCCAGGACGCAGAGGAACAAGGCCACAGCTCACCACTTGGGTCTGCTCAAAGCTCGTCTTGCCAAACTGAGGAGGGAGCTCATCACACCAAAGGGAGGCAGTGGTGGTGGGACAGGAGAAGGTAAAATCCTGCATATTCTCCTTCTGCAACTGCATATTTAGTCCACTTACTGTTCTTAGCCGTGCTTTATTTCAAGCATGTGTTTGAGTTTATGCCTGTAAAGCATCATAATGGATGTTAGGTTTGATATGAGTTTCTTTTATCTTTTTCCTGACTTGTAGGTTTTGATGTTGCAAAAACCGGTGATGCTCGCATTGGCTTTGTCGGTTTTCCTTCAGTAGGAAAGTCTACACTGCTAAGTAACCTTGCAGGTGTCTACTCTGAGGTAGCCGCCTATGAGTTCACCACTCTAACAACAGTACCTGGAGTCATTCGGTATAAAGGTGCCAAAATTCAGGTACAAGGATTTCTTCTTTGTTCAGTATCTAGAAAATGTTTGCGATGCTGTACAGTTGATTATTTCATTTTCTTGCTCTCTTTCTTCTTAGCTCCTGGATCTGCCTGGAATCATTGAGGGAGCCAAGGATGGCAAAGGCAGAGGCAGACAGGTCATCGCAGGTAAAGATGTGATCACAAAGGTTTCTGCTAAGACTGAAAGGGATTTTCATGGGCAAAATAAAATGATAACATAACACAAAAAGCAATATTATATTATATTACAATTATAATTTCATTTTCTCTTATTGATTTAAATGCAGTGGTTTGAGTCATCATTTTTTTGCCACAGTCAGAAACTACTTCTAGATATTAGAATGCTCAAATCAATAGCTTGCAGAGAGACATTCTTTTGCATTAATGACCTAAAACATCATGTTATACAGTGCATTTTGTAGTTTTTCTACCTCATTACTGTGTGCTGTTATATGATTCTGATTTTTTTGGACCACAGTGAAGGAAGAAATAAAAGCTATTATTAAAAAAAAGCTTTAGTGCACTATTTTACTGAGTGCTTTCCTGCAAGGTTTTGGCGAACAATGTCAAACAACGAGGCTGTCGTTTGCTTAAATGGTAGTAGGGGAAAACAAATAATCACAAGCATTATTCGGTAGCATACTTCATACTGCATACATGCTGTATTTACTAAAGAAGTTATGGGATTCATTCACCTACTGCTCCAACCAATGCTCTTATCTTGCTTCTTTGTTTCTCTCTATAATTTAGTGGCTCGAACCTGCAATCTCATCCTGATTGTGCTCGATGTGTTGAAGCCTCTTGGTCATAAGAAGCTAATAGAACACGAACTGGAGGGCTTTGGCATCCGACTCAACAAGCAACCACCAAACATCGGCTTCAAGAAAAAGGACAAAGGAGGCATCAACTTTACTGCTACAGTACGTCTCACACAGAGATGCGCTTTCACTCTACAATCAGCCACTGAAATGAATAAGGGAATTCTGAGATTGTCTTATTTTACGGTGTTCACAAAAAAGGTTGCCAGAGTAGACTGTCCACACATGCCTAGATATAATGTATATCCAGCTCTGTTGATGGAAATGTCCGCACAGCCTGGAATTATATGCTAATAAGAGCCTTTATTTGGTTTTAGTGGAAGTATTCGTGTGACAGCATCATAAAAAGTTGATAGACATTTAAGGGATGTCCTGTAATACTGTCATTATTTTGACAAGCTGGATTTTGTTGTGAGGGATATATTTAGTTATTTGTCAGTGCATTTAGAAGATGAACATTCTTCTGTCCTTCTGTAAAATATTAGCATTTATTTATTGAATACCATAATGACCACTGGCTCTATGCTGTTGTACATATGGATTTTTTAACTGTGTTGGAAGCATCATATAAATTGTATGGTGTGAAAATTATTCATGAATGCATAAAAAACATTTTCATTCTCTGTCTCTTGTGTCGATTGACAACAAGCCTGTACTCCCTCTACCTCTCTCCCTCTTTAGTGTGCACAAAGTGAGCTGGACGGTGAAACGGTGAAGAGTATCCTGGCTGAGTACAAGATCCACAACGCCGACATCACTCTGCGCAGTGACTCCACAGCTGATGACCTCATTGATGTGGTGGAGGGAAATCGGTAAGCTGCTGAAGTGCCAGAATGGGCCTTCCTTAGTCATTCCCGGTGGGTGTGGCCTGTTGGAATCTGAAGTCCCAAGTGAATTCCCACTACACCAATGCAGATGCATTTAAAAATGCTCTTATGTGTCACACAGTGTCGAGCCACGCTTGTGTTTTCACCCAATGTAAAAACCTTTGGAATTGCAGTACCTCTATGTAACTAAGTATAAAAAACTGAGCAAATGTATAATCAAAAATATGTGGAATTGGGCATAATTTGTGGGTCTGAGACTGTATTGTGTCGTATGGCGAACAAAGAACACACCTCAAGACCAGAGCATTGTATTGCAAGGCATTAGGCATGGTAACAGCATACCTCTGTGCAGCTCTCGAGGAAAAAGCCTTCATGGGGTGTCTTTGGTATGTCCTGAGGAAAGGAAAGAACACAATGTACATTAATATAAAGAAATAAGTAAATAACCATTAAAGAAATAAATAACCACAATTACTTCTTTTTGTTAACCTAAACCTACAAAACTGTAAAACAACGCATCCTCAGAGTCTGTGTCTGTGCCTTTACACACATGCGCCTGAAGATGTCTGCTTCAACATATGTGGAAAATACCAAGACATTGATTTTACACTCCGTTGAAGTAACTTAATATGTATAGCACATGTATAGCTGTAACACTGCTAGAATCCCTGTTAAGGCACAAAACATTAGCTTCAAATTAAATCCCCATTTAGTTCTACAAGAATTTATCATGGCTTTCATTAGAAGTTATTCTGCATGTTAAATTAATCATGTCAGACTTTCTTTGCAGTGTCTGATAAATAAGGAAAAATACAATTGATATCAGACTAAATGTAGATAAACAGAGGTTACTAGTAAAAGTAGTAGGCTTAATGCAGCTGGAAAGCATTAATTTAAAAAATATATATTTTCTTTAATTTCAGTAATGTAAAATCAGTTAAAACAGACTCTTAACGTTGCCACAGTATGCCACGTATGCAGGGCTTTTATGGACACAGCCACTTACAGACTCCGTCCTTGTCTCAACAGAGTCTACATCCCATGCATTTATGTGCTCAACAAAATCGACCAGATCTCCATCGAGGAGCTTGACATCATCTACAAGGTGCCTCACTGTGTTCCCATCTCAGCCCACCACCGCTGGAACTTTGATGACCTGCTGGAGAAGATGTGGGACTACCTAAAGCTTGTGCGCATGTAAGAGATTTTTATTGTAAGAGCTGTAAATGAAGGTGAAAGGCAGTTCGGGGTTTAAACGCTGCAGAACAAGGTGTCCTTGTGAAAGAAATCCATATTTATGTGTTCAGGCTGAAAACTTTGACTGAGATGATGTGTTCTTTTGCAGCTACACCAAACCCAAAGGCCAGCTTCCTGATTACACGTCTCCTGTCGTACTCCCTGACCAACACACTTCAGTCGAGGATTTCTGCTTAAAGATCCACAAAAACCTCATCAAAGAATTCAAGTAGTAAGTACTGTAGCTGAAGCGTTTCACCCTTAAAAGTGAATTTTGTCTCATAACATACAGATTTGATGGTGTGTGCATTATTGTTTGATACTCACTGGAAAAGAGCATATTTTCCTGTTAGTACTTGTGTCTTTCAGGAGCTTCCTAGTGACTAATTTCAGAGTAGACGTAACAGAAATTGAAAGTTTGACAAGTCGGCTAGTCTTCGTAAGAAAACACTAACTTTATGTCCCACCACCGTGTATTTGGGCTTTGTATTTTCCATGAGCTTTTGGGACACTTTGCCTTCAACAAAGTTGAGACGAAGCATTTTTTGAGCATTTATTGCAGAAATGAACTGCATTCTCTTTTCAGACTGAGCAGCATTACAGTGTGCGTGGGGTAACAATGTCATATTGGTTTGCCGAGTGAGGCTAACATTAGCAGTGCTAGCACCAGCAGTCTGCTTTTCTTGCAGATAAATATCCACATCTGTGCTGAACGCGGTTAGTGTTGCTTTGGCCATGGGGTTAGATGCCAGTTCATTCATACACAGCCTTTATACAACCTTACTATTATTTCTGAGATCAAAACACTTCCAAACTTTGCTAGCTTTACGAGATGTCATCTGTCTTAAGTCTTAAACGCAACATAAAATATTAATAATTTTTTTAAGTGACTACTATTTTTGGTACACATCCCTTCTTTTCATCACATCCAAGGGGTTAAAGTTAGGTTATTCCGTCCCTCTAAATTGTAGCGTCTCTTAGAGGAGAAACACTCAATCCCATTGTCCATGGAAGCAAATCACTGCTAAACAGGTTAAACCAAAGACTAGTTAGTTATTTATGGTTATGCTTTTGTAGCTCATATGCACAGAATTTTTGGAAAAAACAAAGTCATCTACAAAAATGTTTCCATTGTCATAGGAAATTTTTATTGACCCACAGTTTTGTTAAAATACTTTTTTCATTAACAATAAAGCAAAGATGCTTTCAATATTAATACCATGAATCGATAAACTTAATGCAAATTTTTATAAATATGTTACATTCCTGATTTTATTCTCACTCCCGCTATTTTATCACAAGTTTGTTTCAGGATCACATTTTCCTTTACTAAAGGAGATGACAACTGATCATCAAATGGTTTAAAACATCACTGTCACTTTCATCAGAGATATTGTCCACCCTGTATGGAAAAATACACCAGGCAAGCATGAACTGGACAATTTGTTTTTGGATCAGAGATGATGAGTTGCACCACCATCTCCAAATGGGTGCGATAGGATCATCAATCAGTTTGTATCATAGTGCTGCTGAACATTACCCGTCCTCAAGGGAACAGAAGGGTCAAACAGTGACACATGCAATTAGACAGCCTTTGTACCTGAAGGGTGTCATTGTACCCGGTAGGTTACTTTATAGTGGAGCCATTGTTGTTACAGTGGTGCATGAATAGTAGGATTTTAGCGTGATGAGCTCAGTCGTTTAAACATATTCCGCTGATTTTTTTGAACAATGATTTCAATAATCCTTTAACTCCTCTGCTTTCAGTGCACTCGTGTGGGGCTCGTCTGTGAAGCACAACCCTCAGAAGGTGGGCAAGGACCATGTGTTGGAGGATGAAGATGTTATCCAGCTGGTGAAAAAGTAAAAAATGAAGGGTATTAATTCACTGCATGGCCTGTGTATCACAAAGTGTTCTGTACAGTTGCTCAGTAAACCACCAAACATGTCCACCAGAACATCTGTGTCATGTGATTCCAAGTTTTTTTTTTGCTTTAATTTAAAAACTATGGCACAAATGTAAGTGTCACTCTTAAAAGGACCTACAGTACTTAACACCATGAATAGTTCATATTGAATATTGGTTAAGGCTTGCATTAAAACCTAAAAACCTGTACAATAAAAACAGAATGGAATCTCACTGTGGTCTTGTTTTTTTTGTCTGTAAAAAGTAAATTTACTTGATTTGCCCAAGTTAATGTTAGCATGTTTTCAGTACAAAATGTGGTTAGGCGTATTTGAATTTCATGTTTAAATCCGTAATTTAATGTGCTACATTTGCTTTGTGACAGAACTGAATCCATCACAGTTTGATCTCCCTCCAGAAACCAGTACCAAGCAGCAGCGTTACTACAAACGTTTCAGTCTGGCTCAGAGATAAGAAAAAAAGGTCTCATTTGAAAGCACTGTCCAGCTAAGTGATTTATGTGACATTGATGATGAGAGCAGTTATTCAGGCTGGTGGCCCACTCCTTCTCTCTGGTGGGGACGGCCACTCAGGTTAATCAGTTCATTCACTCAGACGCAGTCTGGGGTCATCAGATGCCAGCTGTTCACAACTAACAAGACTCCACAGAGCAAAATAAAGAGCATTTTATCAGAGCCGGGTGCACTTCTGGGAGCTAGCATCATCTAATGTCGGTATGTTGCAGGCTGCATGCAGTGTAGGGGCCATTTTGTGTCGGCGATTGCAGTGGACGGCGCCAGCGCTCACACAAATGCAGTATGTAGACTATTGTATGATGCAGCCAGACTGGAAATTGAAAGAATAAACCACTACATCAAACCAATGAGCAAAGCTTTGTATGATTTAGTTGATTTATTCTCCAGAGATGTATGCAGTTGTTTCAAAGCGCATTCAATATGCTGAAAAGATTTTTTTAGTTGGAGCTTTGTCAGGTTAAATCAACTGATAATTACAGTTTATTCATACTTGCAATCAATCTAATGTATATAAAAAGGGTTCAGTAACAGGAAAAGATCTGCAGTTTTACATTTACTAAGAATCTTCTGAGCAATACGATCTATCATTTACAAAACCAAGACCCTTACAGTCTTTTGTATGTGCATTTACTAAAACAAGATAAAACCACATGATATGTATTAGCAAAGACAGATAGCACAGAAAGATCTCAATACGTGATCCCCGATGAATAAAAAAAAAAGTGGTGGAGAAAACCAAAATATCTTTTCCCGCTTATATGTAAGACACCATTTGATTGTCAAGACTATTATCAATCAAATATTATTGGTTATTATATTGTCTAATTCTGAACAACTTAGATTTGCATGAAAATCCAAGATAATGGATGTATAAAAAGTCAACGTGCAACACGCTCACAATATTGATGGTTCACTAAGGACGCTATCTAGAGTGAATTTGATGTTGCAGACTTCAGTTTCTTCTAAGCGAACAGCCGCTTTTTAGTAAAAGCTGCAGTGGTTGAGGGTGAAGCCTTCCTGTCCAGCAGCAGCAGTAGGATCAACCCTGCTCAGACACCGCCTCTTCCCCACCCCCTTTTACCCTGTAAATTATAGCAGCACTTTAGCTAATGAAAGAGTTGAAGACCGGGCACTAATAAAAGCCATTAAGTGAATAAAGCACTTCCCCCTCTAACAAAATTAAAGAATCTACCCATTTGGAGAGGGAGGACTCTGTATTAATATTTATGAAATGCGGAACCGGCGGCCCCCCCAAACTCCCCAACCCACGTCCAATCCCAGCCCGACCAAGTCCTCCTTGCCAGTGCACCTATCCCAAGAGAACATCGCCAACCCCTCCTTGCTGGAAGGAGGGGCAGGAGATGGGGACTTGAAGGGTGCTGAGGACGCAGTCAGGACAGTCTGTCTCCAGTAGAGCAAGCTGGAGGACCCCAAGACACAGCTCAGAGCGCCCAGTCGTCTTCTTCAACCCTCAGCCGCCTGCATCGACTTTGAGGCCAGCGGACGGAAAGGTGGGTTACTTGGAAAGACCAGTTGTGTAGAAGGCACTTTCCAAACAAATCAGCTGGAGGTTTTTAGTAAAATTTAAAGTAAGTTAAAACTAAATTTGATATTTTTTAGAGTTTTGTTGACAGTTTGTTGAGTTGGCTGCTGTAACCTTTAGTCTAAAGATAAATTGATACTTTTTCAGTCAGATTTTGAGTTCTATTCAAAATTCGTAGAGATTTATCTATGACTAGACGGCAAATTCTCAAAGACTTCGATTGTGGTCAACCACTCTGAAGAAAAAAACAGAAAACAAGGTAAGAAAGCAAAATTATGTATCACAATCATCTCTTCATAAAAAACCATCCCATCATCTCTTTGAAACATCCTCATTGTTCTGAAAAACAGATCACCGCTGCCACCACCCACCATCTTCACCCAAACTACTCCCATGTTGGTGTCATTTCGTCGCTACAAACGCAGGGTTTCTCTTTGCTGCATTGATATGCATCATGCTGTCACTCCATCACACAAAGTGGCTCAGTTTGCCTGAGCTCTAAGTTGATTATCGTCCCAATGCTTTCTCATTTTAGTGAGATGTCCCTGGGGAGCTGAAAGAGACACTGGAGAAGGTAACAAGATTGTCAAACCTTTAGGGAGAAGCTCTCTTAGCTCGATGGTATCACGGCTCTTGACATTGCACTCAGTGACCGTTAACGCAGTTAGGACGAAAAATGTCAGAAGCGGTCGAGTCTTTGCGCTGAGGAGATGACGAATGTCCTCAGATGGACACCAGCGATATAACTAGTCTTGAGTTCACTGGTGTCCAGGGCCACCAAGGCTGGTTTTAGTCAATTACAAGTAAAAATTTCTGCTTCTGGACTCTATGAGATGCTACAGTTCTTAACAAGATCAACCAAACTCTGTTTCCATTGATTACTTGGAGAATGCCCAATAGACTGATGAGGAAACTGATTTAATTAAGCCACCAATTCTTGGGCCTGCTGTAGATCTTTAAAAATGTTGAGGTTTTAAATAGCTTTTTTTTTTATCATAATAGTGGTAATTTTTAGATTTTCTTTCTCAGTCTGGTCTGTTGGAGTTGGGCGCGAAAGGCGAGAGGGTGGGGTTTGACGCAGGAAGGGTGTAGCCCATTTTTCCGCAGTGAGCATGACCTATGACTAATCTTTTTTTTAAAATTCTGCAGATGTTCTTAACTGCAACTCGTAACAATTCTTTTCTAATAATTGCTTAACCAACAGTGATTTTTTTTTTCAAATTAATGAGTCTGGATCCTGTTCATTGTATCTTTTGGACTTTTTCGATTTTTGCACTGCGGATGAAACCGAACTGAGGGACTGTCCTTCAGCTAGAACCCAAAAAATAATCGCTGTATTTCTTTTAGGGGTTTTGATTGTCAACGACACTGCGGTTGACTTGACAAAGTGAGATAAAAATGAAAAGACGTCTTCTGTCTTTCTTGTTTTCTCCCCTAATTTAACACTTAAACCAAGTCAACCAGTTTTCAGATCTCTTGGATGTCTTGTGCTGAGCTGAACCTGTGATCTGTGGATTTGTTTCGTCTTTGCCCAGGACGCCATTGTGCTTGATCTAACCATGCAGTGCATCTTCTGTTCATGGTTGTGCCAAGCACCTTGGAGGCTTGTGAGCACCATCAGCCTTCTGTTACCAACAGCTCAGCTCTTTTCATAAACTAGGACATCCATTTTCAGGTTTCAGCATGTTAAAATTAAAAAGTGACAATTAAATAAACACTAAAACAGAGCAACACATCTTAAAACGTTTGAAGAAAGGTGGAAAATGGTACAAAAAAAAGGTAGAACCACATGGACAATTTAATTCTTCTCATATGAGCGTTTCTCATTCATGTTGGTTTATCTCATAATGTACTCTAATATGTTGGATTATGACTAATAAACATCTTCTAAACATCCCGAGTGTGTGTTTTACTGGCAGTAACATTTTTTTTCTCCATGTCGAATGAAGTGCTAACATTAAAAAGACAGAACGACTTTCTAATAAAGCTGTCATTTTCCACAAGCTGCATGGTCAAAGTGTGGCAGATTTGTGGAAACGATCAATTACAGTAAGTGCTCAGTGACTTTTAACAGCGTCTCATAATTTCAGCCCGTAGAAGGTCATATTCTAAAACAATGTGTCGACTGTGTCGACGCCTCACACATCTGTAAATCAAGCCATGAAACATACCGACCAGTGTGTTTCAGTCTGGTTTGTGTTCTTGATGATGAAATGACATTACTCTGGTTTCTACATTGAGGTTCGGCTACTTATTTTAAATTCAGTCTGTGTTGTGTGATCTCGACTAATGCATCAAAGCAATAAATTCTAAGTGTGAAAACAAGACTCCTCCTTTCTTTATGACTCTTATTTTAATCAGTTCAGTTTTTTAACCAACACTTGATGTGCAGCAGGTCTTGGATGATAAAACACTTTAAAATATTGGGTTTAAATGACATAAAGACCATTACAGCAATCAAGAACACCAACAATCCTGTACTGAGTCAAATGGTTTCATCCTAAATAAATATTTATACATGCATTTGTGGTATCATACATATTCCCAGAAAAATATACCCTTTCTGAAATGTAATTTTTATGATCATCACTACGAGCCAGACTTAAGATAATCGATGCCACTGCACTCACTGTGAATAATAAGTTGGTGTGCTTTTCATAATTCAATTGTAGCTGCTGCTTTAAATGCAGTTACTATATTTATTATCCTAAACGCAATTTATCAAAGGTACAGCGTGCCAGAAAAAGAAAAGTGCTACTAGGAACATTTATGTTGGTTATATTCTACTCAAATGTCTCACTAAGGAGCCTTGACATGGAGACAGTGAGCCAACATCCACAATGCTAAGCAGCTAATTCAGCCGTTATAGAATTAAATTATGACATTATTGATTTTATTATTTACAGCTTTCACCTTGTCTGACATGTTAAAATGGTTGTCTGGTCAAACTGGGCGTCATAAAGTTGAAATCAGACCACAGCAACCATAGTTAGAGGCACACATTTCTGTCACGTCAGCACAGAAACACATTTTTCAAAATAATACCACAGTGGATTTGATCCACATTAAATAAGTTCTGTACAGCCAAGTCAGCTGATATTAACATTTACTGGTACACATGCTTTGTTGTATTCACCCTAGAAGTGACTTTTAAACAGTACACACACTACTGCAAATACAGTTGAAGCACACTGTTCTCCCACAATGAAGCAGCCACTGTCAGCTGGAGGACATAAATAATAAATACTGTGATCTCTATGAAGTTTAACTGGCAGCTGCTTTCCAGTTTCATTTTATTCAACGTGCTGCAAAAGAACATTTTTACAGCTCACATGGAAGATCCCTCACATCCATGAGGTGCCCCAGTAACATGTGACAAAGGTCTGGTTACGTGAGAAAAGCCACGATAGCAAAGCAGCAAGCACAAACGTAGAACCACCCTTTGTGGAATGCAGCCAGTATTTACACACCTGCACAAGTCAAAATGTCTACTGTGGAAAAAGGACTACAATAAATTATCCCACAATTTTTGCAGATTTGCTGCCAAAAAAAAATGATGATGAGCATGTTGGACACTAATAACACTGAGTGTGTAGTATAGATTTCAGACACTGTGGAGTTATTCTTGTCAAAGCTAATCAATCAGTGCTTTCAATAAACCGTGTTTACGCCCAGACAGAGAACACGTATGGGCTTTGCAGCTTATCCCATTAGTCTGGACTACGCTGTCTGTTTTGGCACCAACACAAAGCTAATCACCCATTTCCTCCTGCGGGACGAGGTCACAGACAACAGCAGTCTGAACACGGCAGGACACACGTGAAGGTCTGTTTATTGGATCTGATTAGTTGCTCACCCATTGCAGTAATTTTTTAAAATCATACGAGTCACAAGTGCACCAGCTCATATTCACACAATCTGCTTTTTTCTGTTCCTAAAGTAATTCACATGTGGTAGTTAATCACAACAAATGTTCTACTACCTGCAGAAAGACAACACAAAAATGATAATGTGACAACTCCTTTAGACTGCTGCAGGTGTCTACAAATGACAGAGCATTAAAATGTTACATTCGCACACGAGCTAAACGTTAGCAAATATGGCATGTTTCATAGAGTTAATATGATCTTTAAAGTCTCACAGTTTTATTTGACAATGTGTGATAAATATCAAAAACAAGCAATTCACTTCTTCCCTTACATTTTCAACATTTCAAGGGTATATGCTATCTTACACTGCCATTTCTTGTATTTTTACATACTTCACTACAGGGTAGACTTATATATTTGACACAAGGAGATGTACAAATGCTCATACATGGGGCCTCCTTCACAAAAATTGAACCCACCATGCCATTACTGAAACAGCTGGTTCACTCAAATGTACCATCTACAAAAATCATGACATTAAATTCTAGTACAAGATGAGATTTTTTTTTAACACAAACAATTTTAGGATATTTGCGCCAGTTTGTCAGGCTGTAAACAGTGTACTTTATTAGGCGAAGCCCACAGCACGTGGTGTTCTTTGTACATTCATAACACCTGCAGTGTACAGTTAATTACAAATGCAACAAGGGTGACTTGGAAGGATGAATTCTATGGAGTTTCAGTAGGACTCACATTAACAAAAACTGCAGAATCACAATTGAGGAGAACAATGTTACAGAGTTTGAGATTTTTAGTACTTAGGATACGGTTTTATGAATGTACAAGATCCGCAGTAACACAGAAAAAACACAAACACCCATAACTCCAAGAGTGCAACCTGTATTGATGAACACCAGAATAACAAAATAATCTGTACGATGAAATGGGACAACTTAATCTTTTAAACTCATGTGAAATGTGAATGGATTGCAAGTGGCACAACTGCTCCACGTTACTCTGAAAAGGGCACTGGTTTGTTAGAGTGTGTCTCCGTGTGATTGCCTTGCTAGAAGCACAAGTACCATTGTATCTGAGGATTTACATGGTTGTTATAAGACACTATGCCCTTAATGCTGAAGTACTGGTTCATCTTCAGAAGGCTGGCAGCTTCCAACACTCACATAAACACGATGAGACAGTCTGAACCCTATGGCATCCCCAAAGCACAAAGAAAAAGCCCTACATTTTTCTTTTTTACATTCTGTGGACATTTTTCCAAAGATGGTTTCATTTTTTTAAATCAAGTTTTGTTTTTTTAAATACACCCCCTCCAGCCATATAAATCACTCATGCTGCAAACAAGCAGCAAACCACTTGCTTTAAATCCATGAAATGAAGAAACCTGTTACCAAGCCTGTCCCCCAGAGGCCTCAGTTCCTCATCTGTCAGTGCATAAATTTGGCTGAGCGTTAACATTTCAGTGACGTCCACCAGAAGCCAGTCATGGTTCCGTTTTTTATCAAATGCTGCAAGACACTAATACAGTCATGTGGCCACTGGCGGTCAGAACAGGGCGTAAAGTTGAACTTAATCAAACAACGGAAGACAGGCCATAGACCGTTAAAATGAGAGAAACAGTGCTTTGGCAAAAGCATCACTACAGTTAGGAAATTTGGCTCGATCTTAATAAAGGTTGCAGGATATTTGTCATTACCAAAGAGGGCAACGTGGCACTGGCTGGCTGAGTGACAATAGTGCCAAGACCAGCAGTTCGGGTGACCATTTCCATAGCAACATCTTTTCAAAAGGACAATAATGCTGTCAACAATGCAGTCCATTGTTCTTGTGACATCCCATCAATAACCTGTATAACCAAGGATGGACAAGAGTCTTTAAATCGGGATTGCAACCTTCATTTTCAGTTCATGTACTGTACCCCTAAATATGTAGGGTTGGAGGGTTTGATTTGGACTCAAGTGCAAGTGAAAACACACAAATGTAACCCCTGTTTAAAAAAAAAAAAAATCCATCTCAGGCGTAGATCTGCCCAGAACCACCTGTATGTGTGTTTTCTCCAGTGAGGCGCTCCTGGGTCGGCTGCCGGTTGGTGTCACTGGATTTGATGACACCTGCATAGTCGTGAATCCCTACTTCCAGGTTCTTGGCCCGCAAAGCAGCAGTGTGCAGCTTATCCAGAAAATCTGGCATACCTGACAAGTAATAAGAGAGAACCTCCTTATAATCAGGCTAGAATATCCCCATTTAAATGACATGAGATAAGTGGAAACAAATGAATTTATTAAGTACAAAATGCACAGAAATCTGAATGTATGCTAAACGAGTGCAGGTTCCAGGTTCAAGTGTGAGGACTGATGTTTAAGGCCCAATATATTTGAGGATTTCGACAAAAAAAGAAACTAAATGCTAATGTAATAAAATGAAAATTTACTTTATATGTAGTTCTAATAATTAACAACCTAAAAAAAGAACTTACCACTTGACACCATCCAGCTCACACAGTATCGAGGAAAGACAGTCTGAGGGTCGTCACTGTAGGTCAGCAGGTAATCAAATCCATTCTGGGAAGAAAAACAAAAAACAAAACTGAGTGGCTTCAAAATACAAAAGCTTGGATGAGACCTAAACCATCTGTGTAGTATCAAATTCACCACAAACCTCATCGAATGACTTGTGAGGGCGAATGACCATCTTTGACTGGTACGAATTAACTCTCACAAACTCCTGAGTCTCTGGGACTCGAGGATGCTGCACGGCTCTACACAACAGAATTACAAATACAAACAAAAAAGGAGATACAGATAGCATTTAGTTTGCTTATTTAGGTAAATAAACCAAAACCTCTATCACAGTTTACTCCAAAAGTACATACCTAGATACCAAGATCATCAAGTTATTGTTGACATCAACATCATAGCGGCGCACGTACACATAGTCCCTTGAATACATGGGATACTGTGAAGGGAGATTAAACAAGATTTAATAACAGCTGACAGTTTCAAATACAAACTGTGCCTGGCCAAATAGCAATCCAAGGTCATTCATATCTTGCTTGTGTAACAAGCAAAAAACAAAAAAACACCCTGTGAGCACACAGTTACTTGACAGAAGGCCTCTTAACTGAATATAAACACATTCAAACTTACAGGAAAGTGTGTTGCCCAGTGCACAACTTCAGAGCCTGTATTGGCATCTCTGTCCACCACTTCAAGTTTGATAACTAGAGAATCCCACTTCTTCCTGTACTCGGTGTCCAACTGGGGGAAAGGGAAAGGCAGACTTTAAAATAGCACAAAGCACCACAGTTGTTTGTATATTACACACATCAAGGAAGGGCAGCTGGGCAAGGAGAGGGTCAAACAAAGAGCCACAAATATTACATAACACAATCCATAAAAAATCCCATGTAAAAATCCTACACCTGTGAATAATAAAACTACTGACAATACAAACTGTACATTTATATAAATCTAAATTTTACTTTAGCAACACCAAGATTCCCTGTGGTTTAGAAGACGTTGCAGCACACCTAAATTACTGGCAAGGAATGAAGGGTACATTCCAAATTGCATACTCAGTCTTTTTACTTTGAGTACATTCCATTCCACGTAGTACACATACAGTTGGGGCATACTACTCTATCATAATATTTCACCTTAAACTTTGACCGTCGCAGTTTGTTGAGTGAAATGAGCCGTCATAAGTCTGTGTGCTTTTAGTGGCCAAAGCTCGTTTACTCTCTTGTGAGACACACTGTGACATAACTGCACAGAGAACTGTCATAAAAGCATGCTGGTTTGCATACTGTAAAATGAGACTGGATGTAGTATGACAACCTGTTATTTTTTTTTGCTATTTATGTATTGGGACAAACTAAATTATGTTTTAGATTTCTATATCGTATGTTAGCATAGGTATTGGAACACACCCGATGATTCCTCATTGTATGCCAGCACCCAAGTAGAACAGGTAATCAGTTTCACTTAATTTCTTCTTTAACTAAACCTGATGTAGTCCAGGCTACACAGAATAATATTTAAGGAGTCTGTACCTGTACATTGAAGAACTGCCTAGGTGTGACATCATTGTAGGAGCCCAGTACTGCAAGTAAAAGCACAAATAAAACAGGATTCAGAAAAATCACATAAATGAAGAGAATGATATATTATATGGTAATGAAAGTCCTGGTTAAACAAGTGACTTAGCTGACCTCTGTATTCATAAAGATGACTGTTGGGAATAGGTCGCTTCCACACTCTGAAGTCTTTCTTCTCCATCACAACTTCCCAGCCACCTTCCGGTTGTCCTGTTACAGTTGCAGAAGATGCACTTAGACGCTTGACTGATTCCAGAGCCTGCAGCTCAAGTCCACACCTTTAAAAAAAAAGATGCAAATATTAGCACGGGTTTAACATAATGCACAGCCGACTTTACAGAAGAAAGGAATATGAAATGCTGCAGCGCACATACAAATGGGTGGTAAGTGTTTGAGCCACTAGAAGAATGTCAGTGCTCAAAGATTGTAGCAATGAGTTACTCCCTCATTTGGTGTTTACTGATGATTTGTTATGCGTCTTGCTGTGTGTAATTTGTCACCCAGCTGAATGTGGACGCACAAATACATCTATATATGCATTTAAAGAAAGATGTCCAACCTGCGCATCTCCTCATCTTGAATCTTTTCGTTGTCCCACATGAAGACACCAACCAGGGCCGCCACAAGTTTCCCATTGGGGGCGTGCTTGCTCTGAAACCTGCGCCATATGTTGCCAACCAGGGTCCACCTGGTTCGCTCGGAGTACAGGTTGGAGTAAAGTTCGCCGATCTGGCAGGCACGTCGGAGCCTCTGCCCGGTCACAAAGCTACAGTGGTCTGCAAATATGGACAGCAAGCCCTTCCTCTTTTGGCCAGACCCCGCGGCCTCGCTGGCACCCACACCTGCTCTCTGGAGCCAGGACAGCAGCAGGCCCACGCTCCTGTCCAGCCAGGGGACCTTCTCCAGCTTCCCTCTGCCCTCCTCCACAGCTCTCCTGAACGACCTGCTGCTTTGAAGCCTCATTGTGTTTACTCCGATCTCACAGATCGGCCGACGGGACACAGAGTGAAACATGACAGCTGTGACCGTGACACAAGTCCTTAAAGACACAATAACAGCTAGCAAAGCGCAACAGCAGCAAGGTTAGCTAACGAACTCCGCAGCCAAAGTTAATGTTCTGCGAGGAAACACCATGCATTACCCCTATATAGACACTAACGCTGACTTTTAGGGAGCAATTGACATAACTTAACTGCTGCTGTATGCTAGTTGTTGTCGAGACTCCTGCGAACACGCGTTAGCTAACGTTAGCTAACGTTGTCTCTCTCAACTGCCTGCTAGGGCGACGCAGGCAAGCTAACGTGCTTCCCGCCCCGACACCACTAATAACACTTCTAAAACCAAACGCCAATAACTGCACTGTGAACTATATGCTCACACCGTAAACGTCTACCTATGTATCTTTCCTGGAGACAGCGGCCTCACGTTGTTCAAACTCTTGCAAGGCATTTGACCTCCTCTTCCTACTGACTCTCACACGCCCACTCGCAAACCCCGCCTTACAGATTCCAACTCGGCGCTGATTGGCCGTTTGTTTTTCAAGCTCAATTCTCATTGGTTCAAGCCGCGGCCAGTCTTCAGTGTAGCAGCTCAAGCGCCAGCAGGTGCGGTTGTCCAGCTTTACGCTTCTGACTAAGGTTCTCCCCCATCTTTCCAGTTCCTTCGATGAACTGGGATCAGATTTTACGTCCCAGCTGCTGCGGTGAACTAGGGTGGTTTAAGAGGAGAAGCTGGATTACAAATCTAGTCCAGGATCTGTGTGTAGAGAAGGAACCGTACAGAGGAGAGGAAGTCAGAGTCGCCCTCCAGCGGATCAGTTACAAGCCAAAGTCACCAGTGTTAAGCAAGGACTCGACACGTGTGTTTGACATGGAAAGATCTGAAGGAAAGCATGATTTCATAAGAGAGCAGTCACACGTTTGTTTTAAATTTAATCTTCTAGCCGGAAGTATGTGCAGGTTTTTATTGTTTAAGCTTTAAATTGATTATTTGTTTATACTTTGCTGTTAGTTTACCATTTAAAAAATATTTTTCTAAGATTGTCCTGATAAAGCCCTTGAATTACTTTACTGCTATCACCAGGAGTTAAATGTGAGTTAAGTCACATTACTGTTATTTATACAGCACACATTTGAAACAACAGCTGTTAAATGTTAATGTTAAGACCTTAAAGTTTTATTTATGACGTGAATTTACCTGAGTAATCTAAATATTTCACTTAAAACCCTACAAAATTGCATAAAAAGACACAGTTGCCTTACTGAAGGACTGATAACTTCATGTTATATCTTTGACACTGGAATCAGCAGAACAGGAAAGCCCAACAATCAGTATGTTATTGAAGTCATGTACACCAGGTGGTGATGTTTAACCATGCAGAGGATGAGAGTGTTACATAAATCCTGAGGCCTGGAAATCTGATTCAGTTCTGGGTTCTTTGTTCAAAGTTTGAAAAATAAGCTGAAAATGGGTACACAAGAGAATCTGGGTGTGGTTTGGATGAGCAGAATTGAATTTTAGACACTGGTGCGGCAACAATTATGATCAACTATTAAACTAATCGCCAACTAATTACATAGTCCATCTATAAGTTTGACTTATTTTAACATATGAGCATTTTCTGGTTTCTTTACTTTTCTGATTGTAAATTGAATGTCTTTGGGTTGTAGATAAAACAAGACATTCGACGAATTCATCTTGGCCTTAAGGAAACACTGAGCAACATTTTTCACCATTTTCTGCAATTTTACAGACCAAGCCACTAATTGATTAATCGAGAAATGATCAACATTGATAATAATTGCTAGTTGCAGCCTGGCTATGCACAGAAATAAACCAAAAAATAAATAAAAATAGTGCTCTCAAAAAAAGCAGCAGCCAGTGCTCCTTTGTTCCTCTTAAACTGACCCTGTCACATTCTGCTTTAAATTACTTTGTGCAAAGAAACACATAAGAATTATGAAATAACCTAAAAAGTTATTTAGTTGGAGCATGTCTTTACTGGAATGTCACTGCATTGATGAAGTGACTGTAACTACAAAACTGTGACAACAAAATTTCCCTTGTGGATGAATAAAGTCTGTCTAAGTCTAAGTCTAAGTCTAACTAGAGGAAACACTTTATTTAGGCCCTGGGTGCTTCAAAGCTTATCTGAAATCATATGTTTGTTGCTCACAAAAACTTCGAAGGGTTTTAGCATCATAAGACCATCAGGCCAGATGTCTTTAGAGGAACCTCGTGCAGACGCACCACATGCTGGCGTCCCTTTACTTATCTCTAAAGCAAACAGAATCCACACAGACAGCATTGGTTTTCTTAGTGATTTAAGATGAAACGTGTGCAAGTATATTAAATCGCAGGAAATAAAATACTGAATATTCAAGCTACTAGTTAATATGAAGTAAATGTAAAACTTTACAAGTATTGTATTTGAAGTTTAGTCAAATGGAAATGTAAAATTGTCTGTGTTTTTTCATTAATTTATTAATTTAAGTTTTATTTGATTACATTTTGCCTTACATTTGCCTATTAAAGCACTTTGAAAAACCTCTTTGTATAATAAAGTGCTATGTAAATATACTTGCTCGCGAAAGTGCTTAAAAGTTGCTTTTAGGTGTAGTATCCAAATGATGTGGTGGCATTTCAGTACAAATATATGCAGATATGTTGAAATACAGGGACGTAAATGTATAATAAATATATTGGATGAATATAATATATAGTGTGTGAACAAAGTGTCTTGATCCTACAGAAATCGATATAAAAGTGTATTTCAGTAGTGGCAGTGAATCCAAAAACTGTTTTGTAGTGTTTGTATGTATGCAAGTGAATGAAGGGAACAGTGTGTTACATAAATAGGATACACAGGATAGTGATTTTATCTCATCAGGTGGCAATCTTGTGAGTCAAACATTGGGCAATACCATATAAATCCAAACCTTTATTACACTATAATCTTCTAGTAGCTACGTTACAATTAGGTCATGTTAAGGCCCATTCAGGTCTACACCAGTCTACAGCAGTTAAATGAACTCCTTGTCCTTCACTGACGGTTTCGATATTATCATTTTTAAGCAGAAGTCACCGGTGTGTGGTTAAAACTAGCAGGAATACTATTTCTGAAGTGGGAGTGAAAGCAGATGTGAGTTATCTTTAAGGGTTACGCATGGAGTTCTGGAAATGGCCAGTTGAGTAAAAAAAAAAAAAAACTCCACCTCCCATCGCCACTCCTTCCTCTCTCAAATGCGGCCTTCACGTGCTGCGACAAGAATCGTACGTATAAGCATCGGCCTTAAACGTCTCTCACAAGGCTGGAAATTTTCCATGATCCGAAGAAGTGACGTCAAGCAGGCAGAGACAACAAAGGGAGTGGGCTCGTAGTAAAATACCATAATGTACTTTATTACAGCTGTGTACCATATACTTGTTTATTATCCAACATGTGGTGCGTTTGGTGAATTGTCGTTGTTTGCTTCCTCGTGGTTGCTATGCAAACACACAACACCACGTCTTTTTTTAAACTATCAATCAGCTCAACACATTTTGCTGTGCGTATCGAGCACTTCTTCCATTCAGCAGAATATCACGTTTTGTCTTGATGAATATGATAAAAGAACTGCGACCGAAAAGAAAACCCACTTTTGTTAGAGGGTGAATGTTGTTATCACTTCCAGCCGAGTGCACTTCAATGACACACAAGTCTTCTGTAATGCAGGTTAGCATCACCACCACCGGCTGTTTTCATGCCCTGTTTCCACGTTTCATTGTTTCTCTCAGAGTTAGAAAAACACACAGCTGTTTGTGGCTGTTATTTGTGGCTGTTTGCCTACAAGGTTATATTCAAAATTTGTGTGAAAGATACATTTTGGACCTATTGCATTGTAATTTTGTAGGAATGGGCTTTGTGTATGTAGTGGAATATAAGTATAAAATAACAACAACAAAAAAATACTCCAGAAAACTGCCTAAAAATGCAATATCTTAATAATTACTGGCATCCCAGTGTAAAAAAAATGTAGGTATGTTGAAAAAAAAACAGGAAAGTACTGAACTATATACAAGTGATTATAAAAAATAGCAAAGCTGTGCGAAAGAACATTTCCCTGCAAATTGCAGTGTAACTGAAATATCAAAATAATAAAAAATACAATGGAAATATTCATGTAAAATACCCAAAGATTGTACCTAAGTGTAGTATCTGAATAATTGGTGATATTCCAGCACAATTATTCGCAGGTATGTAAAAATACAGATATTTAAGTATTTATTTATATACAATTATCAATTAAAAAAAGTGTAAAAATATACAAAGTAATATTTCCTACAAAGTAATTTTCCCTGCGAAGTGTAGTGGAATAGAAGTATGAAATAGCAACAACACATGCAAAAAGTGAAAATACTCAAATAAAATGTTTTTTTAAATGTACTTAAGTGGTATGTTTGAATTGGTATGCTTGAACAAAAACACAGAGGTATGTTAAAATACAGGAATGTAAGGACTGAATGTACAAGTGACTATGAAAAAATGTAAACCCATACAAAGTAATATTTCCCTGTGAAATGAGGTGACATGAAAATAAAAATAATATTGAATGTACAAGTGATTAGGGCAAAAGATGTAAAGCTGAGCAAAGTAATACTTCCTGTGAAGTGTAATGAAATTGGAATATAAAATAACAACAGTGAAGATAAGATAAACTTTACTGATCCCTTAGCAGCTTGATACACACGAAGCATTGTAAGAAACAAGATAAGAAATACAAAAGGTACAATAAAGATAACAATAAAAGTATAATAAAGATTATGTACACCTTTCATATGTAGAGATAAGAATGAATGAATAAACTCAAATGATGTGCTTAAAATTGTTCTTAGGTGTAGTATCTGAATAATTAGTGACATTCCAGTAGAAATATATATATATATATATATGCAGGCATGTTAAAATTCAGGTATGTAAGTGAATCAAACTATATGATCCTCGCTCAGCATGTCCGACACTGAGTTAATAGTCAGACTCTGGACTTTTTATGTTTCACTGCAAACAGTTAACTAACTTTTTTACCTTATTTCTTGAGATAAAACTCAATAATGTGCAACAACACAAATATAAGTCCATTACTTTTATTACACTTTACACTTGCATTTTTCTTGCTCTTATAACAATTCACATTTTACATGTTATGTTTGTGCTTTTTCCACTTCAGTTTATTTTTTAGGACATTCATTTTCTATCAATCAATAAAGTAAATAAAATATTTCTGATTGTGATTCTGAATATAGAATGAAGTAGTCTGATCCTACAGAAATCAATGGTTCCATTTTAGTCTTGTTAGTGGATCTGAAACTGTTTTTTCTGTTGTTGTTTGTATGATAAAGTTACCTAAAAGAATATAAAGAAGAGAAAAGCAGCGTTGTAAAAGAAGAGCTCTGTGTGCGGTGGGATCTTCCACAGGATCTTGAGCCGAGCCCACCGTCCACGCAGTGAGCACATGACTCCTGTGACAGCTGGGAGGAGGCGGGCGGAGCTTAGTTCAGGGTGTATCCAATAAAAAAAGAACCCCCATGTTCCGCTCACCGGCACGAGCAAGTTCTACACATGCGGCAGCGCAGCTTTCATTCAAACTGAGAGCTTTCTGGATCGGAGAAAAGGCGGACTTATTTCATATCTAATTGCACAAACTCGGTTTTTTTGACTCTTGGTCACTTTATTTGTAACTTCGGGCAGCTTTCGCGAGCGGAGAATATTTCACAATCAATTTTTAATTTTTTCATTATCCCGCGCGCGCTATCGTAACGTTTAGGGTCTTGTGCGCGCGCTAATTAGCTTACCGGCCTACACGGACTCTTCTCTCCGGGACTGACAACTGCGACGTGTGGTGAGTTTTATTATTTATTCTATTTCGGAACAGATAGCGTATTATTGTTTGTTCGCTGGACAGTGTAAAAACGGCTTACATCACGGTGGGAGGTGAGCGTAAAGCTAATGCTAACGGCAGCTCGAGTAACAAGCCATTGTACTACGCATTCAGCACAAACTAGCGATCTGTTAGCTAAAAGGGAAAAAGAAAAAACAGACATTTATTGTAGGTTTAATACCGACTTTGACATGGGATAGATAACGGTTGTTGATAGTGAGCTTACGGGTAACACTTCAACTCGAACCAAGATAATTAAGCTGTGTTTTTAAATGCTAAGCTAACTTTAGCAGCAGTGACCATCTGTTTAAAGGACGGATTCGTTTAAATTGGGTTGACTTATAAACACACGACGACGGACAAAATAAACGACGACGACTACTGCCGCCCGGTCAGTCGGTATGGTGCTACCGCATAGGAGTCTCGTAAACTGACTCACATCCGGTTGCGTTTGCTTTTACGAAAAAACACGTCAAGCGCCACAGAAAACGGCTGATAACGGGGCAGGAGCCGCTTTAATGGCGGCTATAAATTGAAGTCTCAAAATTCAAGTCCTGACCAGTCGAGCCCGGACACACGGTGGTCGTGCCCGGGGGACGGTCCGTGTTGTATGAATGGATGACGACACGTGCACTCGTTGAAAAGTTATAATCTGTCCTGTAGATAAAGACTGTCCTTATGTGTCAGCGGCCTCAGTGACTCCAATCCCCAACAGAACAACAACAAACAACACAAGGAGCCGAGTGTCTGGGTCAAACCAAAGGACGCCGCTGTAATATAATCGCGGTGTTTCATGCGCCATTTACCAAAAATGGCTTCCCGTTGGGTTTTCAGGAAAAGGCAGCAAGCACAGGTCCTCCTTCCGGTGTGAGCGTTTACTAGTGGCCGTCCACGTTTGTTGCTGTAATGCCTTATCTTTGCTTGCTGTTAAAGACGCTTATTCCTCGTGTAAAACTCAATTTCCTTCCTGCTGTGTCTCTTTAGATGTGTGTGTGTTGGTATTACAATGGCGTTAGAAGGAACTACAATTAAGGCAAGCCTTCTCTGTGTGTTTTTCTGTCTTTTTCAGGATGTACTCCTGCTCATCTGCAGTCACACTTGCACAATGGCTGGTTCACTCTGCTTAATAGCTCAGCACCCAAAGAACAGCAACATATCTAGTATAATTACAGGATAGCAATAAATCTTCACTATACCTCTAGTTTACTTTAATTGTTTACTGGTCAACTCCAGATAAACCCTTTTTTATATAAGTTTTGCACTGCTGAATATCAGAAATCCTGTTAGAACAGGTGGGCCTAAAGTAAAGTTAATTATTTATTTTACCTTCATACCTCTTTATTTTATAGCTGTAGCTATTTTGACAGGCATTCATTCCCTTTAAGATTGTGAAGCAGGTTCATATCTAGTCTACAATCATGGTTTCAACAACTGCAACTGCAATAATACTAGCCAGTACGGTAGGGATGGTGACCTACACTCCTCTGACAGAGTACATGTGGCTGCTGATTGTCGGCTTCATCATCGCCTTCATCTTAGCCTTTTCCGTGGGTGCCAATGATGTTGCTAACTCATTTGGCACAGCCGTGGGATCTGGAGTGGTCACCTTGCGCCAGGCCTGCGTTCTGGCCACGGTGTTCGAGACTGTGGGATCTGTGCTTCTTGGGGCCAAAGTGAGCGAAACCATCCGCAAGGGTATCATTGATGTGAACATGTACAATGGCTCTGAGCATGTGTTGATGGCTGGATCCGTCAGTGCCATGGTTGGTGAGTGTCTGCAGCTTATCTTGCATGTAGTTAAACCTGCGGTCATTGAACCCTGTAAACAGAACTTGGCATGTAGGTGCTTGTCACAGTTCCCAGAACTAGAAAATGGAGATGATAAGCCAACACCTTAAGTGGGGCTGTATCATTCTCAAGTTACTTTGCTTTTTCAGTTGGAAAGAAAAGAGTTTAAATGTTTTAATGTTTTACCAGTTTCTCCAGGGCTTTACCATGTGAGGGGAGACCCTTACTGTGTCTGTGGAAACACTGTTGACTAATGTCCTTGATTTATCTATTGTCATTAGGTTCTGCTGTGTGGCAGCTGGCCGCCTCCTTCCTTAAGCTCCCCATCTCTGGAACACACTGCATTGTTGGTGCTACTATTGGCTTCTCGCTGGTTTCCAGAGGCCCGCAGGGAGTCAGGTGGTTGGAACTCCTCCGCATTGGTAAGACGCTCTAATCAAATCAGCTGACCCAGAAATATACTCAGTGTTTGGCTGAATTGCATCACTGACTGTATTAATGTAGCTGGGCATGACTGCTAATGTAATGTTATCATAGGTCTTTAGCCAGTGTTTTGTTTGTGTTGAAGATATTCAATATCCAGGTCAGCAATCTATTGTTAAAAAATAATGAATGGCAGTTGCTGATTCTAGGATATATCTACAGCACATAAAAATATAATACTGATTGTACAAATCAGTTTCACTTGCATTAGTCACTAATGTTTTGGAATTTGAGTGGGCTATACAGATGAGGAAGATGGGACATTTGATAAGCTCTCAGCATAAATGAGCAGATGATGCAATTTGACTTGCAGGCTTACAGGAATGTAGGTAGCAGAGCTAATTTCACAATTGGTTTCTTCCATTGTTGCATTTGAGGGTGGTTGTCTGGGGTAAGGTGCCTTTTATAGAAAGTCCAAACTTGATATAAACCACTTTTTGCCCCCTTATAGAAAGACAACCAAAAATTAATCACAAATAATAAAAACCTAACATCATGCAGGTATGAAAAGAGGTTGAAGTTTTACATTGATATCACAATACAAGCCTTTATTGACTGAGTAGTTGAGTGTAAAGTGATCCTCGTCCCTCAACTGTCCACGGGACCAGTAGGTATGTTGCCAAAATGACCAAAGAATGTCCACTTCACCAGGGAAATTATAATGGCTAATTTGCAATTCAAACTGGCATAGACTTGGGCAGGAACTGAGTTGCGATTTTGTTTTTAGACCTGGCTTGTCATTTTGTTTCCTATCAGGTACTACATTTCCTAAAGAGAAAATTGAATGAATAGTAGAAAGAATTTATCTGTTTAAATGGGGTGTACAATTTCAATGGTCAAATGCAGAATCAGGATAGTTTTTTGTTTCAGTCTTGTGACAGAATTATGTGATATTACATTTCCACTAAATTGTAATGCTTCTATCTATTTCTTTTGCAGTTGCATCCTGGTTTCTGAGTCCTCTTTTGTCTGGAATAATGTCAGCCATTGTTTTCTACTTTGTGCGCATGTTCATCTTACACAAGGTAAGCCTGCTGTTATCAGATTGGAGATAGTACGTATTTTGTGAACCAAGAACTTTCTGGAGTGATGTGTTCAGGGTAGTTTCAACACTATGATAATCTTTCCCCACAGTGAAATTGAGGAAATGTTTGCTATATGGCAAGAAAAAGCTTCTGTTCTCTGAAAGCAGTTCCTTATCGACAAATGGTTCAGATTACCACCGTGCCCTTGTTCTGCCATCAGCTGTAACCTGACAGCAAAATGGGGCAGCTCTGCTCAAACAGTAAAGATATTTTTTTTCTGAATCGGTGCTCTGTTTTGTCCTTGTAGAAAGATCCGGTACCTAATGGATTGAAGGCCTTGCCTGTCTTCTATGCCATGACCATGGGCATCAACCTGTTCTCCATCATGTTCACTGGAGCTCCGAGTGAGTATCATTGTTTCATTTTGCTTTGCATGCCTGCCCACAGCCACAACTTAAAATAAACTGCTCCCTCAGACAGCCGGATACCCACATATATTCCAGACTGAACCAGAATGTGTTTACCATTTTCACAGAAGCCATGTTTATTTTAACATGTTTTTTTGGACCTCTCTTACTTGTGGTTCTATGTGGGTCATAGCTGGAATGAAGTTTTAGAGTGGAGCACAACAGGGAGATGGAAATAAGATTTCACTTAACTCTTGACGTCACTGTCTGTGTCCTTCAGACATGGTGGAGGAAAAGAGAAGTAAAGAGTGTTACTGAAATGATTCCAATTGCCTGATGCTAGTAGTTGTATTGCTGCTCAGAATTTGTATCATAATGCTCTTAATACTTGCTGGTTTTTCGTCTAAAAGAAACTCTTTATTAAATGAGCAACTTTTGCTCCTTTGTTTTCTTCTCTCTACAGGGCCTAACAGTTCAAGATGTTAGCTGGCCTGGGCCTTTAAATGGCGGCTACAGGCCAGAGTTTGACCAGATATGGTGTGCTGATGTGTGCATGCACATCAGCACACTCACAGAGAGGAGATCACTTGCAGTTCCAGCATAGCCCATAACCCTGCTTAGTCAGGCACATTCTGTACAGTTGTGTGAAGCTGGTCACACCTGAACACACTGTACAGGAGGACCTGTAATTGGGTACCTCACACAGAAAGGTGCGAGATTACACTTCAGCCACCTTGACAAACTCGCCTAATTTACTATGAAGGTGTAAATTCCCACTTTAACATTCACACATGGACAACCTAGCAACCATATACTCTATATACTGGAGACAAGAAGAAATTCTTAACATGCATACTTGGGCTCATTGTAAAAGCCAGTTCAATGTTGGAAAAATCCTCATTGATTCATACATGATCAGTTTTCACAAAGCATAATTACAGTCAATCCCTAAACATCTTTTTTTTATATAATTTTAAAAACAATTAATCAAAGTTAAACACTCCATAGTTACTTCAGACTCTGTTTTAGATACTACTCTGGCATGCAGGACAACAACGGCTCATTATTGCTGATGTATGCGCTCTAATGCAGCAGCAGCAGCAGTATCTGCAGCAAACTGAATACAGTGTGTTTGGTTTCCTGTGATAGGACTCCGCGTTCTCCTGATGGACATGCTAGCGTAGTGGTGCGATTGGACACCAGGCATCCCACAGCACATTCCTACACTCGATATATACGCCAGTGCCAGAGACCTCAAGTCAGCATGCACAAAAATGACTGCAATTTAGTGCGAAGAATTTGAGGGTCAGCTGGCGATCCTTTACAGATGAGGCTTGATGTGACTTGGGTTCTTCACACATTATAAATCACTCAGCTGCTCTCACTTCACTGCACCCCTGTTTATTGTAAAATGAAATCAAAAAGTCCTACTCTCCTAAAATGTTACACCGGAATTAGAAGAGTAATGCATTCCTTAGTAGTTATAAAATTACTGTCAACCTTTCTCGGCATCTCAGTGATTCTAGGAACTGTTTTCTAAATTGCATGAATTTGCCCTCAATTCTCTCCATGTTCTCGTCTTTTATATGTAGGTCTAAGCCTTATTTTTTGTTGTTGTTGCTGCATACCAGTGTGTTTTCAAAGTGCTGAGTGTCACAGTGACAGTACATTTTGACCCCCTCACACTAGCCTCAATTGATAAACCTCACTGTGTAAAGCTGGATACAGATTTTCTGCCTGGGTTACCCTCTGAAAAACAAACACGCAGTGGCAGTGGTTGCTCTAGGGATGCCAAACAATTGGCAGCATCACAGTATGCATGACTTGTTTTAATCTAAGGCTTTTGTAAAATCTTAAGTATCCTCAGAAGATGCTGTTATCAACTGTAGTTTCATTGATATTTATTTATTGTGAGGAGTGAATATAGGGCTTACAGATCTCTTCCATGCTGATACATAATGCAGCTGGCTCTTGCTCCTAATAGCCTTAGGAAGTCCTACATTTAGTTCCACAACGTAAGGACAAAAAGCCAAAGAGTTCTTGGCCAAGTGACTCATAAACTGCCATTTTAGCTGTCATTGTAATTGGAGTTGGTGGTGAGCTGCATGTACAGTACTGGAAAAAAACAATAAACCACATTATTATGCAATGTAGGCCATGGGATACACAGGTTACAGGGAGGGGTTTGGAACGCAGCCGTGGTTAAATTTCATTTCCTGTGGAGTCCAATTCATCCCACTGCATGGTTGTGGTATAAAGTCACCCCTTTGTGTGGGAGTGTTCACAGACTGCTAGGCTCAGGCTTTTTTTAACAACTTCTTTCTTTTCTGTTTTGTAAGAAGTTGCTTTAAAACAAGATCCCATTCATGTGGATGAATTCGGGTGCTTCTACCATTCTTAGGGCTATTTTTTCCCCACGTGTTGTTGAATTGTGATGAGCAATGGGGCTCAGTAGTGTGTAGCTGAACCACACCTGCTTCTGGATATCTCCCTAGATGTGAGCCGGTGTATTCCAGTCATGAACAGGAGGCCCAGCTGTTACAGAGCTGCCTCCCGGTTTTTCCCTCTTATGCCTCTCCTGTCCTAAAGGGAGTGAGCCTCCATTGCATAACTAAATAAACATTGGTTAGGTGCTCTGCAGTCTCATGCTGCAGCGTGACTCAGTGGAGAGAGTGCACCGTGGACTCTGCCCTCAAACAAACACGGCAACTGAGACACTTATCACTTACCCTTGATCCTCATTTCCTTCTCTTTATCTTAAACTTCCCAAGCTTGTGGAAGTGTCTTTTTTAAGTATGCATGGCCAAGGTCACCTCACCACAGGTGGTGTTAGAATTTTCAGCAGCTCTTGTTTTTGTTTTCTCCTAACCACACAGCTGACTTGCATTGTGTCTTATGACAAAGATGACTGCTTCCCTGGGGAAATGCTAATAGTTACTTTCTGCCAGTGTGCACTGTGCTGCATCTACCTATGCTGCACCAGCTTTGCTGCAGTCTTGGCAACAGGGTACCCTTATTGCTACAGCAAACGGCTCCAGTGAATGACTCCAACCTTTCCTTTGCTTTTTCTACCCAAGTAATGTCTCCTTTTAAGGAACTCTTTGTCCGTGTGCCGTTAGCTGGGCATTTGGGGGTCATAGTGACATTTGTGCACCTTCACCTATTACATAACTGTTCATATCTAGGGGTACACATGCTTTCCATTTTTAACTATGTGGCACAATGAAGCTGTTCAGTCATGCTTGTGCTGCTAGCCAATAGATGGCACATGTCGCCAGATGTTGTTGAATTTATTGCCCTGTAGTTAGTTTGTTTTTGTTGGTGCTGTATATATTTTAAGTGAGAAAACAGGGTTCCTCCTGAAACTTCATTTTTCAGATATGACCTCACACAGACTTGCACAACATTATGTTGGTCTACACTTTTCCAAATTTGCATAACTGCTCAGTTGTAATTTGGATATTTAGTCTTGATGCAATGTACTTTTTGTGCTGTCCACTAAGAAAGGTAGCACCTGCTGCCTTGTTTTTTAAAAATTCCTTTCTCTATTTGCCTTTGTGTGTCTGGCGATTCTTCAGTGCTGGGATTTGACAAGATCCCTTGGTGGGGCATCCTGCTCATCTCATTGGGCTGCTCTGTGCTGACCGCCATTGTGGTCTGGTTCATTGTCTGTCCTCGCCTAAAGAAGAAGATTGAACGTAAGTCCTACTTATGTTTTTGTTTTTTTACAGTCTTATGACTCACTTTTCAAATCCCTGTCAGGAGTTTCCTTTGACAACTGAAATTATGGTATTCTTACTTAAACCACTGGACAAAAAAGGGATGTAGAATTGCACATGTAACCTCAACCTTCTCACAGCGAGGGCTCATAGTAATCCACCAGATGGAGCTCAGGGATATTTTATCATAATGAAGTTGCTGTAATGAAAATCATCTGAAAATGGTCACCAGTTTTTGTACAGTAATCCTAGATTAAAGTAAAAAAAAAAAAAAACAAGAGTCATCTGCATTTGGAACCCCATTGTGTCATTTCGATGTCAAAGGGAAACTATTCATTTTAAATTTTTGTGAATTTTACTTTGGTCCACTGTATACAATACTTTGCTTTTGTATACACTGACTCCTGTAATGATTTTAGCCAAGTCATTACAGCGCTTTTTTTTGTTACTGCATTAACAGCATAGTACAGAATAGCTGTGTTTGAAACAACTTTGACTTCAGGCCCCATTAGATTTTCAACAGAACCTTTTTTGCTAAACTTAATAATTGAGTGTTTAGTTGTTGTTTCTGCATGTAAAAGTCTTGATGTAATGTCAGAAAGACAGATGTTAAAGTATTTTTTGAGTGACGCTGACTTACCTGTCATTTGTATTACCTTTAGAAACAGCAGGTTTATCTGAGTAAGCATTATCTGTTTAGATCAGCCTCAATCCAGTAGACAAGCTGACTAATTAGGTCATAGTGATCAACTAATTGGTCTTTGCCTACTTGACTAAAATAAGCCTGGGTTGAAAGGTTGAGGTGTTAGCATTTGGAGAGCAGGCTGACAGTGACTTACTGCTTCTGCTCCAGCCTTGACCAGTTTGGATGATGCAATGTGGCTAACTGGTCAAAGCGCTCTGAGGATTAGGACATAGAAAATATTGGCTTTGAGTGTCTTGTGCACTTTAAAACCACAAACAAATGTCATGTGAGCCTCGGGTTGTGTTGGGTCTTATCGTCTTTCATAAGTTAAGCTCCTAGGGTAGTGTAAATATGTTCCTTCTAATCCATTTATCTGATCCTGTGAACACACCGACTCATTTTTGAACACAGGTAAAATTACATTTATAGGACAAAGGTTCAGACCGAGGTTATGCAATTCTTACGACTCCCTGCAGCTTAAGTTAAAAGGAAACGCATGCCGTACTAGGATTTCTCTGCTGTACTGTGTATATGTTTGGACATGACCCAAGTAATTTCTCAGTCCAACTCCTCCCCCTACTAGGAGATATGAAGTCTTCCAGCCCCTCTGAGAGCCCCCTGATGGAAAAGAGAGAGCTCAGAGAGGCCCACTGTCCAATCCTGAAACAGACTGCCAAGGAGACGTCTACACCTACCACACCAGCTGTCAATCAGAGCTCTTCTGCTCAGCCCCAGGCTGCCCCTGAGGAACGCAGGGTGGCATTTGACATTGGAGACTCTGACGATGCTGACAATAACAAGGAACGCAAGGTGGCGTTTGACATTGGAGACTCTGACGACACAGACAGTAGCAATGCAAATGATGGTAAGTATGCCAAGAGACAACACTGTTAACACTTTAATATGTTTGCCACTTTCAAATGTTACTCTTCTGCTACAGTACTCATGAAATCATGAGGCTGACTTCAACAACAAAAAATTTTTGCCTTTTCTTCAGCCCCCAAACAGGTTCAATCAAACAATCAGCAAGTCCAGCAGAGCAATGGCTCCACAAATACTCCCAATCAGGTCCAGTTCAGCAACCACGTTCAGTTCAACAACAGGCCGGCACAGATACCTAGTAACGGTTACAGCCAGTACCACACAGTCCACAAGGACTCTGGCCTCTACAAAGACCTACTACACAAGCTTCACCTGGCCAAGGTTGGTGACTGCATGGGCGAGGGGGGAGACCGACCAATCCGGCGCAACAACAGCTACACCTCCTACACTATGGCCATCATTGGCATGCATGGAGACTTCAAGCATAAAGATGGGGATTTCCGTGCCAGTGAGGAGGGTGACAAGGGCCCTGGAGCCGGTGGTCAGGAAAGAAAGAGGGTCCGTATGGACAGCTACACCAGCTACTGCAATGCCGTGGCAGAGCACACAACTCCTGAAGGTCTGGGAGAGAACGACGTGACACTAGAAATGGGGAAGGAGGATGCAGGTAGCAGCCAAAGCTCTCTAGATGAAGACAGGCTTGATGCAGACAAGCCAGAAGTCTCAACTCTGTTCCAGTTCCTCCAAATTCTCACTGCCTGCTTTGGATCCTTCGCCCATGGAGGAAATGATGTCAGGTAGGTGCTCAGTTTATGAAGGCCATGTCATCAGGCGATTAAACCTGATGGCATGTTCATGACATAATACCTTTGTTCCTCTGCCAGGTTGTTGGTGACATTTTTGCTTATCACAACTCAATGTCAATATTTTTGCCCACTGTTGAAATAACCTCCTCCTTTCCTTTGCAGTAATGCCATTGGACCATTGGTTGCTCTGTGGTTGGTTTACCAAACAAGTAGTGTGACTTCAAACGAACCTACACCCATTTGGCTGCTGCTGTATGGTGGCGTGGGCATCTGCGCTGGACTCTGGGTGTGGGGTCGCCGAGTAATCCAGACTATGGGCAGGGACCTGACCCCCATCACCCCCTCAAGGTACAGACAGTACAGAATCTGTTTCCCCCAGTCATTGAAAACCACATCCTCCTCAGACATTACCAATCTTTGAATTTAGCAGGCTGCTCAGACATTTCCTCCAGAGAGACATGGGTGTTGTTTTTTTTCTCTCCCTGCAGTGGTTTTAGCATTGAACTGGCCTCAGCCCTGACTGTCGTGGTTGCCTCAAACATTGGTCTGCCTGTTTCCACCACCCACTGCAAGGTAAGCTGGTCAGACACTGTGGTCTGGGTGACTCAACTCAGACGTGGGGGAAGAGACTATTTAGTTTGAAGGAGGCTGCTGTAAACAGTCTGGTAGAAGCTCCAACTGTGGAGCAACTCTTTTCCCCAATTAAGTTTTACAGACAGATAATTTGAAGTCATACATATGAGGAAGAGGATGGGATTATTCCAACGACTGCTGTGTTTCCAGGTGGGCTCTGTGGTGGCAGTAGGATGGCTGCGCTCAAGGAAGGCGGTAGACTGGCGGCTGTTCAGGAATATCTTCATGGCTTGGTTCGTGACTGTGCCCATCTCTGGTTTGATCAGCGCTGCCATCATGGCCATCTTCATTCACGGCGGCATCCTGTGAGCGTTCGGCTGCACCCCAAGCAGGGGAGGAGAAAGAAACCGCTCCAGCGCGCGCCAGGAGAGAAGGAGCAAAGTTGGAAGGCCAAAATATATTGCTTACCTCAAGCCAACAACTTTGGAAGAAAAAGGAAAAAAAAAAAGAAATGTTTTGAAAGGACTTGTGACATGTGCCTGTGGTTCTTGGCTGCATCATTTTCGACCTAGAATTTGCTGTTTGTTCCATTTGGGTCACATAACTTCCAGTGGGAAGCTTGCATTTCTTTGTTCTGACTTGCTTTTTTTCATATCACATCATTCTGTAAAGAGTTAATCTAAAATCAACTGATTTTGTTTCTAATACTCATCTTTCCATTTTTTTACTTTGCGATTATGTATATACAACCATGCTGTTTTCATTTCATTTTACACATTAGACAGAAATGAACAACTAAGATGCAGTATTAGCCTTTAACAGATGTAACTCTCCAGTCATAACACATGCTGAAAGTAATGTAGATGCAAAAGCAGTATTTTTAGGCAAAAACAAGGTTATTGGTGTGTAAGTGTGTGTTTCTCCCCAGTTCTAAGAATTTGTTAATATTTTTGCATCTGGCTTCCACGTATCCCCCAAATTGGGACATTGTTTTTCCTCTGTTAAAGAACAAAATAATTTTTTTTAGCCAAGTTTGGTGAACAAGTTTACTCCCACATTCTACAAAATTATTCCATCACTGTAGCAGCACTACAATTTAATTTACAGTGGTAGAACAAACTGTACACACTGGACCATCTACAGAATGATATAAAAATACGGAACAATTAGTATTAAAAAAGTCAGCAAACTTCTTGGCAAGAAATGACAAAGGCCAAATTTTTAAAGCTAGTGGATTATCTGTCTGCTATCCGGTTCTTCATCCAAATCTCCTGAGGCTTTACATTCTTGGATCAGCGCAGAAATACCTGTCTGAACTTTGGGTAGTTTGGGAACAGCAGAATGTCAACTAGCACAAACAACGTGCTCTCAGACGAGACCTTATGTCACCTGTTGAAACTTGATTTCACAATCATCGATGATGACGTGCTTTAGGCCTGCTTCAGCCTTGGTTTTCTCGTTCACCTTGTACCAGCTACTTCCAGTCTGTTTATTTTCTGTGGAATTTGCACCTGCCTCTTCCTCCCTCTGAATATCGTAAATGAGGAGGAACAGGAACCTAAAAACTGGAAGGTATCTAAAGGGTGGTTTGGTGATGAGCTGATCTGCTCTCTGGTTTGAAGGAGCGCAGATATACGTTGCATGCCACCAGTGTGTGGTCATTTGGCTGCAGTACTAAATGCATTTCAGACCTATAGATGCTGTAGTTGCCTTAATTGTTTTATTTTCCCTTAGGTACCAAAGAAAAGGTTTTTTTTATGCACATCAACATAAACTGCTCCACGTTTGTGGATGGAAAAAAATTAAATAAAAATGGGAAAACACTGAAGTTGAACTTGTTTCATTACTGTTTTAAATCCCACACCCTCATTAAAAAGTTATAGCGGAAGAACGCTGTGTTACCAGACATGAAACAAAAGGACACACAGGTTATACAGATAAGTGGGATTGTTCCCTTTTTATTGACGGTAAGCTCAGTGCTGCTCAGGCGCTGGGTGATGAATGAGCGCTGGGATCCGCATGCTGCTGTGCTTTCTCACTCCAGTACATCTGTGACGCAGGGACAGACAAAGAGGGATTCCTTTACGCTAGCTTTACATTACAAACACAATTCAGTAGTTTTCCAGAGCTCTCAAAGTGAGTGTATGAATCACTGCTCTCCTATGGTTTTATATGAGTCACTGCTCCTGTGCAGGTACTGATGAATGATGACTGCACCAGTGTACAACTTTACTGCTGCAAGCACAGAATGCACCTCCTGTATCCCCAAAGGGTCAGGATTTACAACCAAATGTACAATATTCTCTTATTGCACCACATTGATTAGTTTCTAGCCACAGTTAAAGTTGACCTTTACTGGTGCATCTACAACCTTTAGACCAAAGTCATTTCAATATTTAAAAAGTCTTTTCAGCATCTTTTAGGGCAGGGACAGTGCATCCTTGGACCTAAAATAACCAGAAGCAGATGATACAGTATAAATCAAGCACAATAAGCACCTGGGGACAGACGTCTCCGAGTGCCCTGGATTCTTGTCCCAGATTTACTCACATACAAGGAGCAGTGTGTTCAAATAAACAATCCAGGCATCTTATTTTCGAGGTCAAGCAGTAAACTCTATGTCTGCGGCGACCTCTGGAAAACATGTTTTTTTTTGTTTTTTTTTGGAATGCATGAATTAAAGTGGTAAAAATATCACTCCCCGAGTTTTTACAAGCTGCCTGGTTGTAAATTTGTAATTGCACTTGAAGGATTTTTACAGCTGAAGACGGTCTATAAAGGTTTTTTGGCACTGTTTGAATCTAGCTGGGACTGGCTCTGACTGGCCCTGTTTTTCACTCGCCGGTTCGTTGCATAACCTACAATTTAAGTTTCACTGCGTTGCTCAAAACAGTTCACCACATCTTGCCTCAGCAGGTACTTTTGGAGTCGGCCTCATAGCTCATAGCTGCCAGGATAAAACTAGTGAACAGTTACGGATGCATAATATGTTTATTTAAAGTAATTACTGATGCATGTAATAACAGTTTAGTGCTTGTTTTTTTTTTTACCTTGTTCCTTGGTTGAATCTTGACTTACTTCATCTGCAGAGGACAAAAAACAAGAATGTTAAATTCTAGCTGAATTCATGGGTAATAGGCTTTTTTTTCAGTGTTTCCATTTAGTCTTACCCAAACTGCTCACAGTCTCTGTCACTGTCTCATGGTGCTCTAGGAAGACATGGGAAGGCATTTTACATTTTTCTTAACCTCTATATGCTCTGTCAAGTCCCCCTCAGGCAAAAATCAAGTTTTTTTTGCCTTGACATCATTTCTATATAGTGTTTTTTTTACATGCTACCAAACGCATTGTAAGTAAAAAAAAAAAGGCGGTCAGCGCCACGGTCGAGCATTTCCAAGCTGAAATTCAGACCTTTTTTTGAGAATAAATTGATCCTGTTTAATCACAGGATGCAGCTTTTTGTATCACTTTTTTTTTCTCAGAACTGATTCGAATGTGCATGGCTGAATTACCCCAGCATCAACGCTTAGCATCGTGCAGCGCAGAGTAGTTTTACAGTGTTTGAGCAGAGTTGCAGGTGAGCTGGTGTGCTTGAACTGCAGCGAATGGGGAGGGGTCAGTAAAGAGAGAGTCTGGGAGTCTGTTCTGTGTATAATTCGTAAGGTCTGTACTTTACTACGTTAAGCGCTGTGAGATGACGTGTTGTAAATTTGCGCTGTATAAATGCATAAAATTGAATTGGATCTTTATGTTTTAAAGGAAGCAATGGTGAGGCGTTATATTTGAGCCATTTTAAGGCAAGGAGGGGTTCTTTAATAGAATAAAAACCTTCTAAATACACTATGAAACTTTGATACACAGGGATGTCTTTTTAGGGGTTAAATCAATCACCGTAGAGGGACTTTAGAGGTAGTTTAAAAGTAATTAAAAGTCACAAAATTCACAATAACAGGCTGCTCTTTAGCTCCAAACTCATGATGTTGTGTTTGTTTCACTGATATGTGTTAGTTGTGGCAGACAGACAACACTTACCCCGCCTATGTCTCCCTGTTAAATAGAATAGAGACAGAAATTACCTCTGATTGCAGGACAGAAGCTGAAATTTAAAAAAAGAAAAGTATGTCTAGAACTCACCCTCGGTTTCCTCAGAGGACTCGGACTCTGATTCTGTGTTTAAAAAGTGGAGAAATGCAGCTATTTAGACATAAGCAGTCCAGTATTTTACATTTCTCCTGCAGACCTTTTCTAAACTGTCCTTTATTGCCATCTACAGGCCCCTGTCTGAACAGTAAAGCCTCCTCTTACCCTCATGAACTGCAGCGTCAGAGTTCCCACCTCCCTCTGCTGGAGGAGGGATTGTACAGTTACGTAATGTTGAATCTCAGGTAAAGAAAACATCACATCTTATCGGCAACAGCCACGCGTTTGGTTTTTACTCACCTGCGTTGCCATCCTCAGCTTCAACATGCTCTTCCACTGCGGAACACATTTAAACTCATGATTCCTATTATCGCACGGTGTTCAGGTATTGATCATGTGATGGATTAGGACTCACCAGAGCCATCCTGAGCAGCTTCTGTAAGAGAGAGATTTGAAAGATTGTATTGCTAAGTGGAACTTCATGGATCAGCCATTATTAGATTAGAGTGAAGTCAGTATTTTCTAAGTTTCTTCTCACCGAGGTAGCGAGAGTCTTCATTCTGTTCCTCCGTTACTTTAAAGGGAAAAGGTGAGACAGTGTTATTGATAGAAGTTAGGCTTTGAACATATCCCTTTCAAGACATTTCATTTGCAGTGGTGCAAAGTCACTAAGTACATTTACTCAAGCACTGTGTTTAAGTACAATTTTGAGGTACTTTTCCCCATTTTATGCAACTTTATACTTTAACTTTGCTTAATTTCGGAGGGAAATATTGCATTTTCTATTCCACTACATTTATTTGACCGCTTTATTTACATTTAAGAAGAAGACTTTACACAACAGACAATATAGCACAACTTTAAAACACAACATATTGTTATAACAGTGGTTTCCAGTCTTTTTAACTTCTCACAAAAAGCATCATTGCGGTCACATTTCAGATGTGTATGAGTTGTTACCAGCTCCACTAAACGGTAAATTTCCCCTCAAACTTCTTGCACGATTTCATTACGATAGATGTTCAAATGATCCAATAGCTCACCAAAAAGTTTGAAAAGTGAAAACCAATTTGCATTTCACATTTTTTTCCTTTATCTCTCATTACACATTTGACAAACTGTATCTGCAATCTCTGTATCTAAAGAGGTTCAAATAGCTCCATCTGCAGCAGCTACAACAGTAACATGTGGCTGACACACTAATAATTCACTAATAATATTCTAATGATGTCATTTATAATATTATATCAGTTTGACAACATTTTGCAGCAAACACTTCTGTGCATTTACTTAAGTGGGATTTTTCATGTGGGACTTTTCCTTTTAATGGAGTATTTAATACATTTCTGCTGTATTGATACTGCTTCCACTGCTGTTTATCTGAGCTCTTTGAACTCTGTGTTATGAACGTACCGTTCATCTGAGCTGCATTGTTCTTCTGCTCTGCCTCAAACTCCATCTGATCTAAAAGAGACAAAGTGATAAAACAGTAGTCACTGCAAATACTGGTGAAGAAACAGCACACGGAAATATGCAAATAAATCAATGTGTAATGGAATTAATTTAAAAAAGGGAGACAATAGTGGCTTTTACGTAACTCTAAATTGTCTTTTATGCAATAAACAATATGATTTCAATCATGTTAATAATGAGTCCACTCTAGAAAACACAAAGCTGAACTTCCATTTGAGAGTCATCTGACTGTACCTATTTTCTGCAGCTCACTTTGCTGATCTGCACAAACACAAGAGAAAATAAAAGTCCCAGGTTTGCAACTTTTATATAATCATCATTAGTGTTGATTCATGAAAGAAAATGATTCCTCACCATACGGAGCAACTTTTTCCTCTTTCTCTGCTGATTCCAGAGATGCTGAGAGCGCTACAAGTCAACACACATATACATCAGTCAGGCTTCAAATACATACATAGAAGAAAGCATCTTAGTGTTTTTTCGAAGTACAAAAGTCACTTATTATCAAGCATACATGATGAAAGACAACAACTTGGTCTCCACATTTTGATTTAATATTTCTTCTTACCGGTGTGAAACGCTGCCACAGCCAGGAAAACAAACAGAGGCACTAGAAATCTCATTTTTGCTGCTCTTCTGCTTTTTTTTTAAAAAAAAGAAGATTTTGGGTGTCCCTCCAAACTGTGTGGTGTGTTTTGTTGTTGTCACTTTTTGCGGCCTCTTATATCTTCGGTGGCATCACATGTTGTGCATGGACAGGCGGCTCTGGTACCATTGTCCCTCCCTACCTGAGAGGACAGCTGGGTGGCACATCAGCACACAGACGTATCCTTATTCGGCCCGTCAATGCCGCCTATTGTTGGTTCTTCAGTCACATGGGCCTTGGGATGTTTGATAGGAGAAAAAAAAAAGGGACTCCATGTTTCTGAGCTGAAAACAATGTCGGTTTCCTTTTTGGGGGTGGAAATGGTGATTTCACCGAGCACACTTGGCTTATGAATGATGGGTCACGATGGAGCTCAGGAAGACAATTCCTTGATTAACCACACAAATCAGAAAGATCGTGATATCATTAGTGGAAACTGCTGCACGCATTAAACATTTTTAAGTGTCTCCTCAGGCCTTAACTTTAAAATTTTGACTCTTCTTAGATGAGGATAGTGCAAAATTAGGATGCAATTTAACAGAAAGGAGGCAGAGAGGGATCTAAACAAGTATAGAAGCTGGAAAATGACACCAAAATTGCCTTTACACACTTTGTTTTCGCAGAAAGTTTGCTACATAAGCGTTGCATATCGAGTAATATTTCAACCATAATTCTAGTTAGCCTATATTTTGTTTAAGCTTTGGAGCAAAATCTAAAATAAGAATACAGAGCAGACAATGTTTCATCACTTTATTGTGATTGTAAACACAGTATAATCAGGGATGTTTCAGTATTTCAAATTTATTCTGAAATCAACATGTCAAACTTTTCTCATCACGTAAAGTGCACAATTAATATTCTTGCTACCTCTCTCAAAGATCTAGAATAACACACACCTCTAAAAGTGCTTAAGAAACAATTAGCAAACTACAATTTGTATCCCAAAATAGGTAAAGAACCTGAGAGTGGTTCAGGTAGTGTAGAGTCTCTTTAAGCAACACGACATCTGATAAATCACAGGTACAGAATACTGTTAATAGGTTGCAGTTTGGTCCTGGTGGTCAGACTGCAGTGGCAATTTTCTAATTCAAAATATTACAGGAAGACCCAACAATTTCTAAAACTATACTTCTAATTTAACAAACAAATTAGCCAATTAGTCAGATATCTTTAAGGCACAATCATTGCTTTAAAAAGCTTCATTTTCACATCTGTTACTTCTTCTGCAGTGTGATTAAAGTTAAATTAATATTAGTTAAGTAGTAAGAAAAACACAAGACTTTTCATAACTGACATCAGTCTCATCTATCCATTCATCCAGTAGTTATATCCGCTTCATCCTATGGAGGATCGCTCAGGTCGGAGACTATCCTAGCTGACTTTGGGTTCACCCCGGACAGGTTAGTCCATCACAGAGTGAACACAAAGGCAGTCATGCACACACACTTTCACACCTACAGCTAATTTAAAATCACTAATTAACCAAACGTGCATGTCTTTGTATTGTGGGAGGGAGCTGGAGCACCTAGAAAAAAACACCCACAAAGTCACAGGGAGAACATGCAAACTCCACACTGAAAGGTCAGCCAGCAGGTTCAAACCAAGAGCCTTATTGCTGAGCGGCAACAGTGTTAACATCAGTTTATAAAAAGAAAAAGTCTCGGGGGCATAAACTTTCTCGCTGGCAGCTGCCTGTAATCACTAACAACATAAACAGGAGTGTGTTGAGGAGGCAGAGAGACTGGGAAGTCATCGGAGGACACATAACCAGTCAGCATAGACACATCATTACAAAAGTAAACACCAAGCAGGAAGGTGCCTGAAGGGCAACGACAAAATGATTTCTTGTAAAGGTGGAGTCTGTGATTGTGCAGGAAGGTTGTTGACATTTAACTAGTTTGCATATGTAGAATGTGTTCCAGATTTATCGTCCCCCTTGTTCCCGCCGCCCTCTCCCCTCCATTTCTGTGCACGACCACAAACATGCACAAGTCAAGCTGGATTAGTGTTGTGTGGATCAGTCCGGGCCACTGTGGTTGTTTCCAGAGCCAAGGCTGTGTATGTATTCATTTTCAATTGACATAAAGTGTAGTGTATCAGAATTGCTGACTGTACCTTAAAGGTCCCATATTATGAAAAAATCCCTTCAGAATAGTTTTCTAACTATAATATGCCCCCCAAGCTAGTTGGCCTGGCTGAAGTCCAGTAACAAACTGGGTTTTTAGGCAACAAACTTCAGACTGACTGTTCTGGGATGTCTGAGACCTATGTGAACTTGCTGAAAATGAGCATAATATGGGACCTTTAAACAATCTGCTGTACCGTATTCATTACAGGAGCAACACACAGTAAAAAAATAAACTAAAAATTAGTTCAAGACACTCATATCAGAGGGACACACAAGCGTCGACCCTGCAGTGCAGCGAGGTTCACAGTGATTATACAGTTCCGCACACTTGGTGCTAACTTGTGCTGATGTTGCTGGTGATGCTTTTAGATAAGGATCAACCAACTGTTGCAGTTGGTTTTGCGAACACAAAAATGAATACTGTGCTCTCAGAGGTAACTACAGAGATCTGGGAAAGCAGCAACTACTCAAAAAAGAAAAAGAAAAGTAGCCTGAAGAGTAGCAAAACGTGTTCTAAAGAAACCTACTTGGAAGAGAGAAGCAGCAGGTAAAATTACAGCCCACATCCATCAGTTCACACGACGACTTTGTGATTCAAGTTTGACCAACAATATTTGAAGTAGCTGTATACACTGAATGTTTTCCTGTGTAATGAGGAGAATCTCAGGGGTGCTCATTTCTGGTTTTATCCCCTAATGTAGTGGTTTAAATAATCTGGTTAAACTGTTCAGCTTGTTTAAAACTCTTCTGACCGCTTATATTTGTTGTGCTCTCAGAATTTGTAGCATTGTCACCTGTAACTACAGACTGTACTCATTACTGATTAATTTGCATTAGTGTGTGTATAAAATCAGGGGTTTTCCTGCATAAAAGAAATTTTTGATGCCCCTCAAAGTTGTTCTAACCAATGCCAAAGGAAATTCATCGGAATGACAAGAATTGAGAAAATTCATGTTTTGTTAATTAGGGTTTCATTCACTTAAGCATGATGGACATTTTTTGTTTATCAAATAGCTTGAAATACTAGAAAAATGCATACATTCCTGCCAAATGAGCTAAAACAGGCTCATTGCCTTTAGAGTACATGGACTGATCCTCCTTGGTGTTGTGAACTAATCAACCAATCAGCTGAAGTTGCAGCTCTAGTGTCACCATGTTCCCAGATCTCAGTAATTACTTTGTTGAGTACAATGTTACCTGACAGATAGAAATGATTAACTTGATTGATTGGATTTTGTTGCTTTTTGATTCTAATTTCAAGTAGTTCTCACTTCTCAGAGTTCTCCTCGTAGTCGGGTGTGCAGGTCCTCCTGGTCAATCTTGCCGACCTGTTCATGCCAACGGTGATGCGCAAGCAGGGCCAGATTCCTGGCAGAGATGGCGCTCATCTCCATGGCGCTAGCCGCCCACTCCACGGCGTTGAGGTAGTAGAGCCGGTTGTGCAGGATGAATGGAGGGGTCTTACGCTGGGGCGGACGGTAAGCTGGGTATGCCAGCCACGACGTCTCAGACACCAAATCATAAGAGAGAAATATGTTCTGCAGCTGCTGCTGGGATAAAGGCTGTTGAGAGAAAACCTTCCACACTTTAGCTTCACTAGTGGGAGGTCGCTTGTAGCCAGCAGGGATGTGCACTGGGTCCAGAGAGCTCAGGCTGTTGATGAAGGAGTCCTTTGAGTCGGTGGTGAGGACGTCGGACACGGTGAACTCTGAGGCCGACTCGGTGGTGCCCAGGTAGGACACGTTCAGCAGGCCGTGGACCAGGGTGGACACCGTTTGATGGTAGCGCCCCGGGAAATGAGTCGGTATCGAAGGAGAGAAGCTTGAGAAGGTGATGTCAGATTTCCCCTGGTGTAGTGGCGTTGCTACTACCACAATGTCGTATAAACCGTGTGCTGAGCCTGACTCTCCAACATAGTTGAGCTCATAGAAGCTGACCGGGCTGCCTGAAGATGGAAGTTAAAGTAAAATTAGAAAAACTTAGACAGAGAAAATGGCCATTTTAGCACCAAATCATGGTGTGTGAATGTTACCTGTCTTGGATGGTCGAACCTTCACAGAAATGGAAGTGACCCTGGCTGGGATGAGCTCACTTTTGCTGTTGTAAAGTAGTCCTAAGCACACTTTCTTATTACCTCCATCCACTGCCCACAGGCCTGAATCTGCCCCGGCTAGTGATACTGCACCTGGACAAGACGTGCATCAATGTTACACTTCCAAAACGTATCTAAAACGTACATTGGATATGTGACGAACTCTTACACTGCAAAACCTACCAACGAAGCCATTGATGCGAACACTCTGGCCATAGTTGACACGAGTAATGGGTGCAACAATATCATTGATGAAGACCTGTGAAAATCCTTCGCCCATCATGGTTTCCTCCAGAGTCTGATTCATCAAGGTCAGAAAATTATCACCTCCCATGGCATGTAAGAGCCTCTCCACGCTGGAGAACGAGTAGCCGTACTGCTGGTACTGGTAGATTCTGTGAAGAATTACATGATCGTTAGGGCACTAAACAAAAGAATTAACCACACTCATGCTGTGAAGATGAGATTTAGGAGCCATGAAAACTGATTTTCTGTCCTCACCTCATGAATTTGTCCAACACACTCTCCACCCACATGTGCATTCGAAGAAAGCTAAACCCATATCTCCAGAGCATACGCAGGAAATTAACTATAAACCAATCGCTCTCTTCGAACACAAGCTCCTTTCCATCAAAGATCGCCATTTTAGAGGAGACATCTTTCCTCGGAGGAATACCTGAAAAACCACAAAACATTTGCTGGGTTCAGTTTTCAAATATCCCAGAGTACATGCACGTATTTGAACATATTGTAAACTTAATCCAAGTGGTTTAGGATGTGCTGGCGTCACCTAATTTCTCAATGAAGTGCTTCATGTGTAGGTTCAGAGGATGGATCACTGAGCCTCCCGTCTCGTACTCATAATCTCCGATCTTCACTGTCGCCAGTCGCCCGCCAACATCTCCGGGTTCAAACACATCGATCTTGACTGCATTTCCAAACTCCTGCCTCAAGTAAAATGCTGCTGCTGTGCCACCGATGCCTGCTCCAACCACGGCTTTAAGGAGCAGTGACAGCGGAGAAAACAAACATTAATTCACCTGTATGCTGCATTAGAAGGAACGCTACAGCCCACGTGGAGGTTTGAGGCTGTGTGCTAAAACTGGAACCCTCCTGCTTTCCTAAGAAGAATGGAAAGATGAGAGGCAGAATAGCTGGAGGACTGAAGTTTTATTTTAAAGATGTAGATAGTTTTAAAGTTTTTGTACATATGCAACAACATATGACCCATATTTTCACATTTTTCCTTAGAAGCTTGGTCAATAAACAACACCAGTATGTTTATACAGAATGTTCATACACACATTCATGAACACACGTATTCATCTACTTCTATTTAACTGACTGAAAGTTTAATTTATCTACTTTTTCATGCGTACTTTTTCTCCTCAATCTGTTTTGTACAAAATCAGCACCCCATAAGAAGGAAACGTGCCGAGATTATCCTAGACTATACTACACAAGTTATAGAAATATCAGAGCAGTGTGGGACATTTTATAGATGAAACCAAGAAACACGTCACATAAAACCTGGGGGACTCATTAACTGATTAATTTAGCAGGCTCCATCCCTCAGGGGGAAGGCAAACAATAATCATTTTAAGGAGAATTTTACTAAAAATGGCAATTCACGTTTGAACTCAGTGTGCAGCTACAACTAACAACTATTTTCATTACTGATTATTCTGTTAATTTGTGAACAATAACAAAACAGTGAAAAATGCCCATCATTGAGCCCAGAGTACCTTTATCAAATGTCTGACCACTTTGTGTGGTGAAGCAGTCGATTATACTCAATTTGACATCATGCAAGAAAATTTGCATCTTGCTAAATTTAAAACTGTTACATAAATGATATCACCTTTTCAGTGAAAGTCCACTTACAATTCGTGTGCAATGCAGGAATTAAATTTCCACATCACATTGGATTGGCTCCCAAATAATTCCTCAGACATCTTTTCATTGGCTCTTAATTGGTTTTAGAATAGATTTTAAGACTCTTCATGGCCTCTGTCCTGGCTGTATATCTGATCTTTTAGCACCACACACACTGGTATGCACTTTGACGTCCTCGGGCGGAGCTCTTTAGTCTATTTCAGGGACCCCACTGACAACTAATGGGAACAAAACGTTGGGGACAGCCGGGGCCTCGAGGCTCTGGCACAAGGAAATCAGGTCGGCTCAGTCTTTTAAGTCCCTTCTTAAAACATAATTTTACCAGAGAGCCTTCTCTGATTTTATTTAGTTTAACTTCCTTGGAAATATCTTTTATTTCATTCATATATATTTTTACCTTCTCTGACAGTGTGTTGCTTTTTGTCTCTCTTTTAAAGCACTCTGTAGGTTGGATTTTACACTTTTTCCCTATTTCTGTTGTTATTATATTAGAACTCAAAGAACTGTTCAACTTCAAATTTCAGTAAATCTGCACATACATTATTTTGTACAGTGACGCTAAAACATCCAGGAGAACAGTGACCAAGACAAACAGGACAATAATGCTCACATATCCTTCAAATGAGCGGATTTTTCAAGGTGGATGCACCATTAAAGACAGAGTAATATAAAGGCTGACTCATGGGTGCAGCAGGGACTTCTTACCTATTTTCTTGGGCTGATCTTTGAGCTCTGGAGCCGAGGCGAGACTTCTCCTCCCGGACTGCCAAAGCCCCAGAACCAGCAGGGCTCTCAGTGACAGGGTTTGTAGATTCATTGTAGGCATCTGTTACAGCTGCACACCAACAAACATCTGCACAGGAGGAATAAACAACCTCAGGTCTCTATCAGTCCTGGTCAAAGGTTGCCTTCAGGGTCCCCCAAGAACAACAAAGTAAACAGTAACATAACTTAGTATATCACTGTAAAACTGAAGCCAGCAGTAGTGCATGTCTCTAACGTTTTGTTTTAAACTTTAAAGTGACAGCATTCAGTAGCACCGTGTGTGTGTTGGACTCACTGTTTCAGAAGTGACTCCAGTTGAGCTGCTGTGGATCCAGAAGTAGAAGTTAAAGCCTCGGTTGGACTTTAAATCTCTTCAAAACTGCCGCCTGTAAACTTCAACACAAACCTGAACTGCTGACAAAAAGTCTGCTGTCAAACCAAGAGGCGGAAACAACAAACTAAACTCGTTTAATAGTTGAATCACGGAGCAGCGCCGTGAACGTTGGTAACGACCCAGGCAAACTTCCGACCACGCTTACCTCCGGAATTTCACAATAAGAGTCTCGCCTTGCAATAATAGTCTCCAGTTGAGGTGCAACTGAGATGATGCATTTGTCTGCAACAGAAGAACTGCAAAAGCTTCATAAAACCTTACACATGGTACACATGCTGATTCAGTGATGATAATATATTTCCCCCCTGCATTCATTAGATTTTTTCTTGTTTATAAAGGTGGCAAGTAAGGCACACAATTATAGCCCAAAGTTAAAGATTTCCTCCAGACAGTCGAATTAGAACACATTTGCTACATTTTTCTACTAAATTTCTTCTCTGGTCACTGAATGAACCCCTAAAAACTATTAGAATATATGTTATTTAGAAGATACAATATGTGCAAATACATACATATTTAGAAGTCTTAGCATCAAAGTATATAGGCAAACAACTCACAAACTACTCTGTATGCAGAATGGCATATTTCTGAATAATGCATATTGCTACTACCTTATATAGGTTATCTGCTGGGTAGCTTATGAATTTCTCCTGAGGGACCAATAACATTTTTTCTTCCTGTATAATATTAAATCATATTTTTTGTTGATTATATGTTGTATTAGTAAACTTAACCTGCAAAGGGACTAGTAAATTAAGTGCTGTGGAGTATGCAGTGGAGTAAAACGTTCAAAATTTCTCTCTCAATTATTGTGGAATTGAGAAATATGGAAATATTCCGATCCCGTACTTGACTAAAAGCACTAATACAGCAATGTGAAAATACTCCATTAATAATAGAAGTCCTGCATGAAGAATCCTTCTTCAGTAAAAGCACACAAGTATCAGTAGCAAAATGTAGTTCAAGTATTAAAATGAAAATACTGTTTTAGTCCTTTTGACTGATATATATTGTATATACAGCATAATTAGGTTATTAATAGTGAAGCTTCAGTGTGTCAGCCGCATGCTGTGTTGTAGCTGTTGCAGGTGGAGCTACTTTGAACCACTTTATATACAATTGAATATACAGGGACAGCAGATAAACCGGAACAATGATTTACTGCGTTTAGGTTTTGGGCTTATTCTCTTATCTTTGCATTTTCGTGAGATATTAGATCATTTGGACATTTACTGAAATGAAACCATGTGAGAAAAATTACTGTTTGATGGAGCTGTTAACAAATCACAGACATCTGAAATGAGATCCCAATTATGCAATGCTGTTTGTATGAACCTCAAAACCTTGGAAACCACTGGTATAACAATGTGTTGTATCATAAAAGCTTGTTGTATCAACAATTGTGCAAAAATCTTCAACTTGAAGAGCTGTATAAGTGGTGGCATAAAATAGAAAATACAAATAATTCAAAATTGCAATAAAGTCCCATGCGTAAATGTGTTTAGTTGCCTTTCACCAAGATTAAAGAATGAAATAGCTTTTTAACCACTTTTTCCTTACAAATGTATTTTATTTTGAAAAGTGGACTGACGGTTTTTATAATCAGTTGCGGAAGAAAGTCGGAAGTGACGCAACCCATACGGTCTCGAACCATGCTTGAATGGAGGTGACCTTAGTTCTAGTGGAATTGTTGAAGTGAGGAGTGTCTCTGGTCAGTGTGAGCGCAGTAAAAACCTCCACGGCTCGGTCCGGTTCTAATGATCAGTCCGTCCTGAGGTTCTCTGAGGTTCCTGAACGCTGAGAGGAAGCAGAGATGGCAGAAGCTCATCAGGCACGCGTGCAGGCGGCGGTGGAAGAAATGGTCCAAAGCCTGGAGAAGGAGCACATCCGCAAAATGCAGGTGGGTCATTTACGTGGGGGGCACATACATGAGTGGGATCTAGTCGGGCTCATGTGTGGCTAACGAGGTGATCCAATGAAAACCAGTCAATGCCTCTCAGCTGACCTCCTCAGAATCAGCTCATCTTTTTCTGTACAGTAACTTAAGTATGTTTAATGCAGCCATGCAACATTTTACCCCCATAGTATGATTATTTTCCAAGTTACAAGTCCTTGCAGTACATAGGAGTGGGTCAAAATCGGTTCCAAAATTGTTCAATCAATGTGATTTTTCCAAATTATTACATAAAACATAAAAAACAATCTAGTTTCTCCATTTCACAGCCATATGCAACTTTTGTAAGTGTTAAAATGTGCATAAAATGTGTGTAGTTTTGATACATAGGGAACTATGGCCAAAAGATGAGCCTGGTATCAAAATGCAACCTTTCATATGCTAATCATGCATCTCATATAATTAGAGATTGGTGGGAAAAGTTCAATCATTTTTCATCAGACTTAAGTAGAGAGTGAATGTTCAATATATTCTAGAGCAGTGGTTCTCAACTGGTCCAGCCTCAGGACCCACTATGTCTCTATTAATAACAGTCGCGACCCAAATTGTGGAAGTTTGCTGTTCCTGTTAACAAATGAAGGTTTATTTGCGTGTAGTCTCAACACATTTTGATACAACTTAGAAAAATTTTGGGTTATTTTTTGCTCTTTTTGGTATATTTTGGAGATTTTTGCCAAGTTTCGGGCATATGTGGGCCATTTTAACAGATTCTGAGCACATTTTGGTTTATTTTTGGCACGTTTTAGCATAAATTTCTCCAATAAGCTGGCAGAAACAAATCTAGAGGTTATTATTAATGGGCAACTACTGGTGTCACCACCACGCTGCTGCTTCTGCGACCCTCTAGAAATGGCTTCGCGACCCACTTTTGGGTCCCGACCCACCTGTTAAGAACCGCTGTTCTAGACTCTAGGGTTCATGAGATGTCAGCTGTTATCATCAAAGCTAAAATAAAGCTTGAAATGTTTCAGTTTATGTGCAGTGAGTTCAGAATATATACGGTTTTCATTTGTACAAATGTCTGTTGAAAAATATTGAGCTTTTCCCACCATATTCTAATTATATGAGATGCACCAGTATGACTTGTTTTGACCATCTGTCTGAACCCACATGATGATGTTTTCTCCAGTGAATTATTAGAAAACACATCCAGGGTGCTAATGCTTGTTTCTGTTGCTCTACATTATAGGTACGAAGTTGGAGCAGTTTTGCTATTGATTAGATAAATGACATTTTTGTGCCAGATGTTGCTCAGGAAACAAAATCTCATAACATGAGAAAATGTAGTGCCTATACTCATTTATTCATTCAACCTTCGTTTAAACTGGGAATGCGTTGATGTATAGAGGCCTCATTAACAGTTTAGCCGAGTAAGAAAATAAAAGATGTAGGCACGTAAATGAAAATCATGCAAAAGCAGAGTGGTGTCACAATCTGACACCTGGAGTGGATGTAAAATTGATTTTGAGAGCTCAGATGTGTTTTTCAGCCTTGAAAATTTCTCTTGTCTCCTTTATTCCTGTACTCAAAAATGCTGGAACAAGTAACGCAAATTAAAAAGCACAAAATGAAACCCACCCATAAACATGTCAAGGGCCTGCAAGTTGGAAAATATTCATAGCATTAACATATAATATAACATAGTCAGTATATGTTTGGATGTCTTCATTAATATGTAGTCAAGCTAATGTGCATAAAAACCAGCTGATTCTGAGGGGTCAGGTGAGAACTTTATTCAGATTTGGTAGATTTTTTTTATATGAAATAACCCAACCATTTGTGTGCTCCCGGTGCAGGGTCGCATGTTCAAGTGCAGCGCCGACTGCTGCGATCGCTCCACAGACTCCATGTCTCAGGTGCATCAGTGCATCGAGAGGTGTCACACTCCTCTGGCCCAGGCTCAGGGTCTGGTCACGTCGGAGCTGGAGAAGTTTCAGGTGAGGAACTCGTGCTGTCATCACTGTGCAAACACTTAATACCTGAAAGAGGACGTGACAAAACGTGGCAGTTAAACAGCTTTGAAAGTAATTATTAGACCATGTGTCTTTACAAAATCCACACTAAAGGCCTTTAACATTGATCATTTTGTTTGAATTTTTATCATAGTGGTTAAATAGCTACAAACTATGCTTAAAAATATGATGTTTTGTAGATGTAAAAATGTCAAAATTCATACTAGATGATTGGAAACATTTTTTGAATCCTCATTATTTTGTACATAAGCTGTCAGGGTAAAGCCAAGAGATAATTTAAACTAAATTATCACTCAGAAATGCCTTGAAAGGAAGAAAATTGTCAGATAATGGAAACACAGCTCCAAAAATATCCGCATTATCAGCAGAACCCCATCCACCTGTCACATCACACCCGTCCTGGAACAGCTCCACTGGCTCCCTGTTTTTTCATATCCAGTACAAAATATTACTTCTCACCTTCAATGCCATCTACAGCCTCGCCCCTCCACACCTTGCTGACCTCCTCCAATTTACTCACCCGCACCCTCGGATCCTCCTCATCCATCCGCCTCACTGTCCCCTCTGCTCACCTCACTACCATGGGGGGGCAGAGCATTCAACCGCCCTGCCCTCCACCTATGGAATTCACTCCTCCCTGACCTCCGCAATATTGATTCTCTCCCACTCTTCAAATCCCAAATCGAAACTCACCTGTTCAGGCTCTCCTACTCTCTGAGAGTGGGAGAGCCTGAACAGACGACCATACAGGTGGCGTGGACGGTTGACGCTGCAACTAAGGTTCATATTTATTTAAAGTCCATATTTATAGATGTAGTCCATATTTGTAGCATTGTATTTATTTTATTTAATTGTATTTCATTGCATTTTATTGTATGTCTCTATTTTTGTGCTTTTATCTGTATGTTGTCCTTGAAGGTCCTGAAAGGCGCCTTTAAATAAAGTGTATTATTGTTATTAAAAATAGCTCCTAAAAGAACCACACTGCCGTATTATGCAGCATTTTACATGAATGATGTGACTTTCTGAATTATACAAATCCTGTAAGAGGCTGTATCTGCATGTTTTGATTTTCCGCACGGCGTCGTAGCGTTTACACTGAAGTACAGCACTGTGCACATGTTTGACGCAGTAACAGTGAAGTGAGGATGCTTTTAAAAACTGACTTAAATGCAAACAGTATTTAGCTTCACCAACCTTTGCCTTTAAAATAACCACAAGATACACTTGCACGCACATTTTTGAATTACTTGTCAGGTAGATTTTTCTAAGTATTTTGAAGAACTTGCAACTTTACATCTGTGGATTTACTCTTTTTGTCAGTATCTACTGTTTTCACTGTCATACTGTAGAGTGAATTTGGGATGGCTCACATGCATCCGTCATATTACAGTGTAATGGATAAGATCTAAACATGTAAAGGATCCGAAACTGTCGAAAAGACCAAGTGTTAAATGTTTTAGAAATCTTTATTTTTTCTTTTTTGCTAAGTTTAATCTGTAAACGTGCCTACTAAGGCTGAAGAATTATTAGAATATTATCCAAATTGCAATATGGACAAGTGCAGTATTGAAATCACAAGAGCTGCAGTGTTTTGATAAACTGTTTCAGGATGTATAATTTTAAGTGAAGGATTTTGGTGAATATATTAGATCGTCCACACGTAAGGGAATATGCTTGTTTAGTGAAGATTGCAGATCATTTATATATTTTATCTCTGGAAAAGAAATTCAAAAATTACTTTTCCTGCTAAAGTCACTACTCGTATTATACGGGCAATATATGATTTTGTTCCAGCCCTGATGCCTACTGAGGCTTCTCTGTCTTTCGTAAATCTAAATCTGTCTTTCCCTCCTTGCCAGGACCGTTTGACCAGATGCACGATGCACTGCAACGACAAAGCGAAGGATCTTTTCGACTCCGGCGCCAAAGAACCGGCCGTCAGATCTCTGATGGAGCGCTGCGTGGGCAGTTGTGTGGACGACCACGTTAGCCTGATCCCCAGCATGACCCGGAGACTCAAGGAGAACCTGGACTCTATACAGCAGTGAGGAGTTAGTCTGGGCTCGTTAGACACAATTACAGCAGAGCAGGGTTAGTCGACTGAGGAGCGGAGCAACAACATTAAAAGTGGGGAGAGTTAAAGACGGCGACTCTGCGCCGAAACTGTGACATTTGTTATTGAAGATGTTGGTTTATCTGTAAGATGCTGTCACGTTTCTGTGTGTGAAAAGATATTAGCTCAGAAATGCTTTGAAGATACCTGTTGGTGTTTTTTTATTGGTTAATGGATTCAGATATGCAGGCCACCATCCAGGGTTTTATATTCAACTCTCCTCAGCCATAATTAATAGGGAAACCTCCTCACCATCACATCCCTCTTTTTTTGTCATTTAACTGTGAGTTGTTCAGCATTTTTTGTGATTGTCTTCAGGTGTGTTTATATATCTGGATTAAATGAATGGAAACAGCTTTTTTGACTGCATTACTCCAGTAATAAGCTCTTCATGCAAGACGAAGCAACGACAGCGCTTTTGTAACACGTATTTTAATGATGACAAAGGAATATTCTCACTTCTGTACAAATAATGATACAAGAAAAGGCAACACTGTAAAGTGGCAGCCTGAGTAATGGTAGAAAAACCATACAAGGAGCAGTCGACACACTGCAGATCTGATGTAAAATCCCACAAACCAGATTTAATATACTGTCATGGTAGAAAATGTTTTAATTCTACCGCTGGTTTAATTATGCAGCCAGGCTGGTGAACTGAAAATGAATTCATGTTTGCTGTAATGACAATGAAGGAGTCAACATGGAAAAACATGTTACAGCAAGACAGAGAGTAAGTCAGCAGATGGGAGGAAGTTGATCCACATGATAATGAAGTAAGCATAAAGAAAAAAGTGAATACTGAAGATAATATGTGAGTCTTAAAACTGGGAGATGAAACAAAGATCTCTAGAGTCTTACTTTTGGTCCTTTACTTCACATAAATGCAGAATAACAAGAAATAGAGGCCATCCCAGAAGTGTTGTAACCCTTCAGTATAATTAGATAGAAAGCTCTTTGGTGGCCAGGATTGTTTACAGCAAATAAAATTCTGATTATTATCAAGATATTATTGCAAAGACCAGAACAGACTCTGGAGAGGAGCCAAATAAAAAACTGTGCTACCTACGCGCTGATCTCTGAGCTAATCTCGCAGAAGGATGTTGCACAACAGCTTTAATGTTGAATATAAAGAGCAAGAATTCTCCCTTTGCTTCTTAGGTAATAATTTAGTTTGAATCTTACATAAACTTTTATGCCAGACTATCCAGTGGCAATTGGATAGCTTTTGAAAACTGGAATTTTAGTTAGTGCTCATTCCAAGACCAGCAACTCTTCATCAAACCAATTTGACTCCTTACAGATGAGATCAAACAAGCTGTGGAGTTATGCAGGAATGGTTCTTGATTTCTCTCAATGGCCATCTGATGAATAAAAATGTGTGTGTATGTATATATATGCAATATGTAAGTAATCAGTACATGATTAGTCATCATATCAGAGAATAATATGACAATGTGTCAAGTGTAATAAAGAAACACTAATGTATCTGTGCAGCCGTATTAAAGACCAACATTGGAAAAAGAGGATAGCACCACAGCCCAAGTGATAGGGCAGATTTATTGGCAGTGGAGAATTCTATGTCTTCTGTCGCAAAAACACATCCATACAAGTACAAATGAAGTAAAAAATAAATAATGGCCAAATGAAAAACACCTTTAACTTTGAAATTAAGGACAGTTACAGCTAAACAGACGAGTCATACCGACTAGGATGAGATAGCAGTTCGGGTCTGCTTTACAGCTCCCAATATTTTTTTAGTAGTTTTCAAGACAATGTGAAGTAACAGCAAGTTTACAAAATCGCCAAACAAATAATGACCAAATTAATCGTACTCAAGTATATATAACGGTAACGTTACTGATGATTTGATGGGAGCAGGCCAATAAAGTCTGCCCATGTGTGGGAAGAAGCAGGAGACTCTGGCGCAACACCAGAGTTTAACAGTGTAGCTGATAAATACTGCAGGAAGCCTCAGAAATCTGAAGTCTGTCAACATTTCTGTGAGTCTCAACAAAGACAATATGCTGCAAACATCAGAAAGCTGGTGTTCACAACACATACGGTCGACTGTAAACTGTGCAAATGCAGGTAAAGCTAAAGAATCCTGCAGCCTGAAGTCTCACTGGGAGAAATCTGCCTTTTTGACGTCATAATGCTGGTTCACCAAGATCTACCTTTTGACGTTTATCTTCACACTGGGTTTGATTAATTTAATTTTTGTGGTTAAAATGAGTTGACCAACTTAACAGAAAAGCCTCAATAGGAGCTGCTTTAGTGTTGATTATTACAGGCTGATCCTGCTTTTACTGCATCTGTCAGTTAACTTGCCTCAGTTCAACAGTGATGTCTGATGATGCGACTTTCTCATAGCAGCGAGGATGAGGACGGTTGCGTAAAGTCGCACCTGAGGACGGATGTTGAGTATATTTTTCTCCTCAGTCAACTATTGACCTATATATCAAGAAAGTCAAAGGATGACCACATTAGCACAGAGTTTCTGATGCCAAGAGTGGATCTGCACGTCGTCAGAGTCATGGGGTGCTTTCTGTTACGCTATTGTGTCTCCTCGCTTCCCTCATTCATGTCTGTTCCTTGTGTCTTTGCTACTCCTAGTGGTGGCATGAGAGGTAGGACCCAACTGTAACTTTAAGCTCTTCCGGACGTCTCCTTTCACGACATGTCTTCAAGGTGCATTTAAGGGACTGGAAGATCCTTCATGATGATGGGGGAGCAACAATTTCCAGGGCACAGGAGGAGAGACGACACAGGGAGGCATAATGTAGCATAAGAAAAAGCACCCATGGTCTGGCAGCTTCTCTGAAATGTGATGAGACTCATCAGTTTCGCTCTGTGGTGCTGTTCCCTCATGATGTTCCTGTATTCCACGACGATAACGCCTCCAAACGCACCGATGAACCAAATCCAGAGTGGTTTCACAATCTCCAGCTCATATCATCAAGTAGTCGTTGTTTAAAGGTCTTAAGTTCAGAGTCAAGAGCAGATTTCCACTCTCTCCAAAGACCTGGAGGTTTTCCATCTTGAACAATGGTCCAGCATCCCAGTACATGGTGATGATACAAGACGGACAGAAGCTGCTCTGAGGCCAGGAGGTGGTCTGATCCCTCCTGATCATGTTATATGTTACACTAGAAACCCCATGTATACATAGCCAACTCAGAATATGTCAAAATGCTGAATACACAGATACAAAACGTTTTCCCCAAACATCTCACCGAGTTACATAGCATGCAGACGATATGTCCAATGTCGAAATGGTGTTAAATGTGGCGGTGGATTGTACATACAAGCTTGTGTCAGTGTCTCAGCGTTACCAGAGGAATGGTAGCAGTTAATGGCTGGTGAACAGGCATCAAGACACAGTGCGAGCAGCAGTGCTTTCTTGTTCTGAGGAATCTGTACGGTGGTCAGACTGGGGTGAAGTATACTGGAAGTTACAGCACACGTAGAGGGGGAATGATAACAACCGACTGTCCAGGTTCATCACCACATACTCCTGAGGGGTGGAAGGGAGAGGGGGGATATTAAGCAAGTAAACAACAGGCCTTTATAAAAGTTAAAGCAGAGACAACTGAGCACATCTGCAGGTAAACAGCATTCACCAACCTGGTCTTTCTCAAGGGTGAGAAGCTGGTAACCTGTCGAGCGACTGCAGACCAGCTTTCCTCGGTTATCGAAGGAGGCAAGACGCAACCTGAGCAAATAAAAATCGTCAAAGGTAAGTTTAAGTTGTCTGGGTCCAAAGCTGCTGATGAAAACACTTCGCTTATGAATGAAATAACTGACTTTTTGGAAAATATGATTCCTTGCTTTCTAGCTAAGAGATGAGGCCTTTCGTGCCTATAAGGTACATATCAATCTACAACTAGCAGCTGGCTAACATAGCTTAGCATAAAGTCTGAAAACAGATGGAAACAAATGCAACATACCAGCAAGTAGAAAGCAAATAAACATATTTCCCAAAATGTCAAGCTAGCCCTTAATATAAAATATAATCAACGCATTATTACCATTTACAACAACCAAATGAGTTCAGTTGCACAAATCAGCTTTGATGTAAAATGTGTGTCACTGCTTCCTTTGTAATTTCAGTACGATGACAATACCATACAACACTGTTCATTCAGACAATTACAGTCAATTGATCATTGCTTTGTTACTAAACACCTACTCATCATATTGAATTCAAATGTTGCTGCTGAACTCCAAAATGTATCTCAAACCTACAACATCACTTCTTTTCAGGTTTTTGACTACACTACTTTATCACTTTTATCAAAAAGTAAATGATGCCACTTTGGTCACATTACTTTAAAGCGATGTTTCTACAATGCACACACTGAGCTGCTATCTATGGGGGCTACGTCCTCGCTACACACGGAGGAGTTTTCACATGAAATCATACAAAGTCTACACGGCATGTTTTAAGACAGCCACAGCTGACCAAAGTGCTGGACGTATTATAAGAAACAAAGACAGAAAACAGAATAAAAACTTGTGAAATAGTAAAGGAATAGTAAAAAAGCAACAAAGAACACCATTAATTAGCTATATTAAAAACATCAGCTTCAAGAGCATTTCATACATTTTTTCGTTAGGTTTAATTTGTAATTTTTATTATGTCGTTTAATATGATCATCTTAGTTCCATTTATTTAACACTATACTAGACAGCTTCTGGTCTACTGCAACACTGACCTGTATGCCAGATGTCTTCTGGGTTGCAGACTCACAGCACCCCCACATGGCTGACTCAGGGTATTCCTTTTAAAGACTATAAAGCGGTTTGTGTAGGTCACCAGCAGGTCGAAACCAAAGTTAAAGCCTGTCCACCGCCAGCAGTACTGAAAAAAGGAAAACGGAACAGTTTTTCTCCTTTAGAAATGAAACAAAATACATGAACCGTGTGGAAACAAACATCACAGGAACAAGGAGGAAGGCCAACTCACATCTCCATCTTTAGTCAGCTTCCTGCCACACCTCATACTGCTCACTTCAAACTCATCTTTGTTGGGCTCCTGAGGACTAATGGCATTAAAGACACCTTTGTTATCACAATCAGCACTGCAATTATTTTAATACCATATAATTTAAGTGTTATGCCAAACAATCAGGGCTCATTACAAAGGTTTAATCTTAGGTTCTCACCCATTATCATTGTCAAATTCTGTCCGGAGCATAGCAAACCACTGATTTTTGTACACTGATGACAGCCAATCTAGAATATAAAGTTTCAGTGGAAAACACAAGAAAACACAAGAAACAGATATTACAATATAAATACAGGAGAAGAAGGACATTCAAGATGAAATGATGTCAGACATAACCACATATTACCAGGTGGCAGAATGTTGTCTCTCTCCAGGATGCGTGCAGATGCGAGGTCGTTGATGATATACTGGAGACGCACAAACTTGAACACTGAACGAAAAGGTGCACCTTCCTCTGTGTTCAAAAAGGGCTCTTTCTCACACACATCTGCAAATAAGACAACATGAACTTTACTGGTCTCTCACCAGAGGAGTTCACATGTTACAGCAGCTAGATACAAATGAAGCACAGGAAGAAACATGACAAAAAATACGAAAGTAAATTAAAGATATAGTAAAGACTATGCACACTTTGTACAGATGTGGCATGATGGTAAATGTGCTGAAATTGTAGGTCATATGGAGTGTACAATAGTGCTAAAAAACAATCACTTTAGAATAACAGTACATCATTGTTACCGCACTAGAAAAGTTAAGAGGAGAACCATGTTACTTTATGTTATTGCACTTAAAGTAAATAAAAGTTAAATGGAAAAAGACTGTATGAAAAATACAATGTGAAAATAATGATAGACTAAATTATCAGTTGGCCAATTAATCAGGCTGATTTAAAGCCATTTTGAGATAACTGGAACTGGCCACTTCAGAGGGAGGACGACTGACGGGATACACTGGGTCGGTCCACACTAGCAGATGGCGCCTGACTAGCCTACATGCCTCCAAATCAGCCTCCAAATGCACTGTACAAAATACACTTAATACAAATATCATTGGTACTAAAAGTGGCAGAGTAAAAACTAATCATGTGACACAATGAGCAGGAGAGAAGAGAAGCAGAGGCAGAAGCAGAAGCCATTACTATCTGCTAAGCTAACCAACAATAACAATGGAGACAATGACAGCTTTAAATAAATGTTCAAAAAAAATCAGAGGACTGTAATACAAAGTGAGATTAAGTGGTAAACAGGGTATGCTGAGTCTGAAGTCACAGTAATTAGTGTCACAATGGTGGCTCTCTTTTAACCTGCTAGATTACCACGGCAACTGATGCTGCAGAGCAAAATGTGTTCCAGAAGAGAGTATGTTCAGTTTCCTGTTTATTCTCTATAATTCTCGGCTGTAGTCCCACTGAACAAAGCTGTGCAATTACAATATCACACACTGTATGCATTCAGTTAGAGATGCAGAAAATAGAGAAAATGCTTGGTTCTGATTAGCTGCCAAGTTTATTTCATGCTGCTGGTACTGTAGCTAATAGAAGACAGATTAAAAAGGGATTAGACTATTGGTATTATTACAAATAAAATATTTCAATAACATTCATTTCAGTTTAATTTAGCCAAAAACTGAAGTAGTATCCTTCATTATGGAACAGTGAAAGACTAAATAGAATTCTAGTTTGAAGAAGTTTGAAATTTGACAGTGCTGGCATTGATGGATAAAGTAAATAAACACATGGTTCACAGTTTACTACCACATTCCTCTCTTGCATCATTTGCAGTTGCAGCATTTTTTACTGTTATTTTAATTTTAAAATACTCTTTTTAGATCTCTGTTATAACAAAATGTTCCTCTGAGTGAATTGGGCAGCACGCGATCTGTCCAATTTGTGCCGAAGAAGAGTCACATGACACATTAAACGCCCTCTTTCATGTGAACGCGCACATAGTCTGAAGAAAAGCTGAGACAAACAAAGGAAGTTGATAACCACCGTTGTGACACACATTATCTCTGGCTGGGGTTGTAGGTTTTGTCGAGCTGCCTTACACAAAGAAAGCATGGCTGTGTCAAACTTGGTTCGTTGTCGTACAACAACTAAAGAAGAAGCCATTTCACAAGGTGTGGATTTCAATACCTGTCCTGCGTTTACAAAGCCAGGCGTCTGCGTCAGCCAGGAGCTGCTTGATGGGACCATCCCATAACGGATTCAGCTGCAGAAACATCCACTGCAGGGGGACAAAAGCACAAAGAAGCTGATTAAACAGGGCTGATAGTATAGTGATTGTATTTGCAAGGGATGACATATATGAATGTCTTCCTTCTACCTTTTTCAGAGCAGTGTATACATCCATCTCCACCTGCATTACAAACAGATCCGAGGAGTGGATGAGCTGCTCCATCACCTCCACCCTGTAAATGCAGAGCAAGGACTAAAGTCAAAATCGACACAAGAATTGTTTAAAAAAAAAAGACGTAGAAACTAAAGAATCACACAAACCCAATTTCTTTCATCAGGTCAACATTTTGGTGGGTCATCAGGTTGTTAAGAAGCCATTCAAGACACCTGCAGAAAGAGATGTACACACACATACATATATTCAGATGCATAAATACTGCATAAACAAATGCTCTACTGCAGTACTGTATAAATAAATACTCTACAAACAAATACTGCAAAAACAATCAAAAAATAGAAAAATCTGACTTTTTCATGACTGAATCCAGGCCATAGATGCTAGCACAAGCATAGTAGCCGCACACAGTCTTCGCACTGATGTTTTCCTTCATGGTTTCGCCACACTGCTGGATCAAGCCATCCTGCCAACATTAACAGACCAGAAGATTTAATTACATTTTGGATCATATGACTGCATATTTACAAAATCAACATGCTCATTTTTAGACAACGGCTGACTTCTCCATATTTGCTCACCAGCTGCAGCATACAAGCAGCAGCAAGAATACTGACGACTCTGCTGGGCTTGATCAGAACATCGTCACGGTACAGAGATCCAAATACGACTTGTAGAGCTACAGGAACGCAGACCAGGAAACAGCTTTCAGTAAAACAATGACAAGATTAAACCCAGTCAACATCCTTTTTTCCGCGACTCACCTTCAGTGTCGATGTTTTGGTCTGGAATCTCCAAGTTAATTTCCATCATGTTGGACTCCTTCCAAGAGCCGCTGAACATGCTGGAGAAGTAACCCGACTGCAAAATACAAGAAAAAGGGACCGCAAACAGAATCAGAAGGTGATTAAATGACAACCCACTTGAAAAAAACATACTGTTGATTGCTTATAAGATGCTTTGTGTCTTTGTTTTACCTGACACAGGTACACTTTGTGGAGGTTCCACTCCTGTCCCAGAGCGCAGATGCGGATGTCACTATTTTCCCCGTTCAGAAACAAAGTCTGATAAATGTATCTTGATGTACTTTTCAATTTCTTCCTGCTCAAGTTCGGAAAACACAAAACAAAAGCAGAGAGAAGAGAAAAAAGCAAGATTGAGACAAAATGCTAGAGACTGAGAGATATTTGACACTGAATTGACTGGACTTGCCTGCGTGGTGTATCTAGTATGGCATCATCCTCATCTGCTTCACTGTCACAGTCACACTGAGCATTACGTTTCCTCTTCTTACAGTCACAGCCATGTTTGCGACTGGAACTTGTACCCTCCACAGCCTCCTCTGGTCCCTGAGAGGGGGATTGGAACCTGCTGCTCAGGTTTCCCATCTTTATCCCTTCAAAGAAACACAAAACAAAGAGGTCAGCTATACCATATCTTGGCATTGCACCAGAGGTGTATAAATCAATATACAGGCTCTGATTGGGACTTTGGTTGTTGTAGCATTATGACATCACTTGTGGTGGGGTTATTTTGTTAATTGCTTTTAGGAATTTGCTTTTAGGGAGAAAAATACGAAATGAGAACAGCTTTGTAGGGAATTTGGCTGTATAAAAATGCCGTTTTTGTGAGCACAGACAGCAGGATAGATGCAAACAGATGTAAACACTGGCCAAGCTTAGGTTGCACTGAAACACTAAAGGGAACATGAAAACACAGTAACACACCCAGTTCTTGTTTATTCGTTTCAAATAAGTCTAAAAGTTTTCACCATCTCTGAATCTTCCTCAGCTTTACAGTTTCCATAAAACTCTGACCTGTAGGCATACTGTCCAAGCTAATTGTAACACTTGTCACATTAATGCTAACAAAAACGATTTTTCTATTGTGGTGACACTGCAATCAAAATTAAAGTTATTCACTGCATCTTCAGTTCTTTAGATCCTGGGAATGCATGAAGACTCTTGTATTCACTCTTGCAATGAACAGCAGAACTTAAAGTGTGTCTTGCTCGCAACTGAGACATTTTAAAGTAGGCAGAAGCAGCTCTAGGATGTAAAAAAGCCTAGCGGACTGTGAGGCAGCTGCACTTTCTGAATGGCTCATTTGAAAGCAGTGGGCAGTGTAAAGGCAGGTTTGGACAAAGTTTGAGCTAGATGACTGCTGGTTTGCTAGCTTGTATGTAGAAGCTCAGTAAAATTCTTAGTGGCTTGTAAAGCAGGGAGGCTAACTAGCTGTAGTGTGGCTTGATGAATGTCAGATGCAAACATGTTGATCTTGAACAGCTTTTAGTTTACACCTCCAAACCACAAAACAAAATAAAATGGATTTTCAGCATATGGGACCTTTAAAAGATTGGTGATTGACAACTCATTTTAGCACATTCCCTTTCCTTAACAGTGCTTTTCAACATGGAACTTATACAATTGATTTAACTGTCTCATGAAATGAATGAAATGATTGGACATCATATTCTGCAGTTTAGATAACCCCTAAAAATGATGTTATCTTGTTTTGTGTGGCACTAAACATTACCAACATCCAAGTATACAAACATGTCCACCCTGTCTTTGTCTTCATCAAAAATACCATTACCATACCATATTATTAACTAGTACAATGTTTACAAAAAATAATAATAAAGGTTAGATATGGTCTAAAGGCTTTATTTTTGAGGCTGATACTACAAGATATAAACAAATTAAAGCCAGACAGATGTTTAATTTGCTACACATGTCCACAGCAAAGTCAAGGGCTCTTCTCTCATCACATGCTAACAGATACACAGTTTGTTTGTTTACCAAAAGAAGCACTTGGATAACTTACCTGATGATTAGAGCTGGGCAGGTGTAAGGTTAATGTGGAAGGCTGATAATCTCAGGTCAGACAGTCTGACAGACGTTGACGAGCCAGTCCGAGGGGAGCTAACCTCAGAGCTAGCTTAGCTGCCGAAATAGCAAACAAAAACACGTCTGAAAGGAGTAACAGCGTTTCTTCTGACTGGCTGCTGCTCCACACGAGCCTCCGGAGCGCAAAACTCACTCTGGTTCCATTACATTGTTCTAAAAATCAGTAAATATGGACCCAGAGACAAGAGATGATGTGTAACTACCCTTAAAATCTGAGGCTGCTTTTGTTTTTCTTCTTCTATCGGTGCTTCACAGCAGCAATTGAACGTCACAAAAGCGGCCGCTGGGCTGACCGGCGCCCCCTAGTGGCAGACTGATGATAACACACCGCCAGTTTAATACACTTGTAAAACAATACACGTTGTACATAATACATCAGTTTGTTTGTAAACATGTGTTATACAACTCAAGCGAGTATATCTCTCTGCAATATCAATTTACTATTAAATTAATGTATCACCTCTCAATAATTGCTTTATTTCTAAATTGAACAGTTGGGTATTATCTTCAAATTAAAAGCAAGCAGTTGGGTTTTACTACATTAAAAATACAGATACCACAGTAGTCATTCCATATAAAAAGACAGTACTGAGATTGAAATTATCATATTTTATTTTTGATGACATTCTCAGTCCGCCTCAGCGGGAAAGACACCAAATTTCCGAGGAGATATTCGTCAGAGACCGTTTTTCCAGCTGATCTTTGCTGAAGATTTGTTGATCTACCTTTATCTTTCAACTACCTTGAATATGTTCTATTGGATTCAGCGTAGGCAACATGTTTGATGGGGTCATATTTTTTATTTCCTACTTTAAAATTACTGTGCGATTTAACGGTGTACTTTGGATTGATATCATGCTGGAATATTCCTTTTTTGCCAAGTTCTAGAGACTGGGAGTCATCTTTTCAGCCAGTAGTTTGAGAATATCAACAGACATTCATGGTGCCATCTATAAATGTCATTCCTCCAACAACTGCTGCACTCGTGTTCCACATATCATGTATCACATATATGCATACATCACATAAATCATCCACACCCACCTCTGTGCTTCACTGTCAGGACTATGCATTCACTATGATAGTCCTGACCAGGCTCATGCCAAACATGCTGGACCACATCTGAGCCCAATAGACTTACCATGACCATCATCTGACTAAAGAATGTGATTCATATATTCATCAGGCTTCTTTTAATTTTCTTCAGCAAAGTTTTTTTTTCTTGGATGTTGCTTAAAGACACTGACATTATGCAGTGTTCTTCACACTGTCTGAGTTGACACAATTACTAAAATTTCCATTGATAACATAACTTATTGTAATAAAATAATAACTTATTGAGTCTTATTGACACTGATTAGTGCTGCAACTGTTTTTGACTGATTTTTAGTTGGTCACTGATCTAAATTTTAAATATAGTCATTAGAAACTACTTGTTTTGATTGTTTATAAGCGAAAACACTCTACTTGTCAACTTAGAAATAACACAATTTTTGAGACACAATTTGAAATCATTTGACATTTAAGTGATTTTATACTGATATATAGTTTCTTCTGTTCTGTTCTGTACTGTATGTCTAATTTTGCTCATTTTAATTACGCTTTCCGTGCCCATTTGTTAGATTTATCACAAGCCTTTAAACAGATACTAATTAACCAACAAGATAAACATGAAAACTTGATGATCAATCCTAAATAACTTAACAGCAGCTGAACCCTATTGATTGGTTTGTCCGTATCGTATAAAGGGTCCAAAGGGCACTACCAAATCAGTCGGTTATGTGCTGGCTCTGAATGCAGACTTTTTTTTTTTTTTTTTGAGATTGTATTCACTTAGTCACTTGATCCGATGGAACTGTGCAAAAAAACATCCAAGAAGCTTCTTTTTTCTTTAAACAATACATAAAGCATAAAGGGCAATGCCACCATTTTTATATTTTTATATAATCATAAAATATACAAAGACAACTGTGCTGAGTAATAAATGTTAGCTTGCACTCTGCTGGTTGAATTCACAAGGGGGGAAAGAGTAAAAAAGAAGCATTTTACTGCATATTTATAATACATTATAGGATATATTTAACATACATGAATTTAACAGAACACAAGAGAAAAACATGAAAAAAGTCACACTTGTAAGTATGTTAAAAGAAAATATTTATAGATGCAATCAAAATGTCTTATTTATAAAGTAAATATGCATGTTATCTTTAACTATACATGTTAAAGATAAGCTTTAACTATACACCAAATAAATAAAAAGATGAAAAAAGACACACAAAAACCTCCCTGTGATGTTGAAAAGCCTCATTACATTCCCCCGGCTGTCTGAGCTAGACAGCGTCACTGCATCCAAAGCAACTGCTTCACAAAGGCCTTTCATGCTTCTCCACTTTAGACCACTTCAAAACCTCTCACACCTCATTCCCACTCACACACAACTCTAAATAACAAACTCAAGTAGACTAAGACCTCACTGAATGGAGGCTAACCTAAACCCTGAGTCAGATGAAGTGTTTAGTCTACAATCATCGGCGACGGTCAAAACATATAACCAGTCTCTATAGACAACAAAAGAAGTGGTCGCCTTTCAAACCCTTAAGAAAATAACCAAAAACTATAAGAGGGGGTATTCCTTAACAACAAAAACCGTTTTTGAGTAAAATCTATAAATATGGTGGTTCTAAAGGCAGTTCTATGATAAAACTTGATTTTGTGATGGATTTGTGAATTATTTTATTCACAAAATGATCTAATCTATACTCAGTTCAACAAGGTATTAAATAAGGATGCCATTTATGTAACTATGTGTCTTTAATAGCACTGTCTACTTCTGGAACACTTGAGATTAAAGACCTCATGGCATTATCTCTTCTTCAAAGTCTCTTGGTCAATAAACAAAATGCTGGCATACAGATAAGACTTTACAGCTACCTGACTGCCCTCCCATGGTGTCCTGTGGGACTCAAGTCAAGAGGTAAGCTTGAAATACTGCAGGGAAAAAGACACAGCTTCATCAGCAGGAGTTTGCATTGACTGGTTGGTCTTTCCTGTGCTGCGTGCCTGCTGTGATTCTTAAGACTTATCATTATATAACATCACAGAACAATCTCTTTGGATGTTTGATTTCTGTGTTTTATGTTTTTCTGAACCTAAATTCACTGTGTTTTTTGGTCACAGACTTTTGGGGGTGTTATGGTTGGTTTTTGTGGTGTGTCTTGCTGGGAAGAATTTTAACTACTCTCCAGTAAACACAAGACACCTGCACCTTCTTATTTCTGTGGTAGCTGGGATCACTAACACACAAGTTATAAAAAAAAACCTGTGATAACTGAGAAAAAAAATTAAGCGCACTTGTGATTTCCAACCAGTCCAGGCCCAGAACTGTCTCAGTTTTTGACCTATGGACTTTGTCTATCTGAATGCCTGCATCATGGAAAAGAAAAAGAACTGCCAAATGAACTGAAAATAATCTGATTATGAGACTTCACAATGACAGAAAAGGATACAGGAAGATCAGCGACAAACTGAAAGTCTGCAATCCGGAGGTACAGAAGGAGCCATAGTACCACTAATCAGAGCTGCAGTGGCCTTCCTCTTAAAGTGATGCCACAGATGGTATACTACTTTTACAATCTAGCTCTCACAAAAGAGACGTGCAAGTACTTCCGACTTGACACAGAGGTGATCAAAGGAAATCAGATTTTCTGTGACGGCGGAGGCAGTGTAAAGGACATCGCATAATGTCAGTCTCTATGGATGTCATCAAGAAAAAACGCTCTTGCTTGCAATTCTGCACAAAACTGCAAGATGAAACCTTGCTAAAGTACATGAAAAGAACTCTGAGGAAGACTGGGAGTGCATTCTTTGCTCAAATGATGGTGAAGTTACATTTGTTCAGCTCAGATGGGGTTCAGCATGTTTGCTGTGAACTTGCCCAGCATTGCCACAATGGATGCACGGTGAAGCACAGAAGTGTGAGTGTGATGATATGATGCTGCAAGAGTGGAACAGCTGTGAAGGATATGACATTTAGAGATGACATCATGAATGCTTGGGGAAAATGCTGGCTGACAAGATGACTCCCAGGTTGCAGAGCTTGACAAAAGAGGAATATTCTAGCATGACTGTGGTCCGAAGCACACTGCTTAAAACATAGAGGAGTGTCTATAGAAGAACAAAGTGAAAACTATGACATTGCTGAGTATGTGGCCTGACTTGAAGCAGGGGTAGATGGTTTTTACTGTATTTTCTTTTGTTAATTTTTTTTCATCTAGCATCTGTTTTTAAGGTAGTGTTCTGGTATGTCTTTTTGTGATAAGTAAACCGCACAACACTGCAGTTTGTATCTATGTAAACAGAAATTATATTTTCAAATTTCTCTGCTTTTGAACACAGTCCTGTTTCCTCTCAACATTACTATTTTTTTTTACATAAGGTATTTACTTATTTTTCCCAGTAATTGTAATTGTTTGCTTCTGTATGAATATTTCTCATACACTTAACAAACCTTTCATTGAGCTTCGAACAGGATGTGACGTAAGAACCCTCCCTCTGATGGGCGGGTCTTCGGTGGAATCAGCCAATGGGAGTGGAGAACCTGTTTCACAACATTCCAGTACCTCCCAGACCTTCCTCCTCCTCCTCCTCCTCCTCTGTCCCTTAGGCTTCTGTGTGTGACACGTAAACTTTGTCCGGTCCAGACGTGCCCACGCAGGACACCTCCACCTGGGGCAGGGAGAGCAGAGAGAGACCCCTTGTCCCCAACCACTGTCCAGAAATTTGTAAAAATGGAGGCGAGAGACGCTACTGCAGGTGAGCTTATTGTTAGCAGAGACGTGTTGTTGTTTGTCTTGTGTAATAACCGGTTAGACCAACGTTTATCACTGAATAAGCTGTTGTCTAAACCACAGGCTTGTCCTAATAAGAGCTGGACGTGCTGTAAATCATGCAGTGACTTATAAACAAAGCACAGTAAGTTGGTCTTTTTTCAGTCACAAACCCTTCTTGGTGTCCTGTTTAGGCGCTCTTGTGAGCAGTGATGGAGAAGAACAAGCTGCAAAGAAGCATGCGCCTCCTAAAACTGAAAAAACGGAAAAAACACCCACCAAAAGCAAGATGGAGCAGATCTTTGGGTTCAAAAAGGAGGACCTGACCTCCTGGCAGAGCCTGGTGACCCTCCTGAACCGCCCCACCGACCCTGCATCTCTGGGCATCTTCCGCTGCTTGTTTGGTAAATTTATGCAGTTCACTCATTCAGGCTATCTTAAACCTTGTTGAAGATAGTACTACCTGGTTCATGATGTGTCTTTTAAACAGGGTTGCTGATGGCTATTGACATCACACAGGAACGTGGGCTCAGTCACCTCGACTACAAGTACCTGGACGGGGCTCCTGTGTGTCGATTCCCCCTCTTCAATTTCTTACAGCCACTGCCGATGGACTGGATGTACTTGGTGTACATGGTGATGTTCTTCGGTGGGTCGCGCTCCTTGTTTTATGGTAGAGATTGCAAGTTAAAAGGCTCACACTAATGGCAAGTTATTTTAACATTTAGGGGCCAGACTGGAAATGTAATGCAAATGTCAACAATTCAGTTTTTCCTAGTCAAACAGAACATTTCAGATACCCACACTGCTTAGTTTCCTTGAACAAATGACTTCAGTTTTACCATTCATTTGCACATGAGTTCTCAGATATCATCAGATACCTGTTATGAGAATTAATAACTGTAAATGCAAATGTCCTCAATTCATGCTGCAAATTTCTGCAACTGAATTATGACTAGTATCAGCTCCAGTTTCAGGTATAAAAGTTGACAAGTCATAATTCTAGTTTAAGATACCTTTAATTCCCCTCAATATAAAATATCTATATTGTCCTTTGTGGCCATCAAATTATGTATTAGATATCTACTTATGTGAATACAGGTATCACATCACTGTTTGCAGAGGCTTGATTAACAAAGGGACCCCCACCTCTTTTTGCATCTGAGCGGATGCAGTCATTTTATAGGAGATAGTCTCTGCTGGGGTGCTTGACTAGTAAAGAAGAAAGCACTTAGGCCAGTCCTGTAATTTATGTTTTGCCTCGAACTAAACAACTACTGCAAGAGTCTCACTAAGATATAAGACATGTAATGCAAATGCAGCACTCACTGGGCAACAACAAAATAACAATAAACCTGAGAAAATCAATACTGATTAAAAAAATCATTAGGAACTATAAAACTTAGTACTTACCTAAATGGATACACCAGCCTGAGTATACAACTAATTATATATACTTATATTTTCAGGATGGATATTCAGAACTATTTGCTTCCTAATAATAAAACTGGCTAAGTTGTACACAACACTGTTTGTTTTGTATGTGGTAAGTAAGTGATTGTACATATTTGTCACATACAACATATAACTTTATTATATCGTTAAAACAATGTACTTTTTAATGCAATACAATATTCTGTTAGAAAAAAATTATGTGTTCATGTCCAATTTCTTTTTAAATTTGTACAGTATATAAATTTGAAGGACTTTATCTTAAAGTATGTTAACCTTAAAAACCTCCAAGTAACTTTTTTATTTTTTAGTAATGTATCGTACATAGATGTTATTGCTTTTCTACTAGGCACTGCATTTCTTACTTATGTCATTTTTTCTGAGCAACATCAGGCAAAGGAATTTATTTTGGGATTAATAAGGTTTTATCTCATCTCTTATCCTCATATTTAAATTATTCTCTGAAAATGTGTAATGTTAATCTTCTCTTTTCTCCATTGGAAAACACTTAAGGTCAGCGTCTGTTGTTTTAAACGTGCTTTGTAAATAATGATGATTTGACTTGACTTTTATTGATTCTTTATTTTGTGGCAAGATGAATCACAATAATAGCTTTTTGCACGTCTTTAAAATGTATTGATTTCCCCACGGTAAAATTACAAGTTTTTGTATTGCTTCTTCATAATGTGGGGTGACATCATTGGCTCAAACTAGTGAAGGCTGAGATATCCTTACTTTTAGCGCTACATAACAGTGAAACTCCAAAAATGCTATACTATCTTTTACTTATACCCTCTTTTTCTGGTAAATACTCGCCTCTGTGAAGCTCTCCAAACCAAACCACAGTTTGTAAAGCAGCCTTTCCATTTAAAATGTCTCTCCAGTATCAGACATATCACTGTGATGTCATCAGGGTTTATTTTCTCTACTTTTCTACTTGACAAAACTCCTATAGATTCATAGAAGATATTATCTGAATGTTTTCACAGACTGTGGACTTCTCATAGACTACTTAAGAGATATTTATGTCTAAATAAACTGTTCAACAGTAACAGAAACTCTTCTTATCGTTAACTGAAGTTGTGCGTTTATGTTTCTAATCCAAGGCGCCTTGGGGATCATGCTCGGCTTTCTCTACCGCCTCTCGTGCCTCATGTTCATCTCGGCCTACTGGTACATCTTCTTTCTGGACAAAACCGCCTGGAACAACCACTCGTACCTGTACGGCCTCATCGGATTTCAGCTCACACTCATGGACGGCAACAGATACTGGTGAGATGATGTTTACTGGTGTAGCTGTTTGTCTGTGTGCTTGTGTGTTTCTTCCATTTATGCCTGTGTTTGTGTGTTTGCAGGTCTATCGATGGATTGCGAAGACCTTCTATAAGAAACGCTCATGTGCCTCTGTGGAATTACACATTGCTGAGGATACAGGTTTGTGTACCAGTTTTGTTTTTTTGTCAAATATATAATGCGTATTTTTAGCTTTTGAGAAATGAATGAACACGTTGTGGAAGCAGGTGATCTAAAGATGTCTGTGTTTGATGTTCTTTAAAGATATTTATAGTTTACTTCATCGCTGGGGTCAAGAAGTTGGATGCAGATTGGGTGGAGGGATACTCCATGTCATATCTGGCACACCACTGGCTCTTTGATCCTTTCAAGTAAGTATTATTTAGCTACTTTTAATCCCTGACTGTTAGATCTCTCTCTGATCAATCTGTACCTTTTTTCAGAGTTATTCTTCCGGTGGACTTAGTGAGTCTGCTGGTGGTGCACGGAGGAGGTCTTATGCTGGATCTGTCTGCTGGCTATCTGCTGTTTTTTGATGTAACGCGGCCTTATGCATTTTTCTTCGTCTCCTACTTCCACTGTATGAACTCTCAGCTCTTCAGCATCGGTAAGTCTGTTGCTTTGCTTTATTAAAACATCCTCCTTGTTGCCAGGAATACTTTTAATCCTACCATTAATTTATGTGTTGTCATTTTTACCTTAATCTTATTGAATGATTATCCTCCTCAGGGATGTTCTCCTACACAATGTTGGCCACCAGCCCTCTCTTCTGCTACGCTGATTGGCCGAGAAGATTCTTTGGCCATTTCCCATCATTCCTGAAGTCAGTCCTGCCTTTCACCTCACCGGAGTCTCAGACCAGCACCTCCTGTGTTTATCCTGAGAACCAAAGCACCAGCAGTGAGCGACAGGAGACCCCAGCTGTGGCCAAAGTTTCCAAACTGAGATTTAAACACAAGCTGCGAGCCTTTTTTACGATTGTCTACATCATTGAGCAGTTATTCTTGCCATACTCCCACTTCATCACTAAGGTACAGTACATCTTCACTATTTCTGTATAAAGCGCTTCATAACACACATAGCACCATTTAAAAAATTGTGGGTAGTGGCACACACTTCTTTCACTATTTCTCTGAACAGAGATCTTTTGTTTGAAAGGATTGTGAGCAAAAAGCTTTTAAGCCTTCTCTGAGTCACCTATTGGGAGTAATAGTTGCTCAATCAGAGTCAAAAGTCATGTGTCCACAGCAAACAGCAGCTCAGACTGGTGCTGTCAGCGGATTTTTTTAGATACTAAATCATTTGGTCTCTGATAGCCTGAACACACATTGTAATGTGGCTCATTGTAAATTTAAAGTGGGGAAATGTGATGTTTTTTAGGCATTGAATGATCTTGATATTTTGTTCTTGTCCAGGGTTACAACAACTGGACAAACGGCTTGTACGGCTACTCGTGGGACATGATGGTTCACTCTCGCAGCCATCAGCATGTGAAGATCACCTACAAAGATGGAAAAACTGGTGAAATCGGATATTTAAACCCAGGGGTGAGTTACAGGGAGTATCTGAGCTACACATTGAGGGGACAATTCAGTTTTTCTGAAATGAGATTATATGAAATACTTATTAAAACTCCTGAGATTAAATTAACCAAAAGGTGATGTTGGGAAAAAAGACTTCACTTATTTCTTATCACTGTAATCACTACAATAGGACTTGACCTTTTTAGATTGGGATTTTAGTTCAGACGATTTCTAAATAAATGAACAACAATCCTGTCTGTGTACTGTAGGTTTTCACACAGAGCAAACGCTGGAAAGACCATGGAGACATGCTGAAGCAGTACGCTACATGCCTCCATCAGTTCCTGCCGCGTTACAACATCTCTGATCCTGAAATCTACTTTGACATCTGGGTGTCCATCAATGAACGCTTCCAGCAAAGGTACCAGAGGCTTTTGCTTCAGTTGGAGATCAAAATGAAGTAATAGTAAGAGTGTAAGTCCTAAATTTGCTCTTCTCTAAGGATTTTCGATCCTCGCGTGGACATTGTGAGAGCTGAATGGTCACCTTTCAAATCGAATCCATGGCTGATGCCTCTGCTGGTGGATCTCTCACCTTGGAGGACCAAGTTCCAGGAGATTGAGGGCAGTTTGGACAATCAGACTGAGATCGTCTTTATTGCTGATTTCCCAGGTTAGAAATGACTCCTTGTCCTCCTTTTCTTTGAAGGAAAAGTATAGTTATGTAGTTTGTTTGTGGTCCGTTTATTCTTGTTAATCCTTGGTGCTTCAGGGGCTGCATCTGTGCTAACCGACAGTATGTCACCTTTTAGGTCTCCACTTGGAGAACTTTGTGAGTGAAGATCTGGGAAACACCAGCATCCATGTGCTGCAGGGCCAAGTGAACGTTGAGGTATTGGAGGAGAAAAAGAACCACACTCTGCAGCCTGGTGAACAGATAAAGGTACAGGAACACACTGTCATCATCGCTACTAATGTCTGGCTGTTTTAGACTTGACACACTTTAGTATTTACCTTGATGTGAATGTGTGTAGGTACCTGCTGGGGCTTATCATAAGGTCTACACAGTGTCCGAGGGTCCCTCCTGCTACATGTACATCTATGTGAACACCACAGAGGCGGTGCTGCAGGAGAACTTCACCAAACTGTTTGAGCTCCAGGAGCGGGTTCGCAACGGAACAGGTGAAAATGTGTGCATGTTGACAGGCAGTTAACATCATGAGGGTAGAGCATAGTGAAAAATGCAAACTTAAGAGGTACTTACAAGGGTACTTCAAAAAGTTCTCAGCCTCACCCAGAAACAAGGGGCATTACTCCCACTTGGGGCATAACTGTATATTATAAAGCCTTATATGACTGACCACAAAAACTCACCATAGCTAAATGTGGCTTTGAACTGTTGCCTCGTGCACCTTACTCACCCAACCTCCACCGTCTGACTTCTATCTGTTTCCCAAACTGAAAACCTACCCATGTGGTTGTTGCCATTGTCAGAGTAATAACGAGGTCATGGATGCTGTTTAGGAGTATCTGGAGGTTCAGGATGTGACCTTAATCTGTGAAGGGACAGTGAAGCTTGAACATCAGTGGACTAAGTGCAATGAAGTTAAAGGAGACTATGTTGAAAAATAATGCAAGAACAGTCTTTATCCTGTAACGTTTCTTGATGAGGCCGAGAACTTTTTGAAGTACCCCCGTATGTGAAAGCATTTCAAGGTCTATGAGTATTTAAAGATACTTGGAAAAAATAATGAGGATTTTTTTTTTCAATTCACCTCCTTAAACAAGCACCAGTTCTCTAGCTACACTTTTCTAGTCTTTCAAAGTACTTGGCAGGCAGATTTTCCAAACCATGTTGAAGAAGTTTTTCTGTGGACTCAGTCGGTCTTGATGCTTTCTCTTTGTGAAATGCCAGACTGACTGTCATTATGTTGAGATCAGAGCTCTGTGGAGGCCATCCCATCTGTTGTAGGACCTCTAGTTCTTCATGCTATCAAACATAGCTCTAGTTTTAGGTGTTTTGGTTCATGGTCATGCTACAGAATAAATTTTTGACTGGCCTGATGCCTTGCTGATGGTCTTCCATGACACATCTAAATCTAAACGTCAAAAGCATCTTTGCACAGTACTGGATGTCAGTGAAAATCAGCTCCCACTCAGTGTGCTAACTTTGCTTAAAAGCTGGAGAAATTTCCTCAGATGTTAACTAGTCTGTCTCGTCCCACAGAAACCGAGCCTCTCCCTCCTGAGCTGCAGCCTCTAATGGCTGCAGAGGACGGTGAAGAGTCTGAGGTCAACGCCACCGACCCGATTGTGCGTCTGTTTCTGAAGAGGCAGCGCCGCATGAAGGAGGTGAAGAAGCGCAGGGAGGCTGGCGTGTTGGAGCGGCTGGAACGGTTTGCTGTGAAAAAGTATTATACGATACGGAGAGGGTAAGTGTTGGACCCTCTAACAGCACAATAACATGCCAGCTGTTGATGCATTAAAGTGCATGTAAATGTACTGTATCTCATTAACACTGTCTCCTTGCTTTTAGCTTCTTGATGACAGCCATTGCAATGAGAAACCTGGCGGTGGGGCTCCCTCCGCTGGAGCAGCTGACGAGGGAAGTCGCCTTCGCCAACATGAAAGGACCTCAGGCTGAGGCCAACCAAGATGAGCGGCTCAAGGACGAAGTGGGTCACGGAGAACTTTAAAGCCGCTGCAACCAAAGATTCTTCGGTACTGATGAATTTCCTGCAGGTGCTGGATCACACATTCCAGACTAATGTGTGTGTTATTACTACTGGACTGTTACTGCTCCGGGACATCGCTGCCCAGACATCAAAGGATTTTAAATTTTCTATGCTTCTGAAATATTTTGCCATTCCAGATTATTTCCAAATGTAAAGTCAGTATTTTGTTATAGATTTTGTTGAAGAGTTTATTACAGAAGTTTGTGTTACAGCTGCAGCAGAAGACTGTATGCTAACTGACTACATGTAGTTATGGCTTGGTGATATGATCGAACAGCATTTCATAATGAAAACTAAAAATAAGTGCTTTATAAATAAGTGACAGCTGCAAGGCATCATGAGATCTGCTCGAAGACTATATTATAAATAAGCTAAACTATTAATGCTGCTTCGTCTTGAATGAGGATTCAGATTAGGGGGAAGCTTGTGACTGAATGAAGAAGGGTTTTATGTTTCAAGGGGACAGATTTCAGTTAACAGGATAATTGTGTTTGATAACTCCTCTTTCTGTCGGTTCATTTTGAGTTCATATCCCATCTGTAATTATGTAGAATAATTCTGGCCAAATTGCCAGAAGCCACGTTTACACGATATGTGAAAATTTACTGATTTCAAGTTCTACTGTTGTGATTTTTAAGCTACAATGTGAGAAACAAACTGACAATATAATACACAACAACTGTTAGCTTGTGTTTCTGCACCCTTTTCTAGTCATTTTTTCTAATAAAGGCTTATGATGTCAGTAAATTTGATGTTAACTTAATTATATCAACTCTAACGAGGTTTGAGGAAATAATGATCTTTATTAGTGTCAGTATTTTACATAACATCCATCTCAAAGTGCTACAGTAGGATTCCAGTGTTCACTTTAGGTTGGCATTATGGCACAGGAATGACACTTTTCACAATATTACTCTATATAAATTCACATACATCTACGACATGGATTTCTAGGAAATGATTCGTTTTGTTAAAACATAAAATCATGATCTCTTTAGTTGAGGTTCATTATTCAGGATTCATTTCACTCAAATATACAAATGTGTAGTGGAGGTCCAGTCACATGAGAAAGCTCTAAAAGGCAGACAAGCTGTTGGGGCATTGAGCGACAATAAATTTACAACAGCTACAAGTTATTTAGAGCATTAAGAAGTTGAGATGTTTTGTAGTTTCACAGACAGAAATTCAAAGAACTAGAGCCCGACTGATGCATACGCTTGATGCTCACCTATCACAAATCTACTAGTATCAACGCATATGATGTCTGACATGTTTGTTTTTCAGAACAAAATACAGGAAAAGATGCTTGGGGTCTTTTCAAAACAGTGGCATCACACAATAGTTTGTCCGGAAGAGCAGCTCTGACTCCAGCGTATTCTGCAGCACATGTAGCAGATCAGGCATCACAGCTGAGCAGATGAGGATGTGGAGTCAAGCGGTGTCTTCACAGTAAAATTTTAAGTAGTCTGTGTAATACATTGTTAGAAATTTAAACAATGACCTCATCATTTTCCCTTTTCATTATTACTAACATACATACACCGATCAGCCACAACATTATGACCACTGACACGTGAAGTGAATAACATTGATCATATTGGTACTATGTGGTGTTCTGATGGAAAACCCTGGATTTTGGCACCAATGTTGATGAGACTTACACATCCAAATAAATATTGTCCCACAACAAGCACACTCCCTCATTCAAATGGAAATCCCAAATGTCACTGGTCTACCCCCACAGGAAAATGCACCCCACCACATGGAAAAAAACATCCAACAATCAGGAACATGTTGAGGAACATGACAATGGTCCAACATGTTGATCTGACCTCCAAACTTCCTACACCCCATTCTGATCAAGCATCAACAGGATGCAGTGGAACAAGTTAGATTGACAGAGGCCCCACTGCACAAGCCAGAGCACCCAAAGGATCCAGTGCCAACGTCCTGGTTCCAGACCCCATAGGACACCCTGAGAGGTCCTCTTGTCCATGCCCAGTGGTTCAGAGCATTTTTGACCACATAAGGGGGACCAACACAATATTAGGCAGGTGGTCATAATGTTATGTCTGATCAGTGTATATAATATAAGAATACTTTTAATAATTTTAGCGACTGGTCGGGCTCTACAAGAAACCACATAAAGACCGTTTGTGTTTCGTTCCATATTGCACGATATGCTACTGGCTGTAAATGTCATTCTATGTATTCTCAGTTAATAAGAGAGAGAGAAAAAAACTCTTTGCATCCCTTTACATGATCGGTGACTGTGTCTCTAATCACCACAACTTCACAACTGGCCTTCTGTTTTGTTTAAATTCAACATTATCATGTTTAGTGTTAGATGCTGGTCTTTTCTGAGTGTTATCAGAACACAAAGCAACACCATCCTCATGTTCATGCACACTAAAGCATTCAAGTGAAAACCTACTTGCACCTACAGTGTCTGAAGCCAGTGTCTGTTAGATTTAGGGCAGTTAAACAGGATTTTGTCAGCTGAAGACTTAAATCTAATGATTGATTCAGGGATTTATTTCTTGAGTTGACACTGTTTTGCATAACCTACAATCAGGTTTAGATGACGTGTGTGTAGTGTTGGATGACAATAGCAGATCAAGCTCTGTATTAATTATAACCGGGTCTCCTTAAATGCTCATATCTCACTGAAACTATGAATAAGAAAAGGAGAAGCTCCCTGGGTTTACAGTAATCCTCTGTAACTGCTCTGTCAGCGTCTGATTCCCACAACTCAGATGACACCCACTTCCAGCTAAGCACGTCTTTCTTCACTCAGAGGTTGTGCCACATGTCTTTCTGTTTCTTTTTTTCAAAGTGGCTTTTTGCCTCCAAAATGTAGAGTTCATCACCTCCTCACCGAGCTGCCCCTCCTGCAGAACTCCCTTTCAGCCCTGCAGCACTTCTTCAGACGTCTCTTGCTCCACCAAAGAGGTCCACATCACTGCCACAGTCTATTTATAAAGCTCAGATCACTTCCACCCTAACATGTGGCACGTAGCTGTCAACTGCAGCAAAATGCACACAAACACTCTCTTGAAAAATTTGCCCGCTACTCTCCCTCCCTTGGCTCCACTCAGCAGCTCAAAACAAATAAAATCAAAACCACATCACTGGCGCTACAAAGGGAGTGGCAGCTCAGTGTTTGCAGGCCGGGATGATCCATCCAGCTCCACATTTCAGGCCTGGACTTTGTCCAAACAGGTCAGAAATGCTCCTCTGTCTCTGGCAAACTAACCTTCAGTCCAGCTGCTATCAGCATTTCTTATCTGGTTCCCCAAAGTGGGAAAACCTTTTAGTCTCCCCTACATTGATGAGCGCCTTGTTTGTGTTTCCAGTCGATCCTGTATGTTTATTTCACTCACTACTTTAAATAAAGTGTGTTAAGCTTTATCATTCCTGAAATTCTTCTTAAAGATTCTTTAATTATTTTGATCTTTATGTCACTAAAAACCTACGTTAACTTGTCAAAGTGTTTCACATGTAGTTTAAGTTTATAGCTTATATGTGAAAGTTAGTGATCACAGAGACTAAGGATGATTTAGTGTTCAGTGGGGATTTCTTTTTTGAGATCAGGTGCCCTGCTTTCTTTCTTTTTTTTTTGTTAAATGCTTTGGGAAATGAAAATGAGGCTCAGTCTATGTTAACATGTTACGTTCTTCCTGACGCACACTGAAAATGGTGCAAAAATATGAAGTTCGCAGTGACTCCCCCTCAGATTCAGCTCTACCTCGGCTGAAGATCTGGATAGAAAACTCCGTGTACCACACCTTCGATCACAACATTGGAAAATGAATCTGAAAGTAAAGAAGAAAATATGTTTTGAATTAAGAGGTGAGGTGATAAAATATCAATATAATAGTTTAACAGACTGTCCTATTTGAATGATTGTGTTTTAAATGCAGAATAAATGGATTTATTATGCAGAAGTAACCTGAACGCACCATTTGCAGATGGCAGCAGGTAGGGGTCCCTCAGAAACAACATGACTGGCTGGTGTGAAAGTTTACTGAAAAGAGTCCAAGAAGCAGAAGTCAGATGGTTTTGTGGGCAGCACATAGTTGAAGAAAACGGTGGCATCACTGAAATGCAGAGTAAAGTTCAAGTGCAGAGCAAACAGTGACTAAAGGTTTCACTGGTTAAAGTACAAAACGGGAACGTGAGCCGCAACAGGAACAAAATGACTCACCTCGATTCCTCTGATTCTGTGTCAAATGACCTTAGACAGGAGAAAAAAACAACAGAGTCAATGCTCCACTAGGCTGGGAACAAACTGTCTCACAAACAAAAAAAAAAAGCCACAAATTGGCCTTTTATTTCATCGAAAACCTGCAGTTTCAACTCACCCACAGCTTTCTGTTTTTGGCACTGAAGGAAAATGGCGGATATTCAGGAAATCCAGGAATATCTTTGGAAGAACCTCATTTTCCATAATTATAGTCTAACAAAGAAGCAAAATTCAGTGAGAGGCAGAACTGGAGCGCTCTGAATGACCTTCTTCTAGGGAGTCTGTTTATCCTCCCTACATCTGTACTAGGGTTTATGTGTTTACTTTGAATTAGACAGCATTTGTATTTGGTGAAAGCAGAAAAACCAACAGACTTAATAAAAAGCGAATAAAAAAGCACCTGCAGGTAGAGCTCCAGGCCGTGCCTCCGCTGCTCCAGGACTTTGGGAACCCAGTTTCTGACATGTTTGGAGGGGATTTCAGGTGGCTTTATGCTCTTCTTCAGCTGTAGGGATTTAAAATGTTTAATATAGTGTGGTCCCAAATAAACTTCCACAAGGTTCATCAGGTTTATGTCGCATAAATTAGTATTTGAAGCAAAGAAAAACAGATTTAACAGGCATTTTCTCCCAAAACAAACATAGTTACTTGAGAAAGGAGGAATATATCCCTCTAAATGGCAGCAAAAAAGTGTTTGCCCAAGTCCAGACTGTCAAACTGAAGCATGTCCATAATTAATATAATGAACTATATGTGTGGTTACTCTGCTTGGAAGAAATGACGCCATACGTATATCTAAAATGACTGTAAAACTTCTAAGTAACAAGCTGCATCAAAAACAGCAATGACAAGTGACATGAACTCAGAATAAAAGGTAAAATCTTCTCAAAGAGGCTCCAAAAAATGAAAAAAACAACAACACACAATCCTCTACAGGTGGGTCAAAAAGTAGAAAGACCAGCAGCAGGTTGGATAACTGTGAGTAAAAATCAAGAAAAACCGGTGATAACAGCATCAAAGGGTCGCCTCAGAGGATTACCACATGCATTTAAGTTCACAGACTATTCTCAACATGATCAATGAGCATGAGTGCAGAAGAAGAACAGCCATGCCTAAATTTGCTAAAGAAAATTAACAAAAAGACAGCAGCGTTTGGAGACGTGTCACTGGAGTCCATATAGACCTGACAGCAGTAAACCTGTGTGGAGAAAACCAGGTGAGGAACTTCAGTCAAACTGCACCAAAGTAAAGTAAAGAGGTGGGAATGTCAGCGTCTGGGGCTGTTTGTTTTTGTATCATGAAATGTGAAGTGTGCATAGGAACTTTGGATACAAACTTAACAAAATCAGCCAAAAACGTTTCTTTTTTTTAGTCCAGATCCAAAAGTATACCATCCGCCTGCTCACAGAATAATTTGCCCAGAAGGAAATCAAAGTCTCGATCCTCCTTCCCAGAGCTCTGACCTACATCCCACAGAGCACCTAGGGAGAAAAAATGTGAACTCGTCTACAAAATAAAAGCTGAAGTTTAATAAAAAAAACAACTGGTGAACTGTAAATCTACCATTTTATTATTTAAAACCTTTTTAAAACCCTTTTTTGTGAGATTGAGCTATTTGCCCCCCTTAGCTACCAGTCTACTAAACGACCAAATTCATTTCAGTTGGGCTCAGTTTCACCAGCCACACCATGATTACTGCCAGGCTTTTAATATAATTTAAAAACAGCATTTTGTGTTCTGTGGGTCATCTATGTGTAATATTCAGTAAACATGAATATTGGTTTGATGATCTGGAACATTTAAATGTGACAAAACGGGTACGACACGTTAAATACAGTAATAGGAAATACAGGCTTAATGCCATCCCATCCTACTGTGGTGTTAAAGCATCCTAACTTTAACCAATAAGCATTTTAAAACTACCTGCTGTTTTGCTGCTTTAAAACAAAAAGTGTGAAAATAATGAGCAGAACAGAAAGAGGAACTCATCTGTAAACCTGAAACCCCAAACAAACCAGTGTGGCGAACACGGTTAACCACCATGAAGCAAACTAATGATTTATTCTTGTTGTAATTTCCTGAACATGACTAAACGCTTTCTGAACAGGTATTCCAAAACACCATCTAAATAAATAAAATATATACAACTAGGGCTGTAACTAGTGGCTACTAGGGTTCAACAATTAATCGAAAATCTCACTTTGAAGCAACGCAATGAGCAAAGGATAGATAAAATATACTTTATGCAGCATGTCTAACCCAGAGATGGTTTTACAAATTCATGCCATCCTCCTTGTGTGACACTTTAATGGCATTTGAACAATGAAATAACAAAAAGGTTTTACATTTATTACACAGTGAATACTGAACTGAAAAAAAGGATCAGAAAAATCACAGTCGGATATTTTCAGCCCTGCTATCTACTTTTATTATTTAAAGATTGTTTCACTGAAAAATGTTGTTAGAAAAATGTCAGTCTAGCATCCAGAACCTGAAGTGCAGATGTCAAACTGCCTTTTAATGTCTGAGGAAAATGGATCAAGTTTAAAATGACGTTTACATCCCCACAGAGAAGAAGCTGGATATTCAGAGGTCTGACCTAAACATTTTATCACACAGACATTGAATAATTAATTACACTGCAACTCAAACTTCAGAGAAAAAAAACACTGAATATGTGTGAAAATATTTGGTTTCCACATAAAAACAGTTAAAGACTTGAACACTATGAACTCGGAAGAAAGAAGGACTCTGCCAGCAATCAATAAAAGATGATAAAATCAGGCGACAACACCTCACCATTTTATGCAAAGCGTGGAATTCGCTGTAGCGCTTCTCGACGGTGTGCTGTCTGCCGTTCATCAGCACGTCAATTTTAAAGACCTGGAAGAAAGAACGAAGCTCATTAGCGCTCAGCTCTGTCAGCAATAAAACTCAGTCGCACTTTTTTTGTCCCCAGTCTTTCGGTGCTGAACTTTCTTTGCTGTCTGCGGTCATCTGTCTGCCCTCACGTACTCGCTTGCGTGTCTTACTGTGGTTTTGCTTTTACTGTGTCAGACAGATTTATGTATTTTATATACCATGCATGTTTTTAATGTCTGTGGGTGATTTAGTGTCGGACAATGCAGCACAATGTGGACTTGTTTAGTCTAAATCCCTATAATTCTCTCACTATACTGCATTTTATTGGCAATATAGTATAGGAGTGTCCTGAATGTTGCTCTGAATATTCTTTATTTGCATGTATATATAGAAATTATCTCACTGTCCCTGTTAAATAAACTGTAAAAGGAGCCTGACAGGACCCTCTCAGCTCCTCTGACCACATATTCAGCATGTGACAGCCGATCTCTCACTGAACGTCCATGTCAGCTAGTTTCCCAGAGGAAACATCTGGCCGCCACTGTGGTCGTAAAAAAAAAACTGTCAGCTTTACTGTTATCATCCCTCCACAGACTGCCTTCTACTTCCCTCCCTCAGCTGGATTCTTCCGTTAAAAGCGTCACATTCACACCTCACTGTTCTTGCCAGCATTATGTTGAGGAGGAAGTTCGCTATGAATGACGCTGTTAATGCAACTCTGGACGGGAAACGTACAGACAAGCAGCGAGACAGACGTTGCAATGATGAGCAAATCCTGGAAAGACTCAATGAGCTCGAAATGAGTAAAATAGTGGTGGTTGCTTCTGTGTGGACACCTGAGCGTTGCAACCCTGTGATTATTGAACATCTAATTCTGAAACCAACGCCAGTTCTCTTTAAAATGTCACAAATTGTGAAAAATGTCAAGCAGTGTTTCCCAAAGCCCAAGATGACATCGTCAAATGTCTTGTTTCAGGAACAGCTCAGAAATGCTCAGTTTACCGACACAGAGGAGGAAAGAACCGAGAAAATATTCACATTTCAGAAGCTAGAATCAGAAAATTTAGACTTATTTTCATAAAAAATGCCTCAGACTGATTAATCGATGATCAAAATGATGAACTTAATAGTTGACGAGTGCAGACTGGGGCCCCATCAGTGGGTCCCAGGATAAAATGTAGGGGTCACAAGACGATACAATCAGAAGAAAAAGGGAAAAAATGTTGATATCGTCTGACTTTGGTCTGATTTTCTGCATTTTTCTTGTGATTGCATGATGAATACAGAAATAATGGTTTCCAACGTGGACTGGGGATCCCTCAGCAGGTCCCGAGGTTAAACATAGGAGTCATAAGATGATTAAAAGTAAGGGAAAAGAAAAACGATTATTTCTTGCACACAGTTTGATAAGAAAACTGATACCACTGTCATATGTGGACACTGATAGCAGCCAGTTAGCTTAGCTTAGCAAAGAGAATGCAAGCAAGCAAGACTTTTGCATTACTGGAAGTGTTTTCAAATAATATGTTATACTTTTACATGCAAAAGAAAACATTTTAAGGATGAAGACCAAGTTGTTGTCATTTGTTTTGTCTCTTTAGTACCATTTTGCATGCATGTGGAGGGTTTTGTTGTCTCTTTTGTGTCATTTTGTGACTTTCTGGTGTTTCTGGGATAGTTTAAGTCTGTGTGGTGTTATTATTAGGTAGGTAGGCACTTCATTGATCCTGTGGGAAATTCAAATAACCAGCAGGTTATTAAACACAGAGAATATACAGAAATAACAGCAGAGCATACAGAGGAGGGATATAACAAAATACAAAGGCATAATTTTGTACAGAATGTATATACTAAAGCTAAAAACTCTGTAGATGGTATGCAAGTAGGTATTATTATATTATATTATTATCAACAATAATAACAAACATCACTATGGTGCAGCATCAATGCATTGAAACCTGTGTTATGAGTATTTTGTACATCTAGAAAGTCTTTGTACATGAACACTGTTTTTCTTCATACACCATAATATGTGGAATATCAGCGTTTCCTACTTACAGATGAATCAGTATGGTCCTACATATAGAGCCATATCACAACTCAGTGGAATACATATAGAATAATCTGTACAGCATCAACAATACTTGTATATTTCTATGTATATTTCTTGTTTTGATGTCTCTACATTTTTCCTCTTTGCTGTTGTAACACTGCATTTTTCCCCACGGTAGCATTAATAAAGGATTGCCTTACATAAATTAACTTAATATGCTTTTATATGTGGAAGCACAGTTTAACCTGAAGTGATTTAAAGCTTCAGAGCATCTTATAAAGCTGTATTTAGGTGTATTTTGACTTACAGGATCTGCTGCTCTCAGTGTTGTTTACATGTCCCTCAGTTCATTTAACGACGTAAACACAGAAAGAGTGAAAACGACAGAGACAGTTTAAAATACTACCGGCAACGCTGTTAAATTCAACATAAACAGACGTGAGGTGACATTAAAAAGTGATGACAGCAGCAGACAGACAGACAGGACCGGCGGCTCACCGTGAATCCTTTCTCCATCGGGTTGTTCTCGGAGCGGAACGACGGAATCCAAACTCTCACCGGATGCATGTTGGGTTTTAATAAAGGTGCAGGTTAAAACAGGTAATATTCAATCCTCTGACCGACACAAACACACACACGGACCCACGCACACACACAAACACACTGCTGGTGCTTTACTCCAGTTTCGTCTGACAGCCTGATAAAAATCACTGGAGTCAAACAGGATGAGCGAAGTGTGAGTGGAGCCCCCTGCCGGACAGGAGGGCTACTGCAACACAGCAAACTGAAAGATTTAGCCCATTCAAACTGTATTTATTGTCTTTTTTGTGTAAATATAACATCACACAGTACATACAAACCTCCACACCACATACAGCAAAATAACTGAAGGAACTATTTTAGTATTTGAAGCACACTTATGTAGTTATAAGCCGACTAGTGGTGCCATTTTTATGTGTTTTCCAATGTGTTTGGTGCTGTTTTGTATCGCTTGGCTTTGGTTTTATGTTTTTACGTTCATTTTGTATCACTTTGATGTCATTGTGTGTCTTTTTGAGCGTAGTGTTGCATGTATTTGAGGTGGTTTTGCATTTCTTTCCAGTAACTTAGCGATGTTTCATACACCGATCAACCACAACATAATGACCACTGACAGGTGAAGTGAATAACATTGATCATATTGCTACTATGTGGTGTTCTGCTGGAAAACCTTGGATTTTGACATCTGTGTTGATCAGACTTAGACACCCAAATAAACATTGTCCCACAACAAGCACACTCCCTCATGCAAATGGAAATCCCAAATGTCACTGGCCTACCCCCTGCAGGAAAATACACCCCACCACATAAAAAAATATCAAACAATCAGGAACATGTTGAGGAACATGACAATGGCCCAACATGTTGATTTGACCTCCAAACTTCCTACACCCCATTCTGATCAAGCATCAACAGGATGCAGTGGAACAAGTTTGATTGACAGAGGCCCCACTGCACAAGCCAGAGCACCCAAAGGATCCACTGCCAACATCCTGGTTCCAGACCCCTTAGGACACCCTGAGAGGTCCTCTTGTCCATGTCCAATGGTTCAGAGCATTTTTGAGCACATAAGGGGAACCAACACAATATTGGGCAGGTGGTCATAATGTTATGTCTGATCTGTGTATCTCTTGGGCGTGGTTTTGTATGTCTTTGGAGTTGTTTTGTGTGTCTGTATTCATTTTAATGTCTCTTTGGTGTCATTTTGCATGTGCTTGGGGTGGTTTTCTAATCTTTTTAGTGTCTCTTTGTTTGTCTATAGGTTGGTTTGTCGTCATTTTTGTGCGTCTTTGGTGTCCTTTTATTTGCCTTTGGGGGGAGTTCAGGTCTTACTGGATATTTTTTGTCTGTCTTAGTTGATGTTGTGTTACTTTAAAGTTATTTAATTTTACATGTGTCTGTGGTGCTTTGCATCTCTGGTCATTTTGTATCTCTTTGGTGTCCTTTGGTTAGTCTTTAGGGTTATTTCTGGTAGTTTTATTGTCTCTTTGGTGTTGTTTCACATATTTGTGGCAATTTTTTTGTCTATTTGGCATAATTTTGTGTCTCTCTGGTGTCCTTTTGTGTGTCTTTGGGGTAGTTTGGGTGTCTGTGGTCATTTTTTTTGTCTCTTTTGGGTCATCTTGCACGTATTTAATATGGTTTTGCATCTCAGGTCATTTTGTATCTTTTTTAAAAGTCCTTCTGTGTGTCTTTGGGGTCATATTGTGTCGTTTTAATGTGCTTTTCAATCTTTTTGGTACCTTTTTGTGTGTCGTTGGTGTAGTTTTGTCTGCCTTTTGGGAGATTCTGTGTTTTGAGGGATGCTTTGCATCTCTGGGGTTATTTATTTAGTTTCTTTGGTATCATTCTGGGTTTTTTGGATGGTTTGTGGTCTTTTTGTGTCTCTGTGGTATCTCTTTGTGTCTTTTTGCCTGATTTTTGAGTGGTTCTGTGTTTCTGTGGGTGGTTTTGCATGTCTGTGGTTGCTTTTTTTGTTCCTTTGGTGTCATTGTGTGCCTTTTATTTGTCTTTGGGGGAGTTTGAGTCTCTTTTTTGGTCTCTTTGAGGTCATTTTGTGTCTCTTTGGTGTTGTTTTGCATTTATTCACTTACTTTGGAGCCTGCCTCAAGTGGACATTGGAGGAACTGCAATTGGCTTCATTTTTAGTGCCAGAGGTTTGCTTCTTGCTTTTAACCTCATTTTAACCATTTATACATGGCAGAATTTTCTGTGTTATTTTTATGTTGTCCAAAGACAATAAGACAAACAAATATGTAAAAAAACAGCGGCAAAACAAGAAGACAGAAATCCCTACGAAATAATCAGTCTCAGCGATGATACAATATCACAAAGTTTTATTCAAGTAAATTTCATCAAAAGATTTTTAATAAAGAGAGTTTCATCTGTTAATATAAATATGACAAATACATTTTACCTTAAAAATACTGGTTCTGTTTTAAATTGTGATGCACTGGCTTAAACCTGCACTGTGGAGCTTTTGTCTCCCCCTTCTGGCAGTGAGAGGAATTACACAAACACTTGTGATTTATACCTTTTAAAGATTGTAATCACTCCCCTGACCTCTGAATTTGGATGTAACAGACGTTCATTTATCTGCTAAAGTCCCACACTCCGGCTTTAACACTGAGGGAAAGCTGATACATGTCTGTGTTTCTCCTAAACTTCATCGGTTTTATTCTTTAACTATCTTACAAGTGGCACGAAATGCAAACATACAGTACAATGCAATAGAAGTAAGAAATGGAAAGTACAGTAAAGAAAGGTTGAGATAAGAATACACTAGAAGGCTGCAAAAAGAATTCAACAAGCAAAGAAGAATTCAACATTATCTGGCGCTATAATATCACATGATTCCTACTTGTTTTGCTTCATCGTCTAAACTGGGATTATTTAAATTATAAAGTGAATGTATGTCCTACAAAATCTTCAGTTTTCATATGCAGTCCTCTTCATTGTCACTTCCACAGAGAGTCGCTGTGGATGACTGTCGTTTCTTAATATCTGAGAAAGTAAAGCATAAAAAGAGAAAGACGAGAATTAATGAGGAATATTAAAGAAACGCGTCACCTCAGATGTGACACTTACGTTGACATGTGACACCCCGACACGTAGGCATAGTTGCCGGTGTAGCGGACATCACAGCGCACATTGTTGTTGCTGTAGTCTGATTCTGGGACCTGATAGTACGGATTTACGCTGATCTGTGGACAACAAAAACACAAGAATCAAAGGCACAGCAGCAAAGAACAAAAAGCACAGACTCCGAGCAGTTTGAACACGATGTGATTCCAGAGAAATGCAACTCTGTCAGGGTGTTTTCGTGTCTCAGGAGGAAGTCGTCTGGTATTTCTGACAAACCTTGAGGATGTAGTTGCCAGGTTTCACATCTGTAATGTCAATCCACTGGCAGTCGATGTCTGCGTTGTAGGTATCATAGCATCCTGGGCTCAGGCCCTGCACATGGGACGGCATCCATACAAAACATCATAAAAACAAACTTCCTATTAAGCAACGTAAAGTTATTTTGCATACAGACCAGTACATGCAACTTTAGCAAGAATTTTAACATGTTAATACAGTACTGAAATTCAATGTTAAGAATAAAAGGATCAATAATTAAAACCATAACTGGGTTTCTGATATAACCAATGTCAACACAAAAGGTCAAAATGAAGAAAAATGGCAAGAGCCACGACGAAAAATGGATTCATGTGCGAAACAACTGACCACAGAAGTCAGACAGGTGGAATCATCTCAGTGGAGAAACAGGAAATCATTAAATCACCATCACCACTGGCTCACGCTAAAAGGAAATACTGGAGCTGTTCTCTCGAAGGCAGCTGCCTCAGTAACAGAACACTTGTTTTTTGTTAGCTCCACTCTCTTTTTTTAAGAACCAAAATCTCACACAAACAATACCTTCATTGAAATGTAACTCAGTGCAATGATTTGACTCATTTCAACCTGAACACACGGCGTATTTTAACTGAGGTTTGACGTCACTGCACTAAAAGAACTGATAAAGACTGACTGGGACACCTGAAGGTAACAGAGCCTCCGTTGATGTGTTTTTCCTATAATAATAGGTCAGATTGTGTGCTGTGTAAAGCTCCTGTTGCTGGAAATGTCATGAATATATGTGGAACATGTGCGTCACCCGATCAGCCTCTTGTCTTTTCGGTCATATAATGTAAAAATAAAGCAAGTACAAATGCAAAGCAGAGTGCAGGTACAGCTGCTGTTTCTCCAGAGAGTGCAGATCCTCATGGTTTGAAGCATCAAATGTGCAGCATATTATATTTTGGCCAGTTAGAGACATTTATTTACAGCTAGTAGGTAGATTCAGAATTACTCAGACTGTGTCGCTGTTCTCGCCAACAGCAGCTGATTTTTTTTCACCACACGAATGCAGCCAGAAGAAACTGTTACAACACAACACCGACATTTAATTTCCTAATAAAGCTGATGTGGTGAACTTGTTGGGAAACAGCTTCACGTCCAGCAGACGGAAATTAAATTAGCATTTATTTGGAGTGGTGTTTCTCACCACTTGATAATTCAAAGTCCTATATGTATTCTCTTTTTAACTCTGCTTCTGCCATTTTTAGCGCCTGTTTGCTGAAAATCGCTGCCTATTGATGCAGCTGAAGCAAAACAGTGAATCTATGGAGCAGAAAAGTCAGAATAATGAGCTGAAAGAAGCTGAAATGCTCAGTGGTGGTGACCCTACTTATTGCTACTATTGAATAAAGACATAAAAATGCCCCAAAACATAGTCTTTAAAAACATATATTGATAAGAGCAGCTTCAACTGACTGAGCCCCAAGAAGTTTCTAGACCTTTTTTTGCTTCCTGCACCTCTTTGGAAACACAACAACCCTGGCTAGAAGTAGAGAGAACTCAAAATGTGTTTTGTGCAGTATGACAGGGTTATGATACCATAAATCATAAAAAGACAAAGAAAATGAAGAGCTATTTTATTCTATTCTGAAAAAAAGAATAAAACTAAGTAGACTATTAATTTTACCCAAATTAGAAAGACTGACATCAACATGTACAACATTTTTCTCATGTTTCCTTGGGATTTACAAACACTGGAAAAAATGGGGGATCTACTTGTTTTCTCTAAGCTCTATGCAAACACAGCCTGCAGTTCAGCTGAAAAGTACATGAACTGGATGTAGCTGAGTCACTTATGGCTTCACGGTTTTATTTAAGAGTGCAGATTTTCTTTTGTTTGTTTGTATTTTGGCATTTTTTTTAAAAAATTACAAAGAAGTGACGTTGATGAAATATTACAATTTTAAATTTGGTTTCATCACACATCATTAGTTCAAGGACTGTCGGAAAAGTGAAAATCCAAATTCTTTCAGTTTTTACAGTCTTTGGATCAGATAAATAAAGATCATTTTGGGCTTTTTTTCTTATTGGTTCTGGGTTTTAGAGGGTTAAAGTCAGCAATAAGAACTGAAGAAACCTCTTGCATGAGAGCTGAAATGTCTTAAAGAACCTAAAAGAGAAGCCGAGTTGCTCTTTACTGAAGCTCCCAGGATTACCATGACCTGGATGACTGATAATCTACACAGGTAAAGTCAGTAACAACATCAACATTTGTGTTTTCAGCTCTGAGACCTGAGTATGTGAGGTGCAGGCAAATCGTCTGTAGTATCCGTAGTCACAGGAAGTGTCCTCCAAGCAGAAACTGGCCTTGTGTCCTTCTGCCACCGACCGCTGGCTGGTGGCGTCCAGCAGGTCGTAGTGGCTGAACTCATCCATGCTGTGGTAGTGTCTGTGGATCAGCAGCAGAGGAGACAACAGAGTGAACTCCATATCAGTGTGGGACTTTATGAATCCAGGTTTTTGTTCTAATTCATCATGCACACGGTTTTGTGGATCTGAATCTGGTTTAACTCCATGGTCTAAAAGAAAGAGCTTGTTCAGCGAGAAAAAACAGTCTGGATTCTAACATCAGTTGGCTTTCCAAACACTGACAAGAAATCTATACAGTCCACATCAACAGTTTACTGGATCTCTGCCAGATGCGCTCCATGTTGGGGAAAAGCCCAGTGGACCGCTTGCTTCACAACATAACTATGGACTGAGGTAGTTTCTTTGGAGTCAAGGGAAGAGCTCGGCATTTTTCCATGAGCTCAACAAAAGGGGACAAAAATACCAGCAGGTTTCTTGTTGGGGCTCATTTTCCTCATCACACAGCTTTACCTCACCGTGTCTGGCTCTGTGGCTGCAAATTAGCTAGATTTGAACGTCTTGTGAAGTTTCGGCCACTTCATCTGTTGAGAGGCTAAAGAGAGGTTTCCTGCCTGAGATTGTAAAAATCAGACAAAGACAAAATTGCATCTTTACAAAGCCAAAGGATACAAATAAATTCAAGATGTCCGTCCTGATATCGAAATGTTTGCACAAAAAAAGTACAAAGCAGCCAAAAGTAACAAAACTGTGGTTCAACAGGGGGTGCCAGACCACAAGTACAGGCTGCAAAGGATGAAAAATGACTGTAAAGTAGCCCTTAGAAATTTGTAATGTTTGCACACACTATAACTGACCTACAAACATTTCTGTCTGCAGTTTATATTCTTATTAAATGTTCGAACGCAGATTTCCAAAACTTCCCACTTATTATTTAGTGCAGAATTCTCAGACCGAGTCCAAAACTGGTTTATTTTTACATGTAAATGTCAAATTAAAAGCCTCTGGAGGTCAACTATTCACACGTTCAGTATGTTTTAGTTATTAATCTGTAATTTTCCTTATGTCATAGTCATATTTCATGTCGAAAAACACACTGAGGGGCTTTAAAAGTGTGTTTATTAAAATGTTTTTTGAAAGACTTCTTAAAAATGGGATTCAAAAATGTTTTGACATATTCTTTGCTAATTAAAAAGGCCTAAATATCAGTTTAAACCACTTCACAACTTGCCTTTTTGTTGTCTTCATTGTTGTTAATGTCATTGTGGAGTATTTTGTCTGTAATTTTCATTTCTTTTCTGGTATGGTTGACTTCACCACAGACACAAAGAGAATTTCCAAAAGGACAAGGAACTATAGGTGGCATTATATTGTTTTCTGCAGCATTTGTGTGTATAAATACAGACACAGTATGCTTTATTGCACTTTTACAATAATATTTTTTAAAGGTTTAGCCCTGCAGATTGGTTCATTGTTGTATTTCCTGGTTCCTGGCAGCTTTATACTACATAAAAGCAACAAAATGCTCAGTCAGACTCCCAGTTTGTGTCAAAAAAGTGAATACTGTGCATTTCAGACAAGGACAGTTTTAAAGATGATAAACAAAGACAAAAGGGAGTGCACAAAGTCAGCATAAATGAACCTAAATCAACTCTAACTCCAGAGTTGTAAGGCCACAGACAGTCTCTCTCTCTCTGTGTGTGATGAGGTGGACAGCTCTGACATTATACTCACTGGTGACAGCTGTGCCACTCCCAGGAGTAGCGTGGCCTGCTGGGGAGGAAGTCGGCCGTCCCCTGGTTCTTCACTCTCTGAGGAAACCTCAGCAGCATTCGGGTGTCGTAGTCTCTCACGCTGGATCTATAGGCCGAGCTGCGGGCAGAAAACACACCGTCACACATGTGGATGCACGCAGTGACGTCGCTCAGATTGTTTTTCCTGCTGCATCCAGTCTCCTGGAGCAGACCAGACTCTCTGAGTGAAACCAGTCGATGTGTAAATGGTGGGTGGAAAACTCTTTTCGGAGGCACGTGGTTGTTTGGGTTAGTTTTCGATAATGTGTTTACCATTCGGGCTTTCTCTCCCGGGGCAAACTATGATTAAACTTTTACAGAAATCCACCACCCCACCCCTCTGCACCATCAGCGGCAGGATTCGGTTAATTTTACCTCGTCTCAGGCTTCCACTGGGCAGCCCTCACCCACAAACACTTTAGGTGGTTGTTATGGCTCAAAGCTCTGTGAATCACACTCAGACATGGCTGCAAACCCAGTTTCTTTTTTTCCTTTCTCTCTTTTCTCCCTGAGGATCAGTCCTGACAGCAGTCTACCTTGACAAACAGTTTTCCTCCGCTGCACATCTCAGGTTGTACATCGGGACACTCTGGGCGTAGGCAGAGGCTTGGATGTAGTACGGGTCTGGAACCAGATCAGGGAGGCCTGCAACACACAACATACACTGTAAAAAATCAGCAAAATACAAACAGTGAAAATCTGTTCAGCAACGGTGCAAAAACTATACAAACAAAAGCAGTAAAAATAATGACAAATATATGTAAAATAAAGGCATTTTTAGCAGATTTGAATGCAGTCAAACTGTGTCATTTTGCTATCATGCACTGTAAAAGAAAAATGAATATTTTCAATACATTTTTGATGAGCACATTATGTACGTCTTGGCCTTTTTAACAGTCAATGTGTAAATAATGTATTTTTGTAATTTTACAAAACAGGCAAATTCTGTGACATGTCTCTTAAAATTTTTTTTATCGTTTTCAGTGCTTAATAGGCTATACATTTATTATTTCAACAGTCAATTACAGTCAGTGTGTAAATTATTACTTATTTTTGTGAATTTACAATAAAAATGTCAGTAATTTAACAAAACTGGGAAAATATGTAAGATCCCAGTTTAAAAAGATTAATACATTTTCTTTGGAAACTTGACAGATATCTGTAAATTAAGGATATTTTTGCTGATTTCAATACAGAACAAATTGTGTCATTTTACATCAAACTTTGTGAAAGAATAAATAACCATTTGTAATGATGTATAATTTTCAAGGTGGACATTATTTTTTAGCCTGTTTTATGTTTGTTTGTTTCATTTATTTTTACCACTTCACATCTTAATTTATACTTTTTTAAAGAAAAATATGTTAAATAAAAGTAAGTTGGTCAAAAAAAATTACAGTTAACTACAGTTGAAACACGTTCTATTTTTACAGTGTAATAGCAATGATAAAACCTCAATAGGACAATAAATGAAGCTGGTGCATTAAACTAATTCAAATAAATGAAATTAATCACTAAATAAACCTTTTTCCGATATAAAATAGACACTCCAACAGATATACATGCAGAATAAGACTGAATAATCGATAAAGTGATCAACTGAGTGATTGCTTGGTTGATTTAAATCATTTTTGACCAATAATACTCTTATAATCCATCCAGTAACTGATTGAAAAGCTGCCTTGAGAACACTTTCTCCTCTCTTACCGTACTGGTGGTACCTGGTGCCATATCCGGGTCTCGATCTTGGCCTCGGTCTCTCGTAAACATCATAGTAGTTGTAATACGGATTGTCGCTGTCGATGGACTTGTAAGGGTCGTAGGGATCATCACCGACCATCATGTCTTCTCTTCGGGGCAGAGGCGGACTGACGGTGACCTTCTCCTGGGTCTCGTTGACTCTGCTGCTCCTCTGCGTCTCGACGCGCTCACCGGGTCGCTCATGGTGATGCTGCCGGTGCTCGTGTCCTCTGACGAGCCTCTGGAGCGGCGGCGGGAGGCTGCGGGCGCCGGACACCGGCTGCTGTTGCCGCTGCTGGACCACCGGCTGGTTCTGGGTGTCCTGATGCCTCACGTCCGCATCACGGATGATAGTGACAGGTCTCGACTGCACTTGCTCCGTCTGTGCGCCTCTCCGTCTCGGCGGCTGATACTCCGAGCCGTGGCTCAAAATGCTAAAAATCTTGCCGTTGTGCGACCATTGTAACGTCTGCCGGAGAGCCGATCTTGGGTCAGTCACTTGCTGCGTCCCCGGAGTCCTCTGAGATTGGGCAGCTTGGAGGATAAAAACAAATAAATAGACGCACGCCGATGCGTAACGCAGAGTGCCATTTACGCGTAATCCCATTATGAACCCAATTAAAGGAGACGGAAAGTCACCAAACCAAATTAAAAAAAAATACTCTCCGGGACTTCAACTGGACTTTAACTTAACTATCCTTCATCTCTATTTGATTTATTATCGCTCTGCTCCTGCAGCCTGCAGATGCGTCCTGTGAGATGGTGATGATGGTGATGATGAGGAGGAGGAGGAGTTCAGCATTTGGAGTCTCTGATTCCGTTATACAAGTCTGCTGCTGCTGCTCATATAACCACTGGATACGTGAATTGTGATCATGCCCAGCCAAGTGCGTTTGATAACTGCTCAGCCTGGCCCTTTAAATGGTGGTTAACAAGCAGTGAAACTTATTTTCTTCATGCATATTTTGCCATGACAGCGTATAACACAGACACAGCTAACAGATGTGAATGTCTAGTGTAAACCAGTTTATTTAGTCATGATAGAATAAGAAAATACGACCCATTTCCTTGACATTTCTGTGTACTGTCTGATTTTTTCCCTTTTCTGCCAGATCAACAAAATTGTCATGATAAATAGTTTTTCCCTTGACTGTTGGATGAACTCCCAACCTAATTGCAGCAGCCTCTGCCAGAAGTCTCCACTTTTTCAAAGGAGGATCTCAGAAACCTAAACATGACTCTTTGATAGCCCTGCAACATTTTCACTTTTTTTTTTTCTTTCTGGGAAACCATCTTCCACAACCCACCCCTCCTCTTCACCTCAGCCAAGTCTGCATTGGAGTTTAGCTAAAAACGTGAAACGCTCATCACATGCATCTCTCAGAGATCTCCTGCAAAGTCATAATTTGTTTTTTCTGATTCAAAAGCTAAACGAGGCTGTGGTGTCACTTGATATCTGTGTTTCTGTGCCTTCTGACAGACTGCTGACCCCGAGCTCTCTTGCTGATAAATCTAAGTCATTTGCTGCAGCCCAGTTAAAATCACTGCCCTGCTGGTAACTCCAGATGTTTAATGCATAGGTTGGGAAACTTAATCCAAGGTTTTCATCCTGCTCAGTCGAGCAAACCAGGAAATTCTTTCTAGCATGTACACAAGCGACCGCAGGACGGCTGCTGTGAAACCACAGCAAATGGTCACAAGGATTTTACAGATTCTCAAATCACAAAGTTTTATGAGAACTACTGACTTGAAAAGCAAAGAGTTTGGACTACATAAGACGACTTTGTTCCCATCGTGTATAACCGGAGATTAATTACAGGGTCCCATATATCTTCAAAAACCAAGTGCCAAAAGTCTACAAGCGTCAAATTGTACGCTTCACCAGTTATAAAACACATCTTGATTCATTTTGACGGAACTGAAGAGAGAAAGGAAACAAAAATAAGGCCCCAAAGGCCTAAAAGGAAAAACACTTTAACTTGACGTGACAGAGGACGGATGATAAATGTAGGCGCAAATGAAATCAAGGCCACCTGAGATCAATTACAGTGTCTCATATTCTGACACCAGGAGACAGATGGCTGCAAATAATCCCATTTTTTTTAGCAACATCTGAAAGAATCCTTTACCTTAGATTAACTCTACCTTCTACACACATGTTATTTCCTCAGAATATTTGTCCGTGAATGAGCTCCTGTCTAGAGTGAGATACTGACGAAGCAGAAACAGGGCTCAAACCTAAACCAGTTGCAGGTGTACCTCCAACCATCTGGAGTTAAAGGTGGAGCATGCGATCCTAGTCTAGTCAAATTCAGCAGATATTTTCTCAGTGCTCGCAGCTCATCCTACATGTGCACTGAAGAAAACCAATTTCTGGAGTTTGTAGACAACCTTTGCTCTGTAAACAGGAGACAAAGTGGCTTCGATCGATCCACACAACAGTATTACACCCAACCATCAACAGGGGACGTCTGTGCTTGTGACTACATGCACAGAGCAGCCTACGAATCCCAACACATTTTCCAGAAGATGGGGTAAAATCAGATGACTTCTGAAACACCTCTTCTCCTTATTTCTTGCAGTGGATGCACTTTGTGCAGTTGTGGTTGCCTTAGCTTGTAGAGTAGGTGTGACAGAAAGCGACAACTGCCCCTCTCCTCCCTGTTCCAGAGGGGAAATGTTAAGTAAAATGCTCTCATTTCTCCTCACCATTTGTCCCTTGACACATTACACAACATCCTTCTGTGTATTTTTGCTTTAATTCAACCATGCTAGTGTAACATTTCACTACATACTATCCACTGGCTTGTTCATGTTAATATTATGTGACAGTTTACATCCATCATAAGGAGGATTAAAGGAAAAGAAACAGCCAGTGATTCACTTCATTTATCATTTATTAAGTTAAAGGTCAAATGTGGTTTAACTGTTTGTTCATACTTAGCCTTTTTGGTTCCGTCTCACCATGTGCAGGACTAATGTTTGGGAAGAGGCCAGCTCAGCACTTCCTGGATTTAAGGTGTTGGTGACATGAGAGTGACATCACTGGGCCAGACCAAGTGGAGGGTTTTTTCCTTATAGATGAATGTTTCTTTTGTATCAAAAGGCATCAGTCAGTATTGATTTTACATGTTTAGCTTTAAGGGAGACATTTAGAAATGCCTACAAGTTTGCAGTGTGAACAGTGATGCTGTTTACAGACTGGTTTGCATCCAGGTTATAGAATAGGTCACCATGCTGTATGATGGTAGGGCCAAAGTGATGATTGTGAATTGAGCGCCCTATGTAAGGGTCCAACTGTGACATTTTCTGAGTAGCGATGGGTTCATTTTGAAATTATTTTTCTTTGTAAACTATTTTTGTATTGTTTGTCGCTTTAAATCTCACATCAATGGAGAAGCACTGTAAAATAAAACCTTCACCTCTACTGCACAGAAGAAGTCTGCCGAGTCCGCCTGCCTTCCACCTTCCTTGACCTTTTTGGCCAGACTATCCTCCAAGCACCACTGGGCTTTATTTCTTCTATTCTAGACTCTTATTCTCTTCTGGGCTCCTTAGCATAGCAACTCCAGTAACAGGTTGCCACAGGTGCTGAATCCAGCTTTAACAGGGAAAAGATGGTGCCTCCAATCGGGTACATGTTTCTCTCAGCCAGTAAAAATGATCTAAACCACTGCCTGGCTAGTTTTTACTCTGTTACCCGATGAGATATTGAAGTGCCTCTAAGTATCCAGCTCCTTTGGAAGTTCAACACTGAATCACAGGTCTGACTGAGTGACAAGAAAGAGAATAGGGAGGCCACCAAGACAACTATGACTCCTCTGAAGGTGTTACAAGCTTCAGCATACAACAACCGTTGCCTGTTCTTCACCCATCAAGATTTTATGGTCGAGTGGCAAAAAGAAAGACTCTCTTGAAAAAAGTTCATATCAAATCTCGATGAGAGTTCACCAAAAGGCACGTATGAGACTCTGAAGTCACCTGGAAGAAGCTTCTTTGGTCTGATGAGACTAAAATTGAGCTGTTTGGCCACCAGACGAAATGCTATACTTGGCAGACACCAAACACTAAATATCATCACGAACCTACCGTGAATCATGGCGGTGAATACAAGCTTGTAACTACTTTAGTGGAATTCATAGGTGTCTTGGTGGCCATTCTCAATTGTCTGTTTCTCGTCGCTCGGTTTTTGAGGACGGCCTGCTCTTGTCCGATTTATGCATGTGCCATATTTGCTCCATTTCGTAACAGTGGATTTAACTCTACTCCCTGGGATTCACTGACTTAGACATTTATATAAGAGAACCATTCTCTTGCAGTAATTTAGCCCAGTTGTTATTGTTGCTACCATGGCAATGTGCATCCATGAATTTGCAGGGCGAGGCCTCAGCAGGAGCATTGAAAGGAAGGGTGTGTTTGTTTGGCCGTTGAATTCACGTATCAGCAAACTTCCTCAAGAATGGCTTACCCCACCTTTAAGTGGCTTTCATTATCCAAACACATGGCATAAATGGTAATAGCTCCATTTAGAGCATTTCTAACCTTAAATTTAGGAATGCTTTGTTCACAGTCATACTTATGCACTTTTACACCTGGAAACTGCCCAGTAGTCTGATCTATTTGCAGCTGAGCAGTAACACTGGAGCCTGAGGTGGGTGTTAAGGGCTTTGCTCCAGGGCGCCTCAATGATGGTGAAGGAGGAACGAGCTCTGCTGTTTCACTTTCACTGCTCACAATTGATCCTGTTGGCGATACAGTTCAGATGTGAGTGTGCTACATACTAGATAATGAAACAATCTAAAACCTTCTTTCAACACAAAGTTTCAATTTCTCTCTCAAATGCCTTTTCTTCTTTGGTCTCACATTCATTCATGTCACTTCTTGCATGTGTCAATGAGTTCAAACACCATGAATGGCTTCACAGAAACACTGTCCAGCAGCATATATCATTATCCACATTGTAATGACTGTTATGTATTTCCATTGTGCATAGCATGCAACACTGAGGGTGTTCGCCTAAACACATCATCATCACTTCACTTAAAAGTAGAGATGGATGATGAACTGGCTGCAAATGAACACTGACAGGCAGGTAAAAGTTTAGTTTGAGAATGTTGCATAATAATATATATAATGTGATACGTTTTACATGTAAGTTGATGTAGTTCTCTACTTTTTACCTTGTGGATGTGTACATTTAGAAAGCATTTCATTTCATGCCTGCACCTGCCAGGGAGTCTAATGATATGAGGAGCCATAATAATGTGTTCATTCGCTTACAGGGGAGACTTGATGTTCTCTGCAATTAGAAGGAAAAAGTGTGTGCATCTTTTAGTCTCAGTCGGCCACGATGAGTTGGAAAATATCTTACATATAGGGTCCAATACCAGCCGTCCATATTTGAAAGCATAAATGCTCAATCTGCTTTTAACAATCAGCTGTAGCGTTGTATATGAAAACACCACCTTCTGCCAAACCGTAAACAGTTTTAGTCTTTCAGCAAGAGATTTCTCTGTGCCAATTTTATTTGGGCATCTCACTGTGGACAGGACTCACATGTGATGACACACGTGTCTGAGTTTTGTAATATTTTCAAACATGGCAGCATTTGAATCAAATGCATTGATGAAACCTCATCCACACACAATCCTGCTGAACATAAACATGCATTTTTCCCCTAAACTCAGAAGATGCCCTGTGGAGAGTCCCTTTAAACAAAGCTTCAGTTTACATCCGCTGTATCCTTGAGTTTCAAAAACATGTTAAATTAATTTACGTCCTCATAAAACACTGGTCAAGCTCCCTTATTTCTTTATTTTTTGGAAATTTTGAAATCTGCATGGTTTACAGTCTTCTTCCCTGCCTTTTGTTGGCACATTGCTGTACCTACTTGGACTTTATCGCCACCTGCAGATCAGTATAACGGTGTTAAACCAATGACAGGACTGTGCATCATATCACCTGTGTGTAAGTGTAGACACAGGTATAGGTGTGTGTCTTGAGGTGTGTGCATGAGAACCAGTCAAAAAAAGGATACGCTTCTAAAAAAATTGCTCAATAGCACCACCGGAGGACAAAAACATGACATCTAGTGATGCTACTAAAAAACTTTGACTGTATAGGAAGCTATTAATAATTAAGGTTGAGTTTTCAACAGCTTAAAAAGCATTTTATGATTGTGATTTCATATGAGTTAGGGATGTCATGACATAGTGGTTTTGACAAAAACTGGGATATTTAGAATGAAATATTGATAGTTCCCTGCTCTTGCAGTTTATGTTCGAATCACTTGCCAGAAAAATGACAAAACACCCAATAAACAAGATTAACAATGCATTTGACTGATAGCATTATTCTTTTACAGATTTTCTGTAAATATCATGATAATATCACTATCGAGATTCTTTAAATGACAATAATCATGTAGGGGAAATCTGGTTTCATGACAGCCATGAAATGAACATGTTGTTCCTGTAAAATCCAGTCTGCCTGAACAGTAACTGAGAAAGACGTCAAGAGGAGGACATCACACTAAAAATACTTTACAGTCTGAGAATGGGTTTTATTTAATGGTAGCCTGGTAGCTGATTAAGTCATGCTGTAAATTACAGTTAAGCCGGCCGTATTGTTCTTGGGCACACATCATCTCTCAGTCACATGAGGTTACATTTCAGCTTGTGTAAACTGTGAGAGCGACTCAAAGCCAACACCAAGATCCAGAAAATATATCCTCCCCGCAGAGGGACAGGAGTTCTTTAAGAGGTAAAGATGTAAAACCTCATTCAGACACCGAAAGCCAAAAGCTCATTAATCTAAATAAATCAGATGATGCATTTTTGAAACGGAGACTTGGTTTTCCTAATAATTTGTTCCCCCTGAACTGAAGCAGCAAATGAAAACTTTCTGGACTCATATAAACACTTTTCCAAACTGAGTCACAGCATCAGCAGCAATGACAGTCGCCGCTGTTTTGCAAATGTTTCCTGTTTTGTCTCCACAGATGCAGTCTAGCACTTTTTTGGGGGCCAAGACATGAGTGTGTTTTTGCTTTGAGGGTGATTAACATACACTACTGTGATTCTGCATACCAACAGTTCCTCCAGAGAGGGAAAACTATGTGCATGTGTTCCTGGGTTGCCTCCTTTTCTCTGGAACACCACACAGACAGTAGAGAGCCAGCTGTACACAGTCACTGATATAATTCGCTCGTAATTCATTGAATGTCTCTGTGCAGAACCCTTCCTCTCGCCGCTCTCTCTTGTCGGCACAGTGTTCCCCTCCCACATCTGCAAAGAATTAGCCGAGTTCTTTTGTCCACGTTGCTGGAATTCACCCCCTGTCCCTGATTTTTTGGGCACTCGATTGAGCGAAAAGAATTTGAATAAATCCACGTCTGAGATGCAGGATGGGGGGAGAAAAACAGTGACTCCTGCATGAGACACGTCACTGGGGAAAGAGGGGAAAAAAAGCAAAAGATCTCAGTCCTGTCATGGTGCTAAATTTACCATAAAACCAATTTTTAGTGCCATCACTGAGCCAGCATCTGGCAGACATTTTTCCTCGCACGTTGGTCGTATATTTAAGCATGAACAGAACCATTTGTCTCGATTTAACCCAGATAGACTTTTTAATAAATGTACTTTTATTACTAAGTGCTGCTGTGATGTTAAAACCCACAATGGTGCAACTCTGGTGGCTTAGAGTCCTTCAGATCCGTCCAAAATCCAGCTTCAGCCTGAGAATAAGTGTCTCCAGTGTTTCCCATTTTGCATTTAATTATTCATTGTCATTCATTATGATCTCATCACAGTGGAACAGGACCACACACATCTCTAAAAACATCCACAGCAAGGCCTCCTTCCTCTGAGCTATTCCCGAGACTTTGACATCACATCCCCCCGACTTTAATCTTCAATCCCATGACATTCTGCCTCCTTTCTTATAGGTTTGTACGCTCTCAGATTTACACTCCAACATTTCCTCCTAGTAGCACATTTTATCTTCACCCATTTGCGCAAAGAAGCAGTCAGTTCGAATGAGGCTCAGCGCAGCTCAGACCTCTACGATATGACAGAAACAGACAATTCAAATATTTTCTCCTCTCTCATAAATACTGGGTTTCCATTACTGTTGGACACACACACACACACACAGAGAGAGAGAGAGAGAGTCTGGTGGACTACGTGGCAATCTGCACATGCACTGTAGCTTCTGCAACCAGGAGGAGGAGCACTTGTGTCAAGACACGACCCAGCCAACTTTACATTCACGCCTGTTTACATTTTCCCAGTTTGCCTTCTTATCCCACAGCCACAGAGACTCACAGAGAACTACCGACCAAGCCAGTGACCTCTTTATTCACTCAGACAATAACAGAATAAACAGTAACACCACCAATGCCTAAAAGCTCCACTTCTGACAGTTTTATTGTTTTGACTGGAGCTGGGATCCTGATTTGTCTATGGTGAATACACATGCTACCTGGTAAAATTATATGATTTTTAAAGTAAAATATACTGTTATTTTGTCCTCTTGGAGACAAAAAACAACTGCAAACACAACACTGGCATATTACCACCATTGGTCTGGCCACCTGCTGAATGTAAGTCCAAAATGAAGTCTCTTCTTGCTCTGTTTTTGGTCTCTACCGACTCCAAAGGACATAAATATATGTCTCTTTAGCTGCAAAATGCTTCACTATGTTCGCAGGTAATTACTAATTAATCGCTAATCCTGTGTGCTGAGTAGTTTTTTAAAAAAAAAAACTTTTTCACCACAAACAACAAACCAAAACAATATATTTGTGGGCAGAAAAACCAAAACAATGTGCTAAAAGACTCTGAAAGATCTGTAGAGCTGAAAGCAACTAAAGTATAAAAGAACTCTCTACAATAAGAGACAAAATTAATTTGTCAACTTTGTAATTAGCAAGAAAACCACTGCAGCAGGCCGGTAAAGCAACAAAATAAATTAATGCAAAATTAACAGTGTAAACGATAGGCAGGGGAGCAAATGCAAGACGGCTCGAGGGAAAATCAAAAAGCAAATCCAACGAGAACCCAAAAAATCCAAAAAGTCAATTTGCAAACAAACAAACAAAGTTGCCTGAGGAACATAAGGAAAAGAAAACACAAGGACAGGGGTTGTCAAAATAAAACAGGAAATAAACAGAACTAAAAACCCAAGGTCGAGACATGTCCAGCCTCCTTCTATCACACAATGTTCTGTTTTTCAGGAGAATGTCAGAACAACAAGATCGAAAAGGATCAGTTTGGTTCACTGACAGATTTATTGAGGTTTGGAAAGTTGTGGAGGTTGCCAAACACCTTATGTTGGAATCTAAAGGTCCCATGTGTGGGATTTAATGGCATCTAGTGGTTGGGCTGCAGATTGCAAGTAACTAAACACTCCTCCCTCACATCTCCTACAGCGGCTGTCACTTCTAATCTGGGCTACTGTTGAAGAAAACCAGCTTCCTAATACTGAGAGCTCATTTTAAGCTCATTTTACAGTTGATTACACACTAATCAAAACATGATCGTGAACATTATATTCCATGTCTGCTAATCAATCCCAATAAATTGTACAAACTGGACCAGAATCATAAGAATAACACTTGTCAAACGTCTACAAATGCACTTTTGCACGAAGGTTATATGATAAACAGTGTCACCTCTCAGCAAGAAAGTCCTGAGTTTTAATCTCGGCCCCCTTTCCTGTATAAAGTTTGTTTTTCTTCCCACAGTCACCTCCGTTTCCCTCCACAGCGCAAACACATGCAGCCCAGGTGGGCCGGAGAACGTACAGTAAGTTGACCACTGGTGTAAATGTTAGTGTGTCAGTTTGTCCGTCCCTCCCCTCACATGCAGCTCCTGGTGGGCAGCTTCAACCTCCTTAATAACTTTCACATGACCAACAAATGGAGATGGGAGGAATGACTGTTCATGTGCATCTCCCATTCCCTTTCATCTTATAAATAAAACTTGATATTGAAGATGTAAGTAACTGTGTAAATTTTTCACAAAGCGACAGAAACAGACATTAATCTTTTGTCAGATTGTCTCTTGATGCAGTTAGACCTTTTCATTTTAACAGGATGCCCAATAAAAAAATATAGATTTATACCGATCAGCCACAACATTACGTCATGATGATATGTTATATCATCTAGCAGCACCTTAACAGTGAGTCAGCGACATTAATGCTATTGAACCTGTTCTGAACTCTCTCAACCATGACAAATTTAATGCAACAGAAATGCAGCACAACAAGTGCTGCATTCATTTTAGTCATTGTGGTACCAGTCGGCTGACATAGCAAATGTTCCACGCTTGACAAACTTTGAAAAATGGAGCCAGTGATGTTTTTATATCAGGTGTGGCCTGGTCCTAATACACAGTCCTCCAGGTTTGTAGCGCCGCATTATGTAATAACGTAATAAATTTTCCACTCATTGTGTAATAACACCGCATTATGTAATAATCTGACACATTTTGTAATAAAATTCTTGAATGCAATATGTAATAAACTTTGTCGCATTTTGTAATAAGTTGTTACATATTGCATCAGTTATTACGAGATGTGGGTATTACACATTTTTATGAAGAAAATGTAATAATTTGGTGCATTAAGTAATAAACCACCAAAAAGGATGTCTTAATTAGAAAAAACATTATACCATTAGACCAACATGACTTCAAGCATACCACCATGAATCATAAATAAGAATTAATTTAAAAAAACTAGTAGGTTACTTAATTGGTCAAATCTAAATTAAATATAACTGTATTCATTGTAATAGTAAATGTGTTAATAGAGACAAAAACTGCACTAAATGATTGTTACTGACACGGAAATTACCAAGCACTGAAATGCAAATAATATTTGCTTAACATAAACGAATAATATTATTATACTCTATACAAAGCAGACAAAAGACCAAAACAAATATTGAACAGAAATAAACTTTATTCCATCTATGACCAATCGCATGTTGTTGTTTTTTTTTTTTTTTTATCAAAAATGTTATGAAAATATAAATATAAAAATATAAAAATATAAATATTTGGTGCATTATGTAACAAATAAATTTTGCCCTTTATCTGTAGTCATTATTATATGTTATGAAAAATAATTATGAAAAATTAAAATTCCCGAATTGGACTAGCACTTTACATTACTTTTTAGTTTGACTGCTGTCCTGCCAACATAGCAGTGGTAGAATGGAGGAATCTAAACTAGGCTAACCTTTTGGACCACCCTCAACATGGCTGGTAGATTTGTATTATTAGATAAACTGGTTACCAGCCATTCAGAATTTCCCCTAGACAGTTTTTTTTTTCCAGAGGAAATGAAACCAGACTGTAAGTGCTGCTGAATGCACTTAATCATACATGTTTCTTTAAACGAGTTTTAGTTCAGTGTTTTGGCATGAAAATGCAAAGTGGGCTACTGTAGTCTGTAAAACAAGCCCTCATAATTTATAAGAATGAAAAGTGGCCCACAGAGAAGTGCTGACAAATTTTTCTCAACATTCTTTTTTCTGGCAAAGTTTTATTGCTCACAATACATTTGAAATTCTCTACTATAGTAGACTTAGACAATATGACTTTGAAGATTAACCCTGTGAACACATCAGAAAAGTACCTTCACTTGTTACTTCAAAGACCTAAATGGTCCTCCCATTATAATCTTGGACCCTCTCATTGAAATACACGGGAAATGCACACATTTTGATAATGTTTTTCTAATTAAGACATCCTTTTTGGTGGTTTATTACATAATGCACCAGATTATTACATTTTCTTCATAAAAAAAAGTAGTGCAACACCCGCATTTTGTAATAAGTGATGCAAAATGTAACAACTTATTACAGCAAAGTTTATTACATATTGCATTCAGGAATTTTATTAAAAAAATGTGTCATATTATTACATAATGCGGCGTTATTACATAATGTGGCGCGACAAGGTTGAAAATAAAGACGTTGTAAAATTAGTACAGCAAACAGACTTTAGTTGCCAACCTTAAATAAATAGATCCACAATAGAAGACATTTTACTCCTGGTTTAGCAGGTTCAGTATCACATAGCCTGAAGAGTAAACAAACATTCAAGTGCAAAATCTGTGAAATCTTCCTTTCAGGATGAATGAAATAGTTGGAAATAGCAACTATGACCTTGACTAAAATATAATCATTTCAGATGCAGCACTTTAAAAGGTCTAACTGACTAAATCAATCAGTTAATTCAATCAATTGATCGTATATTTACTTTGCTTAAAAAGGAGCAATGGCTCCACCTACAGGACTTAGATGGTGAAGTGATCTTTAATCTTAAGATTACTGCTAAGATGAATTTCCTTCGGATATCATAATTTTGTTTATCTGAATGATCTGTAGTTTAACGTCACTGTTTAAGACAAAAAAATATTTGGTGGAGTTTGATCTAATAGAGTTTTTTTAGACTCTGTGTAAAATGAAATAATGCATCATTACCTGTAAGGACTAAACATGAAGTATACCAGGAGAAACATAAGCAGGTGTAGTTAAGAAAACTGTCAACACAGCAGAGACCTCCAGGCTTGAATCTTTTCCTGCAGTTGTACAAAGGTTTCCATGCCATCCTTGTCATCTTCCCTTTAGCTGAGAATGATTTCAATTCATGCAGTTTAAAATTGTAACCTTTCCGACCCCAAAACCTGCCACTGCGTGTCAAAATCATGTTATCTGACCAATACCAGTCAGGTGACAAAAATCGGGAACAATTTGGCTAAACTGGATTGAACTACAGGCCGTGTTTACATCATAGACGGTATGAGAAATATACTATGCAGTATATGGTTTACACAAGAAAACTAATTTTAAAATGCAACAAATGAATGATCTACAGCATGTAGAGGCACCATTATAATCCAGTGCTGGTAACAAACTGTTGGCGCTTGAAAAAACAAATGCTGCACATGCTGATTCCAGTAGTTTTCATTTGTTTTGAAATAAATAATCAAAGTAATTCCACTTTTATTTTAAATTTATTTTATGGCCAGACAATGTCCTGGTGTCGGAAACATCAAGGCAAGTGGTTCTGCTGGAGTTGACTGTTCCCTGGGAAGACCGGATGGAGGAGGCCTTCGAGAGGAAGAGGGCTAAGTATGAGGAGCTGCCAGGCGAATGCCGAAGCAAGGGGTGGAGGACCCGGTGCAACCCCATTGAGGTAGGATACAGAGGATTCGTTGGCCAGTCACTCATCAGGGCCCTCAAGATGCTTGGGTTGAAAGGATTGCGCATCAGGAAGGCCATCAGGAACATCACGGATGCTGCCGAAAAGGCGTCAAGATGTCTGTGGATCAAGCAAGGTGATCTGTGGACCACACAAGCTACTCAGACACAAGTCAGGGCCTGATCAACTCTGGCTGGGTCGCCTGGGGGAGGGTGTATGATGTTGTGAGACCCGAAACACCCAATGATCCCAGGATACTGAGGATGTGTCTTAGTTGGACGAGAGGTGTATGTTAAGAAGTATGATTTATTGTATTCTAAGTTTGTTACATAAAATACATTTTTGAGTTCTCTCTACTGATGACCATGGTTGTGTTGTTTCCATAGAGGTGCAGGACTTTATATGGCAGTGAAAAATGATCCCACAGTGAGAAAAAATGTGCAGAAACTTCTTTTAGTGTCTTCTTGGCAGAAATGGAGAATAAAGTTCTCTATATTTCAGTTCTACAGCTTTATCTTATCTTCAGAAGCTAAGTAATCCCCGTTTAACATGAGTAAGATCATTTCTGTGTGGCTTGCAATTCACAATTGCTATTGATGTCTGATTAATCAGAAACCATGAACTCAGTGTTTCTTGCAGCTCAGTTACTTTATTAAAAAGCAAAATAAAACATAAGGAAATAGCAGTAAAACAAGCTTTGCAGACAAAGCAGAGCACACAACATTATGGAGGCACGTTTCATCAGTGCATAAACTTTCATAATAATACTGGTGAATCCCATCATCAATGCATTTGCTTCGACAGATTGCATGTTGTAACAGAGTTCAGCAGATTTGCTACAATCACATTTCGTGCTCATTAAGCTAAGATTTGTTCATCTGGCATTAAAATATAAAACATGTGTACAGTTGTATGGTGTCCCCTTGTCTGGTCTCAAAAGAAAAAAACAAATGAAATTACAGTAAAGGGAAGTTCAGTGCAGAGGCAGAGGAATGAAAACAGATCGTAAAGCAGACAAACTACTGGTGTATAAGAAGGTGGCAGTTCAGGCAGGAGAGGAAGTGTTTGTGTTCACAGCGAAGACGAGGTGTCCTGAGAAGAAGCTTTTGGTGCTCAGGCTGGAGGTCCCGTTGGCAGCTTCCAGCCACACCTGGTCTCCCGTTTTCAGCCAGCGAACAGCGTCCCCTGACGACAGGTGGTGACCTCCCCGGTAGATGTTGATGCCGTGCAGCACCAGCTGGTCGTTCTGCTTCAGCTCCACGTTTGTGGCACTGGTGGGGGACGAGCAGAGGAAGCTGAACTGATACACACCAGGGGTGACGCACGTGAACCGGCCTGTCTGCAAGCTGTAGTGGTTCTGTTCGTTGTAGACGACCTGACGGAAATGAATGATTTGCTCTGAAGATGTGTTGTTGTCGCCCAGGCGGACCATGAAAGCGGACTGGGGCTGAATGGCACTGATGTTGAATGCTGGTCCAGGAGGGCCTCTGGGGCCACGGGGTCCTACACGACCTTTAGGGGAAAAACAGCAGAAACTAACTCAAAATGCTGGAACAAGTTTGCCCACTCATTCTGTGAATTATGAATATTTTGTACCGGGCAATATCTATTTTACTACATATACTACAACATGTGCTGTATCAGTATTTTTCTACTTCTGTTCAATCTGTGCAATAGACACAATAATCTGTGCAGTATTAATACTTCTCTCAGTATTTCTATTAATCAAATAATCTGATGAATAAAAAACACTGATATGTGCAATGATGTTATTTCTATAACTAGTACTTGTGTATATTTGGGTTTATTTTTATTTTTGTACTACATTTCTTCTTTGCTGCTGTGACACTGCACATTTTCACACTGTGGAATTAATCAAGCTTCTTGTTTGTTTGTTTAAATCTTCTGTTTACTGTCTTTTATACATTTTCTATTATACTTTGTTTTTAAAAAAAATCCTACTTATGTCCATATTTAAGCTTCTTCATGCTGCTGGCATAAAATATTTTATGCAAGTATACGATAGTTTTCACTGATCCAGAATTGAATGCCTCTGTTGCCATATTTTTTTAAAATTAAAATTACACATTTATAAACATCACTGTAAACATGTTCCTCATATTTCAGCTGGCTGCCAACTGCATTTGCATTTCTGATTTCTGAATTTGTGTCTGGAGCCCCTCAGTAAGATAGTTAACAACTCTAAGCCAAACAACACTTGAACCAAATAATAATAATAATAATAATAATGATGCATTGGTTTTATATGGTGCTTTTCTAGACACTCAGAGACCCTTTACATTGCATTATTCATTCACTCCATACTTGATGGTGGTAAGCTACGTATGTACCCACAGCTGCCCTGGGACTGATGGATGCGAGGCCTCCAGTCTGAGCCAACCACTCACTCTCACACTGCATTCACCGGCTGTTTCTTGACTTATTTTTAAAAATGTCTTTAATTACTTATTAAACAGGCCTTTAGAATAAATCATTATTAGAATTTAGCACTATTATCCTGCTCTTTTTAAAACTGCTTGATAAGTAATGTGTCTGTCTATGTTTAGATTTAGCATTTTAAAAATTATGAGCTCCTTCAAAAACATTCAGATTCATACACAGTGTGGAAAAAGACGAGATGATAAAAGTGAGAAAGTAAAATTAATGAGAAGACTACCTCGTTGCCCTCGACGTCCTCGTTGCCCTCTTGGTCCTGGGGGCCCTCGGGGTCCTGGTAGTCCAATGGGTCCACTTCCTGAATCTAGAGAAGATATAGACGCTAAATTGAGCTTCATAATTTAACATTTATTTTAACAAATGTTTGCGCTTGTGACAGTAAGCTTTAAATGGTTTCTACTGACTTGTGAACCACCTTCAACAAAAAGGCAGAATGAAGGGTTGTTTTTTTTTTTTACAATTTAGCCACATTATCATGTTCTTCATAAAAGATGTGATATTAATTAAACAATATAAGCTACTGAGCAGACATTCAAATGTATGAACAGTGTAGAAAAGGATGAACAAAAATGAGGTAATGAGATGAATGAGTAAAGTACCTCGTTCGTCTGGGAATTCAAAGGGTCCTGCTGGTCCACATCCTGTGTATCAAAAAGAGTTCAATAAAAAAGTGCTTGTATCAATAAATCATGAATAGCTTCTTTTGGCATATAAGGACCACCTTCACCAAAATGTCAAAAAGTTAAGAAAAACAAGCGCTACAGGATTTGAATGTGCATTTAAAATGTGAGCACCACATGTTAGTGTTTAACACCGACCTCTTTTCCACTGACTTCCTCTCTACAGCTACCTGCAAGGTCAAACACCACAAACGAAGAAGAGTTTAGAGTAGATTAGAATTAGAGAAGAAAAACACAGCACCAAGTTAATTTGAGAATGAAAAATACGCTAAACGATCTGAGAGTTGCCCCCGTGGTTAAAAAAAAAGTTAGGTCCAGTGTGTGTTATCCTTGTTTACCAAAGCAGGGTCTCTCCCTCCAGGCCGACAGGTTCACACGAGGGAGTCTGGAGCACTGGACGAGGCGGTTCCTGTTTGAGATGACATTGAAGGCGTCGGTGGGGACGGACTTGATGCCGGTGTTGTCACAGATGATCCTGGACAACCTGGCAGAGGACAGAGCGGCTCTTTGCCTGGGGGTGAAGACGCCTGGGTTCTGGTACCACAGCCTGAGAATGTGAGAGGGGACAGGAACAAGTCAGTTTCAACACAAAACGGTATCTGAAATGGCAGAATTTTGGAGCAGTGTCCGTAGAGTCTGATGTTCTGTTTTCATGATACAACTTTAAATGTGCTTCAAAATGAATGTAAGCTGCTTAGGATTGAACTATAATCCCAAAAGCAAAACAGATTTCACCTATTTTCAGCGCAATTATCTAGTTTTTCTAAAAAACATTCATCTTTAGAAACCCTCTTATACACTGTAAATAGTGTATATGATGATATATACTGAACACGTGCTTGCAAAACCTAGAAGTGCAACATCAGTTCCACTTCTATAGTGTTCCTAATGCACCAAATAAACTATCCTTACAATAATGAGCTATATCACACTTTTCTATACTATATTTTACATTTTAATATTTGCACATTTCTTACTGTGCTTTTTTTGTGTGAATGCACTGACAGCTCAAGTTCATGGCACACTGTACAATGACGTTAAACAAATCATGTTCCACTCATACTGACCTGTCACCCTGGCGGACCTTCTGGAACTGGGTTGCGATGAGGCAGGCGAACAGTGGCCCCACCCGGCCGCCCCGGGCAAACGGCTCCGCCACACCTCCCATCCAGATATCAATGTTGTCGGGAGTCCCGTAGAGCTGCAGCAGCCTGCGGGCCAGCTCGTTGTTGTTCAGAACCCGGCCCAGCTCAGCCTGGTTTCTGGGCTGAGTCAGGTTACAGAACTTGCGCCAGGCGTTGTAGCCTAAAGAGGTAAACATGGTTAATACAAGAAAGTTATGAAAGGGATGAAACATTGGAAGAAACAAAGGGTGAAACTGAGTGAGGGACGTACCAGGAATGCCGTGGTCTCGTCCCCTCTGCATGTTGAGAGAACCCAGGTCCAAGGCATGACGCTCCACAAACTGGAACAACTTCTCCCTCAGAGCATTCACCATCATGTGGTCCTGGGTGTTCAGTTTGGCAGGACGGCCGATCAAACCACGCAGCAGAGAGTCGATTCCACCTGCAGAGAGAGAGAATTAAAAGTCAGACTGGTAGTTTAAGACAAACAGAAAGGTGGCTACATTTTTCTGAGTTCAGCTCACCCTCAAAGACAATTCTCCAGGGAGTGAAGAAGGCCTTGAACAGGGGAACGCCGGGGAACTGAGTGTTCTCCCTGTAGTTTTCACCCAGACGGGATAAGACTGGCTGGATGGCCAAGTGGGCGAAGCGGTAGGCTGCTGTTGCAAAGACGTTGGAGATGCTGGGGTCAACGTTGGGGTTGTAGCCGGGGTAACGGCCGAGCACTCTGCGCATCGCGTCATCGCCCACAATGTGCGGCAGGTAGTCTCTAAACACAAACACCTGAGAGACAAAGAGAGATTTAACATGAGTGAGTGTCTGTGGAGGTCTAAATATGACTGCAGGCTGACTGTCAGGTTCAGCTACCTGTGTGTAAGCACCCATGATCTTGCGGGCCTCTTGGTAGAGAGTCTCACTGTCCCAATGTGGGTTCAGTCTCTTCAACTCACGAGCCAGACGGTTGTGTTCACGCAAGAACAGTGTGTGAATAGACGTCAGAGCGATGTTCTCGTCCACGCGAACATCACCTTAGAGACAGAAATGAAGCAAGTGTTCGTTTGATGTTTATATGTTTGGAACCACTTGGTATGATGATGGCTCCATTAATTGTTTAAAAATGATTCTATAATGCTTTATTGGTCAGTGATGAGCTGAAACAATAAGAACATTTGAACTTTCTTCCTTTTCTTCTCAATTATTTAACCTAATATATCTTTAATGTCCTGAATTCTTCATCAGAAATGCAGAGAATTAAAAGCATCTTAGTGATTTTCTGAGATTTATAACTGCAGACCTGATGTCTTATTAGGATTATGATCTAGTATTACCAATTTACCCATGAAGTCCCATATCGTAATGTTAAAAAAATATCACTAAGTCGTCAGGATGATTTATTTAGCACTTATAAGGAGTCATTGGTTGCATTTAAAAACACTGAAAATAGTTTTTAACAAACTGTAATGTGGTTATTTTTTTCCCCAACAGTTCAACTTCAACTATGAAGCCACATTTTACATTTTTAAATTGTGTATTATTATACTGCCATTCATATTATGTTCATCAGCATCCAGTTATAGTACCTTAAACTGTTCCTCTTGTCCTGCTTATAAGTGCTGAAGTGAAGATTTAAATCAAAGTGTTACCACAACCTCGAAACCCCACATTCTTGTTACTACTCCTTTGGCTCATCTCTCATATAAAAAGCAGTAATAATTTATTGATTTCCCATTTCTAAAGTCATTAGTTAAAGATAAAAAACAAACTTCCGATGTGGCTAACCTGCAATGAAGCAAGGAACCTCCCTGGCGTTGGTGTCATTGGTGACTCTTCTGCGAGTGGCACACATTTCCACCTGCATGGGGTGGAAGGGCAGCAGCTCACGGCCGTTGTCTCTGAACTTTTCATTAATGCGCATCAGGCCTCCGTCGCTGCTCAGGTTGCGAAGGTACAAGGCCAGCTTCTCCTCAGAGCCGTACACCTGGCTGAGATCCAGGAAGGCCGTCAGAGCGTTGATCTGCTCCCTCTTGCTGGGCTCGCCGCCAAAATTGTAGGACGAGAATCCGGTTCCACAAGCAGGGGCGGATCTGAAGGATGGGATGCAGCTGTCTGGGCCGGTGGGCCGGCTAGGGTCACCAGGGGGAATCTGTTCGCAGATAAGACAGAATGTGACTGAGAGAGAAAGAAGTGAATGTAGACACTGAAAACAATGTCTAAGTGTTTGACACCAACCGGGATGGGGATGCAAGGCTCAGTGCGTTCACAGCTATCCGCACAGTCCACACCGTTGCTGAAGGATCTGATGCTGGGCGAGAAGGGGGTGAAGGTGAGGTCGTGGTCGTTCCACTGGCCAAACAGGGTCACCATGTGGGAGAACTCCCTGTCGCTGACAACGCCTGCATCCGTTGTACTGAGTATGTTGTTGGACACCTGTCGCACCTGAGAATGAAGAACAGTCGTACAGTTTTTTTTCACAAATCAGCATTTATGCATATTAGCCAGCGTCCCAGATCCCAAAGTCGTACCAGTGGGAGCATGAAGTTGTTGAAAGTTCGGTTTTCGTTCCATCCTTTCGGTTCGGAGATGCCGTCGTCATACTCAGCCGGTAGCCAGCGGGCAAAGGGGGTGTTGGAGGCTCCTTGGCGAGGTTTTTGTCTAAAAGCAAACCAGAGATGGCCGAGTTTGGAAACACTTCTTGAGAAACCACGGGGAAGTGTACACATCTTCTGCGGTGTACGGCCTAAGATGTTTAGTGGTGTTTCACAAGTGTTTCCTTTTTTGTAAATGAACCATACAGTTGTCTTTTTCTACATATATGTGAAAAACTGTCATTCTGAAGAGCAGGAAATTTAAATTTTTTGTGTTAAAATGTGTCTGATTGACAGTTCTTGTAAGATGTTAATATAAAGACAGTTTTACAGCAGTCAAATGAGCACTTAAATCTGCATTTCATCAGACTTTCTTGTTTCTCTTACAGGTTGTTGCAGACGCTGGTGATTGTGCGGTACTTGTCCAGGTTTTGTATTGTGCGGCACTGTGGTGGACGGACTCGAGCTGAACATCCGGTTATACTTGCAAGTTGGCTCAGTTCTTCTGCACTGAGTAAATCTAAAAAGACACATTTCATGGATTCACAAACTGCGTGCATTTGTGTCATCTTCACATGTCTAGTAGCTCATTACAGCTTTGAAGTGCTCCACAGTGGCCACATTATGAAACAGTGAACTTCACACCTTCCACCAAACCAGGAAAGGCTGTGACAAAAGACAATGTGAGCTCTGTGTGTTGACTTTGCATGTCATGTCTGACCTGTTGCGTTGAGCGAGCGTTTGTGCACACGATGCACCCTGTCGCGCAGCAGACGGAGGGTTTGTGCCATGTAGTCTGCAGATCTCACGGCTTGGCGAGTGTCACCACGAGGCTGCTTCATGAGACGAAGAGCATCGTGAGGACTCACCACCTCTTTGCGGACTCGCCTCAGACTCCTGCAGGAAAAAAAAGTCATGCAGTTGAACAATAAAGCGGCTTATGTGGAGATTTTGTACATTCTTTCAACAAATAATGACCAATAAGTTGCTTTAATGAATGTCTTGCATGTTAAAGAAGTAGTTTTTCACTGTGTATGCAGGGAGAGTTAATTTGAAAATGCTGAACTCACTCTTCTCTGGAGTATTTGTATGAATCATCCACAATTTTCTTGGCCTCTTCAAAGCACTGCTGAAGGAAAGGGCTGCCAAGAAATTCACCTGTGAAGAAATAACGAAATTTGTAATGTAGCATGGGTAAAAAACAAACAAACAAAAAAGCAGGAGAACATGAGAATTGGTATAGAAACATAGAGCGCAGCCTACCTGAAGGCTTAGAGTGAGCGGGCACCAGGCAGATGCCCAGAATAAAGAGGAAAGAGACACGCATCTCTGAAACAAACATTGAAATCCAAGTCAGTATAAAAAGAAATTTGACTGCACTTGTGAAAAAGCATGCACAAAAATGATTTCTTCAGCTCTATGTAGCATAAAACTCTTCTAAGCTCTAAAACAAGAGAAATAATCTTGTTACCTGCGTCTGTGAAGATGCCTGTGAAGGTTTCAGAAGCTCTTTGAGGTCTGGACTTAGTGATGCTGTGTCGAACATCGTCAGCCTCTTTATACTCAGTCGAGGCAGCAGAGGCCTCGCCCTCCTGCAGCAGGTGAAGCTACTGTCAGTGAAGTTCATTTCCTTCTTCCTTCTTTATGGGCTTCAAGGAAAGGTTTTCTGTCATGATGAGTTACTGCTTCTGGTCAACTGATAGGACTAATGATCTCATTCAGAAAGCCAGTAAATAGCACAAGTGAAGAGTCATAAACATACTAACATTATCAATACTTGGATTTAGTTTTAAGCAGTTTAGTAATAAGCTGTGTGTTCGTTATAATTCTAATGTCACTGTGTTTGGAGAACATTTTGAATTGTGATCTTAGGCCTGTGTGTAATGCCTTAAAACTCATTTTAAAGCATTTTAAGCTAGTCTATAAACTACACCATTGCTTTTCTGTTTTTACTTTTTCAAGGTCAAAAACTACAGATGCAAGATTTATAGAGCCGCTATCATTTATCATTATGTCTGTTAATAACAATATCAATAAAAATAAAACTAATTAAAGAGTAGCTGCTGCCTGCTTGTAGCATCACGGTTGGGCTCGTTATCTGTTTTATTTTATGACTGCTGTTTATCTGATCTTTCAGATAAAGTTTATGATACTAAAGCACCTCTTATCGATGCTGATGCCAAGAATACTGGCAAGACAACCAGTGATTAATCATCTTCCTGCATGAATTTACATCAATAATTGTCTCATTTTACGCAAGATCCATGATACGGGAAAATAGAAGTGCATGAAAAAAAATAGCATATTGTAATATTGTACAGTATGCTGTGAAATTTCACCAATTATGTTTTGAGGAGAGCCTCATATTTTATTAAGAAGAAGCAAATCCCCCCCGTCCCCCTGTAGTTTACACTCTGGATAGTGACGATACGAAATAAGGGGAGGAGGAAAGGAGGACACAAACCAGGAGCGTTGTGACTCTTACTTGTTGCCTTTTTGCACTTTTTGGTTAATTCTCAAAAACTGAAATCTGTAGTTTTGATTCCGGTACACTAGAGAAGAGATACCTTTAATTTAGTTGTTAAACAGGAGAATCTGAACAGTTTTTTTCTTGGTTTCACTACTTTACTGATGTTGTCACACTGTGGCTGGCAGCCTACGGTGTTTCAAAACACAAACTGACGACCTGGAGAGCACTTTAGAAAAGAGGAAGAAATTCATTTTATTTTCTAACGATAAAAAAAAAAAAAAAAAAAGAACACTAACATTATAAGAAGGGTTTATCTGTCTCTGGATTAACCCTAAACGCCTTTTTTTCCTTGATGGCAGAATGAGATTAGACTCAAACCAGTATTGTATTTACTGAAGGTGTCTGCCACAGAGCAACAGGTAAATAAGTAATAGGTTGTGTTTGTGAGACACTGCTGTGCAATGAGGAAAGGGACGGATCGATATACAGTCAAACATACATTTCCTAGAAACAACTTGTGTGCGAGTGTTTGGGTGGGGATCCCTGTGACTAATGGCTATTCACAATTGTTCACAAAGGTTGTGACAAAACAAGGAACAGGAGTTTCAGAAAAGGCTATAAATAACCTGGACAGCAACACGTAACTGATTATCAATAATATAGTCAATAAAAGAACACATTATTTAAGCGCAAAGCTTTTCAACCAGCATGGAAAACATTTTCACATCATGGGCAACATCTCCTGCACACCAGTGAGGTTAGATGTACAAACTGCACCACTTTCTCTCCTCCAATATTGTTTAAAGACTCAATTTCAATTTGGTTCATCCTCCGCAGTTGACTGAAAAAGTTAAGGAAAAGGCTGCACATCATAAACACACATAAAAAGTATTGCATCCCATGTTTAAGCAAGAGATGAAAAGCTGGACCCCGAAAAAGAGGGAAATTCTTACACATCTTGTTGACAAGCGTGATTATAAACTGTTAAGTAACTGCTAACAGTGTTTTGGATTATTTGTTTTTTTCCCCCACATGTACAGGAACCTTAAAATTAATAAATCTCACCAGTTTTTAATGAGGGTTTATTTTGTCTGCTTGCTATCAAACAAAAAAAGTCCATTTTCTGTAAGCACTGTGTTTGCAACATAAACTGAAGAGTTGCACTTGTCATGTCCAAACCCCTCTTTGAAGGAAGTAAAAAAAAAAAGGAAATTAACAGCAATGATTGAAATGTCGTTAGAAAACCTCAAAGTTGAGCAAGAAATCACATTTCACCATATATCTTGTTTTTTCCTTGTATTTTGGGGAGAACAAAGTTCAGAAAATGTGTTTTCATAAATAGGCTACAATACTGCACAGTCAGATGAAGAACAAAGAATTAAAAATAGATTCAAATCGAAAAACACCTGATTATTTGCACAATCATTTCGTGAGATTCAACACGGCCTCGAAAACAATAGTTCTGTTGGTGACTGGCGTAAATCCCCTGGTCCAGGAAGCAGAGCTGTTTTGGACAATGCGTGAGTCATTTTTGATAACAATAACTTGTTATACAAAGATACAAACCTTTCGATGAACACAATAAGGAAGTGTGTACTTAGTACTGGAGACAAAAAAAATCCACTGAGTCTTCCCGCAGAGTAATAATGCCAAAAGGAGTTCCCAGCATGCAGGACATCTTATCTTAACGCCTCACTAATGGCGTTTCATCAGTTCCATGCAAATGTAAACCACATTAACCCAATTTATGACTGCTCAGAAAAAACGCAAGCAGGTCATGAGGTCAGTTCAACCATGTGCAAAGCTGAGGGCCTGACGAACTAAATGAAATTTGCACAAACCAAATAAGAACAATAGTAAAAATATTAAACAGTACTTCAACAACATGCGTTCTGCAGCGAACAGAAACCTGACACACTCGATTAAAAAAAGCAGAGAAGAATGCAGGTTTCTCATTTGATGGACATCCTATCTGGATTTGTGTCACCACGGCGACAGCAAAAATGATTGTGGTTGGCAAATATGAGCACAAGGTGGTTCAGTTAGAGTTTCATGTCCACCATGAAATTAATTTGTTGTTCTTGGATCGGGTTATTCATTGTTCATCATTCTGAATAGCATCAGATATGCTTACACATACATTCAAACGTATTTAGGCCATTTCATGCCAATTGATGTCTGCAGCTGTGTTATTCAAGTGCTGTAGTGTGTTGCTAAACCGAAAACCAGTTAGAGGAACATGAGTTCTTGGCTCGTTTTTTCATGTTTGTTTCCTTTTTTTAAGACAAAACCAAAATGTAGCTCGGGGTGGAATAAGACTGATCTGAAAACAGAGTGTATGTAAAGCATTCTTAGGTCATTTAAAGTCAGGCATTGAACCCAGTGCAGCTTCTGGGTATTTTTTGCTCCTGTCACATGATTATTGACAATATATAAGTCTTGCACCCCTATGGAGACAGCACAAACATGTCTAGAAGTAAAGAGAACTTAAAAATTGTCTTCGAAAATATGCAGCCATTAACATGTACAACATTTTTCTACTACTCACATTATAAATTTGTTTTCATACTTTCCAGATTCCTATCTGTTGTGTGCAAACAAAACCTTCAGTTCAACCTAGTTTAGCTGAAAAGTCCCAGAGCTGATTTTTCTAACTTTTTAAAGAATCTTTTTCGTGTAAACAATTAATTTTTGTCATTTTTTAAAAAATGACAATGTACAATAAAGTGATTTTGATCAAATATGACATTTTAAAGCTTAGATTTGGATACTTTTCACAATTCGGTAGTTAAAGTAGTAGAAAATCTAACAATTCTTTCAGTTTTTACAGTTTCTTGTTGTTATAAATGGTACAATTGTGGCAATTTTAAGAGATATTTCATCTTTTAAATCCACTGGTGACTGGCACAGTGAGACATGGTGTTGCAAATAGTACACACACAGTAAAGCGTGTATTGTTAGTGGGTCATACTATCATATTTTGTTTTGTATTTCAGGATGGACTGAGGTCAGTTCAGGGCCTGTAGTGTTTTTAACGTCAGAGTAGAGGCTTTTTAAAGAGAATCCATGTCTTAAAACTGAAATTAAACTTTGTTTTCTAACAGCTTTAACATCTGAATCTTTACATTCAAACATTCATTTACAAAACACAGAGTCAGGACAGAGGTTTGGTTGTATTTCAGAATAATGTGCCAACTATATGGGTAAATGTGCAGTGTAAGATTACGTCAAGCATAAACAGTCATTTCTTGACAGCTTTAATTTTGTGGTGTTTGCTCTCTTCAGCTCAGTCTGAAACAGCACAGTCAAGAAATCCCCAGTGTCTCCTGTTGTAGGCAAATGGACGTTAGCAATTTAGCAACACTGAAGTTCACCTGGAAGAGATGAACTGGTTCTTGAACTTGCAGGTTATGTCACCAAATGTGGAGGAAACAGCGATGCACAGAATACCAAAGGGATTTCACAAGCTCAGTAAACACAAAGAAAAAGCACCAACGTGGAAAGTTAGAAGGAAGAAACCGAGAGAGAAGAAAACGTGTTGGTATGTGTCATGGAATTTTGTCTATTATGTGTATTGTGACACCAGGGGACTCACTCAGCAGCATATTAACACAATGCTAATCTATCAACGCCTCGAGAACCTGTTTATACCTCACCTTGAGGTGTGTTTGTGTCCACACAGGCTTTACAGGAACTATAGTTTTGTGTCATAACAACATTTTTTTCACTAATTTACAATCTATAGATCTGACAGTCTTACTCCCAGGAAACCTGCTGCAGGCTTTACTGGAATGACCCACTTGCTTTATCATGAAACTACTACTCATAAAGATAAGTCACCAATTGGTACACATGGTATCTCAAGGACTCCTGCGTTTCTTTTTGCACAACTCTCAGTCCTCAAACAACCCTTCCAATCAAGTGGCTGTGTACAGTAGAACAAGACCTACTAAAACTCACTGTGACAATGTGAGGCGGGACAGTATTACAGTAAACACAGATAATCATGATCACGCAGTGATATTGATCAACTGTGTGGCTGATACAATAGGCAGTGGACAGCATGGTAAAAGTAAAAAATTATCTTTCTTGGGTGGTGTTTCAGAAACCTAGAGGATAAATATTTAACAAACAAATACTGTATAACATCCACGCTGCTTATTACACACAAGAAAACTGCTGTGTGAGAGTAAAATAGAGATTGTTTGACCTTTACAATGTAAAGCAATGTAAGGGTCAGTCTGTGTGTGGCACCAGAGGCAGTGGCCACCACCACAGTGAAGGCATAGTTCTGGCAGTGAAGCACAGAGATGGGAGAGTAACAACATGTGGGAAAAAGGTATTGGGGAGATGACATGTATAGATGGTACCATGAATGCCCGTCAGTATCATCATCCGGCTTCTGTTCATGCATTTTAGCAAAGTTAGGTCTTGTAGTTTAATGCAAAGAGTAAGCACAGGCATTTATGTTGGATACCATCTGTAGAGGTTGATGTTATGTCATTCTCACTATATAGGCTGTCACGTAAACTTTGATGCTACGGTGTAACATCCAGGCTGATCATTACACACGATAAAACTGAGGTATGAGAGCAAAATTGCTGTTTGACCTTTTCCATGTAAAGCAATGTAAGGTTCAGTCTGTAGGTGGCGCCAGAGACAGCAGCCATCTTGTTACATTATTCCATGTAAACTCACCTAGGGCCTTTTGGTTGAGGTCATGGATTTTCTTGAAAAAAAAATCTGGCAAAAACTTCCACTCAGAACCTTGCAAAAACCCCAGAGCACTTACTTACTTTTTGAGAGATCTGAGTTTGAATTTTTGAAAACAGGTTGCTAAATTTGATAACTTCAGAGATTCTTTTAAAGCCTCACCTGCTGCTTATTTTCCCCAGGATTTGGTTGAATGTTTTTTCATCTCAGAAACCTCAAGAAAAAGTTGGAACTTGTAATCGTGTCAATAGCTTATGCTGATTTTGTTTAACAGAAATTAAAATAATAAAAATCAAAACAAAAAACATTTAATTTTTAAAAATTCACATCTCCACTAACATTCACTCACTTCCAACCAAATTTCTGTTGTGGGTAGGAACAATATAGTTTTGCCATCAAAATGTCATCTGGTGCTACATCAAACACTGACTGCCACCCCTGTGCTTTACCATTTATATATCAGATTATTCAAAGTCGAATGTACCTCTCAACAATTACATTATTTCTAAGGTCACATGTAGCATATTTCCTGTTATAAACAATCAAAAACAAAAATTTCAGAAAGACTACATTGAAAATACAGACCCCAACATAGAAACTTGCGATCACTAAAGCAAAACTGAGCTCTCATGTGATTCCCAATTAGCCTCACTGCATGAACATGGTTATAAAAATGACCTGTGAACATCAGAACCTTCTCAGTTTTGGACCTGCATGTCTGTATCATGGCTCCACATGGAAAACAATAGCCAGAGAAATGGAAAAATCTGAGAGTGAGACTTTATAAAGCGCTACGTGCACAGTTGAGCTGAGAATGACAGTACGAAAAATCCTCTTAATGGATGGACGCCATCTGTAGAGATTGATGTTACGCACTGTCAACTCCCTGTATAACCTGTCAGCGAAACTTCGATTTCCACTGATAAACCCTGTGCCAAGTCTAAACCATGGCACGAAGTCTTCCTTGAGAAACCTAACGTAGCATTAACCATTTCTTGGCAGGCATTCTGTATGTGTATCTATCTGATGGCAGATTTAATCAATGCAATAGGATAACAACTGTGCAACATACAGTCACAAAACTAAAAAAAATCTTTAAAAAAATGCTGCTCACAGAGTAAATATCAAATGTTTATTTTCTTGCAGTCGTTAAACATAATTCAACAGCACATACAGGGACCACCTCATCCCAATTAGCATACCTTCTTCATACCACAAATGTAGTCAACAAATGTGAAGATTTGCTGCTGCTCTGTTTTATTTCATTATAATGTACTTTACCTTTAGAGTTTGAGTCCCTGGTTGGATGAATCAAACATTCTGAGGGTATCATCATGGACCCTGGATAATGGTGATTAGCATAAACCTGGTCAGGAATACCACAGTGAAGGCATAGTCCTGACAGTGAAGCACAGACATGGGAGAGTAATAACATGGGGCTACATGTGTGAAAAGGGTGTTTAGGAAATAGCATTTATAGATGGCCCCATGAATGCCTGTAAATATCATCATCAGGCTTCTTTTCATGAATTTTAGCAAAGTTCAGTCTTGTGGTTTAATGCAATCAATAAGAGGAGTATTTTCCTTGGATGCCATCTGTAGAGGTTGATGTTACATACTGTCATTCTCACTGTATAAACTGTCAGCGAAACCTTGATTACCAATGATAAACCCTGTGCCAAGTCTGTAGCATTTGCCCGTCTGTTTGAGCTCAACAGTGCAAGTAGCACTTTATAAAGTCTCACTCTCAGATTTTTCCATTTCTCTGGCTATTGTTTTCCATGTGGAGCCATGATACAGACATGCAGGTCCAAAACTGAGAAGGTTCTGATGTTCACAGGTCATTTTTATAACCATGTTCATGCAGTGAGGCTAATTAGGAATCACATGTGTATTCAGCTTTGTTTTAGTGATCACTCAGTTTCATTTTTGTTTTTTCAGCTGGATACAACTTCTTTTAGGGTTGCTTAAAATGCATCTGTCCAGGAAATTAGGATTTTAGGAGTACACTTCTGCCTCCAGAACTCTGCCTATACTTTCCATTTTCTTTCGAGCCCAGTTGCTCTGCTCATTTCATTCTGAAGCTGCTTTTGGGATCTGCTGGAATGCTTGCGTCCTCCTTGAGAAAACCAAACCCTTGCTCTTAAGAATATGTTATTCTTTTCTTTTTCACTTTATTATTTGTACCTTTTCAGTCAGATAGAGTCTGTGCCTTGACATCTCCAATCAATGATGTCTTTGTGTCTCCTGTTGCTTCCTTTTTCGTGGTTACTGAACATTGTTTTATTCTGTGTAGGTTGGTCACGAACAGAGTCTCCACAGCCAAATTAGTTTGGCTCACCTACTCACCTTAGTGGAATGCCGACACTGAATATTTTCTCATTGTTGAGTAATAATCATTACCAGCCGCGGCAGCATGGCTGGTATTGTTTTCACCTTGTCAGTCTGCTTGTCTATGTGATTTATCATGGCACAATGTCTTCCTTGAGAAACCTATTTTAGCCTCAATCATTTTTTGGCAGCCATTCTGTACATGCGTCTATCTGATGGCAGATTTTATCAATGCAATAGCATGACAATTGGGCAACATACAGTCATGAAACTTTACAGGTTTAGAGTTGAGTTCATCATAAAAGACAAGTGAAGCCTGACCTACATTTAGGTAATCGTGCAATAACGAAGTAATGACTACTGAGTTCTTGTATGTTGCAATGGTAGCATATTGATTGATTGGCATGGAGTTTTCTGTTTCATTGGGTCCCAGAATAACTTTTAATTATTACATGCATAGGACGTATTTTTGGTTTCGGGTAACAGTATGTAACAAAAAAGTTTCTGACATTAGCTGGTTCCTCTTGGATCATGTCAAGCCTGTTGTAAAGAATCTTGGTGTCTGGTTTGACAGTAATTTGAGTTCTGAGCAGCGCACCACAAGGCTTGTGCAATGGTGTTTTTAATCATCTTAGAAATATTTTAAAAATACAGTCTATCTTAACTTTTAAAGACACGGTGACTGTGTTACAGGCCTTTATTTAAATTACTGCAAATATCCTTTAACTGAATCTTAAATAATAATGTATTGTTTGACTCTAGACTGTGCAGAACTCAGCTGTCATACTTTTAACAAGGTTGGTTGAGACTGAAATGAAGACAGAGTTTGAAAATGGATGTCAGTACTTATGCAGCGCTGTAATGAACTAAAACTGATGATGGTGTAAAAACCCAGTGGTAGAAATTAGTGATTACAGTTTGACTTCAATCCTCATTGGACTTGAATTTGAGATGTTATTTTTCTCCTCCATATTTTGTCATGCATAAGTTCTGACCCATGAATACCAGTTAGATACAATGTAAAATCATGACATGAAAGACATCAAAATATCAAATCAGTAACAGTTTGTGGAAAAAAAAACTTACATGGCAGAATTTGTCTGACTTGTAGAAAATCATCAGTGGGGTCACCATGAACCAACTCAAACTCTTGGTCTCACCCTGAAAAAAGGCATATGGAGATGTGTTATATGGTGTTGTATGTTTTATTACTTATTATTCATTTGCTGTGAAATATAACAAAGTGAATGAAACATAATTCAGCAGCACATACATGGGCCTACATGGGCCTACTCATCCTAATTATCACGTCGTCTTCATACCACACATCTAGTGAATGTTATAAAATGTGAAGATTTGTTGCTGCTCTGTTTTACATCATTATAATGTACTTTACCTTCAGGGTTTTGGCCCTTAGTTGGATGAATCAAACGTTGAGAGGGTATCATCATGGCCCTGGGAGAACAGTGATTAGCATTAACCTGGTCAGGAGGCATAGTCCTGACAGTGAAGCACAGACATGGGAGAGTAATAACATGGGGCTACATGTGTGAAAAAGGTGTTTAGGAAATAGCATTTATAGATGGTCCCATGAATGCCTGTAAATATCATCATCAGGCTTCTTTTCATGAATTGTAGCAAAGTTCAGTCTTGTGGTTTAATGCAATTAATAAGAGGAGTATTTTCCTTGGACGCCATCTGTAGAGGTTGATGTTACGTGCTGTCATTCTCACTGTATAAACTGTCAGTGAAACCTTGATTACCAATGATAAACCCTGTGCCAAGTCTGTAGCATTTGCCCGTCTGTTTATATGAGCTCAACAGTGCAAGTAGCACTTTATAAAGTCTATTACTATTCTGTGACTGACCTTAGTGAAATGCCGACACTGAGTATTTTCTCATTGTTGAGTAATAATCATTACAAGCTGGGGTAAGTGGACTCACATTGTTTTCAACAATGTGAGTCCACTTGTCTATGTGGTTCATCCTGGCACAATGTCTTTCTTGAGAAACCTATTTTAGCATTAATCATTTTTGGGAGCCATTCTGCACGTGTGTCTATCTGATGGCAGATTTTATCAATGCAATGGCATGACAAGTGTGCAACAGGTTAGCTCAAATTGTTAAGTGTATTTTGTGCAGGGTGGACTGTTAAAAAATCTTTTTAAAAAAATACAGCTTGTTTTTTTCATTTTTTTATTATTTCAAAAATACAGAGCACAGAATAAATGCCAAATGTTTATTTTGTCCAGTCAATGCTGATTACAGTATGACTTTAACACATCTGAATTTGGGTTTTCTTTTTTCCTCTATAATTTGTCAGACATAAGTTCTTTTTGTATAGGCCAGATGGATAAAATGTAAAATCGTAAATAACGTCATACAAATCAAGACATCAAATCAGTAGCAGTTTGTGGCAAAAAAAATTGAATTACAAGGCAGAGTGTCAGATTTGTCTGGCTTGTAGAAAGAGTCTGATCATCAGTGGGGTCACCATGAACCAGCTCACACTCTTGGTCCCACTCTGAAGAAAGAGCATGGAGATATATTAACGACAGCACATACAGGGGCCTACTCATCCTAATTATCACATCGTCTTCATTCCACACATGTAGTGAATGTCATAAAATGTAAAGATTTGTTGCTGCTCTGCTTTATTTCATTATAATGTACTTTACCGTTAGGGTTTGGGCCCGTGGTTGGATGAATCAAACATTCTGAGGGTATTATCGTGGAGCCCAGAGAATGGCGGTGAGCAGGTCTCACAGTTTTCTGACAATTAAAAGACAAAATGGCCACAACATATTTTTGGTGAACACTGAACTGAACGGATCAGTTTTCAAATAATGAGTGTGACCGCGAACGCGCTCACTCTCGCGAGAATGAGCGGCACGCACTGTTCACTTTTATTTGAAAACTCTCGCTAGAGAAAGCGGTTTTCAAGTTTTATGACAGTTTATGGCAAACACTGATGACAGTCCAGCATGGCTAGTGCCGCAGCCAGTTTAGCAGAAAACCTAGTGAAGTTTTATGAATTAACAAATGAAGACACAGACAGCAAGAACCTCACATTTTTACGCAAACTGTGTCCACCTGGTCTGAAAAACAAGTGTGAAAGTCAGACTGACGTAGTAACATAGTGAACATGACAAATGATCGTGAACGAGTTCATTTTCACATGTGTGAACTGAACTTTGAGCTAGTTTTAGATATAAATATATATATAAAGCTGTGTTGACTCACCCACAAAAGATTCCAGAAACACGCACATGTGGATTGCAATGCATATGGCCCTTGGTGCAACATGTTCCAGGAGTAGATCTATCAGATGGTTGAAGTACTTTCCAACTATTGCTTCACATACGTTTTCAACTCCAGAGGGAAGAATACGACAAGCCTTCTTTAGTGCCTCAGCCACAGACTCCTGCAGAAAGAGAAGTTTTGTTGCCTTGTATTCCACGCAGCTGGGAGTGCTGTCGGTGACATCTTATATTTATTTATGTGAACAGTTGTTCCTTTACTGCATGACTTACCTTAGTCCTGTCTTTGGGCAGCAAACCCTCCACAGCCTTGATGATATTTTTGCAGATGGTGCATGTGATGAACTTTTAATTAACCGAAACAACAGAAGGAGTTAAGCACAAAACCTTTCCACAGATAATGTAGTTGTTTTCAAATATTTTCCTTCATTTTGTGATACTTAACTGACATTTTGAGTAATGATATCTTCCTCGAGGGCCCTGGCATAATGGCTGAGAGGCATGTGCATTTTGCTGGAGTCGCAGGCCTTCAGGGTTTCGCAGACCTGTTCAGGTTGCTACAGACAAAGTGACATTTTTTGTTGAGAACAGATTACTGACAGTCATCTGAAACACACAGAAAGCTTGGACCACAGCCTGCCACTTACAATGAAAGCAGTAACCAAGTTGACGACTAGTGGAAGCCTCTTCTTCACCTGCTTCTCACACATTTTGGACAGAGAGGATGACCCAGGCAGGTGAGCACACACATGTAGAAGGAGGTCCACGATCTCTTCCTGGAATAAAGCAACGTATTAGCTAAACACTGTATTCACCATTACTGCGCTTTCATTGATTTGTCTGGTTGTGTTTAGACTTTATGTCAGAGACTTCTATTTCCTGAGACTGAATGTTTTTAATGAAGAAAATCTATATAAATTATGTCTAGTTCATTTATTGAATCAGTGCACCCTTCAGGTCAGGCGGAAGATGATCTTTGAGGTCACATGTGCAACAGAAACTACCCATGAGATGTCATTTCAGCCGTTGTTCACAGACGTAGCACCAACAGGTGTAAAGATTTGCAAAGCAATGAATCACTGATCGTAGAAAGTGCTTCACATATCACAAGAGTGTTTCACTTTTGACTTAGGAAAAAGAACATACACTGTTTAAACAAAATAATATATACAATAAATAGTAATCATCAGAAATGTTGGTAAATGTTTACACTCACCTGGATGTGCTCATTTGAAAGCAAGTCTTCAAGAAGTTCAAATATTTCTGTGCAGTCCTCACAGACGTCCCCAGTGGGAATCTAAAGTCACATGATGCAAATAAATGAACACTCTAAACTTAATAAAGTGCCTAATTCATGGCTGTTTCCTTGTTTGAGAGACATTCATTGATGATAATTCCAAGCAATCTTTCTTTTTTTAAGAAGAAGCTCTAATTTGTGGCTCCATCCGGGTGACTAAAATCAAAACCTTAGCCCCAATTGTAATATCTGTACTTTATTCCAGAACATAGGTAATCATTTCTATGGACAGGTTTGTATTTGGTCTGAACTGGAATGGCAATTTGAATTTACCTACTAACTGTTTGACTGTTAGGTGCAGTAGGTGTTTTTTAAGATTCATCTGTGCTCAGTATTATCCCCATAAACCCCTGCTTTCTATATAAATGGAAAAGATTCAGAATGGTTTCTTAATCTACGACTTTTTTCCTCTCTTAATAACATGTCTAAACTTGAGTTCTTTGGACACTCAACCTTAATGGATTTGGTTGATTTACCCCAATCCATGTTTGACACTAGTCACAGGCAGACGCTGCTGTTGGGATTCTGGAGGTGAGCTGTTTTTTTTACAATTATTTATTTTGTTGACAAACATCATGCTTTAATAATTTTAATTAAGTTATTCTAAATAACACCCATCATATTGTAGACCCCCAATCATATTTACCTATACCATCAGAATTATTCATTTTTCATTTGTGTTTCCAACTTAGACCACAGTTTTATTGGGAAAATAAATCAGCACTTGCCTTTTTCAGGACATCCTGATGGATCCCGGTGTCATCAGGTTGAACAGATGAGGTCACAGCTGCAGCGGAAAACGTTATTGTTAAAAATCTGAATAATCTCCTGTAACTTTACCCATCACTGGTCTTTTTCATTGTACACTTTAGTTAGTTGTTCCATTCATCCTCACACAGCAAACAGAATAAAATGTGTTCTGTCTTACCAAAGGCTTGGAGACCAATGAAGAGAAGTAACACAGTTTTGAATGAGGCCATCATCTCTTCTTAGTTTTGAGGCTTTTAATTCAACACCTTTCTTCCTCTGATGTACTGAGGGAGCAGTGGGTGAAGTTTATATTTGAGAGGGTCCACATGCCTCCCATGATCTCCACCCTACCAAATTTTGGGGGCAGTGAGGTAGGGTGGACCTTGAGCCAGCAAGTTTCAGTAAACTCTTTGTTTACTAGTCTTTCATCTCTTCATCTCTGTGTCTATCAAACAGAATGTTAATATTTGCTGTTCAATACTTTCATGATCATTTTCCCAAATCAGAGTAGAAAACTTCACACTAGTTTCTTTGCAATCAAATGTAGTTGTGTGTATACTTGAATTATCATTTCAGTCACTTTATCCTATTTGCTTAATTCCAGCCTTAATCACTGACAGATTATGTGTCATTTTACATGAATAATATCATCATTAGTCCACATTAAGTTCTCATTATGGTCACACCCTACCACGATATCCTTGTTCTTTCCACTATTTTCCACTATGCCACCAGCTCCTACCAAATCTGTGTTTCTGCATCTCAGGACCGTGAGTATGGGTGTGTTTGAGAATCAGGTCTGCAGTAACCTCCAGAAAGACAAATCCACTGCAAGGGCCAAATCTTGTCTTCCAAGAACAATATTTGCTACCAAGTTTCCCCTTTATTATTTGTGTTCAGACATAATCTTTTCTTTCAAAGCAGATAGATACAAATGACTGATCAATACTTAATTGCAAGCACAGAAATGGAGTCCTACTACAAGTATATTATTTTGATTATTCTCTAAGGTATATTCCTCCACACACCGCCTCATCGCTTCCACATTACCCTGTCAACCACTTCAGTCCTGTACGCATGCCTTGCCATGAACAGTGCAATGTTAGCATGAGTCACGACATCAATGGGAAATACATTAAGTTGACATAAACCAGACTTGTTGTTTAATAATCTAGTATTTGTTTGTTAGTTGTCTGTACTTTATTTGCTGTTGCACTTCATGTAACCCTGTATGCCTGAATGGCTCCCTTTAACCAAGCGGCTTTGGTGTTTGATCAACAGACTGTCCATGACACAGTTGTGTATACATTAAAGGCTGGGTTAATTAAACAACCCATCGCCACCCCTAATGCAGGAAGGTCATGTAATATGCTCTCTAAAGCGGGAAGGTGAATGACAGTGCCAAGGCCCTAGTTTCTGGAAACCATGCTGCCTGTGTCAAGTTTTATACTGTCCTCAAACAAAGCAATCTTCTGAAGTTGGTTAAATCAAGCTTGAGGTGACAAATCACTGGTCTAGAATGATATATGGTGGTGCTCAGCACTATCCATTGAGGTCTAGTTAGATACCAATTTTATGCAGTTTCCATTTGGTTGTACCTGTAGAATTTTTTTCAAAAATACTTTCACAGTCAGCAAGTCTGACATGATATGCAGGAAACAGGACACCAGAATTTTATTCTTCTGACATGCAAAGGCTACCTGGCTGAATTTGATGAAACGTAGTGGTGGAGCCTCTGCAAAGGAAGAAACTATTACATTTTGGTGCAGATCTGGATCATTTTCTTGAAAATTGTAAGACAAAGCACTGGCCTTGGTGGAGAACTGTGCACTCTGAGTGCCCTTCTAGTTATTGATTTTCACCACTTTAGATGTTCCCTTGTGGATAAACTGGTCCACTGTCTACAATTGTTGTCCTACCCCCTTATCTTTTTATGTACACAAATAATTGTGGAAAAAGGTAACAAGAGTGCACATAAAATACAGTGCTGATTCACACTGACAGGAATGAGCAGGATCAAAGGCTTGTAGTGGAGAGATTCCTGTCATCATGTGACCCACAGGTAAATGTCAAAGTTAAATTGCATACAAAGAGCGTGGGTATCAGTTGTATAAACAAATCACCCATCTTTACCAAGGACAATGACATGCAGATGGTTTATATCTCAAGATCAATAGTGACTAAATTTTGCGTGGATTATATGTAGGTTCTGTCTGAAGAATGAAAACAGTTATTTCTTTTAATGACTGATTTACTATGGAAAAGCTTGTAGAACACATTTTAGACAATTAAAAAAGGTAGGTTCAAACCAAAAGCATGCCTCTTACAACTTTATATTACAATCATTTTCTTTTTTACTCCAAGTTAAGTCTGTCAGTTTATAAATTTGTGTTACAAGAACATTTGCTAATTTGTGGATCCTGGTAAGTGTGAGGATGCCTTTTTAATTGAGCACTAATTTTGTCCTCATCATTATCTGCTGAGAATGGTGTCGTCTGTGAGAGGCCTCATTACATTTGTTATGGCACAGGTAGATAACCACTTTGGAACCACATAATGACACACCTGTTACTTAAGAGTCAAATGACTCTAAATCATCACCTGTCAATAATTACATTACTTCTCAGCTGAACAGTAAGGTTTTTGTTCTAATGTAAAATTAAAAACTACCAGTTCAGATTTATTATAATAAAAAGACCAGCCCCACTGTCGGAATTGCAACAAAAGCCAATTAACTTTGCCCTTATTTCCGGTTTGCTTCCAAAGTCAAGGTCCCCTATTTGTAGTTTTCTCAGTTCCCCTCCAGAGGTCGCTGTGCCTTCCCTATGCCCCTTACATTAGTTGTTTGTTCTTCCTGTTCAGTTTCTCCTGTTTGCTTCCCAACCTCTCAGTCCCTTCCTCAGTTCCTCATCCCCACTACCCAATTCCCTGCACATTCATTTTCTCAGAAAAACTTTTGTAAAAGCAACTCTGTAAATTGTAATCCTGGTCTGTTGTGCTTTCTGTCTGCATTTGTGTGTCTGATACCCCGTGACATCAGCACACACATGTACAAGGAGGCCCAGGAAAGATTTCCAAAGCAATGAAGCGCCGCTTGTAGAAAGTGCTTTAGATATCACAACTATCTTTCAATTTTAACTCATGAAAAAGAACATGCACTATTTAAACAACATAATATCAAAAACAAATGGTTAATAAGTTACAATCCTCTGAAATATTTTACATAATCTTTACACTCACCTGGATGTGCTTATTTGAAAGCAAATCCTCAAGGAATTCAAATATTTTGGTGTACTCCTTGCAGACATCCCCAGTCTGAATCTAAAGTCACATGATACAAATAAATGAACAGATTAAATTTAGTTCAATGCCTAACTCTTGGTTGTTTCCCTTCTTGAGAGACATTAATAAGTGATTATTCTTGGTCATTTCTGTATTAAACAATCTGCTTTAATGTTCATTCAATATTTATTTGTCATAATAAGGTCTAATTTGTGGCTTGATTGGGGTGACTGAAGTCAAAACCTTAGCCCTAATTATAATATTTGTACTTTTATTCCAGATAATATATAATAAATTTACATGGACAGCTTAATATGGAGAAGATTCAGTACAGTTTTTTAATCTATCCCCTTTTCCCTTTCTCAGTAACATGTCTCCCTCTGCTGATGTTAATGAATATCATGCTAGAGTATTAAAGGTTATATTCACATTTTTAGGTAACTTCCCCTGGATTTAAAGGGGAATGTAATCTCACCAAGCCTTTTGTCTTTATGCATCCCCATATTATCACAATCCCGACCTCTGTGCTTCACTGTCAGGACCATGCATTCAGTCCGGTAGTCCTGGCCAGGTTCATGCCGAACATGCTGGACCCCATTTAACGCCTACAAATTTATTATAGTATGATCTGACCAAATAATACACTCCCACCATTCGTCGAACTCCTTTTTCAGTTTATTAGAAAAGTTTAATCCAGCAGTTCTGTGCCAAGGATTGAAGGGGAACATTAGACTAAACCAGATTAACCAGGAGAAGGCACTCTGCGCCTGTCTCCTGCCTTGGCAAATAGTGATATATACTCTTTGCACATCCTGTTTCCCCAAAATCTCTGCAACTGAGGTGAACAGTGCAATGTTAGCATGAGTCACGACATCAATGGGAAATACATTAAGTTGACATAAACCAGACTTGTTGTTGAATAATCTAGTATTTGTTTGTTAGTTGTCTGGGATTTATTTGCTGTTGCACTTCATGTAACCCTGCATGCCTGCATGGCTCCCTTCAACCAAGCTGTTTTGGTGTTTGATCAACAGAGTGTCTATGCGGCAGTGGTGTGGACATTGAAGGCTGGGTTAAATAAACAACCCATCGCCACCCCTATTGTGGGATGGTCACTTAATATGCTCTCTAATGCAGGAAGGTGAATGACAGTGCCACAGCCCTAGTTTGTGGATACCATGTTGCCTGTATCAAGTTTTATACTGTCCTCGAACAAAGTGATCTGCTGAAGTTGGTTAAAATCAATTATAGTGGTGCTCTGCACTATCCATTCAGCTTTAGTCAGGTACCAATTTACATGCAGCTTCCATTTATTTGTACCTGTTCTCTGCACATGTACTGTGCATACATCTTCCCTGTTGAAATTCTTTCAAAATATTCAGTCAGCTAAGTGCCAGCAAGACAGTCGCATGACATGCAGGAAACAGCACGCCAGAATTTTGTTCTTCTGCCAGTGCAAAAGCTATCTGGCTGAATTTGATGAAATTTGGTGGGGGGGGGCTCTGCAAAGGAAGAAACTATTGCATTTTGGTGCAGATCTGAGCACTTTCTTGAAACTTGGAAGATGAGGCATTGGCCTTGGTGGAGAACTGTGCACTCTGAGTGCCCTCGTAGTTATTGATTTTACCACTTTAAACCCATATATAATAAAAGAGATTGGAAAAATAGAGAAAAATATGAAGTATACAGCACACAGAATATTTGCCAAATGTTTATTTTGTCCAGTCTTTTCTGATTGCAGTATGATTTCAACATTCAGTTCATTTAAATTTGAGATGTCTCTTGTCTCCTCCATATTTTGTCAGGCATTATTTCTTCCATTTAGGCGAGATAGATACAATGCAGAATCATGTCTTGAAAGACATCTAGACATCAAATCAGCAGCAGTTTGTGGGAAAAAAATTACAAGGCAGAGTTTTTCTGACTTGTAGAAAGACTTGGATCATCAGTGGGGTCTCTTGGTCCTGCCCTGAAAAGAGAAGTATTAAGATAAGTTATATAATAGGCTTATATGTTGTAATGTTGAGTATGTTTTATGATCTATTATCTATATTATCATGTCTTCCTCATATCACATGTGTAGTGAGTATCAACAAATGTAAAGATTTGTTGCTGCTCTGTTTTATTTCATTATAATGTACTTTACCGTTAGGGTTTGGGCCCTTGGTTGGATGAATCAAACATTCTGAGGGTGTCATCGCGGAGCCCAGAGAACGGTGCTGAGCAGGTCTCGCAGTTTTCTATCAAGTAAAAGGCAAAATGACCACTTAGTAAGAAAATATATGTATTATCAGTTTATTATTGATTATGAAAGAAAATAACAATTAGTTGCCATGAGCTAGAGCTGTACTGACTCACCCACAAAAGATTCCCCATACAGTTTACACATGTGTATAGCACTGCATATGGTCCTTGGTGTAGCGTTTTCCAGGAGTAGATCTATCAGCTGCTTGAAGTACTTTCCAACTATTGCTTCACATACGTTTCTAACTCCAGAGGGAAGAATACGACAAGCCTTCTTTAGTGCCTCAGCCACAGACTCCTGCAGAAGGAGACGGAAAGCTGACTTATATTCCACACAGTTGGAAATGCTGACTGTCACATCTTGTGTTTATTCATGTGAACAGTTGTTCCTTTACTGCATGACTTACCTTAGTCCTGTCTTTGGACAGCAAACCCTGCACAGTCTCGAGGATATTTTTGCAGATGGTGCATGTGATGAACTTCTGATTAACCGAAACAGCAGAAGGAGTTAAGCACAAAACCTTTCTACAGTTAATGTAGTTGTTTTCAAATGTTTTCCTTCATTTTGTGATACTTAACTGACATTTTGAGTAATGATATCTTCCTCGAGGGCCCTGGCATAATGGCTGAGAGGCATGTGCATTTTGCTGGAGTCACAGGCCTTCAGGGTTTCGCAGACCTGTTCAGGTTGCTACAGACAAAGTGACATTTTTTGTTGAGAACAGATTACTGACAGTCATCTGAAACACACAGAAAGCTTGGACCACAGCCTGCCACTTACAATGAAAGCAGTAACCAAGTTGACGACCTGTGGAAGCCTCTTCTTCACCTGCTTCTCACACATTTTGGACAGAGAGGATGACCCAGGCAGGTGAGCACACACATGTACAAGGAGGTCCACGATCTTTTCCTGGAATAAAGCAACGTATTAGCTAAACACTGTATTCACCATTACTGCGCTTTCATTGATTTGTCTGGTTGTGTTTAGACTTTTTGTCAGAGACTTCTATTTCCTGAGACTGAATGTTTTTAACTAAGAAAATCTTTATAAATGATGTCTAGTTCATTTATTGAATCAGTGCACCCTTCAGGTCAGTCGGAAGATGATCTTTGAGGTCACATGTGCAACAGAAACTACCCATGAGATTTCATTTCAGCCGTTGTTCACAGACGTAGCACCAACAGGTGTAAAGACTTGCAAAGCAATGAATCACTGATCGTAGAAAGTGCTTCACATATCAAAAGAGTGTTTCACTTTTGACTTAGAAAAAAGAACATACACTGTTTAACAAAATAATATATACAATAAATAGTAATCATCAGAAATGTTAGTAAATGTTTACACTCACCTGGATGTGCTCATTTGAAAGCAAGTCTTCAAGAAGTTCAAATATTTCTGTGCAGTCCTCACAGACGTCCCCAGTGGGAATCTAAAGTCACATGATGCAAATAAATGAACATCCTAAACTTAATAAAGTGCCTAATTCATGGCTGTTTCCTTGTTTGAGAGACATTCATTGATGATAATTCCAAGCAATCTTTCTTTTTTTAAGAAGAAGCTCTAATTTGTGGCTGCATCTGGGTGACTAAAATCAAAACCTTAGCCCCAATTGTAATATCTGTACTTTATTCCAGAACATAGGTAATCATTTCTATGGACAGGTTTGTATTTGGTCTGAACTGGAATGGCAAATTGAATTTACCTTCTAACTCTTTGACTGTTAGATGCAGTAGGTGTTTTTTAAGATTCATCTGTGCTCAGTATTATCCCCATAAACCCCTGCTTTCTATATAAATGGAAAAGATTCAGAATAGTTTCTTAATCTACGACTTTTTCCTTTCTTAATAACATGTCTAAACTTGAGTTCTTTGGACACTCAACCTTAATGGATTTGGTTGATTTACCCCAATCCATGTTTGACACTAGTCACAGGCAGACGCTGCTGTTGGGATTCTGGAGGTGAGCTGTTTTTTGTTTTCTTTACAATTATTTATTTTGTTGACTAACATCATGCTTTAATAATTTTAATTAAGTTATTCTAAATAACACCCATCATATTGTAGACCCCCGATCATATTTACCGATACCATCAGAATTATTCTTTTTTTTATTTGTGTTTCCAACTTAGACCACAGTTTTATTGGGAAAATAAATCAGCACTTGCCTTTTTCAGGACATCCTGATGGATCCCGGTGTCATCAGGTTGAACAGATGAGGTCACAGCTGCAGCGGAAAACGTTATTGTTAAAAATCAGAATAATCTGCTGTAACTTTACCCATCACTGGTCTTTTTCATTGTACACTTTAGTTAGTTGTTCCATTCATCCTCACACAGCAAACAGAATAAAATGTGTTCTGTCTTACCAAAGGCTTGGAGACCAATGAAGAGAAGTAACACAGTTTTGAATGAGGCCATCATCTCTTCTTAGTTTTGAGGCTTTTAATTCAACACCTTTCTTCCTCTGATGTACTGAGGGAGCAGTGGGTGCAGCTTATATTTGAGAGGGTCCACATGCCTCCCATGATCTCCACCCTACCAAATTTTGGGGGCAGTGAGGTAGGGTGGACCTTGAGCCAGCAAGTTTCAGTAAACTCTTTGTTTACTAGTCTTTCATCTCTTCATCTCTGTGTCTATCAAACAGAATGCTGATATTTGCTGTTCAATACTTTCATGATCATTTTACCTAATCAGAATTGAAAAGCTCAGACTTTATGGTTTATTTGCAATCAAATGTAGAATTATATTAAATGTTGAATTATCATTTAAGTCATCATTTCCTTCATTATAGCTTTAAATTCTGACCATCCATGTATAGTTTACATGAATAGCATCATCATTAGTCCACATTAAGTTCTCACTGTGGTCACAACTCTTTACCCCGACCAGAATATTCTTGTTCTTTCTGCTATTTTCCACTATGCCACCTGCTCCCATCAAATCTCTGTATCTGCATCTCATGACAGTTTGTGTTGGTGTGTTTGAGAATTAGGTCTGCAGTAACCTCCAGAAAACTCAAAAGGTCTTCCTCTGGTTTCTCTGTCTGAACTCAGTGGCCAGGCCGTTTTAGGTAACTTCCCTGGATTGAAGGGGAATGTAATCTCACCAACGCCTTTTGTTTTTATGCATCCCCATGTAATCACAATCCCGACCTCTGTGCTTCACTGTCAGGACAATTCATTCTGTCTGGTAGTTCTGGCCAGGTTCATGCCTAACATGCTGGACCCCCATTGACGTTTGACGCTCACAAATTTATTGTAGTCTCATCTAGAATACGCTCCCATCATTCACTGGGCTCCTATTTCTGTTTATTGGAAAAGTTTAATCCTGTAGTTCTGTGCCAAGGATTGAAGGGGAACATTAGACTAAACCAGATTAACCAGGAGGAGGCACTCTGCGCCTGTCTCCTGCCTTGGCAAATAGTGATATATACTCTTTACACAACCAGTTTCCCCAAATCTCTGCAACCGAGGTGAACAGTGCAATGTTAGCATGAGTCACGACATCAATGGGAAATACATAAAGTTGACATAAACCAGACTTGTTGTTTAATAATCTAGTATTTGTTTGTTAGTTGTCTGGACTTTATTTGCTGTTGCACTTCATGTAACCCTGTATGCCTGAATGGCTCCCTTTAACCAAGCGGCTTTGGTGTTTGATCAACAGAATGTCCATGACACAGTTGTGTATACATTAAAGGCTGGGTTAATTAAACAACCATTGAGGTCTAGTTAGATACCAATTTTATGCAGTTTCCATTTGGTTGTACCTGTAGAATTTTTTTCAAAAATACTTTCACAGTCAGCAAGTCTGACATGATATGCAGGAAACAGGACACCAGAATTTTATTCTTCTGACATGCAAAGGCTACCTGGCTGAATTTGATGAAACGTCGAGGTGGAGCCTCTGCAAAGGAAGAAACTATTACATTTTGGTGCAGATCTGGATCATTTTCTTGAAAATTGGAAGATAAAGCACTGGCCTTGGCAGAGAACTGTGCACTCTGAGTGCCCTTCTAGTTATTGATTTTCACCACTTTAGATGTTCCCTTGTGGATAAACTGGTCCACTGTCTACAATTGTTGTCCTACCCCCTTATCTTTTTATGTACACAAATAATTGTGGAAAAAGGTAACAAGAGTGCACATAAAATACAGTGATGATTCACACTGACAGGAATGAGCAGGATCAAAGGCCTGTAGTGGAGAGTTTCCTGTCATCATGTGACCAACAGGTAAATGTCAAAGTTAAATCGCATAGAAAGAGCGTGGGTATCAGTTGTATAAAGAAATCACCCATCTTTACCAAGGACAATGACATGCAGATGGTTTATATCTCAAGATCAATAGTGACTACATTTTGCGTGGATTATATGTAGATACTGTCTGAAGAACAACAATTATTTCTTTCAGTGACCCCTGATGATTTATTGAGGGAACCCTCAGATTGTAGAACAAATCTCGTGAAAGCCGTTTAAAGACAGTTATAACCGGTAGGTCCAAAACCAAAGACATGTTACAAACAACTTCATTTTCTTTTCAACAGCAGGTCAATCAAGTCAGTTTATAAATTTGTGATACATGAAGATTAGCAAATCTTTGTGACGTTGCCTTTTTAAGTGAGTACCAATTTTGTCGTCATCTTGACTTAAGTGTCAAATGATTCTGAAATCACCTCTCAATAATTATTTCTGAGAATGGGTTGCATAGTGGCAAATAGACAAAGATATTCTAGTTGTGTTGAAGAGTTGTGAACACAAAAAGACCCTAATACGGACTAATGATAGTGTTGTTCATGTAAAATTGCACATGGTCGGCCAGTATTTACACCTATAATGAAAGAAACACTGACTGAAATGACAATTCAAATATGCATATAACTACATTTGATTGCAAATGAAACATCAAGTGTGAGGTTTTCTACTCTGAACTATTGAACAGCAAATATCAACATTCTGTTTGATAGACACAGAGATGAAGAGATGAAAGACTAGTAAACAAAGAGTTTACTGAAACTTGCTGGCTCAAGGTCCACCCTACCTCACTGCCCCCAAAATTTGGTAGGGTGGAGATCATGGGAGGCATGTGGACCCTCTCAAATATAAGCTGCACCCACTGCTCCCTCAGTACATCAGAGGAAGAAAGGTGTTGAATTAAAAACCTCAAAACTAAGAAGAGATGATGGCCTCATTCAAAACTGTGTTGCTTCTCTTTATTGGTGTCCAAGCCTTTGGTAAGACAGAACACATTTTATTCTGTTTGCTGTGTGAGGATGAATGGAACAACTAACTAAAGTGTACAATGAAAAAGACCAGTGATGGGTAAAGTTACAGCAGATTATTCTGATTTTTAACAATAACGTTTTCCGCTGCAGCTGTGACCTCATCTGTTCAACCTGATGACACCGGGATCCATCAGGATGTCCTGAAAAAGGCAAGTGCTGATTTATTTTCCCAGTAAAACTGTGGTCTAAGTTGGAAACACAAATAAAAAAAGAATAATTCTGATGGTATAGGTAAATATGATCGGGGGTCTACAATATGATGGGTGTTATTTAGAATAACTTAATTAGAACTTATTAAAGCATGATGTTAGTCAACAAAATAAATAATTGTAAAAAAAAACAGCTCACCTCCAGAATCCCAACAGCAGCGTCTGCCTGTGACTAGTGTCAAACATGGATTGGGGTAAATCAACCAAATCCATTAAGGTTGAGTGTCCATAAAACTCAAGTTTAGACATGTTATTAAGAAAGGGAAAAAGGGACAGATTAAGAAACTATTCTGAATCTTTTCCATTTATATAGAAAGCAGGGGTTTATGGGGATAATACTGAGCACAGATGAATCTTAAAAAACACCTACTGCATCTAACAGTCAAAGAGTTAGAAGGTAAATTCAATTTGCCATTCCAGTTCAGACCAAATACAAACCTGTCCATAGAAATGATTACCTATGTTCTGGAATAAAGTACAGATATTACAATTGGGGCTAAGGTTTTGATTTTAGTCACCCAGATGCAGCCACAAATTAGAGCTTCTTCTTAAAAAAAGAAAGATTGCTTGGAATTATCATCAATGAATGTCTCTCAAACAAGGAAACAGCCATGAATTAGGCACTTTATTAAGTTTAGGGTGTTCATTTATTTGCATCATGTGACTTTAGATTCCCACTGGGGACGTCTGTGAGGACTGCACAGAAATATTTGAACTTCTTGAAGACTTGCTTTCAAATGAGCACATCCAGGTGAGTGTAAACATTTACCAACATTTCTGATGATTACTATTTATTGTTGACATTATTTTGTTTAAACAGTGTATGTTCTTTTTCCTAAGTCAAAAGTGAAACACTCTTGTGATATGTGAAGCACTTTCTACGATCAGTGATTCATTGCTTTGCAAATCTTTAGACCTGTTGGTTCTACGTCTGTGAACAACGGCTGAAATGAAATCTCATGGGTAGTTTCTGTTGCACATGTGACCTCAAAGATCATCTTCCGCCTGACCTGAAGGGTGCACTGATTCAATAAATGAACTAGACATCATTTATAAAGATTTTCTTCATTAAAAACATTCAGTCTCAGGAAATAGAAGTCTCTGACATAAAGTCTAAACACAACCAGACAAATCAATGAAAGCGCAGTAATGGTGAATACAGTGTTTAGCTAATACGTTGCTTTATTCCAGGAAGAGATCGTGGACCTCCTTGTACATGTGTGTGCTCACCTGCCTGGGTCATCCTCTCTGTCCAAAATGTGTGAGAAGCAGGTGAAGAAGAGGCTTCCACTAGTCGTCAACTTGGTTACTACTTTCATTGTAAGTGGCAGGCTGTGGTCCAAGCTTTCTGTGTGTTTCAGATGACTGTCAGTAATCTATTCTCAACAAAAAATGTCACTTTGTCTGTAGCAACCTGAACAGGTCTGCGAAACCCTGAAGGCCTGCGACTCCAGCAAAATGCACATGCCTCTCAGCCATTATGCCAGGGCCCTCGAGGAAGATATCATTACTCAAAATGTCAGTTAAGTATCACAAAATGAAGGAAAACATTTGAAAACAACTACATTATCTGTGGAAAGGTTTTGTGCTTAACTCCTTCTGTTGTTTCGGTTAATCAGAAGTTCATCACATGCACCATCTGCAAAACTATCCTCGAGACTGTGCAGGGTTTGCTGTCCAAAGACAGGACTAAGGTAAGTCATGCAGTAAAGGAACAACTGTTCACATGAATAAACACAAGATGTGACGGTCAACATTTCGAACTGTGTGGAATATAAGTCAGCTTTCTGTCTCCTTCTGCAGGAGTCTGTGGCTGAGGCACTAAAGAAGGTTTGTCGTATTCTTCCCTCTGGAGTTAGAAACGTATGTGAAGCAATAGTTGGAAAGTACTTCAAGCAGCTGATAGATCTACTCCTGGAAAACGCTACACCAAGGACCATATGCAGTGCTATACACATGTGTAAACTGTATGGGGAATCTTTTGTGGGTGAGTCAGTACAGCTCTAGCTCATGGCAACTAGTTGTTATTTTCTTTCATAATCAATAATAAACTGATAATACATATATTTTCTTACTAAGTGGTCATTTTGCCTTTTACTTGATAGAAAACTGCGAGACCTGCTCAGCACCGTTCTCTGGGCTCCGCGATGACACCCTCAGAATGTTTGATTCATCCAACCAAGGGCCCAAACCCTAACGGTAAAGTACATTATAATGAAATAAAACAGAGCAGCAACAAATCTTTACATTTGTTGACACTCACTACACATGTGATATGAGGAAGATATGATAATATAGATCATGGATAATAAAACATACTCAACATTACAACATATAAGCCTATTATATAACTTATCTTAATACTTCTCTTTTCAGGGCAGGACCAAGAGACCCCACTGATGATCCAAGTCTTTCTACAAGTCAGAAAAACTCTGCCTTGTAATTTTTTTCCCACAAACTGCTGCTGATTTGATGTCTAGATGTCTTTCAAGACATGATTCTGCATTGTATCTATCTCGCCTAAATGGAAGAAATAATGCCTGACAAAATATGGAGGAGGCAAGGGACATCTCAAATTTAAATGAACTGAATGTTGAAATCATACTGCAATCAGAAAAGACTGGACAAAATAAACATTTGGCAAATATTCTGTGTGCTGTATACTTCATATTTTTCTTTATTTTTCCAATCTCTTTTATTATATATGGGTTTAAAGTGGTAAAATCAATAACTACAAGGGCACTCAGCCAATGCCTCATCTTCCAAGTTTCAAGAAAGTGCTCAGATCTGCACCAAAATGCAATAGTTTCTTCCTTTGCAGAGGCCCCCCCACCAAATTTCATCAAATTCAGCCAGATAGCTTTTGCACTGGCAGAAGAGCAAAATTCTGGCGTGCTGTTTCCTGCATGTCATGCGACTGTCTTGCTGGCACTTAGCTGACTGAATATTTTGAAAGAATTTCAACAGGGAAGATGTATGCACAGTACATGTGCAGAGAACAGGTACAAATAAATGGAAGCTGCATGTAAATTGGTACCTGACTAAAGCTGAATGGATAGTGCAGAGCACCACTATAATTGATTTTAACCAACTTCAGCAGATCACTTTGTTCGAGGACAGTATAAAACTTGATACAGGCAACATGGTATCCACAAACTAGGGCCGTGGCACTGTCATTCACCTTCCTGCATTAGAGAGCATATTAAGTGACCTTCCCACAATAGGAGTGGCGATGGGTTGTTTATTTAACCCAGCCTTCAATGTCCACACCACTGCCGCATAGATACTCTGTTGATCAAACACCAAAACAGCTTGGTTGAAGGGAGCCATGCAGGCATGCAGGGTTACATGAAGTGCAACAGCAAATAAATCCCAGACAACTAACAAACAAATACTAGATTATTAAACAACAAGTCTGGCTGATGTCAACTTAATGTATTTCCCATTGATGTCGTGACTCATGCTAACATTGCACTGTTCACCTCGGTTGCAGAGATTTTGGGGAAACAAGATGTGCAAAGAGTATATATCACTATTTGCCAAGGCAGGAGACAGTCGCAGAGTGCCTTCTCCTGGTTAATCTGGTTTAGTCGAATGTTCCCCTTCAATCCTTGGCACAGAACTGCAGGATTAAAACAACAGAAGTAGGAGCCCAGTGAACGATGGGAGCGTATTCTAGATGAGACTACAATAAATTTGTGAGCGTCAAAGGGGGTCAAACAGCATGGTATCCAGAAACTTGGGCCTTGTCACTGTCATTCACCTTGTACTAGGGGTGGGTATGAGTAGTTAAATTAACCCAGCCTTCAAAGTCCACACCACTGTGTCACGGACACTCTGTTAATGAAACACTAAAGTAGCTTGATTAAAGGGAGCCATTCAGGCATACAGGGCTACATGAAGTACAACAGCAAATAAAGCCCAGACAACTAACAAACAAATACTAGATTATTAAACGACAAGCCTGGTCTGTGTCAACTTAGTGTATCACCCATTAAAGTGTTGGTTCTGTAGCTCATGCTAGAATTGAACTGTTCACCTCTGTTGTAGATTTTCAGGGAATTGAGCTGTGCAAAGGGTATATATCACTATATGTCAAGGCAGGACACAGGCGCAGATAGTTTTCTTATGGTTTATCTGGTTTAGTCTAATGTTTTCCAATCTATTGCAGCCTCTGATTGGTGCACAGCGTTGTGGAGGTTCGTCCCTTTAATTCCTTAACCTGTTTGACGGTGCAAGTAATGTGTACAGGACTGAAGTGTCTGACAGGGTAATGTGGAAGTGGTGAGGAGAGTAGACCAGGTGTGTGGAGGAATGTACCTTAGAGAATAAACAGATGCCAAAGTAAAGACTGAATGAATGAATGAAACTACTGAACAGCAAATATTAACATTCTGTTTGACAGACACGGAGATGAAGAGATAAAAGACTAGTAAACAAAAAGTTTACTGAAACTTGCTGACCCAAGGTCAGCTCCACCTCATTGCCCCCAAATTTGGTTGGGTGTAGATCATAAGAGGCATATGGACCCTCTCAGAAATAAGATGCTCCTAGTGTTCCCTCAATACATCAGAGGAAGGAAGGTATTGAGCTAGAAGAGATGATGGCCTCATTCAAAACTGCATTGCTTCTCTTTATTGGTCTCCAAGCCTTTGGTAAGACAGAACACATTTTGTTCTGTTTGCTGTGTGAGGATGAATGGAACAATTTACTAAAATGTATAATGAAAAAGACCAGTGATGGGTAAAGTTACAGCAGATTATTCTGATTTTTAAGAATGACGCTTTGCCCTGCAGCTCTGAATTCATCTGTCAAAGCTGATGACACCGGGATCAATCAGGATGCCCTGAGTAAGGCAAGTGATGATTTTTTCTGGCACTAAAATTGTGTTCTGAATTTGAAACAAACTTAAAAAAAAGTTGTGATGGTATGAATAAATAAGAACTAAGGGTTTACAGTATGATGGCGGTTATTTAGAATACCTTATTTAGAACTTATCCAAACATAATGTTAGCCAACAAAATAAATAATTATAAAGAACCCTTCTTTGTTGTTTGCCTCCAGAAACCCAGCTGCACCATTTGCCTATGACTAGTGTCTTGAACCTGAATTGGGGTAAACCAGCCAAATCCATTCAGCTTGAGCTGAGAGCACAGACAAAGCCTAATGAATACTTCTTTCATCTTATTACCCATCAGACAATTAGAAGGTAAATTCAATGTGTAGTTCAAATTAAGACCAGACATGAAGCTGTCCATGGAAATTATTGCAGATTTTCTGGAATAAAATAAAAAAAATAGAATTAGAGTTAAGGTTTTGATTCTAGTCCCCCCGTTCCAACCACAAATTAAAGCTTATTCTGAAAAAATAAATTTTGAATGAACAATAAATCAGATTATCTAATATAGAAATAACCAAAATAATCACTCATTAATGTCTCTCAAGCAAGGAAACAACCAAGAGTCAGGCACTTAACTAAATTGAGCACAATGAGTTATTTTTATCATGTGACTTTAGATTCATTCTGGGGCTGTCTGCCAGGAGTGCATTGAAGGATTTGAATTCCTTAAAGACCTGCTTTTGAATAAGCAAATCCAGGTGAGTGTAAACATTTGCTAAAAAATTCCAGAGAATTACTATTTATTTATGGTATTTTTTTTAATTCAAAGAGTGCATGGTCTTTTTTTACACGTCAAAATTGAAACACAGTTGTGATACCTGAAACACCTTCTGCAATCTGCGTTTAATTTCTTCGGAAATGTTTAGACCTTTTTCCTGTCGGTTAAAGCACATTGTTTACATTTATAAAAGCATAAGTATAGATTAGCTTCTCATGGGTAGTTTCTGTTGCACATGTGACCTCAAAGATCATCTTCCGCCTGACCTGAAGGGTGCACTGATTCAATAAATGAACTAGACATCATTTATAAAGATTTTCTTAGTTAAAAACATTCAGTCTCAGGAAATAGAAGTCTCTGACATAAAGTCTAAACACAACCAGACAAATCAATGAAAGCGCAGTAATGGTGAATACAGTGTTTAGCTAATACGTTGCTTTATTCCAGGAAAAGATCGTGGACCTCCTTGTACATGTGTGTGCTGACCTGCCTGGGTCCAAAATGTGTGAGAAGCAGGTGAAGAAGATGCTTCCACTAGTCGTCAACATGGTTACTGCTTTCATTGTAAGTGGCAGGCTGTGGTCCAAGCTTTCTGTGTGTTTCAGATGACTGTCAGTAATCTATTCTCAACAAAAAATGTCACTTTGTCTGTAGCAACCGTAACAGGTCTGTGAAACCCTGAAGGCTGCGACTCCAGCAAAATGCACATGCCTCTGAGCTAATATGCCATGGCCCCTGAGGCAGTTAAGTATCACAAAATGAAGGGAAACATTTATAAACAACCAAATTATGTGTGGAAAGGTTTTGTTTTTAACTCCTTTTGCTGTTTCTGTCATTTAGAACTTCTTCATGTGCACCGTCTGCGAAACTATCATCGAGACTGTGGAGGGTTTGCTGTCCAAAGACAAGACTACAGTAAGTCATGCAGTAAAGGAACAACTGTTCACGTAACTGTGTGGAATATAAGTCAGCTTTCCATCACCTTCTGTAGGAGTCTGTGACTGAGGCACTAAAGAAGGCTTGTCATATGCTTCCCTTCGGCATGGAAGGACTGTGTGAGAGGATGGTTGGAAGGTACGCCAAGCAGCTAATTCATTTACTCCTGGAAAACGCTACACCAAGGACCATATGCAGTGTTATCCGCATGTGTAGACTGTTTGAGGAATCTTTTGTGGGTGAGTCAACACAGCTCTAGCTCATGGTAACTAATTGTTATCTTCTTTAATAATCTATTCTAAACTCATAATACATATTTTATTTTGACAAAATTTGTCAATTTGCCTTTTAATTGTCAGAAAACTGTGAGACCTGCTCACCACCGTTCTCCAGGGGCCATGATGATGCCCTCTGAACGTTTGATTCATCCACGTAAGGGCCCAAATCCAAAAGGTAAAATACATTATAATGATATAAAACAAAGCAGCAACAAATCTTTACATTTGTTGACATTCAATAGACGTGTGGTATGAAGAAGATATGATAATTAGGATGAGTAGGCCCCTGTATGTGCTGCTGAATTATGTTTCATTCACTTTGTTAAATTTCACATCAAAGGAATAATAGATAGTAAAACAATACTATATAATATATCTCCATACTCTGTTTTTCAGCGTGGGACCAATAGTGTGAGCTGGTTCATGGTGACCTCACTGATGATCAAACTCTTTCTACAAGCCAGAAAAATCTAACAATTAATTTTAATATCATTTTTCCACCACAAACTGTTACTGATTTGATATCTTGATGTCTTTCACGTTATGATTTTTGCATTGTATCTAACTGGTATTCATGGGTCTGAACTTATGTTTGACAAAATATGGAGAATAAAATTCTAATCCAATGAATGGTGTAATCTTACTGTGAACAATAAAGACTGATGAAAATCAAACACTTGACAGTCTTTCCCCACAAACCATGATTAGCAATTTGTGCTAATGTCTTTCTCTACATATGGGTTTTTACATCGTCATTTAATGATGGCAAAATAATTTTGTCAATTTCTTAGACCAATCATTTTCTCGTCTTTATACAAAGAAAACCACTAAAATAACTGACTATTTAAACTCTGTCTAGATTAATTTGAGCTGTCAACTGTTGTCTTAGAAGACAACAGTCAAAGTAAGGAAAGCATTTGCCCCCATGGTTTTCAGCTTGGGGATGTGATCATTTTTTACAGCTTCTTCAACTGAGACCTTTGCTACCATTGAATCTATCATTTAAACATTCTGTCATTTCACCGTTGTCTATAAGTCATCACTTTATCTGAGATGACCCTAATAATGATGGTGTAAATGTACTTTATGTAACACAACATAGCATAATGAATGTGCCTCCATTAGATTATTTGGCAACTGTGTCTATTTAAAAAAGGATAAAAGAAAAGCTCAACAGCATACCAGATTTCACAATACAAATTAGTGGTCAGGAACACTTTGCAACTTCAGGGTAGAAACGAAAAAACCCAATCATAACCAGACAACATCTTCTGATGTGATCACATCAACCATGTCATCTGACTTACAATAATAATCCAGAGGCAGACCTGGCACCCTTAAAGAAATTGGACTTGACCTTAATAAAACTGGTCAAAATCAATCACAAAGAATCAGCACCTATTTCTATATTTTACAGTGGCAAATCACATGAGTGTACTTTGATGTCACCTATGCAACAAGTACACAGAGTTCTGCAGAGTCTGAAGTAGAGCAATACATTTAAGTTCAGATTCAGTTAAGGGCTAATTGATTAAATAAAAGTCTGTAAAACAGTCACTGTGTCTTTAAAAGTTAGATAGACTGATTGAAAAACCATTGCACAAGCCTTGTGGTGCGCTGCTCAAAACTCATATTAATGTGACACCAAGATTCTTTACAACAGGCTTGACTTGATCCAAGAGGAACCAGCTAATGTCAGAAACTGTTTTGTCATATGCTGTCACCCCCAAACCAAAAATACGTCCTATGTATGTAATAATTAAAAGTTATTCTGGGACCCAATGAAACAGAAAACTCCATGCCAATCAAGCAATATGCTACTATTGCAACCATTGCATGATTACCTAAATACTCTGTAAGTCAGGCTTCACCTTTCTTTTTAGTTGTGAAGTCAACTGTTTGTTGCACCACAGTCACGCTATTGCATTGATAAAATCAGACAGACACACGTGCCTGTCAAAAAACCGGTTCATGCTGCAGTGGGTTTCTCCAGGAAGACATTCTGCCATGATGAAACACACAGACAAGCAGAGTCACAAGGTGAAATGATTATTGCTCAACAAAGTGATTTCCTCAGCTTTCCACTAAAATCAATCACATAATAGACAAACTAATTTGGCTGTGGAGACTCTGTTTGTGACAAACCCACACAGACTAAAGAAATGTTCTGTAACCACAAAAAAGGAAGCAACAAGTGACACAAAGACATGACTAGCAGGAAGAGGCAGTTAGAAATGTTAAGGTACTGTACATAGTTTCTGTCTGACTGAAAAAGTACAAATGATGAAGTTATATATGAGGCAAAGTTTAGACATTAAAATCACAGATGCTTAAGAGGGCTTGGTTTTCCCAAGAAGGAGGCAAACATTACAGCAGTTCACAAAAGCAGCGTCAGAATAAAATTTGTAGAGCCAAAAAAACAGTTAAAGGGCTCTAGAGACACAAGTGTATTCCTAAAAAGGGGTTTTCCGGCACAGAAAAAATTTTGGCAACCCCGGAAGAAGTTTTAGCCAGCTCAATGACTGACTGACTGACTAACCCGTCCCAAGGTTAATGCTGGATAAGCCAGATAAGCTGCATTGTTTTGACTTGACTTATGCGGTGAAGCTGGCACTAACTGGATCTCATTTTTTACCATCCAGAGTCAGGCTGTTCAGCTCTCTGGACCAGCAGGTGCAGTTATGCACATTAAACAACTGATTTGTAGTCTGCCAGAAAAAAAAACTAATAGGAAAATGCACAGATTTCTGTCAAACAAGGTAACAAACTCACTGTCTTTATTGAACACAGACTGATCATACTTCCTGTTCTGCATTGTCACCCCCCCATGTGTCCATTCTGAGCCAGGACAAACCCTGTCAACAGCCTAGAGCTAACAGTCAAGTGCAAAACTAGAAATGTAAAAATATCACTATCAATAGAACCAAATATCATAACCCAACCAATAGTCATTGAGACATTTCACTCACAACCAAAAGTCAACCTTGTGGTGGCTACTATGTTGAGATGTTGCTAGATATTGGAAAACTCTGACCTAATGGTGACGCGATATTAGCAGTTAAGAAATTAAAGTTTGGAAAGTGGTGGACTGACGGATGGACACTGACATCACCCCAAAACTGTTTAGAAATATCAAATCCTCTGTATGCGAGATTTTTGTGGGAATGTTCCAATTCATTTTAACAACTAGTCTTTTAGATTTATAAAAAAAAAATACACTAAAGACACTCAGGACACACCCAGATCAGCTCCATGTCTTGGAAGACATAGGATGAATGTTGTATGAGCTTTAAACATACATACAGACTTAAAAATGAACTACAACCACACACACAGCAATCAAAGCTCAGTACTCATTTTTAGGATGACAGATGAGGTCAAAAGATGTCCAATGGTGAGATCTGAAGAGGTGATGAATACCTGCATGTTTTGTCTTTTTGCTGATACTGTACAGTCTCCAGAAAGCTAAAAGGGTTTGTTTTAAGCAGAATGATTTGTCACATTTCTGTTTCTCAAATCCAAACTAAGATCAGAAATCTCAGTTGTGGTGTTGCAAATAAATTATCAGCTTCAGTGTGGCCACGGGGTTGTATACATACAGTAAGATGTTTTAAACAGAGGGAGAAAGGAGAGAGAGAGAGCATGTAGAGCTTTATAGTGAGTGTAGTACATCTTTGCAAAAATCTCTTTCAAATAAAAGATCTCTAGTTTTTGCACTTTGGTGTGAGGAACTGGAAGTGAAACTTGACTAATATTAGCATATAGAAAAAACTGTTCCGCAATGCTGGAAAGCTGAAAATACATCATATCACATTAGCATGAGTTTTTTTCTGGTTGATGGGGGCCACAGTGGGCAGGTGGGACAAGTCAAATATAAGCTGCACTTGCAGTTTTCTCACAGATGCGAGGAACCAAGACTTTCAGCTTCAGGATGGCTGTGCTTATGTTTGTGTTGCTTTTCTCTATTGGTCTCCAAGGATGTGGTAAGACAATGAAAATACTGTAAACTGAAATGACTTTTAAATTTCATTTTTCAAATCTTATGTGCTAAACTTTTCTGCCTGCAGTTCTGACTTCAACCAATGATATTGATGGTTTGCAAAGCGTTCCAGATGCCTTCAGAGTAAGTGGTGCTTCTTTTTCTTTCCAAATAAAAGTGTGTTTTGCATTCACGCTAATTAAGTGCAATTTTTACACCATGTGTCTACCATACAACTTACTGAAACAGGACTTAAAAACAACAAATATCATTTCAAGAGATGTAACTGTGAAGAAACTCAGGGAATTAATGAGTTTTTATGTTTTGCAAAATCTTTTAGTGTATTGTGTGTCAAACCTACATTTTTTTTAATGCATTCATTTTCTTATTTTTGAGTAGCACAGTATGATATTTCAACATCACCGTTCCATTCACAGTGAAATTAGAGGCAACAGGACAAATGTATGGAAACAGTGCTGGCTTCTTACAGAGAAAACAGAGATTTGCATTTCTTCAAAATCAGGATGTCTGTTGATATCCTTCCTCTTTAAGAAGACATAAAGTCTAAAACTTTCACGCAATTTTCTAATGTTTTAATTCTATTGAAACTGATGTAGCTACAGCTGAGGTTCTTCCTGATTAAATGCACTTTAGTTGAACATTTAACATAATACATTTTTGACAAGTGAATCCTTTCACAAATGTAAAGGGCATCTAATGTGTGCAACAACTTAGAAGTGCACAACTAACTCAGTTTAGGGCACTAACTTAATTTTATGTTGTAATTTGAAATTATTTTTCAGACTGGGGATGTCTGCAAGGACTGCACCCAAATATTTGAACTCCTTGTTGACCTGCTTTCCAACACAGACCTCCAGGTGAGTACAATAGTTACCTGAGCAGAAAACACATTCCTGAGCGTTCATATTTGCTCACTGATAACATTATCAATACTGTGTATGTCCATATTCTCAAGTCAATATTAAAATATACACTGTGCTACCTCAAGTATCTGCTCAGATCTGTGGTTGAATAGTTTTCATTAAATTAAAAAAAATGCTTTAGATTCCAGGAATTACTTTATCAGTTGAAGCACATTCTTCACATTCAGAAGAGGACATTTTTTTAATTCACGATTAAAAAAATGTCCCTTTTTATTTTTCTGTGCAAAACCACTTCCTGTTTTCAATGTTGAACAAAAGTTGAAATGAAATTTCACAGAGGGTTTTCATTTCTCACCTGACCTCGAAGATCCTCTTTTTTCTGAACCTGATCTGGTTTGTGGGGATTCCCATCTGAATCCAAAGACAGAAAACATAAGATCCAGGAGCCTGATTAACTATTCAGAGACAAACATCATTGTAGAAAGAAAACTAATCTTTAATTTCGCAAAAACACTAGGTTGACATTGGAAAGCTGAAAATAAAAATGCAAGATTGGCTTGGTTCCGCTTTCCATCTTATACCAAGTAAACAACATTTTGTTTAACAGTGTTATTAATTACATTTACAAAGTGCTTCACCAGGTAAAGATAACAAATAAAGTTTATGACATGAGACCCGTTATCTAACATGGATAAAAATGTGTTAGACCTTCATGCATAGATTCCTGTATTGTTTTACAAATTATATTTAAGAATTACAGCTCAAAACCAATGAAAAATAAAACAGTGCTGAGATAGCTGTAAAAAATAAACAGAAAGTGTTCAGTGAAAAATCCATGGGTTTTAAAACGCCATCACAACTCCCATTCACCTGCACTGTACTGGGATGGTAGCAAAAATCAAACATCTTATATTCTTGGCACATAAAAGTGAGCCAGCCACATATTCAAGGGACTCCAAAAGTGACAACTATTAGATAAATTAATAACAAATTATGAAACAAATAAGTGGCCAAACATGTAAATTAACCAATGTATTGTGAAAGGGCTTCATAAAAGTAATACAGCAGGGGTCTGTTTTCCACTCTGTTGCTACTCAGCCAGTTAAATGCCTCTGCTACCAAAGTTAGCCACCCAGCTCCTGATAGCTTGAGCCACAACACAGCTAAAGTATACGAAGCTAAATCACTGCTACAATTGAAAAACAGTCCACAGACGCAACCGTTAAATTAGCTTACAAGGCTACATATGCTACCCATATAGATGCTACCAAGCTAGCCCGGCAGGACCTAGCCTGTCTGACTTTCGTTTTTATTCGGCATTAGAGTTGCTGTCAGTGCCAGAAGCTTGTTTTAAATTCAATTACCTCGACAGCTTTGTAACTCTGAAGTTGTTCTGCGACGAAAACTCTGTATTACGACCGAAAAAGTGATTTCTTTCTCCACAGTTTGTCAGGAGTTTGCTGGCCGGCTAACTGTCGGTTGCTGAGTCTGTTCTGTGATTGGCTGAAAAGAGAGAGGGCGGAAGTTAAGATCAATTAAACAAAAATGAACTACAATAAAACTCAATAAAACGACAACAACGATAAAAAGTTTAAAAAAAAAAAAAAAAGTTAAAAAAAAAAAACAGATTCAGTAAGTTAGGTAGTTGCTTAACAATTTGTAATTTTGTTCATACACATTTTTGGGTAAACTGAGCAAGATGCGCCCTCATGAACATTGTCTGTTTTCTATTAAATCTTCAATAAATATCTGTATTATAATGTGCATAAAAGGGATGCTTAAGAAAACACAATTACAATGTGATAAAAAAAAATAGCACACTACAACTTTGCTAATAAAAAAACTAAATATAACATCTTCAAAAGGGGCATCTCTCTCCACAAAATGAAATAAATCATTTTAATCAGGACAAACTTAGTAATTATGCAAAAGATGAATTTTATTTTCAAATAGTGGCACTGCTCTTGCCTTAGCTGCAACATAAATCGCAGAAAACACATATAAATACATTTGTTTTTGATTGTTTCTTCAACGTGTTGACGTTGCAGTTTAATTTTAGAGATGTTGGGCCTAATACAGATCCCAACCGGAGAGATCATAACTTAACTATAACACATACCAGACAGCAGTTCGGATGCATCGCTCATAATTCTATTATTTTCACATTTTCTAAAAAAAAAAAACATAACAACAAAAAAAACCCACATGACTCTCATATTAACATGAAAAAGTTTGTATGTGTATATGCATGTGAAAAATGAAAGAGGATAATTGTGTGCTCTCAGAATACCACTTCTTTTGATTTCCTTTGACCAGTATAACGATTTTAATGCTATTTAAAGATAAGCAAGGCCACTGTCATCCAAGAAAAGGGCTAAAATGAACACTGAATTATGGAAATTGTCGGATGGGCCTCCCTTTACTCTAAGGTAAAAGCTAAAACTCTTGCCCCAACCTCTGCATGTCCTGCAGATACAAGGACATGCAGAGCAAAATCAAAAGATTAAAGAAAAAGAGAACAATGATTCAGTTAAAGGCTGCTTTTATTTTGAACTTTGACTGTGTCTAGCAAAGGGGGGAAATCGATCTCTAATAATCACAGCCACCTCATTATTCTAGAAAAAGATCATGGGCGAGATTGAAAGTCTGTGCGACCATCTGCCCGGACCAGCCGCTGTCAAAGTCTGCAAAGACGAGGTGGAGAAGATGCTTCCAGTGGCCATCAACTTCATGACTGTTGTTGTTGTAAGTTTGAAGCTGGATCCGGGATACTGACCAGATTAAAGCAGTAACCGTGCGTATCTGAATGTATTCTTCATGCATGTTGTTCTCTTAATTCTTTGTAGAAACCAGCAGAGGTTTGCAAGATCCTTGGTCTCTGTAGCTCCTGTGGCAATCATGAGAAGATGCTCAGGTATTTTGTCCAGGAGGCCTTACAGGCTTCTGTGGCAAGTAACAATGTGAGTAACTTCGAAAAAGAATAATACAGTATGTGAAAAGGTCAACTTGTACTTCACTCCGTTCACTGTTTGTGTCCGTCTATCAGGTGCAGCCCACAACACAATGCTCCTTCTGCATTTTTCTTGTCAAGACTTTGGAGGATCTGCTGCCAAAAGAGAGGACCGAGGTGAGTCATGGTAATGCAGCGAAGAGACGTCTGAACAAACGCCTCTTTGTGCTGCATGTAGACACTTCAATGCCACCAGACAAACACTGCTGATGGTGTGCGACTGTCTGTTTGACTGCAGGGTGCTGTGATCAAGCTGCTGGAGGAAATTTGTCACATTTTGCCCTCCACATACCGCGACCAGTGCGAGGCCGTCGTCGGCAAGTTCAGCAAGACGGTGCTGGATGCGATCCTGAGCTACGCCACCCCTCAGACCATCTGTGCCCTCATCCACCTGTGCAAAGGGCAGGAGGCTGCTTTTGTAGGTCAGTCTGCCTCATCTTGTTGTTACTGAGGGGATTATTTGGGCCACTAATGGCTGAGTCCCATTTCAATTCAATTTTATTTGTATAGTGCATATTTACAACATGGCATGACATAGCGTTTCACATAGCAGGAAGAACAGAAAACAGAAAAACCCAACAATCCAAAGTTTCTTTTGGATTCCCTATGAGCAAGCACTCAGCGATGGTGGGAAGGGACCAAAAAAACCCTAGGATGGGGGGGACGTCCAACAGAACCAGGCTAATGGAAGGCGGCAATCTGCTTTGACTGGTTGGGTTGGGAGTTTCACATGTCGATTTCATTAGACGGGAGGGCCAAAAGTTTCAAACTGACTCCAGAACACTGTCCTACTTGCAAGAATATATGTATTTGCAGTGTTTCAGTGCTAGATCTTCAAATAGTTTGTTGCAAAAAGGAAGCCATCTTAAATATGGAGTGGCGATAAGTCTTCAACCAATCACATTCTCCATATACTATATGGCAATATCCAATATCCAACAGAATGTTAGAAAGCCAAGACGCTTTATAAAGTAAATGAATGTACCCCAAAAGTGTTTGCATTAAATATAGACTACTCTAAAATGGATTCATTGTGCATTCCCAAGAACTCCTATAACCCCAAAATCTTGTAGGTTATACTTAAGTTTATTTGTTTATTATTACAAGGGACAGCGCACAATTAAAAGTAAGTGCACCAGAGTTAACTAGCAGCTAATTTGCATCTGTTGTCCCTGGGCAGGTACAGAAACAGAGAGCAACCACAGAGCAATAAATAGACGTCATAAAACAACACAAAACTAATTTGTAGATGAACCTTCACCAGTGGTGAAATTTTATAGGGGTGTCCAGGCAAAGTCCATTACTCACACTGGTGCAGGACAATCACATTTTTCCCCCAGTAAATCTCTATTGGTCACTTTTTGGGTCACTCACTCATTAAGCAAGACTGCCATGTAGAAGCACATGAAAGCTTATATGTAGCATAAGTTAATTGATTTAACATCTGGATCGGCTGCTGAATTTGTGCTTTTTTTTTAGCTGTTGACAAAGCTCATGAGATAATTAGAGTTTAAATTACACACGCCCACCTAGCTGAGACATCACACTGTGTCCAAACAATCTTTGTTTTGCATTTTCTTTCCATTTGGCTGCAGGTTCTGGGTCAATCTTGCATTGTTTGTACAAAGTCTTTATAATAGGTTTTGTCCCTATAGGCTTCAGCTAAAATCACAGCTAAACTTAAATCATACAAGACTCTCTGTTAATATAGATAAATACTGATACATTCTTAGACTATTTGTATATTTTTTCAAATATAATATGAATTGTTTGAAGTTCCTTTTGTTGGTTGGTCAGTGCTACTTGGTTGGATGGAGGGTGGCTGCACTGTTAAACTGTATCTGTATTGGGGGAAACAACCATAGAGAAATTATTTTGCAAATAAGTTCTGCTGGAAAAATAGCAGTTACTGGATTCAACTCCAGTCATGCGCATGAATTAGTATTTATTTTAAAGGGTTATGCTAAGAATCCAAGGTAATGTGTCCTCAAGTGACTTGTTTTATCCATATATTAGCTGAAAACCAACTGCAGATCTGTTTTAAAGCAGATTTAACTTGGTACCACTTCTATAACGTCAGGCTTACTGTAATAGCACAGCAGCAATTAAACATTAATACTGGACTTACTGGTGTCATTTGCTTGACAGGTTAAAATGTCTATAAAACAGAATACATTTGATCACGTTTTCGGAGATGGAACCTGCAAATGTTGTCTTGGTAATAGTTTAATCACACTGTATTTTTTCATTAAACCCACAGATCCATGCACTTTGGTGACGTACAGGTGCAGAGACACCAAGACGGCCCTCAAATGTGGAGTAAGTACATCAAAATGAAACCTGTTCATCTTACAGATGCTCAGTGGTGAAGACGATTAATCTGTCTACTTTGTGCAGACTTTGTTCTACTGTCAGAGATTTGCCTGGAAGCCTCTGAGCTACAACACAATCTGAAATCCTAAGGTAGGGGAATCTTTGAGCAGTTTGGTAAAATGGTGATAAAATGTAACGCACAGTTAGCTCATACTCCAATTTGTCTTTTCAGGTTGGGATCGAAAATATGAGTCAACCTCATGGGCGATCTTTTTCTGCATCAAGCTGCAAATATTTTCCAACTTCTCGGCATTCTGATAGTATTTCTTTTATTTCCCTGATTTGATAGGTTACAGCATTCTGTGATTTTGCATTTTGACATACCGCCTGCTTTCAGTGAGCAAATTCATAGTGTGACAAAAGACGGGGATTATCTGAACTTCAGCTGCAAAGATATAAAGGCTTCACTGGATCAAAAGGTTTAAATGCTTAACAGTTATTTTGTATAAGATTTGTTTTTTAGATTTTTGTACGAACCAAACTGTATTTTATATATCAAGTTTCCTGACTTTATCAGCTTTAACAAGGTGTGTTCTTGTAATCTTTTAGGCAATGAGCTCAAATAAAGTATTTAACATGACTACTTTATCACAAAAGAAGCATCTGTGAGTTTGTAGTACTATTTTCTGTCAGTTCTCTGTATGGCTTCTACACCTCAGCTTGAAAATAATTTGTGGTTTCAAAGTAACGGGGTTTCTAACTGCTATCTGCAGTATGTGACTGCCGTTAATTCTCAGTTCTTTACAGCACACAGCAGAAGTAATACTGAAAACCAGAATAGAAACCATTTCTGTCTGTCTCGAAAGCCAACTTCTGCTTTCACACGCTATTGTTATTTTACCGTTTATACCCTTTACATTAAATAAACAGCCAAAAGTACAGCCCATAAGCACAAAGCAAGTGTGTAGTTTATTTCAGCAGTTCAAAAGAGAAATTCAGCAACAAATAGGACTCATCAGTATGATTTAGTGAGGTGGGGACGTAGGGTAGAAGTGGGAGGAAAGGGCCAAAATGTAAGAGGTCATGTATTTGGGGGAAGTAAAAGCTGGGGACATTTGCAGGAGTGAGAGAAGGCACTTTTACACATTTAGCAAACACACTGACAGACTCACAATCAAAGACTTACAAAACTATTTAAACAGGAATAAAAAGCACTTCAAGCCCTCCACAGGAGACCATGTAAACAGGCTGGTTTCTCTGTACAACACCAACCAATCATCTGTCTCGTATGTGGAGGAGCTCGATGAAGAAAACATTCTGTAAAAAAAAAATTAAAAATTAAAAAAATGTAGTTATCACAGACTACCTCAAAGCACCACTATGTGGCTGCTATCTGAGCTGTCTGTAGTTCACTCAAAAAACCACAAGGTGGGGCCAAAGGAGCCAAACTAAAATCTTCCTTTGAGTATTATTTGCGGGGACACAGCGCCATCTAGATACATGATGTAGACATATTTTAAATTCACTAACTGCACAAATCTTTGACCAGCGAACAACTGTGATGATTTGAAGAGGTAAACTCTAATCTCACTCGGGCTTACAGCTAAATTTTGTTGGAGTAAAGTCAAGGAGAAAGACAAGTGGGGAAGCATTCAAAGGCATATACTGTGTATTCATAAAGGTCTTAGGTTCAAATCTAGCCATGGTCTCTTGTAACACTCCTTTCCACACTTTATCTCCATTTCTTGCACAAGAACTTCAACCAACAGTCTTTAAAAGAACAACAAGAAGGGCAAGCTTTGCAAACCCAGTGTGCTCATCAGGAAAAATGCAACTTGTGCTATCCATAACCCGTGGGTTACGATGTAAAGAACATATCTTTCTTTTTTAAAAATGAATAAATAAATAATTTAAAAGCAAAGCTCCAGCTGCAACCTCGGCATTCGTTTGATAACTACTGCACATGTAACATTCAAAATAGAAGCTTGTTGGATTTTTGGGAGCTCCAGAACTAACAAACTGTCAAGAAGACAAGAGCTGTAACACCATGTCTTACACTCACTACGCTGACTGTGCACTGCTTTTTTCTTGTTCTTCCATACCAGACCACTTTGATTTCATGTGGAGTGGATAACAGCTTTCAAATACGCACCAAAAACCTGTGGTGCGTTATTCAGTCGTCTCTCCTTGCTGGTCAAACTGTTAGGTCCCACAATAGTCAAACGCAATTATATAAAGTATTTCAAGTACAGTGTTGCCGTGAGATAAAGGCAGCCCCGGCCCAGGAGTGACGGAGTCTGGGTTTCTCTGTAGCTACACCCAGAGTCAGTCCCAGGAAGGGTAAGCACTGTGTCTTTATCTTGGTCAGCAGAACATTGACACATTATTTATAACATATAAATAATGTATAACATAATTTGAATTATTCACATGACATTTAAACCTACAAAATAAATTACAAAAATGGAGTGATTTCATAGTGCAGCCCAACAGAACCACAAGGTCATTAGCAGCTTCTGACTTCTCTGTAAAACGTCAGAAAAAGAAAAATGGCCTGAAGGGAGAGTACAAGTATAAAACAAAAACAAAACTGTTGCGTTTGACCCCTTTTGTGTCATTAAAAACAGAAGTAGGAGTGTGAAGGAAAGAGATGTTTTTGCAATGCGATACTGCCATTTACACCATAAAGTTAGGCTGCAACAGAGGATGCTTTCACTTCTACAACTAGACAGGCTCATGAAGAGCAGAGACCTCTGTCTGAGCCAAAAGTCCACTTTTCTATGATATGCAATTACACATCCTAAACTATGCCAAAATTTAAAGCATTCTTCCTTTGCCCGGCTCAACCTCTCCACCAAGTTTTGTGAAAATCCGCCCAGTAGTTTTTGTGTAATGATGCTGAGAAACGGTAATGAAAACAGAAACTTCTTGGTGGATGCAACTATACTGCAGTGAGTTTCAGTATTTAAAGGTTGAGGAACACTAGAGAGGTTTTCATTACTGGAAAACACATGCATGGCCCTGCTGGAAATCTGTCTTAAATGTCTCAAATACACTGTTAATAATACTTATCAGATTTACTGAAATATATATATATCCTTTATTTAACTAGTTAAAAAAAACATACAAGTTAGTGCACTTCTTACTCGTAGTGTCAGGAAACTAGATGATCATTAATCACCACAAAATGGATGAACAATGGCTGGCAGCACCGCTCAAATTGGTAGATGTTGGCAACTGAAGTAACTATTGTTTTCTCTTCAATGATCTGTGCCAACAGGTGGAAAAAGGGCATTTTTTTTTAAGTAACAGAGGCTCTCGTGATGTGATTGTGAGTGCGAGGGTAAAGAGGGAAGAGAAGAAGGAAGAGAAGGACGGCAGACAAACACACAGGACTTTCTGCAGCACACCTAAAGCCTGCTAGGAGAGAAGAGGGGTTCAGTATTTTAGCTTCTTGGGCACCTCCCATGAAAAGACGTCACGACCAAAGTGACCATAAGCAGCTGTGCCCTGGTAGATGGGCTTCTTCAGGTCAAGATCCCTGAGAGACAAATAAAAATCACAATTAATAAAGCCTGAAGCGTCTAAAATGTCTTGTAATGGGGACTTTAACTGCATGGCTAGGAGGAAAAATCTGAAAACAGAAGTCATGGGATACCTCACAATAACTCCCGGACGAAGGTCAAAATTCTTCTTCACGATGTCCAACAGCTCCTTTTCGCTCTTCTGGGAGGTCCCATAGTGGAAGATGGAGATAGAGAGGGGATGGGCAACGCCAATAGCATAGGAGACCTAAAGCACACGTCAAAGTTTATGAACAGATTAAAAGAACACATTAAAAACCTGGCATTTAAATTGCACACCAATAAAAACACACCATATATCAAAATTCAGTTTCTAGTTTTACCAATGTGCACCTGGATCTCTTTCTTACCTATTGACCCGTTTACTTTTGTTCTAGGTTATGTTTATATATGCATTTGTGGCTGTGGTTTTATATGTGTATTTGTTCCTGCTGGTGCCTCTTGGCCAGGTCATGTTTGCAAACGGGAACTGGTTCTCAAATATCTTTTACCTGGTAAAATAAAGGTCAAATAAATAAAATTTGTTTAAAAAATCTTAACAGGAACTCGGTGAAAAGAAATGTGAAAAATGTTATCTGTAGAGTTCAACACAGCAGCCAGAGCATCACCAATAAATCTGCCAGGTCTCTTTAGATATGAGCTTACCACAAATATATCAGCAGATAAGAAGCATTCAAAGGTTAGCTGAGAAAAACCAAAGATATGGTTCCCGCGAATTTAGGAAGAGTTTGTCCAGATTGCAGCACTGAAAACTTAACTGTACAACGTCAAGCACAGTACATATCACGATACATATTCTGACGAGCAACCTAATGGATCCAAGCAGGCACAATCAGGACACCAAGGACTACACAGAATATCCTTTCAAAATATTTACCTGTAATTGTTAAATGGAAAACACAAGGACCAGTCACAGAGCATGATACTGATCAGTGTCTGTAGAATTAGTAAATTAGGTTCCTCTGAATTCACAATAATGACAATGCACTCCAATGACAACTTAAGAAAACATAGAACACCCAAAAGAACCAACCAACAGAATGTGAAAGACGACACATTGGTGTATGTGTGACAAATGGGGGGCCGAAAACAATCACTAAAATTAGGAAACCATTAACTTTTAACGGCCACCTTTAGGCCTGCAGGTAGCTAAGCGTTTGCTATTATAACCAGGGTTTCCCCCAGAAAACTTGCTAAGCTCGGTGGTAGAGAAGCCCAGCGGCGGCCCACCATGTTCTTGTTTAAAAAAAAAAAAAAAAGAAGTTTAAAGTTGACAGGAATTTTGAAATTATGACTATTATGTGTTATTATAAGCCATTTATTATCAATACTTAAATGTAGAGTCTTACTAAAAGGCACAATCTTGAAATACGGTTTTAACAAACACAAAAAAATACAATTAAAATAAATAATATCAGTTGTTTTCACTTAAATTAAATCCTAGTGAATCTTAAAACAAGCCATTGCTGGTCACATTTAAAAGTAAAATAAATTAACACAAATAAAAAAGTGGAAAATGTCCAAAGAGGCTCAGAGGCTGAACAGGTCTGCTGTGCTGTGTGACCTGTTCTACTTGTTGCTGCACATGGTTCAGGTTGGATCAGTGCATCAATCCGTCTGGGCTCATCATACTCGGTTTTGTAGAGCCATCTGCTAAATTTAGGGTCAACTAACCATTTGGATTAAATCTGCTAGTTGGATGTTTACCATCGCGGCTCGCAGAAGGCTGCGCCGACGACGTGCTAACATCCATGCTCACTCGCATTGGCTCTGCGTCATCATCGAGCCGCAGCTCGGTCAGGATGCACTGCCCTTGGCCTGGGGGCCTGGGGGTGAACGAGTGGGCTCATCGTCTCCTCCAGTGCTCCTCCGACTTCGGGAAAAGAAAGTGTCCAATGTTTTTTGACAGGGGGGTGGCAAGATAAGTCTGGTGGCCCGCCAGGCTTATAAAGCACTGGGGGAAACCCTGTATAACATAGATTTTAGTTGCAGGAATACTCTCATATACTGTGTACTCACCTGGACCAAGACACGCCTACAGAGTCCAGCTTTTACCAGAGATTTGGCCACCCAGCGGGCAGCGTAGGCAGCAGAGCGATCGACCTTTGTGTAGTCCTTCCCAGAAAAAGCTCCACCTCCGTGAGCTCCCCAACCTCCATAAGTATCAACAATGATTTTACGCCCAGTCAGACCAGCATCACCCTGAGAGAGGGAACAGAGAGTTTACGTACTTTCAAAAATATATAAATCTGCTTTTTTCATTTTGACAGAAGCCTTTCAGAGCAGCTACTTCAATATTTTTTATGGGAATGAATCAGAATTTTTTCAAGACATCAAGATTTGAAATAAAAATGCGTGTTAAATAGTTCTTTAAACAAATGTGACTTGAGGTTTCACTGATCTTAGTGTGGCGTGCTGCAGAAATCCAGGTGCAGACTTTAAAGACGTTTTGTCTCACCTGTGGTCCTCCGATAACAAAGCGGCCACTGGGCTGCAGGTGGTAGATGGTGTCATCGTCGAGACACCCACTGGGAACCACAGCTTTCACCACCTGCTCCTTCAGACAATGACGCATCTCATCCAAACTCACACACTCGTCGTGCTGCACAGAGATCACAATCGTGTGGACACGCAACGGCACCATGGCTCCTCTGTCCTGCCTGTACTGAACAGTCACCTTAGGGGGGAACAAAGACAAGGGACCAAATATTTAGAAAGTAAATAGTAGTAAACTATCTGTTACACTTAATATTTGTTGTACCTCCAGGTAATATGATCCTAAATCTTTCTGCAAATATAAACACACAGGTTGTAAAAACATATCCGTACTTTAAGTGCATATATGATTTTAAATGACATTTATCACAAATTGATTCTAAACTCCCCCAAAGGCTTAAAGGTGTGACGTGAACTGCTAACGTTAACTCTTAATTTCCCTTTGCATCATTATCAGAACAATTTTAAGAGTTGCACTACTTTCAATATGCTGCAAGTCAGAAAATCCATTAAAATTTCTTGCTTCCTAAAGTGCAAGAGTACTGACATGATCAGTCAATTAAGTAAAATTAACTGGCAAGAATTTTGATTAACACTTAATTAACACACAAATCTCCATGGTACAAGAGTCCACTGCTGTGCTCCCAGTATTTTATTGATAATTGCCATGCAGCAGTTCAATCAATGAGATTTTCTTCAGGCTGTTGATCAAATTGTTGCATGGCAATTATCAACGAAACACTGTTACCGATGTTACCGTTTTTGACTTTTTGCAAACTGTCCAACATCAATATCAGCCTCAGAAATCCAGAATAAGTCAGAATCAAGTGGCATCTTGACAAACTTGCACTAAATGAAATTAGCCATGAACAAAGAACACTGGGTATAGTAAGATTAATAATAAATATTTATACTGAATATGTAAAGAACTGTCACAAAACCAGCAACTCAACAAGTTATGCAAGTGAATGCATACTTTATGATTATATAACATTAAAACATATCAATAGATTAATCGATAATGAAAATGACTACAGAATGTAGTGTTTACCTACAGTAGCAGAAATAGGTCTGTCTTTCAAAACGTACATTTGGGGGAAAAAAAATCAGTGCTGTATTCCAGGAGATTAAATAAAACCTGCAACAATCTGTTTTCTATTATTTTCTCAGCAATAGAGACGGACTACGCGGAAGTGGAGAGACTGTTTCTTCATCTAACCTGAGTTTTGGAGTCGGGTCGGAGCCACGGCAGCGTTCCATTTCGACGTAATTCCGCCATTTTGGCATTCAGCTTGTGAGCCAGGACAATAGTGAGGGGCATACACTCCTCAGTCTCATCAGTGGCATATCCAAACATCAGACCCTGTCAGAGGTACGGTCACATATCACAGCATGAATACAGGTCAGAATAACGCATAACTATGCTACCACCACATTTCTGGTGTTAATTACTCAGATCTAGATTGAACAAATGAATAAACTCTCCAACCTGGTCGCCGGCTCCCACGTCCTCCTCTTTGCGATCCAGGTGAACACCCTGAGCAATGTCAGGGGACTGCTGCTCCAAAGCCACCAGCACATTGCAGGTCTTATAGTCAAAGCCTGTAACACAAGACAACAGATCATCCATACAATATTCCACATCTTACCATGGCAGGTAAACTTTAAAACTCTTGGGCAGGTTTTACAGCTGGGAAAAAGATACATCAATCAATAGTGACAGGTGGAAGTTAAACAATCCAACCGATTATTGAGAAACAGCTGATGACGTTTCCTAAGTCATCTAAGGTGGGTACAATAAATCACATGCATTTAGCCTGAGGGACAGCACGTCCTATGGGAAAAGTACAAGTTTCAGCACATTCACCTTGCTGGGGCTGGGCTGCTGGTTATTAGTTACATTCATCATCTACATTAACCTTTTTTCCTGGTCTTCTACCCTTATTACCTTGTTTTCTAGCCTTAATTCTCACTAGCCATTCAGACAAAACTGCTACCACCACTTTTATAACTTTGAATGGGCTTTCTGCACTCTGTAGACAAAGACAGGCTTTCCCTGCACAAAGGTGAACCTGAACTAAACTCACAGCTGCCTGCTCTCATCACTGTACCTTTGGAGGAGTCGTCATAGCCAATGTGCTTGATTGCATCCCTGACAATCTTCTGGTAGTCAACGTTGGCCCTGGAGGTGATCTCCCCCGCCAGCAGGATCATCCCTGTCTTAGCAACAGTCTCTGAGGACAAAATAGCAAGCAGGTTAAGCATTTTTTTAAGTAACAGGCTGACAGTTCTAAAATTTGTGCTTTAACTAATGTGCCTTGATTGGAAAAAAAATAAGATTTTGATACAAAAAGAAACAATATGTTAATTTAAAGTTAAGATGATTATGTTAAAATGCTGCTTCCAACACCTAGAGGAACACTACAGGCCTTGACACAAGATATGAATTGTTTGTCCCAAATAGCCTGAGGTTGATATAAAGCCCACAGGCAAAGACAAAACAAACAAAACAGAGCAAATTTCCAATTTCAACATCCAGTCCACTGAAGAATAACTTTAACTAAAACATGCAAAAAAGACTTTTGGATTCTGATTAGGTTTAGTAGAAACAGCTCCTTACTTCCTGCTGCCATGTGGTTAAAATGTGACTGAAACAACCCGATTCATCAGAAAACATTACTCAGAGGAACCACAAGATTTAATAAGTAACATGAGCGTGACTGGACGGACTTTATCTCTATTTTTGCTACATGCCCATGTTTACATAAGCATTATTTCATAAAGTACAGCCTTTATAGTCGGCCCGCTTTGCTGTCCAAAGACTCACCACATGCTACTTTGGCATCAGGGTCTTGTCTGAGGTGTGCATCCAACACGGCATCACTGATCTGGTCACATATTTTATCTGTGGGGGAAAAATGTGTATTTTCCAGAACATGTAAAAACAATTCATTGCAATTTCTTAGTTTTGCTTATAATACTGACACTTTGCAGAAGACTTGGTAAATGATGTTACACCAAGTTAATACTTTAAACTAAACAGATTATCCATAAATTGAGCTTCACTCCACTAAAAGTAATACTATTTAGAATTGGCTTACACCCTACTTGGCTAGTAAGGCATTAGGTTGGTAAACAGATGAAACATTTGTTTAAATAAAACTTGCTCCTTGTACTGGATGAGCTCTGGTTTTGATCAGCTCAAGTTTAAACCATTTCCATGCAAGACAAATAACACTGGTCTTACTTTCATTCCAGCAGCAATGACACTTGTATCCAGTTTAGATGTTTGCAGCGTTCATACTTGGTAACCAACGAAAAACCACTGCTTTTATCGTGACATCTCAGTGCATTCAAAGTACGCAAAGAATTCAAAAGAACATTAAAAACAGGCTCACGTTTTCTGGCATGTGCTTGGGTAAACCCACACAACCAAGAAAGGCTTTCTGTGCCATTGCTAAGGTCTGACAAATCTAAACTCTATACCCAGACTGGTTTACATTTGGCAACCTTTAACCTACATTTTCTAAGCACAGACCTTCAACTGAAGTTTGCACTTTTATCTCCCCGTCTTAAAATTTACTATTTGCCAAGATACAAATTGGGACTGGTGTGACAGCTTTTAAAAGGCTGAACCTGTTCGGATTTCCTCCAAACATTTTGTTCCGCCTTTGCATATGTGAGGTATTTGAAGCATAACACTAGTAGAGGTTTATTTGGTTGCTTCTACTGTCCTGCAATTACACTAAATAAAAACATTAATTTCTATCCACATTTTTTGCAATTGGGAAATAAAGTACAACATATGAGTCAAACATATGAGATGCATTGAGGTAATGAAGTTGTTGAGACTCTTCCTGAAGGGCTTGATGAAGCTGGTGGACTTTTTGAAGAACAGGCTCACGCTGACCGACTTGCCCATCCACAGAATCATGTGGCAAATCATCCATCATACCATGCTGTCCGAAACGATTTCTTGAATGACAAATTCTGGAGTTCTGCATATTCAAATGTCTGGCTGCAGCCCGAACTGACCTCCCAGCATCCATCATGCCAACAGCCTGTTCTCGCGTTTCTCCTGTCATCTGGGGAATCGAGTCATTTGAATAAAGCAGCATTTTAAGGTGGACTTTTATGGTCACTGGTCAAAGAAGTGTCTGTGTAGTGTCTGATTACTGTCCTTCAGAGCTACACCAGACTTCAGTGTGGATTAAAACAATAGCCAAGAAACTGTCACCAGACCAAGTGGCTAAATTTAACCCTTTTCCAACAGTATAATAATAAAAATTAGACTTCTCTCCAAGTCAGAAAAGAAGACCACTTGCATGGTGCGTTTATATTTTTGTGTGGTGTGGATGTGACTACTTTACTAGTCGAGCAGTAGCCCCTGCAGTACCTATATTTAGGAGGATTGGTAAGCCTATTATCTGTTGCAATAGAGCTGCCCCTTGCTGCCCTAATGTACTGAAAACTGCAACATATTGTGGGTCAAGCTGCTGAATAGTTTTGCAATTAAAAAGTTGTATCTTACATATTTATATTCAGTTAGCAGAAAGCTAAAACTAAAGAAAGCATGGTGCAATAAGTACTAGCTTGGTGAAACTTATAAAGTTCAGTTGCAGCTGTTTAGTAGAGGTGTTTGTGGTTATCTGGGATACAATTAGTCTACATGTACTGTCATCATATCTCAAAACACTTCCTGAAAACGTCAAAACAGCTGATTGAACTGAATCTGAAGCAGCTTCAGCCAAGAGTAAACATTATGATGATGCAACCCAGCATGGTAGCTCGCTCCTCTGTCTGACTAAAGCCTCAAACACACACGTTATCTGTGGCATCAGCTACAAAACATCCGACCACATGCTGCGAATTCTTGTGGGAAACCGTGTGTGATTGACAGACACCAACAGTCCCGACTAACGTGGTGTTAGCTTCAGCAGCTAGCCGCCGTGCTGTTAGCATACATCCTAAATGGACTACAAAAACTGCATTTCCGCCGCCTGCATGCTGTAAATTGTAGTTGTTGAAATATGTACAGTGTGTAGGATACTTTAAAAAGTGTGTGTACAGATTTTAACTTTTGACAGCAGCAGGGAGGATGGGCAGGTTACTGTAACATTTTTATTTTTAGCTAAAACACTCCTTTTTGCACTGATGAAGGCAGCACTGTTTAGTTATACTGTACTTGTATTCTCTTATTTCAGTCTGTTAGATTTAAGCTTTCCTGTGTTTTGTGTGTCTACAACTTATTAATAAATAAAGAAGCCCATAAATTAATATTTATGTTGTTTTAAATGCCAACAGTTACAGCTAAAGTCGATTAAGGACCAGCTGAGCTAACTGTAACAAGCCACATGACCTTGTTTGAGAGGCTAACAGGATGCTAGGCTAATTACCCTGGTCGCAGGGATGAAGCAGAGCTCAGACAGGCTGTAGTGAACTTAAAACTCACCGGGGTGTCCTTCTCCGACTGATTCAGAGGTGAAGAGGAAGCAGTCTTCATCGTAGACTGAGTCGTTGTGGAAGCCGTTCAGGTGGCCGTTCATTTTAGCAGTTAGCTAACGAGCTAGCCGAGCAGATACAACGCTACAGCGCAGCTTAGAAGAAGCCGGGGATACGTTTGACAGCCTTTAATGTGGGTCTCCTGCTCTCTCACACGAAGCTGCCGCAGACTTCCAAGTCCAGGCCCGCCGGGTGGAAGTCAAACGAGGCAGACAGCTGTATTTATACGCCTGAACAACTTCTCCAGACCCCTCAAGTCATCCCTCTGCAGCCAATGTTGTCGGTGCGCACAGACCATGTGGTGCTTCTGGGCGTGATCCGGCCAAAGCAAAACAAAAATGTGCCCGAGGGCAAACAGGAAAGCGTGGATCCTGACAGCTGCTACAGGTTCTTGGAAAGTGGCTTCCAATTTAATTTATTTTTTTTGGTTTGTGAAGCAGTCGCCTCTGATGCCAGTTGATGTCTTATTGTCGAAATATATCCTACTTTGGATTTCTCTGAGATTGAATTTCATTAAGTTTAAGATTTTAATATTTAAGAAGCCGGAAATGAAAGTATTCCTCTTATTTGATGCCTTTTTTAGAGACCTAGTTATTGCAGATGAGATTAATTTAGAGGGTGTCTAGATAATTTTAAAGATTTTAAGGATTTTTTAGGTGCAAAAGTGGTGAAAATATAGTTGTCTCTATAGTAATAGAGTTGTAGGCAGTGTTGAAAAATGTGTCTTTATGGATTTCTTAAATATGGAGAGTGAGGAGGACTCTCTGATGCTTTTCTTGAGATAGTTGGAAAGAATTTGATAAAATATAAAATGCTGTGTTCATAATTTTGTTCATTATATTTGGATTAGACCGAGCAGGAGCCTGAAGCAAAGACACTTTTGATAGATGTGGTCAGCTGAACTTTGAAACACGTGAAGAAGGGAAAGATTCAGTGTTTAATAAGGAAAAAACAATTAGACAGAACATAATTTAGAGGAAGTACATGCAAAGTTAGTTTTGGAGTAGTGTGGCGTTGTCCTGCTGGGGACATGCAGCTATGTTTAGGTGGGAGGTACATGAATGTATTTGTCACTTCACCTATCAGTGGATTTACTATTGGATCTCATCGGTGTCCGTCCTGAACCCTAGATGGAAAACCACAAAACCACCTGTTTGAAAAATCCTATAATCATACAGAGCGATATAGATCACTCCTGCTGCCATAATGTCATAGAGCTAGTAGTTTAAGTGGATGTGTGATAATGACTGACCCCTTAACTTTCTGCATGTGAGCTACAGAGCTGGCATCAGATGGAACTTATCACTCAGGGGATGATTGGTCTCAGCTTGCTTCGCTTCCCTGGCATGTAGCGCTGGTTTTAGATCAGTTTGTAATCCAAAGAGTGATTATCTTGATTACAAACATCAGGACAAACCGTAAGCTGTGTGCACTTATCCAGCCCTCTGCAGAAACCTTAAGATCTTCTTTGTCTAAACCAACTGTGGATATTCCAAGAGACTGACATTTGTTCTGTTGTTTCTATTTGTCAGACTCTGGCCTGTATGAAGAATTATTTGCATATCATTGATCTTCTGGTTTTTCTTTCAATTCTGAAAAACCCTCAGCTTGTCCGCTGTACAAACATGCAGAAGTTTCAAGCTTCCATTGATCAAGTCCAACACAAAATTCACAATGTTTCTTCTGACATTCTAAAATTATAAACAAATAACAGTGTTGTAAAGTACTGTACACATTTTGTATTCATTATTGTTGGACTATGTGGTCACTGCTGGATGCAGTTTTCTGGGATAATAAAGATATCCTTGATCCTTAAATTTACAGAAATAACAAATGGGACTAAAGTGCTCATATACACTGATCAGCCACAACATTCTGACCACTGACAGGTGAAGTGAATAACATTGATCATATTGGTACTATGTGGTGTTCTGCTGGAAAACCTTGGATTTTAACATCCGTGTTGATGAGACTTAGACACCCAAATAAACATTGTCCCACAACAAACACACTCCTTCATGCAAATGGAAATCCCAAATGTCACTGGCCTACACCCACAGGAAAATGCACCCCACCACATGGAAAAACATCAAACAATGAGGAACATATTTGTTTGACCTCCAAACTTCCTACACCCCATTCTGATCAAGCATCAACAAGTCTGATTAACAGAGGCCTCACTGTACAAGCCAGAGTACCCAAAGGATCCAGTGCCAACGTCCTGGTTCCAGACCCCATAGGACACCCTGAGAGGTCCTCTTGTCCATGCCCAATGGTTCAGAGCATTTGACCACATAAGGGGGACCAACACAATATTAGGCAGGTGGTCATAATGTTATGCCTGATCAGTGGATTTCATAGCATTTTAAGAATCATGATCAGGTCTGGTTTTGCATGTTATTCCTGTGCCAAAACTGATATTTTCTATCATTTACACATTGTCTAATGCCTTTAACTGACTACAAAGGCTTTTGAATGGGGTAACTGGGTTACATTTTTTGTAAAAAGTCTGAAATCCGTTTTGTCACGGTTCCCTCCTGCTCCAGCAGTGTGTTTGGGCTGTTTGAGGGACTGGTTTTGAGAATATCAGTTATCAGGAAAATGAAGACTAAAACCCCTGTCAGGCCCTTTTCTGGGTCCACATCTGATTTTTTTCCATGAAAGTTGTGACTGCAGGCGCGAGTCTAAATTGCACGCATTAACGAACAAGCACATCCAACTTTCTTGGGGGGTTTGTGAAGCGTTTTGAGGAAGCCTTTGTCTACATTTCAGCACTAGTTTTACTCACAGAGAGCGCAATGACACAGTTTCCATGCCAAATGAAACCCCTTCACACCTCGCATAAGTCATTCAAAGTTTTCTAAGTCAGACGGCTAAAGTCCAAGTAAAGTCACGAGTTACTGTTGTCGAAGTGGGTCTGCAAGTCTTTTCTGCTTCTGTCGGGCCAAATCTGTGTGAAATGTCACAACACATCTGCACACATATAACAAACATGCGCTTCCACTTGACAGTTTGAAGTATTGTTTGTCCAATAAACAGAGCACGTTAGTTCAGTTTTTCCATTTAGTTCTTGTTTTATTTGCACACTCACACAGTTAAAACAGCACTGTTTCCTCGAAGCACAACGACCACATTAACCTAAACGTCCACTCACTGAGCTCCATAGAACAGGGGCTGTATTCACAAAGCGGCTAAGAATAAGAGCATTGGTTTGGGATTACAGTTCAAGTTCAACACAGTCACGTGTAAATTTCACATTGACTTGAGGTGATAAAATGCTCTAAAACCTCTACTCTTGGATACATCAGATTCATTTTATGAATACAGACCAAGACCTATAGAGTGAAAACCACCATCAGGTCTGAAATTTCACACATATAATTTATGTTTTAACACATATGCCTACACAAAACCACACGCACACACACACAGACAAACACACTCACTCTGTCGTGAACAATGATACCATCGATACTTGTGGTCCAGGGTCCTTATTGTGATACAAGACTGTTTACATGGATCCATATTGCTGTCAATACTAACTGGCCGTATCCATCACAGGTTTACTCAGACTTTGGTTTCACATTCAATATGCTTTGTTTATGTATGATATAGCTTATGAGTCTATAAAAGCACTTGTCATTGAGAGTCTGGACACATTTTTGACTCCGAGATACACATAGAGTAGTGTATGAGATGATTCAGAAACAGGGAGCTGCAGGGCTACAATGTGGAATGTTTGCAAACTACGTTAGGAGTCATTAAATGTGCTGCCTCTACGAGCACAGTGACAGTGTGGAGGTCGGATCAGACCCTGAACATGTGGATATCGCCCTCGTCCTCCTCGCACGGCACCTCATTTTAACTCTTGATCTTCATGTTCTTTGCAGCGTCTGTTTCCCCTGCCTTCCCTATGTGTTTGACTCCTGTGGGGCTAACCTGAGCTGGCCTGGGTTCACCTAAGATGGCTGCGATCAAGGCCTCTGGTGCCGTGACGCTGCCGCCCGGAGACACGGGGCTGCGAGGGGTGAGGGGGCTGATGGTGGGAGACGGCACGGTGTCGGGGGAGACCAGGCGCTCCTTCTTGGAAGCAGAGCAGGGCGAGCGGCTTCTCGTCTGGCCGTCTTTGGAGCGAGGACAGAGGCTGAGTCCCTGCAGGGAGGGGAGGGGGTTGGAGGATAAAGAGGGAACGGCAGGGCTGCGGCTGCGACGGTGACGGTGGTGGTGGTGTTTGCCGGTTTTGGGACTCGGGCTGCGAGAGTTTGGAGCCAGCAGGACCAGAGTGCTGTCGTCCTCGGAGCTGATGTCAGAGCTCTCGGAGCGACACACGGTGGGGCTGTGGACGGGCATCCGGATCTGGTGGTGATGAAGAAGATAAGTGCTAAAAAGTAAACTACAGGACGAATAAAAGGAGTAACAACACAACATAGAAATACAAGCATTCTAAAGATAACTTTACAAAATGTAACATCAAGCACATCTATCATCATTATTATCATTTCATTTAAACTTGTGCAATGATTGTATTTATTTCTGGTGCTTTAGCTCTAGTGCAATAAGAAACATGCCTATTTGAATTTAAATTATGTAAATTACACTACCTGTAGTGTTGGTTTTTACCATTTACTATTTATTCACTCTAATTATTTAATATTTTGACGGGGCTACAATGACAATAAAATTAATTAAAAATCAAAAAAATTATCAGAAGAATCCACTTAAAATAATAATAAGTCCTCCTTGTGCACCATAATGCTGCTGCCTCCCAGTTATTATATTAGTGAATTACTGTTGTTGCTACATACAATTTAATGCAGCATCTTAAAGTTGGAACTAGTCAAGGTGGAGATAATTTATCATATTTTGCAAACTGATCATATGGTTTGTCTGTATAATCTGAATAGTAACTAGAAACTCTAACTGATGATCTTTTTCATGATAAAATAATCATTATTTTCTCTCTGAAAAGCCTGATTGCCTTGTTTACATGTCAGACAACAGTTTACTGTCATGGAAAACAAATAGGTCCAGAAACAGTGGTGGAGGAAATATTCACATCCATTTACATCAATTAAAATTAAATGCAGAAAAATGTCCCCTGTGAATATTGTATTATCACATATTATATCATTAGACTATTATTAGTCTTGCTTTCATGTAAAAACAGGATTTTACTGGTTGGAGTAAAGCTCATTTTGAACTATTCTGTATCCAACTGCAACAAACCATTATTATTTTCATTAAGGAGTAATTGACTGATTATTTTCACCATTGATTGATTGATTCTTAAAACTGTAAAAACAATGCCATCACAAGTTTCCTAAATGATTATCTAAATAGTTGTTAATTGATGGGCTCAATATTTTAGCTGTACTTGCATAAACCCTCAGGTAGTTTAATTTATAACCAAACAACATGTTTTATAAGCGCTTCATATATTTTGTGTGCAAAAAAAGTAAATTGTATAGTAACTAAAGCTGTCAGATAAATGTAGAGAAGTGAAAAATGTACAATATTTTCCCCTGAGATGTAGTGGAGCAGAAGTTAAAGTGAAAGAAAACACTCAAGTAAAGTAAAAGTACCTCAAATGTGTTCTTAAGTGCAGTGCTTGAGTAAATGTAGTTAGTTACATTCCACCACTGTCCAGAAAATATTCACGTTTTAGGAGCTGGAATCAGATAAATTTAGCTCTTAAAAATCTTTAAAAAGAGACTTTTATACACTGTAAACTTAATAATTATTATTTCCTATATGCATATATACATCTACACAGTATATATGTGTATGTCCATTCATTAACATATCACAAATAGGGGTACAGTTGATATTTTTGGTTTCCAAATTGTGTTACCTGAACTGGTGACGACAATCCAACAATGCTGTTCATATTATTGCTGTAGTACCCCAGCATGTATTCACAGTCATCTCTTGGCAGATCCTCCTCTGAGAACGTCACCTGCAGTGACGAGAATGATCGAATGAACTCAGCTGCAGCTCAGCACGTACATCGATCAGGCATAACATTATGACCACCTGCCTAATACTGTGTTGGCCCCCTCATGTGCTCAAAAATGCTCTGAACCATTGGGAATGGACAAGTGGTCCTCTCAGGGTGTCCTATGGGGTCTGGAACCAGGACATTGGCACTGGATCCTTTGGGTACTCTGGCTTGTGCAGTGGGGCCTCTGTCAATCAAACTTGTTCCACTGCATCCTGTTGATGCTTGATCACAATGGGGTGTAGGAAGTTTGGAGGTCAAATCAACATGTTGGGCCATTGTCATGTTCCTCAACATGTTCCTGATTGTTTGATGTTTTTTCCATGTGGTGGGGTGCATTTTCCAGCAGGGGTAGGCCAGTGACATTTGGGATTTCCATTTGCATGAGGGAGTGTGCTTGTTGTGGGACAATATTTTTTTGGGTGTCTTAGTCTCATCAACATGGATGTTAAAATCCAAGGTTTTCCAGCAGAACACCACATAGTACCAATATGATCAATGTTATTCACTTCACCTGTCAGTGGTCATAATGTTGTGGCTGATTGGTGTAGTTTGTGAATATGTGATGTGACCCACCTGTGTTGCATGCTCTCCTTTGGCCCACACATACGCCTGGTAATCTTTGTGATGTCTGAATCCAACCTGCACAGACAGAAATCATGGTTCTGTAATTCTACGTCTTGACACTTGTTGCTATTTTCTATTAAAAAAAGAAGAAGAAAATCTCCTCTTCTTGTGTCGAACGCTCTAGTTGGCTGTTCAAGCAACAAATTTCTGTTTCCACTACTCATATAAATAAAAGTCTGACAATAAAAATGGAATCAAATGTTTTTTAAAGTGATTTCTGTTCAGTTAAATCTGCTTTATCTGTTTAGGATTTAAAAATTGTGCATCTGGGCAAATTTATGATTCAACATTTCTTTTATTTGAGCTGATTTATTGCAGGCTTTTTGAAAAATTTATTCTATGAGTTGTGAAGTTATACATCGACAAGTAGGATATTTGTTGTTTTTTACTTTTTACAAAGCAGTCAGGATGTATCTGAAGAACTGCAACAGAATTTACCTTGTATATTGCGACCCAGTCCCATGAGCTGCGCTGATAAGTTGATGCCACGGTGAATCTGACTGTAGCATCTGAGACTTTGCTCCACTCCTTGTTTACCTGCAGCTCCACCAGAGGCATTTCCACCTTGAATGGGAACTAGAACAAAGATATATACTGGATTAAAACAACATGACAATTAAAAAGAGACATTTATTAGAGTGTATTTGAGGTTATGTGTATAATATCGTCTTACGTGCAGTGAAAACAGAGCAGAAACAGGCTTGTGGTCACTGATGGTGAAGCCCATGTGGCTTCGGTACACATGTTGCGTCACTTTAGTTGCACCCCCTAACCATGAGGTCAGACCCCGCTGCAGCGCTGCATTGTGGGTAGGAACTGGGGAACCGGTGCGACGAAGGCGCCAGAGGATGCGATCGGTCCAGGCAGGTTTTCTCTTCTTAGCACTGACAGCGATGGAGCAGAAACAGACTTTGATAGCAGCAGCTGCAGAGGTGAAGACGTAAAATCTATGGATGGAGGCGTAAGAAACCAACCTGGTGTCGTACGTATGAGTCCCCACATCAAACTTATACGTAGGCGGGAAGTTGAGCGGCCCCTCGATGAAGCCTTCCAGGATGGACTCTGTGCTTTTCGCCATGTTGAGCTGAGGAGTTGTCAAACAAACAGAAAAACAGAACAGAACAACAGGCCTGGATGAGTTTCATTCAGCGTAACAGAAGGTGATGTTTGTTCAGTCTGTGCTGCAGCTCCCTCTGGTGGTTGGTGATCAGCAGACAAACAGGTGGCGTGAAGCCTTCCAGAAACATCCATCTGTCTCTGCGAGTGTTGTAAAGACGCTCACCTGATCCCGCTCCCACAGCAGAGGCAGCTTATTGCTGTCTATGGCACATTTCACCACGTGGATGTCGTAGTCTTCAATACGGAAATTTAAATCCCCAAACCAAAACACGACGCTGGGGAGAGAACAAACAGGCCCATCATTTACTTGATTAGAGAGTAGATATACAAAGAAAAATTATATTAATTAATCCTGTGAGCTCCATAACTCACCAAACCGGCATGCTATCAAAACCACACCATTTATCAGACCTAGAAAATGTAAAAACAGAAAACCTTCCAACCTTCTCTGAACTATTCCTCTGTGATGTGCAGGTCCATCTGAAAACCTAGCCAGATTTAAGCTTAAAATGATTAAATGATATGCTATCAAAAAACACTTTACTCTGCATCTTGTTTAAAAAAATAGCCAAAACAAACCATTTTCACGAGTCACATTCTGCAAAAGACAAAAAATTCTGCATTGTTGTAACTGTGAGGCTATGAGTGACTCAGCTGTGACCAACAGCTACATGATAAACAGAGACTTTTCAGCTGAACTGCAGGCAGCTTTTACACAAAACAGAATATGGAGACAAATTAAACATGTAAGTAGAAAAATATCTACAGTATGCAGAATCACCACTTTTCCCAGTATTGGTAATATCTGTGAGCACTTGGAAAAAGCATTTGTTTATGATTTGTCATTTTAACTTTTGTTTTTCTGCACTAAAGATATTTTTGAGTTCTGTCTACCTCTAGTCATGGTTGTGTTGTTTCCACAGAGGTGCAGGACTGTAAAAATGAGCCCACGGGGAGTAAAAATATGACAGGAGCAGAGAACTGCTAGGGTTATTTTATCATAGTTGAACACTATGTTATTTTTATTTGTCATATAATGTTTACTGCAATAATAAAGATCCAACATTGCTGGAGGAATAAAGTATGCCACTTGAAACTCAAGAAACATTAACGATCAAACAGTAATGCTTTTGAGCTTTATCGTGTAATATGACCTCCTCGTATATATTCAGCATTTTGAGATGATGAATTAATGTGTCTATGCATGACATTTATTCATTATTATGCCTGAATGACTGACTTAATTATGGTGAGCTCTTTTTAATGGCTGTGCAAACCTCATTTAGCACAGTTAGATTTATATGTAAAAAAAAGCGTCACCCACTCATGGTCCAGTACACCGGTCGCCGTCCCTCCCTCAAACTGCTGCTGCTGAAGGATGCTTTCAAAGTCCTCCATCCGCTGCTCCAGGTTCCTCATGTGAGCCGGCAGGTGACAGTTGAGGAAGCACACCGGGTGTCCAAACACTGTCATCCTGGCACTGACGCCCCCTTTATTCCCCTTAGAGTGACAGAAAAGGGCAAAGGGAGGATGCAGTGACACAACGAACACATTCAGTCTTCATAACAACATTTAGGATAAACAAAACACTTGCACGTAGCGAGCCGATCTGCGCTCAGGGACAAGGTTGTGGTGTTTCTTTTTTTTTTGACACTGAGTCACAGAACCAGAAAGCCAGACAGCCCTGCTGCTGCACTGACCTCAAAGAGAAGGAGACTGCACCAGCAGCAGCCAGGGGTGATGCTGACATCAACACGCACGGGAAGGTCGCACACTGACACACGCACCCACGCATGCATGCACCTGCACACGCCACCTTTGACCATCACATCCCATCAAACCCCGCTGACACGCTCCCAACACAGATTTTAGCCACATCATAAATCAGCCGGTTTCAAAGCGGCTCTCTTCGATGCGCAGCACGTACCCAATATCCCCCGAGTCCTGTGCGTGTGCTCTCTGTCTGCACACCTCTGAGGAATGGAAGATGGCAGAATTTGGAGAAAACCAGCAGCAGCACTCCCTGCATTCTCTGGGACGCCACCTAAACAGACGAAGAGGTAACGTATCAATAACGTTTGCCAAGGGCACGAAAAAAGAAATGAAGGACAACAGATTTAACTCTTCACTGACCAGAACATAACCAAAAGGACTGAGCGTGTCCATGCAGAGCTCGCTCCACTGGTCTGAAAAAAGAGCGTCTTTGAGCCTCTTGTTTATCATGGAGTTGACTTCTTGGAGTCTAGATGAAAGTAGAGAAATGTCATTAACAGAAAATAAAAAAGGACAGTGACGGGTAACAGGAGGTAACAAATCAAAACGAACACAGATGACTGAGTGGGCACTCGCGGCTGTCTCTCTGGCACTGCTGAGCCGGGCAGAAATACTTGCTTACCCGATGATAAACATGTCAATGTTCCCATCTGAAACATTTGGTCCAAACAGAGCAGTGATGTCATCTGGCGGGACAGCTGATCCCACGTTCCATGTGACGATGTGGACCCTTTCAGAGGATGGAAACAGAGGAGATGCTGCATTAGATTTAAGTACCATATAGTGAAGGGTGAAAGAGGACATAATCCATGCTGTAATCCTCGGGGGGAAACAGCTTTCATCAGGGTTTCTGTATATAGAAAAAACGATAAGCACAATTAAGCACCTCTGTGTACCTCCATGATGACTAAGTACTGAGCGTGCGTGTGCGCGTGGGTGAGCCGAGAGGGAAAGAAAGTGACGGAGCTTTGAAAGTGAATTAGCAGACACACTGTTTATTACAGAGACAAGATTTTGGATTGAGTCAAATCTTCAGTTCATTGTTTTGTTTGTAAAATGTTAAGAAATGGTGAAAAGCGTCTATTAACTGAAGGAGATGTCATGTAAGATGAAGGGAAGCAGCACAAACTGACATCTGAGAAGCTGGATAAAGAAAATATTTGGCATTTTTATATGAAAAATGATGCAAATATCAAAATAGTTGTCACATTAATTTATTTCATTGGAGGAATCAGCTACTGATTTCAGCATTACCCTATTTACATTTAGCTAGTTAGGATGTAGATTTATGATTTGTGCAACTACAAATCATCTGTTTTATAAATAGAGGTACATTTACACGGTCAGTGATGAATCTAAGCAACAAAGCTGCTGTTTATGCATGTTGTAGGAGTCATGTTTTAATATATGATCATTTTAAGAGCTGTTTTTTGAGATTTTATATTTCCCGTAGTCGACACGGCAGCCATTTGCTTCAGTTCATTTTAACAGCCCACACACAACAGAAAAATCAGTTTAAAGTCATTTAAATCCATTGATTCACTCAACATTTAATTGCCTTAATTAATAATTTCTTTTTGTTTTTATGTTAATGCTCAATTACAGTCACATGGTACTGCTGATCACTGATGGTCCTTAAAATGTTGCTTTTAAATGCCTGCCTGTGTCAATGCATAATTATCAAATTCACATTATTTTCTAAAAATGTTATTGTTTGTTTTCAGGTTTAGTTCCCAGAAAACACAGCTCATAATTCTATTATCTGGGAACCCTATAATAACCCTGACTGTAAAAATCTATATGGAAATATAGAAGGAAGCAGCACCAGTGTGTTATTGTATGTTCTCCGTGTAAATTGATTATCACATCGTACCAAAACAAACCATCGGTCGCCTGAAAGTAAAGGAATCGATGCACATCAATACATGCTTTCAATGTAAAGTACGCAAATTTGATTTGTGGTGATCTAAAAAAAAGTATCTTTGCAGCAGCAGTGGTACTGACAGGAGATGATGCCATCCGAATGCCTCTCCACATGTTTTACTCTTCATATAAACACATGTCCGCGAAGTTAAACTGAGTTTTTACTAGCAGCCGTTGTTTATGAGCACGGCACCCAACAAAAATGCCTCTGGGAAGTTTGCCAACAAAATGTGCCTGTGTCACTCTGTCAGGTTCATGAAGCTCTTAGTGCTGCTGTGATTCATGTGACATGGTTGGGCTCACATCAGCTTTCTTACAGCCGCTGACTGCAGAACACTTCTGCAGTTGCATTTAGACTAACATCCATCAAAACAGATTTAAATAGCCTGTGGAGATGACACAAGCTAAGTACTGTGGGAATGATTTTGTGAAAGTGCTACTGGTCACCTCACCTGAAGTCATTGCTCTCTCCCTCAGGCTTGTCGGACTGAGTCTGGCTCCGAGTCGAGCTCCCAGGTGAAGGCGTCCTCTGCTGAGGACTGAGGCTCGACTTGGGGCTGAGGCTGGAGGGCAGGTTGGTGTTGGCCTGAGGCAGGCTGGGGCTCAGGTAGGTCTGAGGACTGTGGGGGCTCTGAGGACTGTGAGCAGGTAACGTGGACTCTGTTGGAGAATGTGGCAGGACGTTGGCACTCTGAGGTCCTGGGATGTTAACAGGGATCAAATCTATTTCCTTCCACAGCGAGTGGTCCAGTGCGATTCTGGTCGGCTTTGGGGAAAGTTTAGTTCCAAGAGCCGTCGGTCTCGGGCGGCTGATGCTCGCCAGCGTCGCAGGACTGGACCCAGACTTTGCTTCCCCTGACTGCATTTGATCCATCACTTTTGCAGGTGCACGTACGGCCTGCGTGGGACTGAGTCCAGGTGGTTTCCTGAGCACCTCTGGAGGACTGATCAGAGGCGGTTCCTGGATTGTGAGCTGTGGAGTTAAACCTGGACTGGCTCTGATTAATGCACAGGGTCCAGATTGCACCTGAGGACCACAGGGGTCCGGGCTGACCGGTTTCTGCAGCTGGCGATCCATCGACCTGCAACAGATAACTAACATGTTTCTGAACATTTAACATGGTAACAGCACTTGCAGGGGACATTGAAACGTCAAAAGACCTCAACATCAATCACAGAGAGCTGAGCACAGGTGAAGGAGCCAAAGACGTGCCTGCACTGATTGGAAGATGAGAGAATGGATCACATTATATCGAGTATCTGTCCACATCATTCCCCCCGGGCGTCACTGATGATTTTATCAAGAGGAACTAACTTTGGACCGGCGTCCTGGATTACATCCTCGCTGCCTAGCAACATTAATTATCCCCTGACCCTTTTACGAAGCAAAAGAAAGAATTGTTTGGTGACACTGTGAGGAGCTTTGCCGCTCTCTGTTTGATCTTCTGCTTAAGAGCTCGGTCCTCGGAGAGGATGCATGAGGTGGGACTGACAATGGAGCACATCAGACAATGTCAACAGATACTGTAGGTCACAAGGAAGAGGAAGCCTGACGTGACAGGAGGACAGGGGCCTCCCTCCATTTTGTTTATGTGCCCTCCCACACAGAAATTATACACCTTTTTTAAATAATTCATTACATGCAAATGAGGATCCCTTTCTAACTGAGAAATTCATGTGACCCCAACCTGCAAGAAAAGAGCTGTGAGTGAGGCTTTGTGCAGAAAGTGAAAACTTTCAGAGGCTAAAACACAGAACAAGTGAGCCTTTTTAACATTTCAGTCTATGAGGCTGCAAGTCTGAATGACAGCTCCATTCTGTGCAGAGGTAAGAGGCTGGAAAACATCACAAAGCGCAGTTGTAACAGGAACAATCAGAAATGTAAAAAAGAAAACCAGCTGCTGTGTCTCCTGACATCTCTTACCTTTTATGCGTCTTTTTTTTTAATCCCAAGGTGAACCGCAAAGGTGATCTCACCAATTCTCAGAGGGGGGAAGCATCAGTCTCCTTTTTTAAAAATTCTACCAATCAACCCGAGGTGTCTGTCACGCACAGGATCGATTTGTGGTCCGGTCCGGTCTGCAGGACGGATCCGACCGCGACGGTTGCGCGGACTCGTCTCGTCACGGTGCAGGAGACCGAGCCGCCGGGCTGTCAGGACAGAAGGCGGTCACGCGTGATGCGCCCGGGCTCTTGCATGTTGATGCTGGTGCCGCGATACAACAGCTGATTGCGCCTCATCCTACTTATTATCGCGGTCTGGGCGACGCGCAGTTGGCCGGAGCAGCTGTGCACTTTTCGGTCAGCATCCCGCCTGCAACCTCCTCCTGCTCACCGGCCGCTCACCTCCCTCTCTCTTTCTCTCTCTCTCTCTCCCTCCCTCCCTCTCCGGGTAAAACATGAACACTTGGGGGCGGGCAAAGCAGCAGAGGCAAAACAAAAAAAAATCAGCTGCCAAAGTGCGGCCGGCCAGAAATAATTGAGCATCTGTCCTATCAGTGACGCATTAATCTGGCACTGGTGCGTCACCGCCTGGGGAATTGATCAGCATGTCGATAATTAAATTTGGCAGAGCTACCTATCTGCACCCCCTCCTCTCATATGTTTATGGCAGCTGCACAGGGCGCTACCAGCACATTGCCAAAACAGCCTCCTCCCAATGGTGCAGTCAATAAAATTACCCAACAATTAACGCACGACTATGTTTATGCTCCACGGACGCTCCAAAAAGGTGTCGCTTCAGTTGTGTGGCTCTGGATTTGTTTGTGCATCACTGAGAAAAGAAATCCTAATATTGTCCTAATCTCTTACTATACTGTACATATAAAAAGCATTCACATCTCTTGGAAGTTTTCCCTTTTTTATTGCTGTTTAGTAGTAAATCATGTTTTTTATTTACAAGAATTTACAACCAAAGACTCTTTAATGTCAAAGTGAAACCAGATTTCTACAAAGTTGTGTCTGTTAATTAAATAATTACATAAAATGTAAAACAGGCAACAGTTTTTGTGAAGCTTGTAACTCCTCCAGGGGAGTCATAGGTGTCTTGGTGGCCTCACTTCACTTTTACTCATCTTTTAGGGACGGCCTGATTCACTCATGCGCCATATTCCTTACATTTCTTAGTGATGGATTTAACTGTACTCAGTTTTCTTGTATCCATCTCCCAATTTAAGCTTTTCAAACACCTTTTCACTGAGTTGCTTGGCGTGTTATTTTGTCTGCCATGGTGTAGTTATTATCCAGGAGTGCTGACTCACCAGTGACTGGACCTTCCAGATACAGACGTCTTTATACTACGGCCACTTGAGACACATTCGCTGCACTCAGATTATCTCCGTTTCATTAGTTCTGTGACTTCCAGAATTAATTGGCTGCACCTGTGTTGAATTAGATGAGTCACCTTACAAAGAGTGAATACTTATGCAATGATTTATTTTATTTTTGTAATTAATTGACATTACTCTGTCTGTTTTCACTTTGGCATGAAAGAGTCTTTTTTGGGGGGTAAATTCTTGTCATGAAAAGACTGACTAAACTGACCACAACTAAATATCAAAAAGAAATAAAAGAGAATAACTCCCAAAGGAGGGTTAATGCTTTTTATAGGTACTATGAAAGGTCAGAACACTTTAAGAACAAATTATGGTGCAACACACAGCCACAAAAGCACAATTTTAGTCTTCAAAATTACTGTTGTACTATTTATTGCGGAGGGACAGTCACATTGTGGTCAAACCTAAATACATATAATGGTTATTTTTGAAAAGATAATTTGTGATTATTATAATAAAAATAGGTCTTGTTCAGCTCCATTGTAAGGCACACAAATGATTCTGCAGATAGTAATTCTCTGCATCTAAATGCACATTAGAAAAGAGCTTGTGCAATTACAACAAGTATTCCAGCAAGTAAAGCTGGCAGCCTCAGAAGATGGCAGAGACACTGGATGCTTCAGTTCACACCTTACCTTTCCTGCCAGTAAATGCCTCATGTTTTTTAAAATCCATGCCACATGATTGGTCACAGGCTTTCTGTTAGAAATAAAGTGCCAAAACAAAACTCATTGGGTCATTTTGTAAGACTATGGGATGCCAAAAAAATATACACTCAGTGAAAATACTTAAGTCTTGGCAAGTAAACTGAACTTCATGTCTGTACGGTGCCTCTTTAACTGTAAAGATCTCGCTTTCACACAGCACCAACTTAAACCATTCGTAATAAAGTTTGAGGAGTTGGTGACTATTGCATCTCTCAAAAAATGTTTAGATATCTACTGTACCGCTTTCATTGATTGGTTATAGCTATACAGAGCCAACAGCATGTATGATAAAATGAATATTTATTGAATGGATCTTTAATACTCACACTTTCAGGCCCTCAACAGCATCATGATAAAAGTTGCTCCCAGATTCTCTATGGCTTTGACTGGGATTAATACAGATGTGTAATCTCAGTGGAATGTACTGATGTTCGGCACCAGCTGTCCACTGAGACCACATAGACACCCGTAAGTCCCTGCTAACACACACCGATACAAACACTGCACATTAGGCTCTGTGGATTTACATTCAAATGACGCACTGGCCAGATGCATCAAATAGATCAGAGACAGGATTTTGCATTAAAAGGCTGCACGGTATTTTGACATCAGCATGGAGTAATGTCATGGTAAAAACTGAAATCGCAGCCAGTCATAAACAAGTCTATGGCCGCTTTTTGGTTTTGACCAGGCCTTTCTCCACCAGGCAGCGGTAGAACTCCTGGATGTAGGTGTAAACACACTTCCAGTCGGGTTCTTTCATCCGGACTAAGTCATCAGGGTCCAGCAGAGGGGGGCAGCCTGCCAGCCTCCTGCAGATGTCAGTGAAGAACAGTTTGAGACAAACAATGACAAAGGAAGTTAGTGCTGATAAGTGTAAAGTCATATTGTTTTTTTACTCTAAGATTTACTGCTGGAGTTTATGCCAAACAAGACACATCTGCCACTTCATATAAGGAAAGCCAGCTCACTCTGCAGTGCTGAAAGCCAGCTGGAAGTTTTCCCTGTGCTTGTTGGGGTTGAGGATGGAGTATTCAAACGCATCGGGGAAGAATCGGTGCACCAGGGCGCAGAAGGCGATGCCGTCTTTCCAGCTGGAGGAGAAGTTCTGGATGTCCACCCCCTGGTTCACACCGGAGAGCAGTCAGTTTAGAAGAAACAGTCAAAGCAAACTGGACCTAAGGGATGGAGCTATGTATAGCTCCACTAGGCCATAACTCACAGACAAAGGGAGTATTTACCTCATAAGGCTCTGTTTTGGCCCTGCACCAGTCCAGAAGCATCTGTTTGACATTTTTAGCGTTGGGTGCTGCAGCGGGAGGACATTGCTGGGCTGCAGCGGGACTGGCCTTGCTGAGGAGAGGAAGCAAAGACATGCAGTGACTGTACACAAAGTTTGGGTTACCTCATCTTTCAACTTGGCTGATGCTGCTTCTAGAAAAGTTTTTTTTTTCCTTTTGGTGACTGTGACTTTAAAAAGCACTGAGCTGCATACCAACATAATTTTAATTAATAGGTCATTAAGTTGCATAAAGAAGCTGGAATGTCTGGGATTACTTGTAGTACTCAAACATGCAAAACTAACCCCAGCATGTTCACCTGTGCTGCCTCCATGTTTGAAATCAACTCACCCGCCTGCTGTCCTGTTGAAGGGACTGGAGGCTGATGGAGAGGACTGGCCTGTTGCTTCTAAGAAGATGAAGATAATTAAGTTAAAGTATTGAAATACAATATTGAAGCTGAGAGCAGAATGTGCTCCAGGACAACAGGAGCACCAGGGAGTGAATCAGACTCACTGTTTGTTGTTGGCGGCTGGTTCATGGACGCTCTGCCGACGCCAACAGCTCTGCCCGTTGTTCCTCCTTTGCTGAGACCCTGCTGTCTTAAGTCCTGCTGCCTCGACCCTCGCTCCTGCTCCCGTTTATCTGGCGGCGGATGGCAGAGAATTCATAGGAAAAGCAAAGCATCAATGGCGATATTTCTCAGTTTTTCTTCAGATTTTACCTCTCTTTTTCTTGAGCAGGTCTCTTAATGCAGCACGGATCATCCGCCTCTCTTCAAACTCTGTTGCATTGTCCAGCTAAATAAAGAAATAAAGGTAACAGAGAGATTACCAAGACAAAACTCAAGCACTGATGTTAGTGATGGTAAATTTATAGTAGCAACCCTCTGATCAGGAGCACAATTTTTATTTTTATCTACACTATATAATGTGTGCAATACCTACACAGAGTATTTTTTATTTTCATATTCTTATAGTGATTTTTCAGAATGTGTATTTTATCTTTGACATATCTTCTCTTTTACTGCTGCTCTTACTTTTGTTGTCTACCTTTTTCTTAACAAAGCCGAATTTGAGAAATGCACAAAGAATTCCAGTGTACCTGTGCTGTAATGTTTCTGTGCAAATGACAATAAATTCTATTCTATTCTAGTCTAGTCTTGGTTTTTGAGTGATTTGGTGAAACATAACAAAATCCATGATGCTTCAATAATGCCATATAAACATTAATCACAGAAAAGATTATACTTTTTTGTTTTTTTCAATTTAAAATAAAGAAGACATGCTACAGGTCAAATACTTACTAGGTAAATTGGTGAAACTTGTCCAAAAGAAAGAGCCAGTGGTGAAAAAAGCTATTTTAAATGAAATTATAACGAGGTGTGTCTTACAATTTTAATATTTTTGGAGCAAAATCAGTCACAATAATGCAGCTCAGAGTCTGTGGTGTTGGGATATACTGGGTTTGTATAAATTCAGTCAGGAATAGGCACAACTGCACAGTTTCAAATGAGGGTAGTGGAATTTTTACATTTTTTGATTCAGAAAAAGCAGAAGCTCTTTCCAAATCTGCAATTCTATAGAAAAGGAAAATTGGAAACGGTTTCTTTGCAAAGCTTCAAAACATTAATTCCCTCCCTGCTGTTTGCACGATGTGTGACGAGGAGACTTTGGTCAGATTTTCACACTTAAGACACACACAGTATAACCGGCTCACCATCTTATTGAGAACTTCTTCATCATCAATAGCTGCCAGTTCTTCGCTGGTCAGTGATGCTGCTCCACCATCAGTTTTTGACTCCATGTTGAGTGAATCCTCACACCTTTTTCTGAGAATATTTTAAAGGACAAGATCTGAAATACACAACAGAGGAAGGACTGATTTTTGAGACAACATAAAGTGCATCATTCACATAGAAGCAAAGATGTCTGAATTATTTGTGACAGACGGTGCTCACTGTTTACCCTAAACAATGCACTAATGCCATAAATGGAGTGTAAAAAAATCACATCTGCTCTGCTTGTAGCCCAAACATAAACAGTTGTGCAAGTCTTAAAAGATGCAAAGTGAGCAGCCGTGCAGAGAAATGTTTGTGCTGCTTAAGTGCCCCTCAGTGTATCTCGGCAACTGCAGCACAGACTGGACAGAAACACGTACAAATATAGTAATGTGGCGGAACGAGACCGTTGCTAAAAGAATCTGATACCAGCGTGAAACTATGCGCTGAGAAACACGGAAAATATCTTGTGCCTGATGGCAGATGAAGGGAAGAACAAATAACACACATGTGAGAAGCAGAAGTTCAGATGAGGGGTTTGGTGGCTGTTGAGGTGTAGTTTGACTCACCTGTTGTCGGGATGATGTGGCTGGTGGCGCTTTTTGGGATTCGGCGCTCACGTCTCCCCTTCTTGATCCTCCTTTAAACTTGTCTGGGGGAGCTGCTGAGAGCTGAGCCCTGAGATCACACCTCACACCGCTGCGCTTCGTGAGGACACATGTTTGGAGAGAGACTGGGGTTTGCTTACATGAACCACCCAAAATGGGATGAAGAAGGAGGAGGAGGAGGAGGAGGGAGAACCACGTCAGGTCTCGGTTTCATCCATCTCTGCCACCTTCAGCCGTCTCTCCTCCTCTCAGTCGCTGGATCCTGGATGATGTCATGTGAAAATTTATGGGGCATATCCTCACGTAAACTTCTGCAATCTCAAACCTCCCTTGGTTACGCTTTATTTACTGAGTGCTATGGACAAATCACTTGGGTGGGGGGGGATAAAGGGTTAACAGTGGCAAAAAGTGAGGAGCACTGCCTTATTCAGGCAAAAGAGCTGACCGGCGAACTGTGTTTACAGAAGATAAAGAATCTCTGTGAGGGAGGACACAGCGCTCAGCATACTCAGACAGACATAAACACACATCTGGAAGAGCACAGAACCTGCACAACACCTTCAACTACAGTAGGGACTACTTAGCATTTTAAGGTCAAGGCATTTTCAGAGATTGATCTGATGAATTAGAAAGCAGATAAATTGCTCCATCCAGTGGTGAACATGTGTAACTACTTTGAAATAAGTTTAAATAAGAAAAGCACACGTGTATTTTTAGTCAACGCATTTCAAAAGACTACCTGGGTACTTTTTTGAGCACTTTTTATAGTTTTAGAGACTCAAAATTCACAGATTAGTCATTAAAATAGGCATTAATTGAAGTCCTTTATGCAGCTTTACCCATTTTCTTTGAGAAGCCTTTTGAATTTAGTAGAAGTTTTCCTTTCATGAAAGCTGTGAAATGTTTTTACGGAGTTTGTATTTATGCTGTTTATTCCCATTTATTTGTCCTATTTCTCTTAGCTTTTTCCCCTCTGTGCTCATGTCCTTTGGCTTTACTGTTAAATAAACTTTACAAATGTTAGAGGGGCTACATATGTAAATAAAAAATGATCTTTTAGCAAATTCGTCTCCCTTATGTTGTATTTAGACCCAAGATTTATAAAAAAGTTCACTTATACGTATGAAATGTTCTCAAAAACAACTAATTACATTTGTCCCAAGCCAAACTTTGTTACAGGACAGAGACTTAGTGTTGAATTTAATTGTAAAAATGCAGGAAATGTAAAGAACAACACCAATTCCTTTATGAGGTGCTTGGTTTCCATTAGTTTATTGTACCAGTCCAATTTTTTTTTCAAGCAATCATGTGTGTATGGATCGTCCATATCTTTGCCCCCTAGACAGAAGCACCTGCGACATTCAGAGTATTAACTGATAAGATCAAACCACTCCTTTCTTCGTCTACAGTATGTCCAAATAAGGCATGAGGCAAACGTTTCATTCTTGAACCAGTACAGTTTAAACCAGCCATATACAGTATGACTATAAAATACATAAATATATTAAAATAACTATTTACAACTGACTAGCTTTGCAAACAATCAAAACCAGTATGTACACAGGAACCATAGGCTTTGAAGGCAGCGTCTTCGTACCTTGTCAGTGCAACAGTAGCTTTTCTCCAGACTTGTAATCTACTCAACATGATATCCATGAGAACAAGCAGCCAAACAATCCTTTAACTGAGGTTATGAAACTAAAAAAAAAACGGCTGCTGAGGGAATCCTGATCATCCACAAGACAATATGTATTAAGTTTTTTTTAACATGTTAAAATCCGTGATCAGATTTCTCTACTGAAATGACTTAATCTATCATTCACATGCTGCAGTTTCGTTGTTGAAAAACTGCTTGATCTCTGTGAGAATCAATGAAAACGAGGGTATTGCAAGTCCTATTTAACAGCTGAGGTATTCAATTAATGGAAAACCAGTGAACTGATGTGTAGCTGAGGCTAATTTGAAACACTAAACCAAACGAAGGACATATCAGACTGCAGAAATAGTTCATTCTTGCACTGTTTTTAGCTGAAAGGGGGATTTCTGAAAAGCATTTTAGATACACTGAGGAGCCACAACATTAATCCACTGACAGTTAAGGTGACTGATTGTGTCGTTCCAATGCAATGTTCTCCTATGAAACGTTGGGTATTCATGTGGACGTTACTTTACATCGTTAAAGGTTTCATGTCCGTGTCCTAAAAGGTCACAGCTGTTTGGATGACATGTGATGACCTACATAACATTCAGCACGTGGTTTTAATGTTGTTCCTCGTCAGTGTATATATAGAAGATATGATGCTCAGGACCGAGTTATGTAATCAATGGCACCCTTTAAATGTAAATGTGTGGCACGTCAAAAAAGGTTAAACTCTTAGAGCAAAATAGTGGATTTTTGATGCATGGCTTGGTGTTGTCTTGTAAGAGCTCAAACTCTACCTGAACATAGATCACTGACCGAACCAGTAAAACAACACATAAAAGCCTCAAAGTAAACATTGGCATACCATACATGTAGGAGGGTGTGTAACAGACATCCCAGGCTATTTAAGATCCTTTTAGAAGCAGCAGCATGCAGTCTTCTGCCTTGTTATTTTTTCTATCAGGAGATACAAGTTCTGTCAAATATTACACGCACGCAGCTGCAAGACACTTGAGGACCGGAATCTGCAGCATTAAATGCCAGTGATTACTAAGGCCCTTAAAAATAAATATTTTCTTCCACATAAATATCAAAAGGGGAATAAAATATGTTTCGTCACAAAATAAAATCAAGTCAATAAAACGCTTTTTTTGAATACTGAAAGAGAAAACAAAATACCGTCCAGCAGAAGTGAGTATTTCAAGACATGCTGCTCGACCAACTTTTTAAAAAAACGTCACAGACACTGAACCTAACAGATGACATTGGTTTGGATTAAAGAAGCAACCTTAAAGGACAGCCTGAGCTTTCTTTTCCTCATCCCATCCGCAGGGATAAGACAGCTAAAGTTGATTGACACTCCTTAGAGAACTCGTGAACCTAATTATCGAGGTACGCTGTGAGGAGTGCGCTGTTGTAAAAGATGGAAATAATTGGACTTATCCTACAGAGACCGTCTTTCCAGGTTGGTATGAGGGCAAAATCTAGGCCTTAAGTAGGAAGCCACACCGCAGTTCATAAGGGAGGGGAAAAAAACAGAGCTCAGGCCTCTTATTAAAAATGTGCTTCAGTGGTGGAAAAGAGGCGTCTCACTGCACAGAAATGTTGGCTTTGTTTGTAACTTCTGCCTCAAACGACCTTATTTTAAACAAGCTTTCTAGTTTACATACCCAAAAGAAAAAGCTGCCGAAAAACCCAGTCCCTTACCATGACAGGGCCAGGTGCATATCAGGTAACAGTACCATAAATATATATTTTTAATACAAATTGTGCCCGTTTAGATTTGAGGCGGAGTGCTCTCTAAGCCCCACCCCCTTCAATGTCATATGAGGCTCACTGCAGCAGACAATATCCACAACAGCCACCCAAAATATCGATTAGAGCCCTCTGGAAATGAGAACATTTTCACAGTGGATTAGTATGAGTGACAGTGTGAATACCTCATGAGGTATCAAACAGTTCAGTGTGCTCATGCATGCATATACCGCTATAGGCTATATAGAAGTGATTTACAGATACAAGGAGAGAATTCCACCATCACCGTGAAAAATAAAGGCAACCATTTCCTCTCTGCAGACTCCAGTTCTGTGTGACCAGAGGAGAAATCAATTGGCACAGTGAGGAATTTAAAAAAATAATTAAAAAAAGATCTGTCACTCCATCAGTGACGATGGCATTTTTAAGTCTCACTCCTGATGCTCTTGAAGGCTTAATGACAGAAAGGGTAGAGAACACACATTGCAATGTAGCCAGTGTTTGGTTTTTTTATTCTCTCCTTCATCCTTTCACTTCAGTCCATTTTGTCTTCCTGTTTTCCGTCCATTCTATGTTGTTGAAATGTTTTTTCAGATGCACCAGCTGCGACCAAGTCCTCGTCACCTGTAGTGTGAAAACCCGCCTGTTCGGACCCTTTAGCTTTGGCCCTGCGAGCGTCCAGGTAGCTGACGATAAATTCAGAGTTCTGATAGATGAGCATGCCAGACAATGTGAGCACAGCCCCAGCACAGCTGAGGGCCGACAGCTCGCTCCCGAAAAGCAGCTGAGACAACAGCAGGTTTCCCACCACGCTCAGGTTGCCGAGGATATGCAGAGTGACGGCCGAGGTGAGCGTGATGACGCAGCAGCTGGCCAAGTTGTACATGACCGAGCCCAGGCAGCTGAGCAAGATGAAGACCCACAGGTGGCGGTCGTAATGCAGCGGCGACTCCAGCACAGCCCAGTTTTCTAAGGCTAAAGCAGCCACGGCCAAGATGCAGAAGCTAGGAATGGACATCAGGTAGAGCAAGAACACAGAGTTGATCTTCTCCTCCTGCAGTAAAATGCCTGAGTGAACAAAAAATGTATGCAGTGGTTACAAACAGCACATACACTATGAAACCTGTGGAAATCAACCTTTAAACTAAGACGGAGAGCAACATGTGCAGGTGCAACAACAGGTCTGCTGCGACTTGGATGTTGGATGATCAGGTACAAGTTACAGGCAACTAAAAGCCAGAATGCAAACAGTGTCATAGAGCATCTCTGACAAAGAGAATAAACACCTTAAACTAATCAAAGCAGCTCAAAGACAGGCATCTTGATCGGTACATGGAATTCAAGGTGAGAGTTTCAGCTTGTGACTTTGCATTACCAACATATCGTCAAAATCTTCACATCAGGAAACTTTACTGCTGCATCTGTTGTCGCTATGCTCCACAGAGAGCACTGACAATGAGAAACGTCATTTCGTTTTGGGTGGCAGCGAGAATTCATGAGCTCATCAACGGGAGCTGCAGGATGCAATCTGCTTTAGATGTGTGCATATTAGCACACTGTGTGAGCAGCAGCAGCAGCAATCATGAGAGTGTATGCCGATACATATTCATTTGACTGATATTTTTGTATTAAATTAGGCAACTAGAAATGTGAAAGTTCAGCGGTATTGAAACACAGACTACCAAACTTCTAGTTGTTGTTTACTGTGTTTGCACCAAGTCCTACTGTATATCTCCTACCTGAAATACTAGGAGCATGGAGCATTTTATTGGACTGTTTACTCGACATAACAGCAGGTATCTGTGTTTCTATAGTCAAAATAACCAGGACAGACTTTGATATCAGGAAAATGGCAGAGAATTATGCAAAACCCTTTTTTGGAGAGGCTGTTTAATATGCCTAGATGTCAGTAGGAAGTAAAACACATCACATCACTGGTTCACAGACTGTAAACACTTCATGCTGTTTATTGACATTCAAACCTGTGAAAACTGAGGCTTTGACTCAGCATGAGTGTATTAGAGAAAAATATAAACTTATAAGGGAAACTGTGACAACAACAACAAGTGGGAGAGGATTAAAATAGCTTCTCGAAACCTGAGACAACATCTCGGGATGGACATAAAGTTTTAGTCATGATTAAAAATAAAAGTAATGAGTGGCAGTAGTTTCCATCTGCTAGACCTTGTTTACACATGCAGCTCCAAATGAAAAACAGGACTTAAATACAATCCTACATACTTACTTACCTGTATTTAGCAGAGTAAACAAGCACATTTCTAAACGTATTTGCAGTCTTATGCAGTTTGTCACTAATGGATTTAAAGTGATGACCCCTGTAGTCACAAGTTTGCCCCTGTAACAGTGTGCACCCCTTTGCTCCACCAGGAACAAAGTATGCAGCATTACATTCCTCTGAGCTGAATATCTGGTTTTGTGTTATGTAACAAATTAAAGACGGGGCCTCCATATATTTTTAGAAACTCACTACTTTCTTTTTACTTCTCTGACAGCTACAATGTTATGGAGACTAATGACATTAGAGATCCTAATCTGCTGCACACAAACACTCGTCTGTGGCGCAATCGCTTTTCAGAAACGAGCTTTTAAGTAATTTACACAACGGATGCTTCATAGAAAGCACAGAACATTAGATAAATGAGTACAGCGGATAAAAAAAGTGAAAGCAAGAGCTAGTTCACATGACATCAATTCAAGAAAGGAATCCATCTCAACTGAAACTGTGGCCATATGTTGACCCTTGTTTGAATGCTGCTAATTTACATTTTTATTGGGATAATCCATTCAGGAACATGAAGGCTCTCATGTGTTTTTGGTGGATATATTTAAAAAAAACAATAACACAAGGATTTTAAACTTACTAGAAACAAAACTGTGACATTTTCTGGGAATTTTCAACTTTATTTTAAAAACACAGTCGAATGAAGAACCCATCATTAGAGTGAAGTCACTTCATTCCAATCCGCTTGTAACTTTGTTTTGGAACCTTTTGAACGCAGCTTGTTCAGAAAACAAAAACACGGATCACTGATCTTCAAAACTAGCTTTTCTTCATCTGTCAACATGAAGATAATAATTGTGACATTTATGCAAGAAGTTCAAGTTCGGTCTGTCTAAACTTTTCAGTCCACCAAAACTAACAAACACTCGGACAGGACGGATCAGCCTGTCTCTAAGACATGCCACTCACAGATGTACACTGATGTTTGTGTTTTGTTCCCTAAGCAACCGGAAAATACGACGCTGTGCCATTCAACCTCAATGTGAGGGTGTGTTACTGGACTGAGGAGTGATTCATTAAACCACTAAAATTTCCAGGACCACAGAATGCTGCGGTGTCTGTGGAGGAAACCCTAAAATAGTCCCTGATGTCAGTGGTGTGACATAGAAGCAGAGTAGTTAGCTCACAGAGATTACTTTCTTGAGCTACAAACAAAATACAAACTATTTCGGGTGACAAACAGGTCAGAGAGCTCTGATCTGACACAATAAAAGCGGTACTCACTCTGCTGAATGGACTTGACGCCCCTCAACATGGTTGCTGCAAACACAAAGAAGCAGCCGGTCTGATCAAACTGGACCTCTCCCATTATGCTAAAGGATGCCCCCAGGCAGATGGGCATCATGGCTGTGTATTTGAGGATGTGGTGCTGCTTGCCCAGGATCAGTGTGGAGATGGCCAGAGTAAAGAGTGGGGTGGTGGTGTAGATCATCTGTGCAAATGACAGCTGGACATAGTTCAGACCCATGTTCCCAAAGGCGATGCTGGCACAAAATGTCAGGCTCAACAGGAACACCTTACATTTTGCACTGGGGGTCAGGTCCTGCTCACCAGCCCCTCTGTGACGGATCACCTGCAGTTTGATGAGCCCGTAGTCCACCACTATGGCTGTCAGCATGTGCAGCGCTGACAGCAGCAGAGGGTACCTGAAGTTGTAAACGGCGAATATCCATTTGTTGAGGCTGGAGATGGTGGTGCCCGTCACTAGCCAGACAATGACGGCTGACAGCAGATGGAGCATCTCTGCGGGTGGCCTCCTCCTGCCTCTCTGTTGCAGAGTCGCCTCGCATTTAGAGAAGCCATCGGCGCTGATCATGTTCTTATCATTGTCCTCTCTGTAAGGGAAACACATGTTGAGTCCGCGCGTCTCATCTCCGAATGAAATGTGTGACGGATCTGGAAAGTTTTACGTCGATAAATGGCGAAAATAACCTCCGACGCAGCTGTTCTCCCCTCTGCGGTGTTGGCGAGTCTTTGTTGTCCGGTGAAGCTGCGTTTTTTCAGCGCCGCCTATAGCCACGTGTTTCTATTTTGCATGACGGCCTGGTTGTGTAACCTGCGTTGGCAAAATGACATCTGCTCCAGCAGGAAGACGGGCGGAGGAGGAGGAGGACGAGGAGGAGGAGAGAGGAGAGCTGCTCGGGGGCGGACCGAGAGGATTGGTTCTGATCCGGGCATGCAGCACCGGACTGACGGTGACGAATCAGAGTGATGCACCAAAAAACGTTGTAAACATCAACTTTTAAGGTACTGGATGTCCCGGTAACTATAATGCAGCCCACATGAGTTACGTTTTTTTTTCTCCCTACATGCTGGCTTTAAATAGCAGCTGACTTCACTGCCAAGGGAGGAGATCTTATGATTCATTTTCTTAGTACTGGAGCAAAGGGAAACCCAAACACCAACCCGCCTGTTACACCGCAAAACCGTGATAGCTAGTTAGACAGTGGTTAAAGTTACGGTTTCATTCTCGGCGCTTTGAACTGAAGCCGAACAGCGGCGCGGCTCGGTAAAACAAAAGAAGAGCAGTGCTGTGTGACAAAAAAAAATAAAGGACAAAATGAGCTGACCTCTACTACGGACTGTCACTTGACACCAGCCGGCTAAATGTCTTTCTGCTCCTGGCTATTGCTGTCATGCTAACGTTAGCTAGCGCAGCTCTCATTCCTGAATACAGTGAGGAGGTAGCGCCTTTTAGCTAACGGTCGGTTGCTAGCTACAAACAACGTAGCAACCGTTTCTTCCGCTGACTTTGCGCGGCGAGTAATGAATATTAAACACACCCTGGTGATATTTTATCATAATTTAAGCTTCTTTGTTTTTACCTTGTCCTCGGAGCACTGGCAGCATCCCCAAACCAGTCGGTCACCGCGCTGTCAGCCAAGCCGAAGAGGGCGCATCTCAGTGTCATTGGACGGTTCACTTAAAGGGAAATGCCGCTCATTTAACTGGGGCCTTGTTTTGATGAGAGGTACAACATGAACACATCATTTCCCTGCATACATCTGGATTGCTGGAGGATTAGTTTAAGGTGTGTAAATGAAAGGAATAAATAAGTTGAGAAGCATAACAAATGCAGATGTTTCTATGCAGGTGTACTGCATGGTACAATCTGGCATTTAGCATCTTACATGCAGTGATATATGGTTCTTATGTCATCATTTAGCTTAGACCTCTTCAGTATTTTCTCTTTTTTTAGCTCCAATACACAACAGACAGCACCAAGTAACGATTTCAGCTATATGTATTCATTTATACAGCACTAATCCACTTTGCTCTGTCACTGTTTTTATATGCAATTAGGCTATATCTGGTTCATCTATGATACATGTTCTGTCTCTGTATTTTTTCCTGTCATAGTTTCTGTCTTGTATTGATTTTAGCACAAATGCAATTTCGTTATACAACGTACCATGTGTGTGGAGGTAGGATGACAGCTGGCTTGACTGGACTTGAAAAGAGGAAACGACCTTAGTGACTTTGACAGAGAGAGTTCATTGGTGAGGCACAGAAGGCAGGAGCTTCAGTCACAATGACTGTTCTCACTGGTGTTACAGTGGGAACAGAGAAGGTCTATAGGAAAGACATCAGTAAATAGAGTGGATATTTAATGACCAAGATGTTCCTGCATCAGCAACATACACCGATCAGGCATAACATTATGACCACCTGCCTAATACTGTGTCGGTCTCCTTTATGTAGTTGAAATGCTCTAAACCATTGGACATGGACAAGAGGACCTCTCAGGGTGTCCTATGGGGTCTGGAACCAGGACTTTGGCAGTGGATCCTTTGGGTACTCTGGCTTGTGCAGTGGGGCCTCTGTCAATCAAACTTGTTCCACTGCATCCTGTTGATGCTTGGTCACAATGGGTTGTAGGAAGTTTGGAGGTTAAGTCAATATGTTTGACTATTGTCGTGTTCCTCAACATGTTCCTGATTGTTTGATGTTTTTTTCATGTGGTGGGGTGCATTTTCCTGCAGGGGTAGGCCAGTGACATTTGGGGTTTCCATTAGCATGAGGTAGTGTGTTTGTTGTGGGACAATGTTTATTTGGGTGTCTAAGTCTCATCAACACAGATGCCAAAGGTTTTTCTAGCAGAACAGCACATAGTAGCAATATGATCAATGTTATTCACTTCACCTGTCAGTGGTCATGATGTTAGAGCTGATCAGTGTATGTTGCCTAAAGAAAAGCTGAAACGCAACTCTTCCTAAAGTGACAGTCTGCAAGAACAGTCCATTAGCAGTTACGTAGAGAGGGATGGTATAGCTGGTCTACAGTGCATAAACCTTGTATTATGGTCAGACAAGTCAGAGTATAGTCAGACCATATTCTTGACAACTGAGTAAATGCATGTGTGGGTTCACTGAGAATGATAATGCTACAGCCTGAACCCTTGACCCCTACAGTGAGAGGATCTGATGCCTCTATTATGCTGTTGGGGGCATTTTGCTGACATTGTTTGGGTCCATTTGTTCCTTTAGAGGACAGGGTCACTGAACATCAATATAAAGTTGTTCTGAGTGATCACCTTTTTCCTGTGATGACACATCCTAATGGGAGTGTTCTCTTCCAGGATGACAGTGCTCCCACTGAATGGTTTAATGAATATGAAATTGATGCTATTGCTTTCGCAGTCACCAGATCACAACCTAACTGAACACCTATGGGAGATTTTGCACTGACGCTCTCCACCATCATCATGAAAACACTGAATGAGGGGTTATCTTTTGGAAGAATGGCGTTCAGTCCCTCCAGTAGAGTTCTAGAGACTTGAAGAATCAATACCAAGGTGAGTTGAAGCTGTTCTGGCAGCATATGGTGCCCCAACACCTTACTTAAACACTTTATGTGATTTTATGGATGTACTGGATGTGTCACCTGTCTGTCTCTGAGGTTTTATCTGTGAAATGCAAATAATTACTTATTACACAATTGCATATACATATGTTCATATGTTTTGTGACTCATAGTGAAAGTACAATAAACCAAGCAGTGTAAGACTTTCAAGACACTTTTTTTCTAAATGAGGTGGAGTTTTTAACAATACTGTCAATGTGTTTGGTGCAATATTAAAAACCAAAAATCATAAACATATGATGTGGTTTATGTGTGGATGACAGTAGTGTTCAGAAGAAGATAACAGGATAAACTGTCACAAGTAAAGGAGGTAATTCAATGAGTTACCCTTCATTTACTTAAATTTATTATCAGGCAAACAGATTACTTCAGCAGCTAATAGAATTTTCTTCAGGAAATGAAGTGTAAATAGTGTGCAGAGAGGAGAAGCTGATTAGAAAACATTTAATTTCTTGTCTGATGAGAAGTTACTGGTATCTGGTTTGTTATTTTGGACTCAGTGGCAGCAGCTGGCATTTAATGTCAGCCCAGAGCAGAGACATTGTCCCAAGAGAACCTTGCTGTTGGCCTCGAGGTGTTTGTGGTGGGCACTGTTTTTTGGACATCTTCTTTATCATCTGTCCCTTGTGAGTTAAAACATTTAAACATTGCTCTTGCAGTTAAAAACAACCCAGTGGCAGCTTTATGTTTTTATTTGAGCTCAAAAATGTAAAATTTCTGAGGTAATTGGGCACAAAAGGTGAATTCACATCATGTTTCATTAAGAATCCACAAACAGTTGGCTAGGTGAAGAGGCTTCTCACTACACAAGTGCATGGGCACTCTAAAACCATGCATAGCTATATGTTGTTATGGAAACCTTTCAGTTATGTAGCAGGTATCATTAGGTGAACACAGCATTGTGCTTTTTTTGAACAAAATCTTATTTGCATCATTAATATTATGTATGGTTTCTTATAAACGTCATAATTCATAATTTAATCCCCCCAACATCTCATTTACTGGTATACAATCTTCACTCCATTTAAGATTATATATACACAAATAGAGATTAAGAAGTCACCAGAAGATGCATATTCAAGTAATGTGAAACAATATTTTCTTATAGTGATTATAAATGAGGTGGTTCTAATTCTACTATATTCTTGCTATATACAAGCCAAAACCAATCAGGCAGTCAAACATGTGCATCATGCCCTGTTTTAATACACAGTAAGCTATAAATAAACAGGTAACTATTGGTTATAGAGTGTATGTATTTCCTACTAATGTACATCAGTGCCTGTCTGCACGCAAAAACCTTAGGAAATGTATTGTTAAACCTTTCCTTTACCTGCTTTCTGGCCCTTCACTGATGTAAATAAATCAGATTTTTCAAATAGCTATCATTCATCTAATGGAATACTGTTACTATAACATAATATTTGGGCTGTGTAAAACACCTTTCTGACCATGGAGTTTTTCTTAAGTTACTGTGTACCTTGTGTTATTGCTGACATATGCAAATAAAGCAGCACAAAGGTTTTTAAGATAGAAATTCCTAATAGAGCTCTGCATTGCTAACAGTGTTAAACAGGGGAGACATGTTTGTTGCTACTTACGAAGTTGATAAACCCTGATATTACAAAAAATCACCCCCATGTATACATGTAAGTCTCCTCAAAAGAAAAAATAGTCTGCTAGATTGCTATAATCTGTACAAAATCTTTTCATTTCAGTGTAGTGGTTACTCGGGACTTACAACTCCATTACATAATTAAGGCTAAAATTACCATCAAGCACCAGTATAATCCTTTGCTGAGGACAATCCCAGGCTGAGCAGATTTATACTTCAGTGGAACTCTTATGGTTGAGTCTCAAGATATTTGAAGGCATATGCCTTTAAGTACTTCAAGGACTATTGCACTTTTACAAAGTCTAGAGGCTGTATAAACGACGTCAGTCCGTATTGTTAATTGGTAGACCAGCCAGAGACAATTTTAAAAAGAATGTTAAATCACATGCAGCAGAAGCAGCAATATCCTGAATTTTACTCTGGTATGGGTCAAGCTTTAGAAATCCTACATTTTCAAACCCAATGGCATCTTTAGTTAGACTCAGCCTGGTAAACCTTTTAACTCACTCAAGTGATGTTGCTTCAGTAACTCAACAAAGCTCCGGGCCAGTGAAGATGTACGTAAGTGCTTTCATGGGGTGTGTAGTGCTTTCTGTTACTACTAACTTAAACATGTAAAAGCGGGGGAGTGCACCTTTAATAGAACATGAAACATAACTTCAAGATCATTGGAGAAGCAGCAGTTATCTGTAAAACACCCTGGTGTTCCCAGTCAGTTCAGTCCATCCAAAGAGATTGACATCTACTTTGGGTTTCATGGTTTCGTAGTTGTTCTTTAGAGCCCAGGCAGGCATTAACTTTAAATCCTTCAAGATACAGTTTGTGCAATTTTAAGAAACAAAGTAATACAAAGTACCCAAGATTTGTGGGGAGGATCAATAAATGAAGTTTTGCAGAGAAAGCCTGTTAGCACAGAAGAAGCTTTTAAAAGCCTGGTGTCTCTGCCAGAGCCCAACAAGGAACAACTTGTTCCAGGTTTGAGGAAAACAAGACATTCAGTGCTCGCACCAAAACATCCACAGCACTCCTTGCCCCCAAGTTATTCCGTACACACTCAATGAAGAGTGTTTCGGCGAAGAAATATTCTCTGTAAAGTACAGGTCAGTCACACACACATATACGCAGGCACACAGGAAGTCTATACATACTCTACACATTATACTTCCATAAATTAGTTCTCTACTACAGTGAAGCGTACACATGAACTGAGGCCATGCATTCTGGAAACACAGAGCAGAAACAAGTAATTTATTAAGTGAAAGCAGGGGTTTTTGTGCTTGAAATTCTAGGAATGAATAGGTGCCTCACTCACCCACACACATGCACGCCCAAACTCACACAAACAACTATCCTTAAATCCAAGGAATTCTTACGTCAAAAGAAACCATGTGGCCTGTCCAACGCCAAAATGTGGACAAATTTTGTCCTAGAAGATTTCAGGACACTGGCTCCAGTCTTGTCTGTCTTTGGCCTCCCAGTAGCCGCCTCTGTAGGTGTAGGTGCTTTCTCCTGTCCTGTCATCTGTCCTCTTCTCGAACCACAGTGGATGGTAGCCCTCAAATTCTTGCCCTGATGACACAGAAACATTCTTTAAACATGACTTGAATGTGTACAGTTTTTCAGATCTTCACAATGTCCGTCTTTCTCAATGCAGTAAATATCCAACACTTCACTAGTTACTGCCGGAACCGCAGTTTACTTCAAGTGTTTGCAGCTGCTGACCTAATCTCAATAGTCAGTCACATTTCTTTCTTTTATACATTTTATTTGTTTCAACTTAGGAAACTAAGAAGTTTCGTCAGTCCAGGTCTTCTCAGTGTTTCTCTTCACTTCATGGCTACAGTGGCAGTGGCCTCCATTCTTGTGTTTCTTTACCAGCTGCAAAATTATGTTTTGCTGCTGCCCACAACCAAAGACTAAAGCACTGATCACAACATACACAGAGTGATCAAATGCTCTTCTATGCTATAAGTGTGAAAGACATGTAAGGTTAGGTCTCCACATAAAGGTTTACTTTTGAGTGCCAGCATTACTTCATTCAATGGTTCCCTGTGAGCAGAAAGCATTATGTGACTGTATGTTGTTTCCCAGTGAGAAAAATCACTCATCGTCTTTTCCAAAGCCTTCCAGCTTTTTTATGCAGACACTCAGAGCACATCTTGCCAGTTATGATATGATAACTTTATCATATGGTTGTGATTAGTCCTGATAACCAAGAAAATGAAGGAGGAGCTTATTCTGACCATGTGTGTCTATCCTGAGTTGTATGATATTCCAGAAATTACAACAACAAGGATGCATAGTCTAACATACAACAGTAATAAGAATGGTGATATGTTGTAAAGATATTGTTGCAATAGAAATAAAACTTAAGTGTTCATCCTAGCACTTTTTTGATGGGATGAAGTGCTCCCCAGTGCCCTTCCAGCACTTTTATACCAGAGAAGAACACTAAATGAACACACACTCTAAGAGGTAAAAGCCATCACTGTCCTTGTTGTTTTCCTTGTACTCACCCTCCTCCAGGGCCTGATTAGCTTGTGCCTCCCTTCTCTTCCTCTCCAATCTCTGATGCTCCTCAATACGCTGCTTCTGGCCATTAGCTTCATCCCACAGACCTGCCTCCATTAGCCGCTGGTCTGGACGCAGGCGACTGTCAGTGGGCGCAACACCCTCTTCAGGCTCATTCAAGGTCAGAGCCAGCGAGGAAAAAAAGTGCATGTTCTCTGCATTATCTCTGGAGAGTGAAAGATAGAACAGACCACTCATTATGACAAAGGTCAGACAGAGGGGAAAGAGAGACGGGAACAGGCAGATCACACAGAGGGAAGGTTAAAATAATGCATTTCGATCATCGTAGTAAAAATGTGTCTGATACAATAAACATACGGGAGAGGATATTTCTTCCACAGAAGTTTGGGCTGCAGAGTTTGATAAACTGTCTTTTGTTTGCCTTCAGAGCCTCCGCAGCCTTGGCTGCTATCCACTATTTTAGAACTTTCCATCTTGTCGTCCCAGGTCCCTGACAGGATGTAATGGGCTGTGCCCTCTCTGTCCTCCACCACTCCTGTCACCTGGGGACACCAAAGAACAGGACACACAGGAAGAGATCAGTTACATGCACTCTCTGACTTCTAGGTGCTGACAGATTGAAAGCTGGATACTATGTTCATTCCTTGTTTGCTGATGTTGATGAATCATCTAAAACAGAACAAAAAATTCACAGATTACATGTATAAATATATCAGTTCTCTTAAGTTTCCTATTAGCTGATGAGTCAATGGCTTTGAAGGTTAATGCTGATATCATGACACATGTATTCTTTAGGAATAACACATCCCTTGAGGGCTATCTATGCTTTACAGTAAATACTAGTCAAGAGTGAAACTAGATGTACAGAAACCGTGTTCTAAATTCTTTGCACAGGCTTGTGTGGTTGTAAACTTTTTGCCCTCTGGCAAGTGTAAATTGTGTAAATGCTGTGACATCTGAACAGCCAGCAATTATGGAAATTGTGTGTTACTGCATGACAAGGTATCACAGACATCATGCCGGAGATGATGTGTGGCAATAAATGTAAGCAATTCACACATATTTTGGTTTTATTCTGGAACTGTACAGTTTAAATGGTTACTATCAGAAATTTATGCAGCTAAGTCATGTATAGTACTGTACTTTGGAGGATATTGTGTAAAGAGAAGACAGATATTTTATGAAAATCTGTTGGCAGCTTGTAAAAATGTCATCACAAAGAGATGATACAAGGCAGAAACACCAGCACAAGATGAATAGCTGAAAATTGTGAATGAAATATATGTTATGGAGCAGCTAACTCAGAGCTAAAAGCTGAAGAGGACCAATGTTGAGAGAAATGAACAATGTTTACATGTCAAAGACAAGCTAAAAGAATTAAATTTGGACTGAATAGGTTTTGTGGGACGGAGCAATTAAGACCTTCTGATGACCTTTTGATGTGTTTCCCTTTTAATTTATTTTTTATATCGGTGTGACCTTTCGTGATGGAGATGCAATGAAAACAAAGTTTTAAAACAGTAAAGGTGGAACAAACTTACTTTACGTGGGACTTCTCTGGAGAAGTAACTGTACGGGGAGAATTTGAGACGGCAGGTGTCTTTGGTAGTGGTGTTTACAATGTCAATGTCCCCAGACTGCCAACAGCAACAGACAGGAAACCAGCAAGAAAAACAGATGTGACTTGAAAGTGGATGGAAAACCAAATCAAGTCCCCCAGCAGGGCAACCCAAATATGCAAACATGCACACCTAATCACTGACATGAAACGGTTTTAACTCCTGTCGATTTTGAAGTTCTAAACAGTAACTGACGTGGTGTTTTCAGAGTAAACTGTTATTAGAAGGTCTCAGCTTTTTAATTCTACATTATAAGTTTTTCTTTTTTAACATTTACTTATACACCTCTAAAAAATGCAAGGACAGTAACTTAGTTTTGTCCATTGAACTGATTAAACTATCATACACGGCACTTAGCAGAAGAAGAACTCACCTGATCAATCCAGAGCTTCCCAACAATAATGTTGTGCACGGTTGACGTCACTTTGCTCCACACATAGTGGTTTCCACTCGAGTGAAACTGCAGGTGGATGTTTCCTGTGGCAATGAGAAGAAAACACAAAGCCCACACACATTTAGGTGTATTTACAGATCACATCTGACTTGTAGTGCTATTTATGCTGATAAATATTGATTGCTATCTTTAGCAAATTCCTAACAGACTGCTTCTTACCTAATGGCATGACAGAAATATATTTCCCACGAAACTTGCTATCAATAGTGATATGCTGCCACAGGGTCCATCCTCGCTGTGATGCCACATGGTGGGCAGCAGCTGGTGGGTGATGACTGACCTGAAAGTGACATGGCATTAGCTGGTGTCAGTGGAAGTAATACAAACACATCACAATGTCTTTATGGTTTTTCTCTTTACTACAGGGTAATCTGAACTGTGTGTGTGTAAAATAGCTGTGTAAGGATGTATAAATACAATTATTAAGTTGGATATGTTGTTGTCTTGCCTGCTCACAAATCGAGCGATAACCATACTCCTCCAGTCGGTCAAGCTCGTAAGTCTCCCCCAGCAGAGGGTTGAAGGGCTTGGCTGTACGATGGACTGTGGTGGAGTATGAGGAGACAGAAAAGGCAGCTACCAGACACAACTGCTCCAGGGACGAGTCGCAGCGAGCTGCCCGGTCAAGAAGCTCGCTATACTCCAGATCCTCAGTCAGACGCTGCAGCATCGACAACGGCTCATTGAAGTTCACCTGCAATCACACATTCAAGATTTTAGAAAAGACTGTTTGGTGCAGAGAGTTCCCCAGGTATCATACCCATTTATTACAGCTACATTGTGGTAGTTTGTGGGGTTTAGAAAAATGTTTTTCATTTACAGGCATGGGTATCTTGGACAGGTCTTTGCCAATGCAGTTCTTCATGATGCTCCACAGGTTAAGGGAGTAATTTGGTTTGTCAGGAATACGACTGCGCCTTGTTCTTCGTAGCTGCATGTGGTTTGTGCTTGAGGTGTCCTGTAAGACAAACACAAGACTGAAACAAAAACTGTAACACACGACTGTAATTAAGATTAAGATTTAGTAATGTGTATTTTATTATTATCAGTATGGTTAGGACATACATTCTCATTGTGAGTCCAGTCATTGGGCACTCCTCCACTCATCATACTCTGATTACTCCCTGAGCGCCTGAGAGACAGCAACATACTTTAAACACAGTTCAAAATAATACTTGTACTGGCTAGAGCATAGCTTAGAGATTACTGTGATGTCTCTCACTTGTGCTGTATGTCGCCAGTAGTCACAGTTATGAATGCAGGGGAGTCCTCCATGGCATCGAAGAACTCTGCCTCGTCATTCTCATCGCTCGCATCCCCCTCCTGAGAACGCTCCACACCTAAGGCATCAAAAACAGGACAGGTGAGCTGAGAGTTTTGAATCTATAATATATTTCACATACTGTAGTGCTGCCATACAGAATATATGGCAACTAGTCAAGCTGCAGTTTACATCCATGCCAGACTCATATAATCCATGTACTGCAGACTTTCCAATGTGTAAGGTCATTAATACCCATTTTCCACCAAGAAGAACCAGGTGCTAGTGCTCATAACATTTTCATTAAGGCCTAATTTAACTTTGTTGTCGTTCCTTAGAGGTTTTAAAGTGAGAGGACAGGAGTTATTTGACCTATTTATGGCTCGGTAATATTTGCTTGATGCTGTCTGGGAATTGGAATGTCTGGGGCAAATTAATATACAAATTACTTGATTATCGGTTTTTGCAACTGAGATTTAAAATAGTCGCCACCTTGATTATAGCAGTAAAAGTTGTAACCACTGCGAAATTACGTAATGTGCTTGAGAAAAAGTCTCACAATCTGTGAGGATGCACCAAACAGAAAAATGTGCTGACAAACATGAACAGTCATCCAAAAAAGACTCCTGCCAAACACTGGAAGGCACTTAGTAAAATAACTGCTTTACAGACAACAAACTGTGGCCTCAAAATAAAAACATAAGACAAAAAACTGTCTAACTGTCATTGTTGTGGTTGTTTAGCAGGCCTGTTTGATTACACACTGATTATATTGTAAATACGTGCAGATGAATGTTCTGAACATGTGCTGTAAGTCCGACTGAGACACATTTCTATGCCAGAAATGCGTCACTACTGATGGCCAGAAGAAGGCCATATTCTGTGGCACTCTGATGTTACACAGAAGAGCTAGGATGTCTAGTAGAGAGAAAGTGATGTGTCTCACCTGTATATGAGGTGGGATTCTCCCTCCAGGCTCTCTCTAAGCTGTTGTGCTGTTTGGCTAACTGTTCGATGGTCTCCTCCAGATGGTGACGCTGTTCTCTCTCATGCTGCAGGGCCTTTTGCCACCTCCGACTGTGAGATTCTGCCACATCCAGAAAGTCACGACAAGCCTAAAGTGTGAACACAACACACATCAAAGGATGCAGGCGGCACCCTCGAGCTAGATTCCCTCATTTAAAGTGACATTTGCAGCTGATCAGCCAATTTATGGTGGCTTGTGCTTGTGTTTGAATTGTCTCACATTGATCATAGCATTGGAAGTGATGCGGAAGAGGGTGGCTCGCTCATTAACAGCTTTCACTTTGTCTGTGCTGTCAGTGGAACCACGCAGATCCTCGAGTTCGCTGAGGGAGCGCTGGAGGGCGGCACCGTGCTTTCCTATCAGCTCATTACAGGTGCTCAGGTCATCCAGCTTGCTGGCCAGAGTCTTGAGCACCCCTTGGGTTAGGGCACGGTCCTCCTGAGGTACAGGGGCTTCATCTCCTGAGTCATCTTCATGGAGAGACACACAAACAAAGGCAAAACCCAAATTCAGTAATTCACCAAAGATACTGGGGTATCATTAGAGGAATTACAGGTTACTATGTCTGAACAATGTGGGTGTTTAGGTGAAATTATATACTGTAGTAAACAGTGCATTACAGGAATTAATGTCTCATCAGACAGATTGAGAGGGGTATTTAAAATACTCTAATTTTAGAGAGCATTAGTGGGGAACGGATGGAGGAAGATGATAACGCTTCACACCCCGATCCCCCACAACCCTTCCTCTACACAAGATTGGAAAGCTGTGAATGAACACTGTTGCCCTGGAAACGTCGGCCTGTGCAATCAGGAGGCAAGGCTATTTTTAGAGGAAGAGGGAGAAAAAAGATGACGCACTACCCTTTTTCTCCTCTCCTCTCTCTGTATACCCCTTGCTGGCATGAGCTGAGCCATCAGTCTTGAGGATTTTCTAAGGAGTGCAGGGAGACTGAACTGATTACAAGGCATCAGAAAAAAATGATGACACTGATTTTAAAATTCTTTGACAACTTCAAGCTTTATAGCTATCTGTATTCCCCTCACATTTGCTCTTTTTGCCTAAAATACAGAAAGATAGGCAAAACATTTTCTGCATCTGCTCTCACCTACTTGCATTTCATACATGCATCATAACACCACACAGAAACTGACATATTTGGTACTTTTTAAAACCTTAAACAGACAGATATTCCCCTGTCTGTTTAAATACATTTTGAGGTTTTGAATACAGTTTGTCCACATATTAAGTGTTAGTAATGCACCCACTGAAGAGTCTGTGGGTTGGAGAACGTAATAGAGCAAACTGTGCTCCATTAAAGCCTCTTAGTGAAAAAGGCATCAGTTAAAAAAAACAGAAGACCTAGATTTATAGACAGTTATAAATGTCAACACAAATAATCCAGCTTTAAAATGCATATGATCGCCTCCATCCAATGTAATTAAACTTTTCTAGGTCAAAACATTTCTTCTAGGGCAGTGTAGCATTGCCTATGAATAAAGTAAAGCATGGAGGCAAACTGCTTCACTTTATCAAAGGGGAAAAGAAATAAAAACAATCAGGGCAAACTGGATTAACAAAGTCTCTGGAGGAGAAGATTAAAAAATGAGAGGGTGAAAAATCCTTCAGGCATCTGTAATGGTTTCATGACCCACATATAGCCGGGAGAGAAATATCTCACTTGACTTTTGGTCAAAAGTGTTAAGACACTAGATTATGAATTTGAGATCTGGAGCCATCTGCCACCCGACATGTCTGTAGGGAAGAGCACACACTTAATACTCATCCATGGAATAATAACGTCCATGCAGGGCAAAGGCATGCTGGTCTCGTCTGTGCACTAATGGGTTATTTTTCACACAGGACACTGGAGAGTCTGAGACCAATTGGTGACTCATCGTTGAATCATAAAACACACACCCACAGGTGATAGAGGGAGCATCAGTATGGACACAGTGTGGGAAGAGAGAATCAGAGTTAAAAATCAGGGGATGCACTGTAAGCTCCTGCGATACAGACGAAGCATTTAAATCCCAGCTGTGATATGCTGTAAGCTGGCGGTAGCACACACAGAGCTGAGGTGTATTGTTTCCTCCATGTAATCAGCTATTTGGATTCCTTCTCACACTATGTTAAGCTTTCATCTTTTATTTAACAACCATCAGACACACAACGTACTTATTTATGTATATTCTAGCTGGTAGTGGTCATGGGATAAATATTACAAGACAGGTGCCTTACAACTTCTGCAGCGTCCACTTAATTACTGCTGCTCTAATCCACTTTTAGTCAATTAATTTCCCTGCTACTAAGCCCATAAGTAAAAGCTCATGCAACAATAATCTATAATCACATCACACACTTCAGCAAAACACACAAGGATTTTCCTCAGCTAAGCTTTTCGAAATTGTGTGAACCAAACGCAAGAATATAACATACAGATTATAAATCTATGGTGAAAATGATTAGCTGAAAACATTCAAGACAAAACATATAGTAACGGCATAATAGAAACATAATTTCTGAACCGTGAGACACTTCACAAAGAGAGCACAGCTGTGTAAAATCTTCTGAATGGGCTCAGCTCTTTAAATCCTGTTTGTTATTTTAATTCACTATCAGTGAGACAAAATCTAGCGGTGGATACAGCTTGAACACCTCCTAACACATCATACGCTAATATGCTTAGAGTGACACAAAACACTGATTTGCATCTCACAGGTGCAAACCTTTTGCTCAGCTTTAAAAGGCGCTTACAAGTGCTCTTAGTAATGATGACTCTAGCAGCTGTGACAATCCCGAGAAAAAGTTGGATTTAAATACGTCGTAAACAAATAAAACAAATGTGCTCCATTTGACTGAGACTGACTGCTGACCTCTTCTGCTGTGACTTTGAAAATTGTGATGCCATTTTGTTTACTTCAAAGCAAATTCTGCATTTGTGTTAAATTGACAAACTTACGGGACTCAAAACACAGACACATTTTAGCAATTACAAATAAACACATGGATGCAAGCAGGCAAGCGCACAGCTTCTATACTAATTGTTATTCTTCTCTTAGCAAAAATAATTAACAGGTTACTTACAAGGTGAAAAGGCTCAATGAAAAGGCTGCACTCATGTCTCCCTATTGTCCACAGAGTGTATGGTGAAAAATATTTTCAATGAAAATCCTCACACCCTCCTGCTCTTTCTCTTTTTTTTACCCCTCCTGCTACCAGAACGGGAGGAGGAGTCTAAAGGAAGGTCATTTCATTCAGCACTCACTGTCGTCATACTGAAGGAGACAGGGAGGGAGGAAGGAGACAGAGTGGGAGGAAGGCGGTAGCTGCATATGTGTGCACATTTGTGCAAACAGAGACAAAGACGGAGAGAGAGGAAAAAGCCCTGTTCAAATCTTTGCTCCAGGTTCTGTTTATATAAACTAACACAAAGCGCAAGTAACACTGGACATCAGCACACAGAAACTGGCTCGAAGATTGAGAATATAAAACATTTTACAACAGTTTATATTATGAGGTCCAAAGGTCAAAAAAAAATGTAAGGATGATAGCCAACTGAATATGTAATTTAACATGGTACATACAGGTTTTTCCTTTTTGCCTTTAATCACACCCTTGCCCTGACAAGCTGTTCCCAAAAGAACACATTGAATTACACTGCCATCTTGTGTCTCGATGTTTACACAACACTGAAGGCTACAAAGAATCACAATACGCATCTAGGTAAGTGGGTCTTGATTGCATGAGCGTGCATTCAGGTTACAGCTAAAATTAGTTTGACTACTTCAGACTTTCTTAAGTGAACCATGCAGTTCCTTGGAAGTACATATTCTGGGACACTCTGCAGGTTTTGTTGGTGAAGGAACAACAGATGTATCACTCAACAGATCAGAAAGGGGCTTTAAAATGTCAAATTATGTCTTTGATCCAGCCTGTAAAGACTGTGTGTGAACAGTCACAATACATTAGAGAAGAATCCACTTAAATATTACATCCAGTACTCCACCACAACATACTGCTTGAAACAAAGAGTATAAAATGTCTATCTCACCTGAGTGATGCATCAGGAGTGTGGCATTGGCCTTGGCCTGCTGCAAGGCTGACACCCATCTCTGACACTCTCCTTCAGAGGTGGCCTTCAGGTGGTAGCTTCGACCTCCGCTGGTTAACACCAAGTGGCAGGTGTCGCCCACCTCGATGTGTGCTGTTGCCAAGGGAATGGTACCCCGGCATGTGTGTGCCATCTCTGCCTGAGTCCTGAGGGAAAACAAACCGAGTAGATGGTAGTGTGTGAGTGCAGGATAGAAGGAGCAACATTACAGCCTCTCTGCTGCATTTACAAAATGAGGCTGCTCCATTTTGAAGCACTTTACTGTTGAAATAGCATTCTACAAGGTCTGTAAAAAAAAGTCAAGCCTTAATAATGGAATGACAGGACTTTTCTACAGAGACAAGCTCTGTACTGTTTCCTAATCTGCATCTGTCAAGAGACAGGTTTTGCACAAAATGTACTGGAACAGTTGGACCTTTTGCTTCATGTGGTAATGGTACCTCTCATACAGATTTCACAAATAATCACACTGTATGCTTTACAAGGAAATACTCCACCAAGATTTGCATATGACCTACAGTACAAATCATTGAAAATATATACATCTTATAACATTGTACAACATGCACGTAAGAATTTAATAATTAAGGTTTAAATGATACCTTCAAAGTATGGCACTCTTCCTCATCTACATAAATGATTTATGTCTATACATAGCGAACATATTGAACTGAATGAACACTGCCATCTGCCACATAAACATTACTGTTAATGTTAAGCTACATATGTATGAACATTGCCAGTTGATATTTATTTTCTCTTTCTGCATCTGCCTTATCAATCACTGCTTTTTCACTGCATAGTGTAATGTGTATATGTAATTATGACTCAGGTGTTTTTTTTTTCTTTAGTTATCAAACAAGAATTTTTTTTAGGGCACTCCATCTTTTGTCAGTTAAACGCTTGATTTCCCATTTAAAAAAAAAATCACTTTCCTCACAATGTGAAAACAACAGAAAACACAAAAAAGCGAGTTCAGCTAAAAATACAGCAAAATACATAGCTTAAACAAGCTAACTCCATTTGGTAATTAATATACATATATACTAATTACATAGCTTAGCATAATTTTGTATGACATCCTCATAAATAAGTACTTTGGCACACAATATGTGACCTTGGGTTGCAGTTAGTTTTGTATTGTTCACAGGATATAAATCACTTTTTTCATTTTGTAATTCTGACTTAGGTTTTTTTTTTCTTTAGTTATCAGATAGGCATATTAGAGCACTCCATCTTTTGCCAGTTGAGGTTAAAAGTCAGATTTCCCATTAAAATAAATCACTTTTCATCACTATGTGAAAACAAAAGAAAACAACAACAGAAAACAAGCTAGCTTAGCTAAAAATGTAGCTAACTACTTAGTTTAAACAGGCTAGTTCTGTTTGCTAATTAATATCCATATATACTAATTACATAGCATAATTTTGGATGACATCTTTGTTAAATAAGTACTTTGGGTCCTAAGTTTGCTGTTAGATTTGTATTATTCTTGGTATTCTCCACAGTTTATGATCTTTCATTTCGTAATTGTGGCTCAGATGGGGTTTTTTTTCTTTTGTTGTCAACCAGGCAATTTTTTAGGGTACTCCATTTTTTGCCAGTTGAAGGTCAAAGTTTGATTTCCCATTTTTTAAACAAAATTCTTTTCATCACAATGTGAAAACAACAGAAAACAAGACAAAAGCTAGTTTAGCTAAAAATGCAGCTAACCGCTTAGCTTAAACAAGCTAGCTCCGTTAGCCAATCAATATACATGCAAACTAATTACATAGCTAAGCATAATTTTGTATGACATCGTCATTAAATAAGTACTTTGGGGCACTATTTTATCTAAGTTTGCTGTTAAATGTGTATTGTTCACAGTTTATAAATCACTTTTTTATTTTGTAATTATGACTCAGGTGTTTTTTCTTTAGTCATTAAACAGACATTTTTTAGGGCACTCCATCTTCTGCCAGTTAAAGGTAAAAGTTTGATTTCTCATAAAAAAAATCCCATTACCTCCTCCAACAAGTTTAATTCTGATTAACTTTGATTTTAATTCCGTGCAAATAGAGTCGTGAGCGGCGTCGGGGTCTGGCACCGACGGTCGCCGGAGCCGTTAGTTACCGTCACCTGTAGTAGGACAGCAGGCCGTTGCTGAGGACGAACCACCGCCGCTGGTAGCCCTTCAGGTAGTTGGTCCATTTAAAGAGCCAGCCCTTGTAGGTGTCCAGACACGGGAGGTGCAGCCCAGGGAGAGTCGGGGAGGGCAAACTCTTCACCAGCTCGTTCATTATCCCCCCTTGTCGGCTGTTACTCCTGCGGGTGCGGACGGAGAGGCGGCGCAGTTTGCGTGGAGTTGCCGCCGCCTGTCAACAGCTGCGCGGCTTAGCTAGCAGCGGCGGAGAGGCTCACTGTACCGCACTGACTGTACCCTCCGACACGGCTACTGTTAGCATGCAGCTGGTAGGTGAAGCCCCCTTTAAACCACTGGAACAACTGTCGCTAAAACACCAAACGTTGCTGTTCTAAGCTAGAACGGAACAACGAAGCACAGTATCATTGTAAGTGACTGTACAGAGGCTGCACTTTAACTGCGTTGTAATGATAAAGCCTGTGGATGTGAGAGAGGGGAGATCATGATGACGTCCTTATCACAGGATTGTAGCATATGGGTGCAGGTCTGTGTGTGTGTGTGTGTGTGTGTGTGTGTGTGTGTGTGTGTGTGTGTGTGACATATGGCATTGCACTGCGATTTTCTGCAGCAAAGTAGACAGTCGCAGTAAATGTCATGCATCACGTTTTTAAATTTTAATGCAGAAATCCTCAGAAATTTTGGTTAAGATAATGAAAAATAAGGCAAAAAACGTCATAAGTTTTAGAATGTATTAGGAATTAAATTTATTAAATAGTTCGTGCAATGTTGCATATCTCTGACACTCAGTTGCACTGTGATCTTAACTCCACCAGAGAGCACCACTGTTTCCTCTGCTATGAGAGGCTTATTGTAACACATCCAGTAAATGCAAATCAATGTGCATGTACTGCTGTTAGTCCTGCATTCATATAACTCATATTTTTTTGATTAATAAACCACAATACTCACAAATTCGTGCAGCAGTGGAAGGTCCTTCACCCAAAGTCTCATGACAAAACCCCTAAAAACTCACCTCTTGTGTATTAAACTTACATTACTGACATAAACGTACATATTAAACTTACATATTTAGTTTAGTTCCAATTGCTGAAGCTCAAGCACACCAGCTCACCTGTAACTGTAGGACTGTCGTAGGTACACTACAGGTTTAAGGTGGAAATGTTATAAAATGTGTATTTAAAAAAACACCATACAGGCATACTAACAGAATTTTAAAAAACTTGATTTTAACTAGAGAGGATCTTTAAGTAACAATATTGATAACACAATATTCCGTTGCAAATAAAAAAATACTGCATTGAAAATATTACTTAAGGAAAATAATGTACTGTAAGGATGACCAGGCAAATGTACATGAAGTAGTCAAGTTAAAGTACTGAATGCAGAATAGTGGCCCCTGTGACCGATTATCACATAGTATAATATTAGATTAATATTCCTGCTGCATTCATGTTTAAGCAGAATTTCACTGTTTTTATTTGATTTTGTTTATTTTAACTACTTTGCACACTAAAGCAAACTGATATCTGCATTTCATCAGTATCAGCTAATAAAGGCTTTAAAAGAAAATATTGGAACTGGCGAACATTTTGTTTTGTTTGAAAGGGCTGCATAAAATAAATATGATTTATGCGTAAGTTGAAGTAGTTTTTATTATTTTGCCCAGTGAATGTGTGCAATTGAAATCAGTGTATTGAATGTCTGCACCTGCCAATTGGCCATCATAATTACAGTAGTAATAATAATAATTACAATGTGTTAATTCTGCTTTATCTTATTTTCTGCAGTTGTGTGAGAGAAAAAATGCTTATATTGTACTGGCAAATTGGTTAAAATGAAAGTCTAATAATGTGCATCCCCACTATTTTGTATAGGACTGCAACTAGTGGTCATTTTGTATATGCTGCAAAGTTGGTAAATTAATAACAAAGTGTATTTGTTAAGAACTTCATGTGTTTCGTTTGAAAAAAAATCCTAATTTTGTATTGGAATGTATCTTCAAATTGTACTTCAGTACAGTACTTGAGTACATGTACTTAGTTAGACAGCGCCACTGAATATTTCCACCATTATTCATTCACCTCAGTTTCTATGTGACCACATTAACAGTTATTTATTATGATTATTTCAGTTGTTGGCTTCGGTCTGTTCAAAATGGTCTCTGAAAAGTAAAATTATTGTGGAAATATGAAACAAAGTGCAGAAAAAAAGTGAATTGGATTTAACCTGTTGACAAATTTTTCACCAATATTGATTAATGACATTAATAAAGTCACACTGGTTGCTTGATTTGCTTGCATTTCTCGAAACCTTTATTTAACACATCAAAATGGTAAAATATTCAACTCTTGTACAGACAGTAATAATTTAAATAAATACCGTGATTAATTATCATTAACAAACGCATTAAGCAGTATCATCAAAGGAATACCTAAGGCTTCTTGACTTTTTCTGGCGCATTTGTTGTTTTCCTAGCGATTACAGGGGAGGTTACGTTCAAATAAATGCATTAATAAGTAAATAAGCAAACAGCAAACAGTTGATTATTTTCATTTGGCATCATCACAGTCATTAGTGAAAACTTTTAAATTGTACAATCATTTCCTGCAAAGTGCTTTGTGACAATATGCCTCACAAAAAAGGGGTTTGTAACGTCTTAATCTGTCTTTAGATTTTGATGCCTGCAGCTTTTTCTTTCATAACGTGGAGCAGTTTTAATAAAAACCCCAAGGCATCCCCATATCATCACCATCATCAGAAATAAATCTCTATGGCACTACATCAGGATGCGTGATATGGTTCTGAAATATGTTGTTGTAACGTTTTCAAACTTTACATTGCACTGTATAACTGTTTGAATACCATATTGTAAATAATACAAAAAACAGTTTACACAGCACAATGCAAACACAGAATCTGAATTCACCCAACTGGTGTGACAAGTAGTGCTGAGCAATATCGCACCTACAAAATCAAATAATCAACAGAATTTTGAACCTCCGTATACGCGGAGGTTTGCTGGGTACAGTAGTAAGGCAGTCAGCACAGCCGAGGACGTTTAAAAATCGTCGTGGTGAAAAAACGTTGCTACAAGAATGAGTTTCAAATTCATTGTCTTGAAGGTTTGTCGTCGTAATCACAGTGTGAATTGTTCCAACTTCCAGCATCCGTTCCCAATTTGTAAAGTCTGCTTCCGCTCGGATCACATCAGGTCCTTCAGGGGGTGGGGGTTTTAGAGCAAACCGTCTTGCTCGAAAACGGAGGGCAGAAGGGAGAAGTCGAAGGGCACAAACTTGACACCGGTTCCGTGGTAGAATTTGTTCTGAAACTCCACCCTGAGATCAAACGGGACAAAAATTCAACATCGCTTCACTTTTAACCCAACAGGTCAAACTTCATCCTGGAAGTAAAACATTAATGGATCACCGGTGCTTTAAATCAACACTTAAACAGGCTGAGTAAAATGTTTTTTTTTCTCAATTACAGTCAGAATTGTATAATTTAATTGCATTAATTATTTATTTGTATCATTTATTCACAGATTCATGGACAAATTGGGATCATGATGTGTTTTTTATATGGAGCATATAAAAAAACACCCTATTGACATGTTAACAGAGTAAAAACGTGATTTTCACCAGAGAGGGCCTTTAAAAACCAGTACTTTATATTAACAGTGTGGCAACTGTGTTAAAATACTCTATTGCAAATAGGAGTACAGCACTGAAAATATTAAGTTATACAACAGCTGTTCAGAAGCAACACTGGAAACTATGAATTAAGAAAAATGTTAATTTTAAAAAGCCGTTTGCTCGTACCACCATGAAGAGTAGATGTTAATCAGGTTATGTGCTAAACTTATGGAACAGTCTGGATGATGATCTTAAAATGAGTACAACAATAAAACTATTTTTAAAAAGAATTTTTAAAAAAGATTGCTTGAAAAATATCATAATGTTGAACGGTAAATGTGATTTGGAAATTTTTAAAAAGCTATAAAACTATGAGGTTTGATGCAAACAGGAACCAGTAAGACATGAGATGTACAGATATGTAGCAGGTAGGAGCCAATGAGTTAAACTTCATCCTACTCATTTTCAGACATTATTGTATGTTTTGGTTTGGTTGTTTTTTGTTTTTTCCGTCTGTTGTTTTAAACGTTTTATTTTTTTGCCTTTGTGATTCTGTGGCATGTCTGAAATAAATCAGACAAATAAAAAAAATAAAATGAAATAATAGTACTAAAAGTGCTCAATGCAGAAAAATGGCCCCAGCGACTGATAATATTATTCTATATTATACTATTAAACCAATATTGCAACAGCATTTAAGCAGAATTTTACAGATTTGATTTATTCATAGTTATTTATTTATTCTAACATTTTAACATTCATTTATTTTAGCGGTTTCAGCTGATGAAGGCTTTAAAAGGAAATACTGGCATCGGCCCAAAACACTGACAGGCTTAAAAATATATAGTTATGTTTGAAAAGGTTGCAAAGAAATAAATAAGGCATGTTGGTGGCGATTCTATGCAATTTATATACTTCTCGATCAGTATTCTTACTCATGAAAGAATCCGTGCAATACTATTGATAAGTGCCATACTGTTATTTCCACATCTAGAGGAATTTGGAAAATCTGAACCTGCACTTCCTAAATGTTTGCAGTTTCCCCTTTGCTGCTTTAACGATGCAAATTTTTCCCACTGTGGGGTCTTATATTGTAAGTTTAATGCTGCCGTACATAGCAGGAAGTTTAGCTTCATGACATCATGATTGCTACAATATTAGACAATATGTAGCGTTATATCACAGTATTTATATTGAGAATGATTATGAATGACTAAATCAGTAGGAACAGTGACCCACCAGTGAAGTCGGAGAGCGTGCAGGAACGCCGATAAGCCCTCCATGACTAGCAGGATGGAAACAGTGAGCGTGGCGAAGAGGCCGAACACGGGGACTAAAAACACTACTCCGACTTTTGTGGTGATCCTGAGACCCAAACGCATCACCATGGCCCACAGCACCTCTGAGAGCTCTAAAACCAACGCAAAAATGAAAGTGTGTCAAATGTAACGTGGTGCAAAGTCAGCAGGGACAGAGAGGTGCAGGCGGCTCAGGGTGAACTGATTATTCTTACTGTACTTACGGGCATGAGCCAAGCTGAGCGCCCAGAGACGCAGGTAGGACGCAGTGTTGGAAATGCAGCCCAGGCAGTACTCTATGGTGTGAATGGCCTGGTGCAGCAGCACATCCGCAAAGTCAAACTGCAAAACAGTACAGAAAAATACATCCCACTTAACTCATACTGGGGAAAATGAAATTAGGATAATCGGGATCGTCTGTTTTAATAAAGCCAAGCTGTGTTTCTGTAATCATCAGGCTCACATGACACTGATTTAGCTCCACAGCCGACTCTTTTCTGTTGGCCTACTTTCTGTTCTTTAAAGCGGCACATCACATGTTGTACACACTTCAGAATGTCACAAACACAATTTACAATTTGGAACACTGACATGCACACACACCCCAGGAAGTCACTGTTCTCTCACCTCTTTGGGAAGAGCTTCTCTGCTGGTCGCTTCATCGACTCCTTCTTCTTCATCATCTTCATAGGATGGTGCTGTGGAATTGTCATCCTCACTCACACGCCTCACCCTCTCATAACCCTGAGGTGAGGCAATGACATTATTTTAGTCCTGGCAAATGAAGCAGAATAAGATGCTGCAAGATTCTGGACCTGACTTACTCTGCGTCTGCGCAGGCCTTTGCCTCCCCGGTAGAGCCAGTACAAATAAAGAGGTTTTCCTAACAGCAGAACAGGAACTGACAGCATCGCTATGATGACCAGGAAAATCTGCAGCCCCATCTGTGGAATCAAGGCAACACGATTCATTTCATGCTTCTGCAGGGATCAGGATACACCCGATTAGCAGGTGATACTCCAGTTGTCAGCACGTACCTGTCCTGGGTAGAGAGGAGTGATGTCCTTCCCCTGCATGACAAACATGTTGATGAAATGGATGAGGATGCTGGGAGCCTGGCTGGAGTCTCGTGCACCGAACGCCAGCCACTTGTAGAAAATCATGAAGACCAGGTAGCCAAAGAGACAAAGCAGGAAGAGCAGCTCAGGAAGAAACAGTAGATAGACGTTAAATTTCTGCCGAAAGTGCCTGAAGGGAGAGAAAAATGGAAATAAAGAAGGCGATAAGGTAGAGATTTAATGACTGGATCCTTTAGTTCATATAAAAACACTGGAAAAACAAAGGGAAGTGAGGTGACCACTCAAAGATATTCTAAGAATGATTCCTGACCCAAGATTTACATGACTTGGATGCATGGGATCACTGTCATGCTGAATGATTACCAAACTTCAGCATATGCACTGAGGACATCACTTTCATTTTCAATATTGCTCGGCAGCAGAACATACCAGCTACTATGTCTGATGGAATGATGACCTTCTTGTCATATATACTGATCAGCCACAACATTGTGACCACTGATAGGTGAAGTGAATAACATTGATCATATTGCTACTACGTGCTGTTCTGCTGGAAAAACCTTGGATTTTAACATCCATGTTGATGAGACTTAGACACCCAAATAAACATTTTCCCACAACAAACACACTCCCTCATGCAAATGGAAATCCCAAATGTCACTGGCCTACCCTCGCAGGAAAATGCACCCCACCACATGTAAAAAACATCAAACAATCAGGAACATGTTGAGGAACATGACAATGGCCCAACATGTTGATTTGACCTCCAAACTTCCTACACCCCATTCTGATCAAACATCAACAGGATGCAGTGGAACCAGTTTGATTGACAGAGGCCCCACTGCACAAGCCAGAGTACCCAAAGGATCCAGTGCCAACGTCCTGGTTCCAGACCTCATAGGACACCCTGAGAGTTCCTCTTGTCCATGCCCAATGGTTCAGAGCATTTCTGACCACCCAAAGGGAACCAACACAATATTAGGCAGGTGGTCATAATGTTATGTCTGATTGGTGTAAGCCTCATCCTTGAGTTCCAGTTCAGTCTCATCACTTGGTAAAACAGACTCCCAAAGCTCTACAGCCTGATCCACATTTTCTTGCATATTCAAGTCAAGTTTCCAGGCCAGAAGTTCTTCTTTTAGTCTATACTGATGCTTTTAGTCCTACCTTCATCAGATACTCCTGCAGGTCTTTGGCTGTAATACTGAGGCTCTTTGTTTCATGCCTTAGATAGCTGCTGTACCATGAGTTTTAAACTTGCATATCATGTTGCCAAGTGTGTGTCTTAAAACTTGAAGTGTCTTGGAATCTGTTTATTAAACTACAACTTTTTTGGTGCAAGGAGTTATTTTTTCCTCTTGGCTTTTAATAAAGTTATTTCATTTTTTTTTTTTTTTTTTAAAAAGGTTTTCTTTTTTCTTAAATAAAGCCACTTCTTTTTTGCAATGCTTTCTTATCAACTTCAACAGCTGTACAGGCTGGAGGTAAAATAACTGATTTTGTCACTCAGCTCATACAAAATGAAGTGTATTGCCATTCCAGACTGTCAGAACAATTTTGATTTCAACTGCTCACATTCAGTACAAACTAGGAAGTCATTAATGTGGTAAAAGTTTACAACACTGATGCACTGGAATCAATTCAAAGTGTACTAGCTGGACAAAAAATGCTGAAATTCCACCTCACATCTTGAGATATTACTCACTGCTGTCGTCTCTGATTTCCCTCTGACTTCACACCAGCTCAAAGCTAATATATGCCACAAAGTCATTAGAGTTCATTTTCATTCGTTATAGCTGTTAATGGTGGTTGGTCAGTGTGGGATACTGGGTTGCTAAAAGGCATAAAATCCAATCACAACATGCAGAGTAATAATATATCTATCTAATTCCCTTTTATTGGATGCACATGCTGATTCCTGCTTCTAATGGATGTCCATACTGTAGATAGATGAGGAAAAGTGATGTCTGAAGTCACTTACAAGTGGTTGAAGACGCTCAGCACCACTCCGAAGCTCATGTGAATGACCCCAATGACAACTGACATCTTCATCTTGTAAGAGTTGAGGAAGGAGAGCCGGTTCACTGCCATGTTCCATATCTGATGGATTATTGACAAGCATCTCAGTGAAAATGGCATGAGGATGAGCCAGTTATAGCTTGACTGTAATGTCTGAGTGCATTTACTCACAGGATCGATGCCGAATGGGTACGGTCCGCTGAAAACACCACTGATGTTTGGGTCTAACGTGAGCAGAGCGTTTGTTTGGAGTGTTTTGTTTCTGCATGTGGAAAAGATATGAATAAGTCAGATGAGCATTGAAACACATGCACTGTGTGTGTATTTTTACTGATAACTCACGTCCACTGCTGATTTGCGAACATCGCCTTGACGCTCCAGCCAGAGCCAAATATATTGAGAGACTTGGAGAAGCAGTCGTTGTAAATGAGTCCAGTGTAGACAGAAAAGAGCCCCATCATCAGGATGATGTAGCGTCCGTTGAAAAATGTTGTCCATATCTGAGAGCAGCAGAAAGGCCCATGAGCCAAAACTCATTTACGATAATCCACCTCTGCATTAGGGGTGACAGTAAAAACTCATCCCCACCTCATTACTGGAACGCTTCTTCTTCTGCTTTTTTTCCGTCAGCACCATCCACAAAGCGAACAGACTCATTACCATCCCGTGGCCGAGGTCACCGAACATCACCGCAAACAGGAAGGGGAATGTGATGATGGTGTAGGGAGCTGCCAATAAGGAAATACAGCGAGGATTGTGTGTTTATTCTGAACTTCTCCAAAGAAACCAAAGATTGGACTTTACTGGAATTGCAAAAACATAGTGTAAGTTCTTACCTGGGCTTACCTCGCGATAGTCCCCCACCCCATAAGCCTCCACAATGCTCTGAAAACCCGATGTGAACTTGTTGGTTCTCAACAGTGTAGGTGGAGTATCGGTGCTCGGGATGCGGTTCACAAAGGAGGGCACAGTGGCATCACCTTTTCTCTGATGATAAAGGACGTATATGTTGTTTTATTATGATTATTCTAAAATTGACCTGGTATAGAACTTCAAGGGACCATCTGAAACACCGGTGATATAACTAAACATCAATTTTTGGGGCTCTCTGTCATGATCCCCGTTTCAGCCCCTGCCTGTTTCACTCTTTTCCTTTCTTTCTCGGATTGGAGGCAGCTGTGAGAATTGGCTCACCTGTGGCCAATCATCCTCCCTCAATAAAAGCCCCGGTTCATTCAGTCAGTCTCTGCCAGATCACAGACAATTCAGCTCTGCTTTCATGCCCGTCCTTGCTCTGTTTCCTGCCTGCCTTTCCTCAGCCACCACCACCTGAGCTCTCTACTTCTGCGACACATTCTCTACCTGGATCTTGCCCCCAGCCAGCCTATGACTTTTTCCAGCCTGACTTCCCTCAGCCTGTCTGCCCCTGTAGTTTAGTTTCTGTCTTGTGAGTATCCCCGTTTGATTTGTCTTGCTTAGCTTATTCGTACCTGTTTTCCTTTGTTCTTATTCTGTGTGCAGTCCGAGTTATTCCGTAGTTTTTGTAGTTTTGTACATTTTTTGAATTGAGTCTGGTTTCTCTACTCTGTTGTCCCCCTCAGTTTAGTTTCCTCTTTCGATGTAGGTTTCAGTTGTAGCCAGTTTTCTTTGTCCCCGTTTGGTAGTTTCCATGTACATTATCTGTTTTCCTTAGATTCCCACTTGGTTGATAGTTTAAATATTTATTTGGTTTAGTAGCTGCCCCTTTTCTATATTCGGTTTGATTTGCTCCTGTTGTTTCCCATTCTTGTTTGGTTTAAGTTCAGTCTTTGCAAAAATATATCATTTTGGGAATTCCACCAGTCTTTGCCTGCTCTCGTGTCTGCGCCTGGGATCTCAACCACCCCTCGTAAACACTCTCTTCTGGCATTATAATTTACATTAGAGTTTATGTCAAATAATCACGGCCTAGTGCATTCTAGGTGAGAAAATTCACCTGAAAACAATCAAATATACTGCGTGATTCAGGAGGAATTGCTGGCATGTACTGTACGGCAAAGGAAGAGAATGCCCATTGATGCATACTACCACAAAAACAAATGCTACTGCTAATAATTCCAAAAAAATAAAACATGAACAAGTGGCGAAGGACAGGGAGTCGTCCAAAAGGCCTGCTGCCAGTGTGGAGACAATGGGAAGAATTAAAAACGCATCTTGTCAGTGCTGAACAGCTGATAAGTTACTTAAATTCAATTTGGAGGCCAGCAATGAATATTCCAACCATCTCAGAACAGTAAAACACTCTGAACAAACAGAGTTTACCCTTAAATCTAATTAGCTACTGAAGCCATGTAATTAATCACAAACAAGATTTTGCCTTCCAAAAAAATGAAACTGGAAACACTGATGTTACTATGTTTTGAGAGCCCGCTTTGATTTTGTGACTGAGAAACCAGGCAGACTATCTTTACTGTTTAATTTTGTCTTTCTACACCAGAGCCGCAAGGCACTCATGAATGCACAGAAAATACAGTGCAAAAAATAGTAATTTACATTAAATTAGAAGGGTATAAAGATGCATATATATTCATGTGGAGTTGTTCCAGATTTGAGGGGTCTTGGTATAGAATTAGCAGGCTGAAAGATCTGAAAGGTTAAGTACAGCTAGACTATATACAGATATTAAAACAGTTTTTAGGATTTTGTGCATTATTCACAGAATCTCAGGTAGTCATGTGTTGCTTAACCACTTGTTCCCGAAACACAGCTACAGCTGCAGTTAAAAGCATTTCCCCCCACACATAGCATGTTCAAGAGCAATGAAACTGGCATTACCAGTATTATGACATGTTACAGACTTCCACAATCTGACAGTAGAAACACATCAAGGAGGTGGTTTTCAAGTGATTCCACTGTAATCATTAGGTCAAGCAGCAATTTTGCTTTGACATGAAGTGACCAAATACGAACAAGTGACAAATGAAAAGAAAAAACAACATGAAACGTCTTGGTAAGATATTGGGCCACCTAGAACTGCCACAACAGCTTCAATGTTCCATCGCATTGATTCTCCAAGTCTATGGAACTCTACTAGTGCCTTTTTCATCCTCGAAGCGACCATCGATATCAGGAAAGAAATTTTAATCACAGGACTTCGGTGATCACACAGATAAACTTTGTATTGATTGAGCCAAACCATGATCCTCACAGCTAAACAGAGCCACCAGATCCCCTCACTGTAGGGGTCACACAGGCAGATCACTTCCTGTATGGACCTTCTCAAACACCTTATGAAGAGCTGCTCCTGTTTTTCCTCATATATCACACTAATGGACAAGCATCACCAACATCAATAGTCATGAATAGTCCTACCTTCCATTAAAATATCAACCAGCTGAGCAGACTTTGTCACTGAAGCTCCTGCCATCCATGCCTCAACAATGAACCATCTTTAAAGTCACTTAAATCGTTTCCCTCTTGCCAGCTTGATACAAAATCTGCAATTTTATACCTGCCACAGAACATTAATGGATCCTAAATGCTTAACTGTATCATGATTCCTTTAATTTGTGTCTCGTTTGTATGTCCCATGTGGAAAAACGCACACGATTCAAGCATTACTTAAATTTTAAGCAAGTATTGACAAATAATCAATACTTGTATTTTGTACTCACCGAGCCTTCTTCCAGCGCCCCTCTCAGGTTTGCCAGGTCGCTCACGGGACACCACACTTCAGCAATCAGACACTTGTTGGTGACATCGAAGCTGCAGAGGTTGAGGATGTGATAGATGGCCTTCATCTTTTTCACCTGCACCACCCAGGTGTAGGCCGACTCCGAGGCCTTCTGCAGAACCTGCCTCAGGTAGTCCTCAGTGCGATGAAGCACCTGCAGGAAACAACAGTCACTACAAACTCACTACGAATATGTTTGCACGTTATATCTAGTCAAAAAGGCCTTCACTGTTACATTGTTAAGGTCCTGGATCCGTGTCCTTAAGCTGTCCAACACGTCTGCTCGCTCCTCATCGTTCTCAGGATGCGGATAAAGGTGGCAGTGGTAACTAAGGACAACAAAGACAGATGTGTATCCTGATGACGAAGAAAAATGCATCAGGCATTGAAAGGTAAAGTTGTGTAACAAAGGCTTTCTTACCAATCGCAGATTTTTTGAACTTTCTGCCCAATCTGGTCTCCCCAGAAAGAGATGAGAAACACAACACTTTTACTTATCTCACCCTGAAACAACACAGACAAGACAAGTTATTACTACAGCAGTCATAAAGTGATGGAAAATGGCTTTGTATTGATATGTCAAAGAATTTCTTCATAACATTAAATACTTTTTGACAAATAAGCAACATCAACATGTTCAACTCACAGTGTCAAGATCGGCTAGGTTCTCGTCCACTTCTGCATAGCTGAGGATGGTGTAACCTTTACACACTCTCCACAACATGCGCTCAAAGGCCTCCACCTTCACCCGCTGGATGAGACCTGAAACAAATCTGCACCCAGAGGAGATCAGATTAGGTGCAGCATTTGTATGTTTTAATGGCAGTGGAATCATGCAATAGCATCTTATGTGGCTGTAAAGGAAACATATTGCAGCTCACCCCAGCTTGGCTCCGAGTCTCTGCATACCAGTGCATCCTGTGACCGAGTCCGTCTCCATAGTGGGGAATTCTTCATACTGGGGACCAAGAGCCTCATGCTAATTATAAAGAGGGACACGTTTCATTTATAACAGCTTACATTAACCACGCCCTGCTTGGTTCTAGTACGCAAAGCCAGCGCAATGTTTATTCTGCCTCACATAGGCATCGTTTGTAGCAGCCTGGATGAGCCAGGTGGGGCTCGTAACGGCTGCATTGTGACCGTGTCATTAATTAAAGTCAGCACTGGTTCCAGCTCCGTCACCGAGGGAAATAAGACACGTCAGCGACAAGAAAACAAGATGCTGCTGGCGAGGTGAGGGGAGGCATCTCGCAAACAGAGCAGGGACTGGAAAACAACATGACGGCTGATGTGAAAAACTGAGCAGGTAAATGGAAACACACTCACCCTGGAGCGGCTGTGGATGAAGGTCCGCGTGATCTTCAGCATGTGGGTGTATTCGGTGAGCTCCAGGAGGTTCCTACGAAGCTTCTCTTTGTTCTTCGCCACCTCGCTGAGCTCCATCTCCAGCCTCTGGAGCTGCTCCTGAACAATGAACACATTGAACACTGGCTTAAGACTGAATTAAGCAGCCGAATATTCTATTCAGGAAACCTAGTGCTAAGAATCAACACAGAACGCATCTGAAGCCAAAATATGGTTTTAGCTCCACATCTTTAAACCTTGAAGTGATGAAGTGAATTCTGAACACCAAAAGTTAACTTTTGTTACAATGCAAGAACCACTTAGTTAAAATGTTAAAGTGTTATTGCTTAAGCTTTTGAGAAACCTGGATTTATTAAATTGAGTACAGAAACCAGAATGTTGTGGGTCGTGGCCACAACTCATTCACATTTCTAATAGGGATAGACTGATGTGTTTATTTGCTGTTGTTTTGTTTCGTAGGGCCGATACAGATTATTAGTAACCATGAAAGCTCGATAACCAATATTTTGACCCAATATAAATTAAATGTAATGGAACCTGTCATTCATAACAAGGCTTCTTCATTATTAGGGTAACTATAACTGAATATGTAAAATAGAAATAGAAGTGATTAAATTAGGACGCCCTCCTCTGTTTATGTGACTGAGATCGATCTGTTTGTCTCCTGCAGTCACGTCTGCTGGTCTTCTCTATTTTCTTACTTTTTCACTGTAAATTATTGTTTTCCAGACTCTGTTTCAGGTTAGTGTGTGGCTGCCTTGTAACTTAGCTGCTAGTCGTTAGCATAGCCTTAGCCACTGTGAGAGAAGCTAACTTCCTGGTTTGTAGCAGCGGCTTGTGTTTCTTGTTCAGTAGCGCATTGAATTTAGCAATAATCAGTTAATAAAAATACAGATAATCGGAAAAATGTCAAATATCTGCCACGATCATTGGTCAGGCCGATAACCGGTCTATCCTCAGTTTCTAACATTCTCTGCAATGTGTGTAGACGCATCCTCAGCTTCAGATATGCAGCAGCTAATCTGAAAAATAAGTATAAGAATGATGTATAGATGATAGTCTGGTAATCCTAAGAGCTTCAGTCGGAGGCAACTGTACTCCTGTTTTTGGGTTCTTGAAGACACCAAAATAAAAATTAAAAAATACTCATTTAAAGACAGCAATATTCACTTTCTTGACAGAGAAGACAGATGGTTTCAGAGAGGAGAGAAGGAAGCCATCTTTGTTAAACAGCCATCTCCATACAAAGGACTGGCTTTACGACACCACTTATCAGGTACTTAAAACGCAGTCTTGAGATCTGTCCAGTGGTCGTTTCACAATCATTAACCCCTTGGGGTTTTTGAGGTCATTAATGAGACACTGGAGTTGGTTTGAGAATATAAATCTGGGTCTCCCCTCCAGTCACTTAAAGCTGAAGAAGCCTTTTGGATGAGAGGCGAAATGTTTCCAAGAACCAATAAGAGACATCCGGGAAGAGTTTCCTTCTACTGGAGCCCTCAGACAGTAAAACTCTCGCATCAGTAATTCAGAAGGTCATTTGTATTGTTCCCGTCTTCTAATACTGATGATTGCATTAGGAAGCTAAATCTAGCAACAGTGGGTTCATTCTCTGCTGCTGAGGGAAACTTCCTTCAGTCACACAGAGTTTTATGTTAAAGTTTCGGTCGATGATTTAACCCCTAAAAATTCATCTCTGTGCATCAAAATTACATTTGTGATGATCTCCTTCTGTCCTGAAATGACTTAGACTCCACATCATTGTTTTTTCTAGAATGTGCAGATCTATGAAGTCCCCTCTTGTCTCTAAATATATCCCCTCCTACTAGCTGCAGCTCGAGCACACCAGCTCACCTTTTTGACTTTGCTCAAACACTGTAAAACTGGTCTATGCTGCCGGTGGCAAGTTTTAATATTAGAGTAATTCTGCTATGCGCATTTAAATCCGATTCTGAAGAAGAATAAAGCTGCAGAAAGCCCCACCATGCAGTTTGACAGGACTGTTCCTCAGGTTTTTTTTGTATGAAACCCTGGAAATCTGAATCTACATTTTTGAGAGTCATCATTACTTTACAGTTTCAAGGCTGAAATGCTCAGCCATTGCGCTGACTGCCGATTTTTGTATAAAAAATCACCATATAGACATTTTACAAAGTAAAAAACACTTGATTTTCACAGGAGACGGTCTTTAAACTCCTGTCGTGATTCCAAAGCCTCTAGAGATACCAAATGTACGGAAGAATATGTACAAAATGAGACAAAAGAAACCAATTTGATCAAAAGGTGTTGCCTCAAACACATTAATATTTTCCTGAGTGTAAGTGTCATACAGCTTCAACATACCTCTAATGCTGCACAAATTAAAAAAGAAAAACTTGTATAGGATTAGGATCTTATAAGCAGGGATATAAATAGCCTGGTTTATCTAAGTTCAGGGTTAATGATGTACTCAAGCTAGCAGGAAACATTCCCACAAGATTGGCTAAAATTACCAACAAGTTCTACTGATAATGTTGATTAATGACAGATGCTTATCATTTCCAGTAATGTTCCTATAAGATTATAATTCAACGAAGACATAAGCTGCAACATTCAGAGAACGTTTGGCGGATGTTTTTAGGAAGATCTTCTCAAGCCAACATTGCAAAATGTTTCCCAGACATTATTGAGTCCTCCGATGACAGAGCATCTTTCATACAACATTTCTATATTGTGATATATTAACAAACAACACGCAAAACTTTCTGAAGATGTTTTGGAGATGTTGCTGAGGTCACACATTATAGAAACGTTCTTTTATAAAACGTTAGCACAGTGGTACCCGGTGATAACAAAGGGAGGAGGTTCTTATTGCAACATTCGCAAAACATTTTAAAAATACCAGAGCATAATGGTCTAACGTGATGCTATCTTTAAATAGAACATTTTGGGAAATAAAAAAACAAAACTTCCAGCTACAAACATTACGAGAACTTTGCAGAACTTTATCAGAATGTTACTAGAGGAAAGAAAATCCTAGCTGGGTCCAAATATGATCAAAATACATGTATACAGATCAGACATAACATTATGACCAACTGCCTAATATTGTGTTGTTCCTCCTATGTGCTCAAAAATGCTCTGAACCATTGGACATGGACAAGAAGACCTCTCAGGGTGTCCTATGGGGTCTAGAACCAGGATGTTAGCAGTGGATCCTTTGGGTACTCTGTCTTGTGCAGTGGGGCCTCTGTCAACCAAACTTGTTCCACTGCATCCTGTTGATGCTTGATCACAATGGGGTGTAGGAAGGTTGGAGGTCAAATCAACATGTTGGGCCATTGTCATGTTCCTCAATATGTTCCTGATTGATTGATGTCGTTTCCATGTGGTGGGGTGCATTTTCCTGTTGGGGTAGACCAGTGACATTTGGGATTTCCATTTGCATGAGGGAGTGTGCTTGTTGTGGGACAGTGTTTATTTGGGTGTCTAAGTCTCATCAACATGGATGTTAAAATCCAAGGTTTTTCAGCAGAACACCACATAGTACCAATATGATCAATGTTATTCACTTCACCTATCAGTGGTCACAATGTTGTAGCTGATCAGTATAAATACTTAATTAAACACTTTAAAAATTCACAAAGAAAAAGTACTTTTGGACACTGACTATGATCAAAATGCACGTAAATCCTCATTTGAACACAGTAAAAATGAATACAATATGGGTACTTTTGCACACTTACCATGATCTCGAGGACTTGTCTGGGCGGAGGAGCCAGAGGACTCTCATCCTCCTCTGGAACGGCTATATTCGCCTTCTGGATCTCCCTCAGCAGGTAGCCTGTCCACACAAAAACCGCTCAGTTTGTTTCATGGTAATTACCACTGAAGTGTCAGAGCAAGCTGTGAAACCTAAACCTCTGTGGGAGCTTTTTTTTTTTTACACAAAAGCACAATCAGCCTGATGATAAATAGTCCAGGTCTGTGCATCAGGAAAAGGCTACACCCACCACATGCAACATCCCAGGTGCTGCTCTCTTACCCAGAATCCTCTCCATCTCCTCGCATCTCTTGATTTCGCTGACGAAGCGCCGCTGGAATGAGCTGACACTCGGGTTGAGCTGAAACCAGAGGAGCATCACAAGTCAGGTGGCTGCAAGTCACTGCATCAGTCAGTGCAGGTGCAATGAGAAGGGTCACTATGGCAGCAGTAAATAGACTCAGGCTGCTTCTAATGTAGGTCACTGCTGTTTTATTACTACTGCTACTTTTAAAATGCAGAACTATGGTTGAAATCTTGCATATTTTGAACATTAATATAGATAGAGTCCCCAATCATCCCCTCCCTTACATGCAAAATCAAAAAGAGGTAGTGCAGAATCAGTGCTCTCTGGAGAAAACAGTGCATATAATTCAGCCGAAATGCTTCCAGAGATAAATGTGTGCATCATCATCATCCTCTCTACTTACATCTCGGAACTCGACCAGCCCCAGCTCCCCCAGCTCACTGATGCAGTCATATTCAGAGCCGGACTGCAGGAACAATTGCGCCAAACACATCTCCTCACTCCGAAACACCATCTTTAGAGCCAGACAGACAGGCAGCTTCTCCTCCTCCTCCTCCTCCTCCTCCTCTCGGTCCGTCTGAAGCTGCCGAACCTGCACGCAGAGCCGATCACCACAAACCGACAGGAGACATCACAAAAATGCAACGAAATCTCCCCCTCCCCGAGCCAATTAACTTCCCCCCGCGAGGATTAATTATTGTCCATTAATAATGACGGTTGTCCTGGAGGGGAATGGTCCTCATCCTGGAGCTGCGTCGGTTCGATCCCTCTTCAAAGTCGTTTTTTTTAAAAATGTATTTATTGAATAAGCAAAACAAAGCGAGAAACCTCCCCGATGCACCTTTCAGACCGAGCGCAGAAAGGCGTCATCCTGTGGGCTCTTTACCTTGAACACCTGTCAGTGCTGCTCGCAAACAGGGAAAAGGGAAAAACACACACAAGGCGACGACGACGCAGCGGAGGAGGCACAGACAGACACCGAGCACCGGCGCAAACCGACCGGATCAATGATCAACACTGACGGGGTTGAAGGCGGCTTCGCTCGTTAAAAATAAGCCCGAGTCAGAAATAGGCTACGGCCTTTATTCGCGCTACGTCGCCCGGCAATTGACACAGATTGCGTCTCCGGGTTGCCAGATAGCGTCGCATCCGCGGAAATAATCCGGCTTTCTGGGTGTGTTTTTTTTTCTTTTACAAAGAGGTGTTACATCAGCCTGCAGTGGACAAAAATAGAGATGTGATGTGGCAGTTAACAGACAGGAGGAAACTACATTAAAAAATGATAAATGTAGTTTGACGCTTGTTTGGATACATGAAATATGGAGTCTGGAGGTCTTTGTGCAGAAATGTTTAACTGTGACACTTAATTTCCTACATTTTGACTCACTTTTATGCACTAACTTGTGCCTTTTCTGCATGCAACTGCAGTATTGCATTAACCTAATATTTTTTAATGTATTAAATATTGAGGGGGACAAAATCTATTTGCCTCTGTGACTGATTTTCCCTATTTGGAGGCTTAAATTGGAGCATTTCACATTCAGGAAAATTAAGATAATAACGACGACATCAACAACAAACAAATAAATAAATAAGCACAGTAAAAAAAAAAAAACATCCATAATGAGAGCACATGAAATATCTATTAAAAATTATCAAATAAAAACATAAATTTCAATAAAATCTTTTCAGTGACATTGATCACTAACTACTTCCCCATTTACAGCTCAAATCATCCAAGATTTGTTTTAGTCAGTAAAATTACCCACTATCATCATTGTTATGTAGTAAATTTAAGTAAATATGTGTACTTTATTTACGTTTTGCCCCTTTATGATAAAAAATAGTCCCAATATAAACCTGTGATGGCAACAATTCTGGTCACTCCTTTGTCTTCTGTTAAATTATGCAGATGAATAGTAACGGCCTCTGAAAAGGGGGGATTAGCCCACGAACCTGGCAACCAGCACATCTTCTTACTCCGTTCCATCGCTGAAAGCGGCCCGACCATCTGCTCTCGTTCTTTGTGTGAAATCCTTTATTCGGGCTGTTTTAGGGTTCATATGGTCATTTTTAAGTTTTTGGTAAATACTAAAAAAAAAAACACGATTGAATGTTTGATTTTTTTTTTTTAATTTGTTGCAGCACGTTTTTTGGGAGACTTCTGACCACATGACTCAACACAAACGCTACTCGGTGTTTCAGAAACCTGAAAGATGTTAATTTATTATTTTTTTAAATAAAGAAATCAACAAATAAAATAAGTTTGTGCTCATTGTTCCATCTACTACGTTTTAATTAATCCTGCATGTCCACACTAACACTTCAGGCACATTTCAATCAGATTAAATATTGACAACCCATTACATTACACTGACACGCTTTTGCCTGAAGTGATTTACATTTCCACACACGTACACACACCAGGAACACTCTGGGATCGATTTTAGAGATTAGAGACGCAACGCCTGTAACCCAAAGGTCACCGCTTCAATCATCATGCTGACAGATCTGAGCATCACCACCACCGAGGTGCCCTTGAGCAAGGTCTTCGCCCTTCAACTGCTAACTAGTCAGACTGGGACTGTAGTTGCTGCAAATGAATAAAGGTTTAGAAGGTGAAGAAGAAGAAAAACCTGACAAGTTGCAAGTGCAGCAGACACCTGGGAAAACCCTCATGGTTTGTGCATTACGGAAACCCAATTCCTGAAGTCTTATGGACAGAACTGACCTGCACACTGTGAGACTGTGATGTCCATCAGTTTAAAGAACTGTATCTTCTAAAAAAGTATGAACGCACATCTGAGTTCAGAGCAGATTTGTTCAGAGCTCATTCATCTTCAGTTGTTTGCAGGCTGAGGGGCTGCTTGCACCCTCCATTTGACATTTTTAATTCTATGCTAATTTTACACATTTACATACATGCACCAGTCACTTTAGTCTGTACACCTGTGAAATCAAATGCAATCCAACAGAACAGCTCAGACATAAATTACAATTCCTTTTACAAAACTTCTACACTTTCAGTTTGGGTTGGCCGGATTGCATTATATTTAAAAGGGTTCTTAAAATTAACACTTCAACCATAATAATAAATAGAAAGTATAACAATCCTGTCTTTGACAACATCTGCAAAAACTAGAAATTTAGAAGCTTTGCGAAAGTAGAATTTATTACAGTTGTTGTACCTCAGTATAATTATTTTCAGTATTATACGTATATCTAATTGTTTTTCTACTAGATACTTCCTTTTCTTATGTTATGTCATGTCCCTGAGCAAAAGTTGTCAAAAGAACTTTCTTTTGGATCAATAAAGTTTTATCTTTTCTTATCCTACCTGTACTGGGTTGTGTTGTATTGGGTTTCACAGGTGTACCTAATAAAGTGGCCAGTGTCATTTCACATGAAGAAGATGTTGTGATCAAAATGTCGCTAATAAAGGGAGTAAACAGTGTTCTGGATATTCTCTCTGCATTACTGTAACTCGGGTCTTTTCATACTGATATTAAGGGCACATCTAGGATACGACTTATTTGTGTTGATTTTTAAGTCCTCAGACTCTGAACTAGTCTGTTGAGCTCCTGTGACAGAGCTGTGACAGTATCTAGGATTCTCTGCTTGTCTTTCTCCTCCAACCGACTTCCACACCTCTGAGCAAATTTATCAGGATGCCACAACGCCTGTTGCTTAAGGACAACTTTACGAAATGCTGACACGTCCTTTCGGTCCACACCGTGCAGCATCACGTCCACCATCTCCTGGACCGTCCCCCTCGGAGCCGGCCAGGGGATGTCACTGTAGCTCAGCTTTGTGGCAGCTGCAGAGGAGCCACTGCGAAACGTAGCCGCGCACCTCTCGTCGTAACGGCGCTTCTTTCCCTGTCGAGTCTCTTCCTCTTTGCGAGCTGCTCGAGCCAGATACTCTTCATGCTCCCTCTGCAGCCTCTCATGCAGCTCCTTCCTGCTCTGCTCCTCTTGTTCTCTCTCCTGTTTACTCTTCCTCTTTTTCCATCCAGAAGACGACGCTGCCAGTCTCTGAGCTTCAGCGTGTTTTTTATCGAAGTACTCTCGCCTGATGCGATCAGCCCAGTCCCCAAAGTCTTCCTCGTCGTCATCCACAGGAAGAAAATCGTCAGCTGTGGAACAAATACAGCAGCGCACTGTTAATTGGAGAAACGTAGATATCAAATTCAATTTAAGGAAGAGTTTTACCGTCATTTACCATCATATGCTCCAAATGTTTCACAGAATTCATCCTCGCATTCACCGAATAGCTTCTCCATCCACTCCTTCTCAGGGTCTGTTTTAGCTGTATGGCTCATGTTGTCTGCAGTCTGTGATAAATGTAAGCAAATTACATGTAAATATTATGGTAAAAGCATGAAAATCAACTCAGAGAGAACTGAAACTTGAAAAGGAAAATTCAAAACAGTAAACTGCAGGGTCAGTTTCAATTCGGTCAAATTCACAAGATATCTTACTGAGCTGCAACTCTCATACAGTCAGTGTGTGTTTCATCAGATTTAATGTCAAGTACTGTTTTGTGAGAGTTGCTGCTTTCATCAGTTACAATGCCGTGATTCACACAATCAGATTCTATTATGACAGAGGGATAAAAAAGTGTGTGATGGGTGTTAAAATGAGCTCACACACAATTCTCTCAAAGTTCTTGTTACTCAGCCTGCAAAATACACACAATCACTGACTGTAAATAAAGATAGCAGTCCATCCATGTACATATGTATAGTAAGCTCTTATAGGAGTTAGCAGATAGTATCACTACCAATTATTTACTTTACTGATCAATCTGATTACTATTATTTATACCAATTAATTATGTTTTTTCACCACTGTAAGAAAACAGTAACAATTTGCTATTATAACACAAAAAGCAGCATATCCTTAAATGTGAGAAGCTGAAATTCAAGGATGTTTAGCATTTATGCTTGAAAAATGACAGAAGAAACTACTTTATTAGAAAAACAGTTGGTAGATATGTTTGATCAACTGATCAATTGTTTAATATCTGACCAGCCACACTGTTATCACAGACAACAGTCTATCTAATACTATTAGGTGACTACAAGAAAATCTAATACAGTCAGTTCTGATCATTAATCATTGTGGTAATTGAAATATCAAAACTATATGTAGTACATGGTGACTTGTCTTGTATTTTAGTCTGTTTTTATCATTTGTCTGGAACAAAAAGGACTCAGAAATGAAGAAAGAGACATGCTGATTATTAGTTACAGTCCCACAATTATTATACAGTTGTTCACCTCTGAATGTTTCCTCCAGTTCAGCAGGTCCTGAGGTGTGACTCCAGCTGTGTTTTCAGCATTCAGAGCCTCTGGACAGTGTTTTTTGAGAGGCACGACCAGGTCATCATACGCTGAAGGAAACCCCGGAACAAAAAACGCGATTAAAAAGCAATGGTGATAACAATAAGGATATTAATTTAATAAAATCTCCTGTCAATGTCTGCCTCACCTGTTTTTCCGTGTTTTAAAGCCCTGTTAACTGCCGTGTGCAGCGCTGTGTCTCCTCTTCGGTCCCTCTGGAGAACATCGGCTCCGTGTTTGAGCAGCAGCCGCAGCACCGCGTCGTCTCCCAGGCAGCAGGCCAGCTGCAGCGGGCTCCTCTGCCTCTTTCCCTGAGAGAAGTTCACGTCCAAGTCCCGGTGCTTCCTTAGGTACGACTTCAGCTTCAGTAAACTCCCCTCCTCCACGTACTTCCACACCCGAGTCTGTTTGCGGGACACCATGAAGAAAACAAACAGTCCGAAGCTAGTTTTTGGTTAGCCGGGCCTTGGCGTAGGCTAATCCGGTCCGTCTACTTCATACGTCCGAAGCTTGCAACAGCGCGGACCTTGTGGTTCCGGAGACAGAAGGTTCCGGGTTACCACTTGGTGTAGTGACTTTATTCCCAAAATAAACCGTTGTTTTTTTGTCACTCGGAATAACTCAGTAACTATGTCCGATTTTCTGTTTTTGATTTAATTTTGATTTTAAATGGGAAAACAAAAAATAGATCAGTTTTCAGTTTTGTTTGTTTTGTTTTTGTTGTTGGTTTAAAAGAGAAAAACGTGTTCTTCGTTTTTTTGTAGTAAATTACAAGAACGAAAAATGGCATTGTACCAAACTTTAAAAAATGAGTTAAGTTTTCCATTTTGCTACATCTAATTTCCTTTTTAGTATATTTGATATATATTATTATTTGAAACATGCAATTAAAAAAACCCCGAAGGCTGCATTTTAGGATGTACATTATGCTTTGGACCCAGGGATTTTGGTTAATCATTGTGACTTTATTAAACTTAATTGCAGAGGATGCCATATTAAGATGCTGCTCTTGAACCCGACGGACTTGTTTGAACGTCTGAGGATATTTGCAGAAAGGTCCTACTATTTTCTAATTGAAATGAATACCTATTATATTTTTATTATTTCTGACTGTATTTATTGTGACACAGTTGCAGGTTTTGTGATAATCTTCTATTCAATTTTCAAAAACACACTAAACTGTGTCTGTGATGAATTTAAGGAAGCTATATGTAAATATCACATAAAATCTATATGCATGAAACTTGCAACATATTAAATAACAGACGTTCTGTGCTATTGTCTTTTTACTCATTTCTCTTGAAATGTGATCAAGAAATAAAGTATATTGTAATAAGGCTAAATTAAAGCTTGAGTGTGGGATTTTTTACAGACACAGAAAAGTACCAGTGTTACCACAAGGTGTCAGTATTGACTCTCTTTCCCAAGAGTAGACCAAATGTTTTTTTCTCTTTCTTATCAACTCAGTATCTATTTGTAAGTCGACTGAAAAGGCCTGAAATGTAACTTGTATTCTGATGTAAAAATAAAGCTTCACTATCCATGCTGTCTAGTTTAGCTTGCAGAAAAGGGATGTTTCTCACACTTTTTAAGCTTCACTTACTGCCTTTTATCAAAGTTAAGATTCATCCTTTAAGGAAATATGTCTTGCATTCATCAGCATTCATGTTTGCTCTCTGTGGGTTTCTGTGCCTCAGCCTCCCTTCAACGCGTCACCTGTCAGGAAAACATCACCTTAAAAGGTCATCTGTGTGCTTCTGTGTGGCTACATTTTAAAATGAAAATGTGCTCTGATAAACCAAAGCTCCACGATCCCACACATTGTTTTGAAGCTTGATGTAATAACTCCAATCTGAAGTGTGTTATGACTGAACCTGGCACAGAGAAACAACTGTCACAGCTGCCTGACGACGCCTTACTATAGACAAGAGCTTGAAGACTGAACAAAGAGCCTCTATGTGAGAGCAGCACTTACATGTGTGGAGTGCAGACTGGATTACAGGAAGTTAATTTTACAGAGTGACTACATGTTTTAAAGACACCTGCAGGAACCATTTGACAACTACATAAATGGGCTGTTAACCAGATTTTTCTAGTTGAAACCAGTGCAGAAACACTGTTCTTTATGCTTATAGATATGGCTTTATACCAATTTGTATGACTTTAACTGTGTCACAACTGAACTGTAGATGACAGATTAGGAAATTATTGAGGACTCTCCGTTTAAAAGCTCCACTTTACCTTGTAGTAGAGAGCATAAACGGGACCTATTTGAGTGACAAATCTGAGATGTCACCCAAATTTCGAAAAGCATTATTTTAAAACACAGTATGACTCTTATCAACCCTGAAGCCCACTGCGAAATGTCCCCTTCATTGTGCAGAGTGATGCAGACTTTGACACCTAGCAAGCTGCTTTTGCATCATCAGAAGGAAGAACGTTTCTCTGTGTCCACGTTAAATCTAATTTTAAGCTGGATTTTGGGTTTCATACACAAACATGATGCAGAAACCCAAAGTTTCCAGTACGCATGTGCTGAGAATGGATTTTAAGTGAAACAGGAAACATCAAGTGTGGCAGTGTTAAGCTTGAAATTAAAAAAAAATGCATTTTACAGATTCTCAACGGAGAAGCTAGCATTTAACAAAATCTACATATCTAAATTGCATTGTTGGCTTTTTACAGCCGAGTTTTTTTCAAAGAAAAGCATTTTTATGTCTTAAAGCACATTTGGACTGGGCATTAACCCAACCACTCACTTAAATATAACTCTAACTTGAAATCAAGCCTTCTCCTCAAACTTTAATGATTTACATTTAAGAAATTTGCTTTTTTTGGTCCCCAAAAGGAAGCTGAGTCACCACACTGTGGCTGTGTAAACACAAATGTGTCCCCACACACACACACACACACATAAAATACACTGTGTGTGGCAGCAGATTGTTGTTCCAAAGTCCTTCAACAACACAGGATAGTGTTTATTGTTTGTTGTTTATCAATGCTCATCTTTTCTCTCTGCCCTCCCTGAGTCTGTTGGAGGCTTCTTCCTGTCAGAGGGGAGTTTCTCCTCCACGCTGTCGCCAAGTGCTGCTCTGTTGGGAGTTGTTGGGTTTCTCTCTGTAATATTGTGAGGTCTTGACCCCACTTATTATGCAAAGTTCCCTGAGGTGACTTATAATTAGGTGCTATATAAATAAAATTGAATTTGATGCTCTGATTTATTTCCTACAGAGGAATAAAGCTGCAGTTTGGACTTTATCATCTCAAGCTTGACTGATTCAATGAAACCTGCAACGATCTGGTGTAAATTCGTGCTACATGCTCATTATTCTTTACCTGTAACGCTCAGATCGGTGCAGCTGAGCCTCTGAACTGGCTCAGTCCTGCTGCGGGTGACAGGGCCTCCATTTAGACCTGGGGCAGGGAAGGATGCACAATGGAGAGGATAGACGAGGAGAATGAAGGGACACTTTGTGCACCGTGAAGAGGGTGATCTTCTCTGAGACTCTCATCGGCAGAGATCCGGAGTCACACACAGCTTGGCCACTTCCGCTCCTTCGGAAACGACGTGTCTCCACTAACGATGGCTGTCTTGTGTGAACGCCTTTGAAATGTTTGCCATGCAGGAGAGACAGAGACGGAGTGAAAACAGACGCATCTGACTTGTCACCTCAGGTGTCGGAGTCACATGTCTGCCTCTAAATAAGCTTTGTGTCTTGTCTTTTTTTTTTTTTTTTTTTTTTTTTACAGTCGTCAGAGAAGAGAACTTTATCATAATTTAAGTGTTTCTTTGCATCCAGAAGAATCTGTGAGTCAGACACCCTCAGGTGAAGCATGCAGTTCTTGCAAAGGCCTTAAACCCACAGAGATTCCTCTTAAAGACAGGATATCCCCGGTCAGGAACCCCTACCTTGCCCACCCTCCTCTACCTTTCCTGCTTGGCCTGCTGACTCCTATCCTGTCCGTGGGGTCTGTCGTCCTCCAGGGAGGAGTTCTGGAAGGCCGAGTGGCAGGAAGCTGAAGGTCCTCCAAGACCCTCCAGAGGCCAACTTCTCATCCTACCAGGCTACGGACAGACCAGGCTCAAGGTCCGGTCTGCTGGCTGCGCTGCTCAGCCCCCATTGTTGAAACAGAGGACAAATGTGTTCACACTTCCTTTGTCTATTTTCTGCTCGACCCCGTTTATTGGGTTCTGATTTATGTCAGTAGGACATGTGTTTCTGACATACAGTAGTTCTGGCTGCAGGCCTGATTGGAAACAACACAAAGAGCTGAGCTATTTGTCTCCCATTGATATGACAATGAATGAATAAAGGAGTGAACCCCGATGGAAACTGTTTTTGTCTTCAGTTTCCATTGATTTACATTAAAACAAACGTTATCCGTTGTAGTGAGAGTTGGGTTGGACCATTTTGTAGATCTCCTCTAAACCAGAGAGGATTTTAGGTTTTTGTTCAGACTCTATGGGTCATCTCAGGAAAGTAAAGAAAGAAAGAAAGAAAAATTCTGTTTAATAATAACTCATCTCGACTTGTATTTGACTTTGTGTTATTAGTGTTTAAGCTAATGCATGAAAACTGTTTAAACTAAGCAGTCATGGCTTAAATAGTCATTACACTTTATACTTCACCAGATCCAATAGTTATCACAATGAAACTTCCCAAATTGGAGCCAACGATTTTTTTTATAATACAAATTTTCTGCAAAGGAGGCATCATCTATCTAAATATGTGCTAACTTTAATAATTTTCATTACTGAAATTTGAACAATGCACAAAGCCAGTTTGAAAGTTCTTGTTTCACTTTGTTGACACATCAAAATCAAAGGTTTTTGCAGAGTGGATTATTGACATCTATTTTAATCACTCCATAAACTTTAAAACAAAATCCATTTTCATCCAGTTTTTGGCCTGAAATGTTTTATAAATTAGGGTATGACTCATATATATGAATAAACCCTGAATTAAACTGAAAAGTTTGGTGTATGAAAGTGCTCTTGACGTGTAGATTTCTGGCTCAGAGTGTGAGAAAAAACTCATGTTGGAAAAACAGACTCTAAAGACATGCATTGTAAAATTCTATATGTGTAATGGAAAATCTTGATTTAACTAATGCATATCACTTTGAAACTTCCCAAGGTGATTACTTATATTAAAGTATTCTGAAATGTTATGTTAAATGACGTATTATCTCATGAAATATATTTTGTTTTTTTTCCAATTTGCATAAAGGTCCAATAGACACATTTAGTAAAATAAACAAATAAATGTGTATTTTGGCTGTCTTCTTTCCACTTGTCTGAAAAAAGACAAGCAAAACATCTCAAAACCGACTAATGCATTAAAAAATATGTTTTTTTCCGGTATAGTGTGTCTCCTATAGGCTCCTCATATGCACTAGATGTTGTATTATCCAAATATAATTACTGATTCACTGATTTATGAGCAGCATTTGATGGAAACGGAGCAAACTGCATGATTTTGTCTTTAGAATCTTACCAAAGTAGCGACTGCAGACGGTAAATAAATGTAGTGGAATGATGACTGGAGTGTTAATATGAAGTAAAACCAAAAACTCAGTATTGTGGTTGTTGTTGATCCACAGACTTTGCAGTTTGAGGGCAGAAAATAACTGGTCTCTTCATTTCTACTGAGGACATGTGGAGATGATATAAACACCAGGTTCAAAGTAAAGCAGTTTCACGCTATTAGAAATGATTAAAAGGAGTTAACTGACTACAAGACACGATTGAGGACATAATTACTGGTTTGAGTTTGTTATCTGTTATTTTATATACTGAAGCATGTTTTCAGGCAACACTGATGCTCGTCTTTGCTCACATAGAATCACACAACATGACCTGAACCCCTAAAGCAGCCTTATTATTCAGGAGTTAAATTATGATTTACGTTTGTGAGTGTTTTTTTTTTTTTCTAAAAGTTGTTGTTTGTTTTTTTTTCTCAGAGTGGGGGAAAACGAGGACTGCTTCTACCCTCGGGATTCCCTGCGGCTAAAGAGTCTGCTTCCAGTGTAGACATGCTTAATTTTCACACTCTGTAATTACAGAGGAATGAAAACATTTGTGTAATCATTTCTGAGCAGACAAACACCAGGCTTGCATATGATCAAAGGGACTAAATCACTTCTCTCTTGTAGCACTTCGTGTAGCTCTGCCATGAAATCTGCGTAACACGATCACATAAGCTGCATAAAAGTTAAAAACCCACGAAAATAATCCGCCCAGATTGTCTTTCACAGCTCGCTTTGGCTTTGATGCTGACAGGTGGAGGATAATGTGACAAGTCATCCATTAAAAAACAGTTTTAAAATGCATTATGGGCTGTTTCACCTATTCTGAGTTTGAGTGCATGTCTTGTGCCACGGTGCTTATTCAATTTGCTGCTGAATATTTCATTAGCAGCCCAGGAAGTCCTCTGTCATCTATATGCACGAGACTGAATGCAGAGATGTGTTTAACGAAGATTTTGTTTGCATGTCTGTGTTTGTGCCTCAGCTCGGATGAGATTAAGCCGAGCTGAGACAACGGTGAAGGAGGAGGAGGTGGCGAATGTGGCTGCAGCTGTCGGATCTCTTTCTTTTCTGGTGACAAGGACGTTTTCACCTGTCCGACATTAAAGCCACAGCTGAAGTTTTGCTTCTGACTTGGCCACATTTACCCCCAAAAGTATTCTGTAACTGAAACTGAATTAGATTAAGCTCCATCACAGGTTTCACAAAGGGGCAGATAGTTGACGCCCACTACAAATCAGTAATCAAGGATTAGCCCAATCCCTCTGTCGCCCCTCTGCTGCTGATTATATCCTGTAAAAAGCTCATTACAGTCGAAATTGGTTAATCATTGCATTCTAACTTAAAGCTTAACAACCTGTTGCATCCTGCTAAAAAGAACACATTTAATGACTCAAGAATTGATTGAATTTGCTAAACGTGACAACATTAAGACCAAGATAATGTCTTAGATGTGTTTGGGGTAAATTGGTGCAGACTAAGACGTTGTGTTAATTAATGCTGAAGATTTTAACATCTCTGGGACGAAGCCAAACGTCCTGCGGCCGATCCTGTCTGGACACTTTTGTCCTCGCTGATTGTTTGCGCGGGCGAATTGTAAGAGAAGAAACAAACAATGCTGGACGAGGGAAGCAGAAGTCGAACATGCATTTCCTGCAGACATGTGCTTTGATTTCGGCCCTGCGGAGAAACAATGGGAGGGAGGCTGCCTCCTCTCAGCAATGCACCAACAGGAAGAAGCATGTTCTCTGGATGGGAGAAAGAATACATTCCAGCAAAACGTAACGAGCTAAAAGTAACAGAGTGACACCAAGAGAGAGAAAGTTTGTTTCTTCAGAGCACCTTTTTTTTTCTTTTTAATTACAAATCATAGACATGGATTCAAAAAAAGTTGATGCGTATTCACAAAATGCTTTCATGTCAATTCATTGATATTCTCAACATACAGACTCATTCCTTCACACATGCTGTCAAAACAGTCACCTTTTAATTGGGCTTTTCACCAACCTGAAAACATTTGTCAGCTGCCATCTGTCTGTCTGTCTACTCTGTCTGCCCAAACCCCCTCCCAACACACACACACACACACACACACACACACACACACACACACACACACACACACACACACTCATACACACACTTTTATCATCAGATTCCAACACCTCTCGATGACTAGCACACCCCTCCAGACTTGTAACAATGCCAGTTATGCTGCAGATACTACCCTCTGATCTGGAGAGCAGGGTAGTCTGGTAGCCTAGATATCACGCCTCAAGTGCTTACTAATGACAACAAGAACAGCAGGCGCAAATGAATGAGTAATACACTTCACCGGGACTTGAGGACAAGGTTTCAAGAGTTCAGCGCTCACTGCTTTGCACACAGCCCACAGGAGAACCAAGATACATTCCACTCTTTCCACAAAAAAAGTGAGTTTTAATGCTGGTTCCCTTGTGTTAAAGTTTTGCTTCCCTGCTCCTGAAATTGAGGCTGAAGTTTCAGAGCCCAGAAAGCACAAGTCTTCTTCAGCCTGTAGTCCACAGAGTTACAGGGGAGCAAAGGTGACACCCTGAAACTGACTGCAGACGATCCGTGATCAAGCATCCAATGCTGCAGAGTTTATCTGCATTGTTCTGCATCGTCCACCTCCTCCCCCGCACACCTGTGGGCCTCCAGTCACACCTTGGTGGCCAGAGACTGAGCCTCCGTCTTCTGTGAGGACAAGGAGCTGGCCGGGCTGGCGTGCAAGAACTTCTTCAGGTTGAGGAGGCAGAGGCACTGGGATCTGAAGCGCAGGTCGAAGAAAGCGTAGAGGAAGGGGTTGAGGCAGCTGTTGACGTAGGCCAGGCAGGTAGCATAGGGATGAGCCAGCAGCAGGAAGCGCAGGAAGGCACAGGTGGCAGGGAAGAGGTCCAGGTAGGAGAGGGCGTCGGCGCTCTTCACCACATGGAAGGGCATCCAGCAGGCGGCGAACACCACCACCAGCGTGGTGATGATCTTCAGCAGCCGCCTCTTGCGCTGGTCCTCTTTGCGCAGAGTGTTGAAGTGGCGTGTGACGGTGCAGCCGATGAAGCCGTAGCAAACCATCATCGCCAGGAAGGGCAGAAGGAAGCCCAGAGCTGAGGAGGAGATGCTGAGGCCGGCGATCCACAGGTTCTCCTGGTCTTTTCTCGTCACCACCAGGCTGAAGTCCATGGCGCAGGAAGTGCGGTTGGTTTCTGGATCGTACTTGGTGGTCCGGAAAATGAGGGTCGGTGCAGCCAGGAGGCCGGACAGCAGCCAGATGGCCGTCAAGGAGCCTCGCATGTGGCCACGTGTTCGCAGCTGGGTGCTGGACAGCGAGTGGACGATGGCCAGGTAGCGGTCGAAGCTCATGCAGGTGAGGCAGAAGACGCTGGCATACATGTTGAGCAGCACCACGTAGCTGCTGATCTTGCACAGGGCCACTCCGAAGGGCCAGTGGTAGCCCATGGCGGTGTAAACGGCCCACAGAGGCAGAGTGACCACGAAGGTGAGGTCGGCCAGCGCCAGGTTCCCAATGTAGACGTCAGCAGCTCGCCGCTTGCCTTGAGCCCGCCACACGGTGAAGATGACCACCCCGTTTCCAGAAAGGCCCAGGATGAAGATGAGCATGTAGAGCACCGGGATGACAGAGTACGACGGCGTCCATTCAGAATAGTCACACATGGTGGAGTTTTCTGTCTCCTCATAGTCGTAGTACTCATAAGGACCTGCAGTCGATTCCATCTCCAGTCTGTCTCTTCTGATCCTCAGCTTTAAGAGAAAGAAAAAGGTCTGCTTGGGGGGCAGATAGATCCACAGTAGCTGACAGCACTCTACAGTCTGTTGCTATGTGTGAAATCTGCCCACCCTTATATACCCCCACCGGGCTTGCACCCTCCCACAACACCCCCTCCTCCCTCTCTAACTGCCCTCCTCCTCCTGCCTGCTCTGCACACATCCACCCCTTGCTCCATTCATTCAGTTTGCCAAAGTGAAACAAGTCACACTCCTTCACATGTTCACCTTTATTTTCGCAACTTTTGTGCACAAAACATTTGCAACAAGAACAGATTTCTAGATTCAAAAGGAAACAGTCCAAGCGAATTGCAACAAATATAATAATTCGGTTGATTTTTAACTGAGCCCAAGAGTCAAGTCTGGGCATGACGAAGTTTATAAAGTGGGCAATTTTGATGTCAATCAAGAGTCGTTCTCAGGATCACGAACATTTGAATAGGAAACTATTTGCATTTCCTTGTGTGTTCTTTCTTGCCTGGACATGCTGAAACATATAAAACTATAAAATGTAAACATGATTAGACACATTTAGCTTTTAATGAATTGTAGGTTAGACAAAAAAACCCTCTGATCTCAGACCTTTAACTGAAAATATCCAAATATATGAACCACTGAAAAAATATTTAGCAATGTTGTCAAATAAGTAAATTACTCACATATTGTACTTACAAGTGCAATTCTAGGCTGCGTGTGCTTTGCTTGAGTGTTGTGTTTTAAATAAAATTTTCTTTCTCCTTTACCTCCATCATGTTGATCTGAGGTGTCCACCGCAGACTGGGGCCTTAGAAACCTGTCTTGATATAATAAACAATACAGAATACGAGCATACAGTAAATGAAGGCAGCTTACAGTATATAAAATGCATAAGTATTTAAAAGCTGCTTCTGTGTTATTAAATCAGTAATAATAATCCAATAATTTCCCATAAAATGTAAATACAGAATACTGGCAATAACACATACTTACTTCTTCCATCACTGATACTTAGAAAAATACGCATTTTTATTTAACTTAAATTTTTATATATGTATATATATACATATGTATATTGCCAGGTGGAGGATAATGTGACTTTTTTTTTGTAAAATGTACTGTGTACTGCTTCCTCTATCATTTTTGTAGTTGTGCTGACTCTTCAGTATATGGAGTGCTGATGTAATTCACTATCAGACGTCTGTATAACAAGACACATTATATCATAATTATAATTATCTCTTCAAAGTTTAAAATAACCTTGTTTACAACAAAACTGAGAGCCAGCATGATACGCAATTTTAAAAAAGACTTTTCAGGCTCTGAGAATGATGCAAATAGCAAAATATATCAATAAATCCTACAAAGTAAAAGATTTTATGTGTATTTATTTGAATGTTCTGGTTTAAAATCTACTCTAAAACTCAAATAAGTCCTTGAGATGTCATTACTTGCGTCTGTGCATTTACGTTTTGGGCATTTTGCTGATCTACACAGAAGAATATATATGTCAAAAAAAGAGAGCAAAACAACAACAAACCACGATCATAAACTAGGTTTCTATGTCGAACAATAAATAACTGACTTATCTGCAAAATGGGTGGATGATTCAAGTCAACTTTTTCTTCAAATCAACTAAAAAGTGCAAAATTCATGGCAATCTAGTAAAAGTATTGTGTTTAAGTACAATTTTGGGATATTTGTAATTTGCTTTTAAATATTTCTGTGTTTTTTTTTCATTTTATGCTACTTTATGTGCCCATTCCACTACAGTTCAGAGAGAATTGTTCTACTTTTAGTCATTTTTGCTATTTATTCAGTGTCTTTCAATACTTATTTCTATTCAGTTGCAGGTTTTACATATAAAATATTATTAGATTAGATTAGTTTAAACTTTTTTTTGTCATTGCACAACACAGTACAACTAACCAGAAGTGCAAAAGCAGCAGTAAAGTGCATTATTTACAGTCAGTGTTAACAGAATTAACAGTATGGGCAGAATGCTATGAACACACTCATATGTTAATATATTGATTAAATAGATAATGTAAATCTACAGGTAGAGATAAATAGTGGTATGAACAGCATAAACAGTATTAATGTCATGAGATGTATGCAGTATATACAGGATTAACAGTAAGAACACTATAAACAATCTAGAGGAGGAGTTTTTAAAGATGCAGTGCTTCACTATTAAACTATACTATATTATAGAGACTACATATGTGTTACAGTCAGACGGTGTGGAATAAGATGATTTTTCTAACTTTAAAGATACTAAAAGGCCAAAAAAGATGGAAAACTCTTGTGTCTTTGTCTTCTCGGCTGTGATTTCTTGGCCCAGGTGGGACGTCTCAGTCCTCCGGCTGCTCCGTCTCTCAGCAGCGTGGCAGCAGTGGCGCCGGGGCAGCGACCTTCAGACACAACTACCGTATCACTCAGCGACTGTCCTCCACTGATCCCTTCCTCCACCCCTCCAACCTCTGTCCTGCTTAGTCACCTCGCTCTTCCTCTCATTACAAAGATGAGGGCTAATTCCCGTCTCCCCTGCTTTCGCCAGCATCATTTACTCTCAGAAGAAGCTGTTTGCTGCTGCCAGTTATTGTGATGGTGGTGTTTGTTAATCAGCCTGTTTGTGATTGTGTTAGTGTGCCTCCACCCGAACGCCGTCCTCTCCCTCCCTCTCTCTCTCTCTGATTGTCTGTCCCGCTCTTTGTCTGCAGGACGTTGGGCCGAGCCGGAAAAAAGCAAAGTGAAGTGAATCAAAGCAAGCTTCCTATCATTGCTCTGCTGGGACGGGGGATCTGTTTTTAGCCGCGTTTGCTGACGGGGATGTGAATATACGACTGAATAAAACACCAGGCCTTCATGATCCATCCACCCACTCACTTTTCCCATCCTTCCCTACATGGAGCACAGATTTTGCATGAAGTTTCCTTTTAAAGACATGAAAATTAAATCCGCAGCGGATGAAGATGGATTCTGGTGACTGTGTGTGCATTTCAACATGAAAAACCCCCCATTTTGTCCTATTTTTAGTCTTAAGGAGCGACAAATTCTGATCGTTGCAGAGCATCCATGTCTTCTCTCAGCATACCAGAGACCCTCTTTCCACAACATGCCGCTCTTGTTTTCTCTTCTAATTGCCCACCTGTGTGTCACACTGATGGTTGTTGGTCCTCTCATGTGTGGCCTTGTGCTGTAAACCACACACCATGAAGACTCATCACACTCTTATTTAACCACATTTCAAACTTCATCCTTCATTCGACTGTCACCCATAAGTGATGAGTCACCTACAGACAGCATATCCTGCGGGGGGGATCGCGTAGAGGCTTCCCAAACTATACACAAAGACACAAACCATCAGTGGCAGCGAGCCTGTCTGCAGGGCTGCTTTGATCTTTTATCATGACCTTGTGTTTTTGCGTGTTTATGAGCCCGTTTCTGGTGATACTTGCAGCGCCAAAAAGAGCGTGAGGTGTGTGTTTTTGTTGCTGAGGTGTGTGTGTGAAGGTTGGTGGGGGTCTGACAGTTGTTTGATGTAGAGCTGTCAGACCAAATGCACGGAGACAGCTGCCTCCTCAAGGCCTCGCTGCTGATCCGACCGATTCTGAGTCAGAAAATTCATGATATCACACGTCCGACACAAACACCCTGAGAGCTCCGATGATGAACGGACCTCGGGGGCAAATACTGAGTCATCAGCACCAGCGGCTTGACATCAGTCGCATTAGAAGCTAGATATGCACTTTTAATTAACCAAAGCTGTCAAAGCTAACACCTCCAGCAGGCCTGTAGAGCTGCACCATTTGGGGCATCGTTTACCGGCTGCTCCACTCCGCTAAGCCTCCTTTCAGCAGGACGATGAGGTGTTTGACACCAAGTTGTTAGAGACAAAGGCCACCAGGATGCGAGAGGCTTACACCTTTAATTACAGTTTCGGCAAAGACTACTGTGGATTCAGATTGAATTTTACAGCTGTCTGTAACCTTGAAACATGTTTTATTAACCTTGAGTACAGTTCTGAATGATATCATGGCCACTAGAGACCATTTGTCATGTCATGACTGTGGGAGAAAATGTTTTCTGCTGCAATGTTGAGCTTGATGCATAAAATGGGCATAACATGGACACTGCAAGATGGAAAATGTTCAACTTTCACAGCACATATCCCCTGCTAGCAGTTTTTTACAGTAGTTTGCAGAGGAGGAGGATGTTCAAATGACCAAACAAGTTCCTCTCTGAGCTCAGAACACTGTCAGTCCCCAGTGCTACAGATGCATGAGTCACTTTTAAGCGCATGCAGAATTTGTCATTTGTGGGTGGAAAAATAGAAACAACACATTTAAGCAGTAGTTATTGACTCATATTTGTGCTGCAAAAAGGAAAAAGAAAAGGCATCCCAGAGAAAATGTTGTACAGGTGTGAAACTCTCAATACATGAATTCACATGCTGATTAACAGATGCACATTTTATGGTTATCCTCATTAATATTGTTATCATCATTATTTTAACAGCATTATTATTTGAAGTAGTAGTAATAGTAGTATTGCATAATACAGTTGTGTGAGTGTGTTTTGCACCATGTTCACCGCAGCATCTGTTCTTAAATTGTGATTAATAGGAATAGCATTTGTCTGGCTGTAGTGGAGAATTTGAGAAGGTCACTGTTGTGTTGTGTTTGTGTCTCAGAGACTTTAGATTTACTCACAGACATGTGTAACTATTTTCCATGGCATCAAATTCCACTGGCACAGGTATTCAGTTGTTTTGCTCCGGGCTTAATTCCATTTTAAATTGTCAGGGGCCTTCTGCTCGACCGGCTCTGATTCGCTAGAAAGTTTTCTATCATGAACAATGGATATATAAAAAACAAACTACTGGGTTGATACATGAGGTACTTATTGAAACTCCTTAACTCCGTTTTACTGGGATCAGGCTATCTATTAACAGTTTTGCTTTTGTGGTACAACTTGTCAAACCTGTACAATCAGTTATGAAAGTTCAACAAAAAAAACTTTTTTTTCATTTTTGTGACCAAATATTTCCTTTCAGAGCCATTTAATATGTTTTGTATTGTATTATTGTGACATAGGACTACATATGGTTAAGAAAATACCCCTGGTTAACTCCTGCTTTATCCGCTTTATTTTTTGTGAATATGTGCTCAAGGAATGAAATTTTCAGCATCATTTTTTTCATATTATTACTCAACCATAATTGAGAATATTTGATCTATTTAAATAAGTCAGATTATGAGTCAATGACATGGTGAGAAATAACAGTGAAGATAGGGATCAATGAGATAATGCTGTTCAAACACAGCTTCAAATTTCAGTGTGAAATAGGGTAATTCACCAGTAATTTAAAAAAAAAAGATCTAGGAAAGTATTCAATATGTCAAACTAGATTTTTGACAAATATCTTTATGAACAATCATATTTTTTGACATAAAAACAGAGAAACTGTTCTAAAAAATCTGATGATTTTAGATGGATTGACCCTCCAGTAATGCCTTCTTAGATTTTGATCTTTTTAATAGATTTGTTAACAAGAATAAAAGTATATTACACCACAAGACTCGATTGTCCCAAATCTACTGGGACTTTGCAACAGCTTCATGATTATTAAAGCTATTATTGCTGAAATCAGCTTCTATTATTTGGCTCCCTTTTAATTTACAGACTAACTTTATTCATGCTTGTCTTTGCCCTTCTTCTTCAGAGTCATGATGAAGAAAATGGAGAGTTCTTGGAGGAAGCATTCAGGTCCTACATGTCACCACATCAGCAGACCTGATGGATGTTTTTAAACGTCAGGATGCAGACATGGAGCAGTCCTCTAGCTGATGTCTGTATGTATATATAATAACAGTGGCATGTCTTGATCCCAGTCAGCACATGTGCAAGAGGTCACAAGATGTTTTCTCGGCCTTTTGACCCCGTTGACCTTTCAGCCCTGCAGCCACTCAGTCATCCTCAGCAGCAGCAGCATCTACTCTCAACATCCAGCGGACCCACTGCACACGCCTGGACGGCTAATTTCGGTCTTCTGTTCAGAAGCCACTCGACCGGGAGAGTTTGTTGATAGAAATCTTCCTGCTCTCAAAATGCTGTCGTCTTCTGAGCCAAGACAGAAATATTTATCAAATTATAAATAAGAGGACAGGAGAGGGAAATCCAAAACAGTTTGCATCAACACGTATAAATAGCTCTGACCTGCACTCAGGGTCACAAGTGAAAATATAACTTTTACATGGAGGCAGGGCGCCTCCTCGTCTCCCAGGCAGAGCAGCCAAGGAGAGTTTTGAGGTAACACTGCTGCAGCTGTGGTTTTGTTATTACTCACAGAGAGTTGTATCAGTGCTTGTGTTCAATGCCACAGGATAAAAACTAATTAGGAGGTTTGTTTTCCTGCGATGGGTGCAGACACACAAGGTTAAAGAGGAAAGACACACAACCCATGATTAAATCTTAGAGATGATGAGAGACAAACAGTCACCAGCAGCGCCACACGTCTTTGCAAAGATGCCAGCGTATAAACAGTGATGCTGTCATCTTCAGCTAATAGAGAGCAAATCTACTTTGTGGTTCGCAGTGTATTTACTATAACAGAATCGACTAAACTGACATGTCCAGTACTTTTATCATTATTCAGTGTTGGATTGAGCCCAGCAGTCATTCTCAGCACCAGGACTTTGAAGTGATAGTTTGTGTCCTTGAAGGATTTAGCTTTACCAATGTGAAATGAGGACAGGGAGGCCGGACTCAGATTCTAACACTCTGCTGAAGGGTTTAAGGCATCGGGTACATGGGCACAGTCTTTTAGTTCTATTAAAGTAGTAATAATGAAACATGAAGTAACTAACTGTCAGACTTGCATGATTAGGTCCTTTCCAGACATACACTCCTTTCCATTACTCTAAATATGTCAGCTTTGTGTCTGAATGAGCACCAAGGTGTCCACAAAAGTAACAACTGCAAATTTACTAGGTCATCCACACAGAAGTGAGTACACCCCTGTGCAAAATCATTCAAATGTCAAATGATTCAAAGTTACACTACCTTACAGTAACTACATTACTTCTAAGTTGAGGGTATTTGCTCTTATTAATGATCAGAAACAAATACTAAAAAAGGACTACACTGGACATACAGACCTAAAAGTATAGACTCAGTGCAGCAAAACTGATGGGGCTTGTGATTTACAACTAACCTAACTGCACGAATGTGGTTACAAAATGAGAGAGAACACCGCAGCATTCATGATGAGACCAAGATAAAAATGATTCAGTTCAGACAGGACCCAGCATGTCTGGCTTGGAGCTTGCCAGGGCTGCCACAGTGAATGCATAGTCCTGACAGCGAAGCACAGAGGTGACATGAGGCTGCACGAGTGCAAAAGGTGTTGGGAGATGATATTTATAGATGGCACCATGGATGTTTGTGGATAAACCAAAATAGTGTCTGACAAGATGACTCCCAGTCTGCAGAAGATTGACAGAAGAAGAATATTCCAGCATGATAACAATCCAAACTGTTTACCTTTGGGGTATTTGAAAGAGAAAGATAGAGCAACACAACCCCTGTATTTTTAATATAGTTCATCTAAACCATTAGTTTTTTATTTTACACAAGAGTAAACAACCTCTTGTTTAACTTAGAAGTAATGCAATTATTGAGAGCTGATTAGAAGCTGTGAGGAACATTAACATAAATGTTTGCAGCAATGAGTTGAACTGGCTGTTGTCAGTGTGAGCATCACTGTTCTGACAGAGAGGAAACAGCCTTTAAAATGTTTACAAGTAGGCATTTTAAATTTGACCATCCAAACCATTTGTGAGGAACAGAGATAGGATCAGTGCCCTCCGGCTGTCTAAACACCAAAAAAAAATAATGCTGCAGTAAAACACTAAACCCACATTTCCCTCTTCCTGCAGAGAAACTCCAGCAGGCGGGAAAACCTTCTCCTTCTTCTCCTGGATGCAAGACTGATATAATCCTCAGGACTGTGTGAAACAGTGATGTGACAGGGAGCAGTAGGTAGTCTATAAACTGAGGGAACTATTCCAAATGCACTGCAGGATTTAGAAAGTGTTCAAGTCTTTTATCCCTCGCATGTAACATGAACTGTTTTATAGATTTTTATGGCTGTCCGAACTTCACAGAGTTTTGAAACACAAGCCTTCAGTATAGTTTCAAGGTTGAGAGATGTACACACACACACACACACACGTGCAGAAAACACACTCCACAGTCCTGCATGTTCACACACTGTGTAACACCCGTGACTACGCTGGATGCAATACAATAAGCTATTGTAACCTCAAACCAAAGGTCCTGATGTGCATATGCTTTTGTCATTAGTCTCAATTATAACAGGCTATGAGGTCACTTGCTGGTATGTGTCAACACTTACATCCCTTGTACTTCATCTCAAGTGCACATGCAAACATTAATGCAATAAAACTATTTTGTTGCAGTCTAACTGATTATCTGACATTTTTTTACAATGTATTTTGGATGTGCTTCCTTAAAAATGGCTGAATCTCACTTTAAACAGGTCTTATTTTAGTAGTTTTTGCCTTTAGTTCTATTAGTAATTGCAAAGTTGTGTCTCGAACTTGAAAATGTAAAAGTAATTGCTTTTTTCTGGCTACACAGCTACTACTACTACTACTACTACACACACACACACACACAAAACCTGATGGGGCTACAGGTTTTGCTACAAACTTCAGATGTCAGATTTTCTAGTAGTTTGCAAACAAGCCACAGGTTGCAACCAACATCTGGATGTATTTGGAATTAACACCAAAAGTAGCGACGAAAGTAGTGTCAGTAAAAATCAGAGGCTGCATATAAATGTAGATAAATGTAGCCGCCGTGATGTCACCCGCTGGTTTGTGAATTGCCGAATTTTTATCCTTCCTGCAAAATGATAGTGAGGTGCAGCCACATCATTATGTGCAACACAATGTGCTGGCAAAGCGAGATTAATATCGACTTGAGTCCTGCTCCGTTGTGTGAAGCAAATAATCAATCCTGACTAGACATGTCAATCAAGTCAGCCACACCCCCAAATGTCACACACTTACAGTTCCTATTCCTCGTTATTTATGGATTTATTTGTTGACTTGGCTTTTTATGATGAATTTTGAATGGGACTCTATGCGAACCAAAACATTCTGGAGCCAGCACCTAGTGGCACTCTGTGGTATTGCATTTCAAGGCACTTCCACATTGACTTCACTTTTCAAAACCGTTCCGATATAACTATCTACTTTAGACAACCAGTGGTAACAACCCCTTATTCCTAAGAACTGTCCAAGTCAAACAAGAAAATGCATCTTCATGGACTTCTTCAAGGACAAACTTGCAGATGAAACCATGAGATTTTTCTAAACCTAACCAAGTGGTTTCAGGTGCCTAAACTTAACCAAGCTTCTAACATGCAGTTGGTAAAATCAGTCTCCTTACTATGTGATAGTTGTACCGTTCAGGGAGAAAACATGGTAAATTGAAATGAGAATGCAGTTTACTTTTACAGGAATGTAATTTTTGCTAGTAAGGACTGGACAAGAAACTAAGAGAATTTACGGTTTAAAATGGGAATAGCAGTATCCTATATTAAAGCTGTGTTGACCCATTTATCCACCATGACCTCCTCCCTACTCTGACTTAATGATGACATCATCTTTCCTTTGCTTCGATCATAAAGTAAACATATGTCATTCTCAGTGGTCAGTGAAATGAAATATTCTCAAAATGATGAAAATAAGATCCAACTAAATATTGCTGGAAAGTTTGATGCCCAGCGTCCTGGGTGTAACCTGAAGGCAGCACAAGAATCCAAGATTAACATATTTCACAATGGGGTGCTTTAGTTTTTCTTTTACAAGAAAAGACTCCAATTCTGTACTGTGTTGGTGTTGCGATTTGGCTGATGCTTGTGTTGGTGTTATCACAGGCTGCTCACCATCAACATCAGCCTGTTATCAGGGCCAGAGCATTACTCCCCCTTTCTCCCCCCCGTCTCACACAAACAGCACAGCTCTGCCCCCCACCTCTGTGTATCCTCTCCCAGCTTGCAGCTTCCTTGCCGGGGAAAGAGAGGACTAGATGGACAGGAAGAGAGGAGACAGTAGGGATGTGACACAACAATGGCAGGATGTGACTTCAGATCAATACAGATTAGTGCGAAAACACCATCAACGCAGCTAACAAACATCCCCAGTGAAGAGATAAACATGCATCACGAACACTGCCAAATAAAGTTTGCAAGACACGGGGCTTGTTGTAAGACAACATAACATCTTGCACATTAACCTACATACACAGACAGAAAACAGTCTGAGATGACCTAAAAAATATTACATTAGCTGCTGTAAGCTCTTTTTTATCCTTTGGCTTCTGATTCACAATAAAATCGCTGTATGCTACACATGAAACATGCATTGTTGGTTAAATGCACCACCGGATGAGCTTTTCCCGTCTTCTCAATTACTGTAATTATATGTTAAAACCAATATGGTTTAACCACAGAGAATTGCTGCTGTAGGTATTTTTAAGTTATTTACATTCCATAATATTTCAAATATGCAGACTGATGATGCAAAGCGATTTGTCAGCTTCAGCAGCAACAACTGACAAGCCAGACAATCCAGCTCAGCTACGATCCAATACTTTGTTCCGCAGTGCATTTTTGTGGCTCAGTAACCAATTGCAGCTGATTGAGTCCTCATTCCCACCAGTAAATTGATTTTTATAGAATGTGAAGAAAATAAAAACTAGAAAACATGCAAACTGAAACACAAATAGAGAGAAACAGGCCGCAAAATCTGCAAAATCCTACAAAAGCCAGTTGCATGCAAGGAGCTGAAACAGAGGGGAAGGCTGAACAGCAGTTCAGAGGTCACATGGAGGTCCTTGAAACTGAACACCTGATAGGCCTGGAGGATGTATAATGTGTAACCAGGAGACTACCCAACTTCAAACATACCGGAATTAAGTGGAAAATGACCAAAATAATTGGATGATGTGATTTTTTATGGTTCAAAATGGACTAAATTTTGAATCAGGTGGAGACGGGAGAAGCTGATTGGCCGAGGTACTGCAGAGCTGCAGTCATCAAAGTTTCAAAGTTTGAGAACAAAACGAAAACTGTGACTTGTTCCAGGTTGATTTGATTGAATTGACTATTTTCTCCCTAGAAAGAAGCTGCATTTTAGCATTGCATGGATTTTAGACTATATGAGCAGTTTAACCACTACACAAAACAGAAACATCATTTCACTGCATTTCTGCTTTATCTTTTACAGCTTAGTCAGGTAACTTGAGTATGACTCATGAGAGAAGTCTCAGAGAGATAACTATTGTCATAGTTAATCAATTCATAAAAAGCACAGCCTCACTGCTGTGAATTTATACATTATATACCGTGAACTTTCTGCCATGCAGTGTGGACGAAGAAATATAAATCAGTCTTAGGATGATTCATAAGACGCTTAGCACGAGATCAGGGGGATCCCCGGCTGGAACCAAACAGGTGTGTATTATCAATTCCTTCTACAAATCATAACCTTGTGTCATAAAAGCTGATGGATCTGAGATCATCAAGGCTACATGACCAGCTACTGTGATCCTGAGCGGAGCTGTAAAAGGGCAAACAGACTTCCTGTCCACCGTCCATTGAATGAGCATCTGTCTGACCCCTGACACCTTCCACGGTGCTTCCTGTCCCACACGTGCAGAGCTGCTACTTGAAACTTTTCATCAAAGCGGTTCCCCCCCAAACCTGGGGAAGTTACAAATAGAAACACACAATGTTCACACTGAGATTGGTAAACTCTTAAATGCATGGTTTACCTTCCATCTAGACTGAAGCAGAATTTTTCTACCCCTGCTTGGCGATGTAGTATGTTCATGGATATCTACAAATAAAGGAACATTATGACTACTTTTAAAGTGCAAAAAAGTCACCCAAATCAGATATTGTGCTTGGATCTGGTTGATTTTTTCTGATGTGAGACGCAACATATGTGATCATTAATCGGATACAGGTCTGACTTTTTGCAATGAACAGCCATATCAGAATTCATGCGCCTTTCGCGCGCCTTTAGATCAACATTTGTCTGTGCTTGCGTGAATCAGATGGTGAATATAAACAAACATAGAAGACAGCTGTGATGGTGGCAGCCAGTGGATGTACAGTAAGGTGTTAGTATTTGGGGTGACACTTCTGTACAAGCAAAACCTGAGGAGTCCTATCAAGAAATCGTGTCTTTGAGAGCATATTGAAACAAACATTGCAAAAGAAGAATATCACTACAGTGTTGAGAGTGAACTAAGAGTCTCAAAGCCAAGATAAGAAATCTAAAGACTCCAACCAACAAAACAGTTGTGGTCAGATCAGCTGCTCTTTACATGGTGACCATGTTTAGGGTGATGAACTCAGCTGTCAGTTGTTAAAGCTGTTAGAATGCTCTGACAATGCAGGTGACGTCTGTATCATAGTTGTTTTGTGAATGTGGATCATTTGAATGACCCCTGGAATCTGATATTGGCCACATTTTAAAAAAAATAATGTGTAAAAAAAAAATCTGAGCAATCAATCTAAATTGACACTAAGGCTTGCAGTGTGGATGTAACCGAGCGTCACCAGTCACAAATTATGCCAGGATAGTAAAAATGCTCATTTATACACATAAAATGAATGTCCAGAAACAATCTTGTTAGACTGAAATTACCTAACGCAAACAACCACAGACAACACAAAATGCATACCAGCTACAATCCCATTTATTGCTGTTCAAATTACTATCAACAAGTCAAAGTCGTCTGTTATGGTGTTCCTCAAGGATCTATTCTGGGATGTGTTTAATTCTCTCTTTATGTGCTCCCATTGGGTCATATTATTTATCAGTTTCGTTCAAGTTGCAACCCTTAAACATGCAGCCAAGAAGTGAAATGCAATAAACTGCAGTTCCTCAAATGTCCACTTGAGGCTGTTCCAAAAGCAAACAAATCCCCATAGACCCCCATGTTAAAATGTTCAACTTTACAACAGAAATAAACATCTTTAAAGTCTGGTACATAAAAATGTTTTCGGTCTCTGCTGCTAATTCGTCTGTTCATGACAACTGTGTGGCAGTGAAAGTTTCTACCACTCACCTTTTTAGATTGTATTAAGGCTTAAAGTTGCCCATAATGAAGGTTGTAGCTGCTTTGAGTGACAGTCTCTTATCATTGTTCTGCTGAAGATGTTTCGATCCAAGTACTTGTGAAACCTGGTGAAAACAGCACATCCTCCTCAGCTTTTGATTCAATGTCAGCAGAAACCCCAGAATAATTTTTGTTTTCTAGTCTTTTGTTTCCTCTCTACTCTCTTCAATAACTTGGACAAATCACACTGTTTATCCCCTTTCATATTGATTACTATAATGCACTTACTCCTGTTTAAGCCACAGCATGTCTACAATTAGTCCAAATCTCTGCTGCACCTTCCCTAACAAAGGCTCTTTCATGTCACCTCAGTTCTTCCTTTGTTACATGGGCTTCCAGAGAAATTCACAACCGACTTCAAAATCCTAATTACTTTAAAAGCATTAACTAATTTGGTTCTTCATATATGAGTGAGTTGTTGATCCATTTGGCCTCTCAGGTCACCAGAATAAAGTTTCCTGGTGACACTCAAAGTTCAAGACCTCTGTCCTGGCTTTAGATTATGAAACAGTCTCCCTTTGGGGGTTTTAAATCTCTTCTCAGAATCCATTTATTCTCATTTATTGATGCTTCCTGGCCTTTAAATTTCTCCAAACGTTTTCATATTTTTCAATACTGGACACTGAAGCACTTTTTTCCATCATTCAAAGTTCTGCATAAATGAAGTCACCTCACTCAAAGTTGTGTTTTTTGTTTCATGCCCTGACCTCTACCCCTCCTAATCTCCCCACTGGGCAGAGGGCATGATGGGGGATGGCAGGTGGGGATAAAGCTGCAGACCCTCGGTCCTTGTTACCAAAAAGCTTTAGAGGAGCTTTGCAGCTCATGAAGCCAGACTATAATCTCCCAGACGCTTCACACATATGGCTTCGTGAGATCATCCACCTCACTATACTCACCACCCCCATAAACAGCTCCGGTGTATAAACAGACATCACGTGTGAGATATCTGTTTACATTCGTGCCCTACTTGTGTGTGGTGCAGCTATGACTTTACTAAAAAGAAAGAGGTGAAGTGGTTCCTCTGTGAGACTACAAGTGCAGCAGTGTGGCTACTTATGTAAGATAGTTTTAGTTAAGCTAACACTCAGAAACACTTTCTGCTAACTTTTCCAAACACCGTAGAGTCCTTTACACTCAACAAATCACTCATGGACTCTCCTCCTCTGCAGAGCCCTGACAGCTAAGTAAATATCAGATAACTGTTATTCAAATTGGCATCTATAACAAACAATGCAGTTTGGTTTTGTTGGAATATATTTTGTGGGATACAGTTGGTTAAAAAAACTACATGAATGTTTTGTTTGAAACAGGAACAGGAGTATCTTCTTTTAAAGTTGTGTTGACCCGTTCATCCACCATGATCTCCTCCTCCCTCCTCCGACTTGGTCGCCTAATAGTGACATAACCTTTCCTTTGCTTCTATCATAAACTTTTGCCCCTTGAAGGTAAGTATGCGTAATTTTGGGGGCCTGATGAATTGAAAATGTATAGTAATCATGAAAAAAAAGTTCTGAGTACTAGTAGAGTAGTAATGATCCAACTAAATTTTGCTGGAAAGTTTGATGCTCATGGTGTACCCTGAAGGCAGCACAAGATTCCAAGATGAATATATTCTACAATGAGGCCACTTAAAATGCTGCAGGTTCTGCTTGAATACTGGTTGAGTCACATTGATAGAAGGCCTGGAAGCATTCTCCTGGGAAATTTTGAAACACTTAGGCTGTGTCCGAAAACCCTCCCTATGCCCTACATAGTGCACTATATAGGGTGTTCGCCATTTTGTAGTGCTGTCTGAATGTTAAGTTAGAAATGTTACACCCTATATAGTGCACTCAAAATATCCCACAATGCACAATGTGAAAAGTACTGCACAACCGATGGTCACTAACCAAGCAGTATGTACCATAATGCATTACGCAAAGGAGAACACTAACGAGACAAACGAGAGCACGGAAATCATTAAAATGTCAGTAGTTTCCTGTTTAGGTTGTGTTGTAAAATTTGATTTTACCTGTTTCGTAGCCATGAAATGAACTTTGAATTTCATGTGTTTGCACTACGCTGTTACAGCACAAACCACGGCAAGCGTGCAACGTAATTAATAGCTCGAGTAGTGTCCGAAATGTTATTTTGCCAAGGTGCTCCCTATAGTTCACTATATAGTGGTCCCTATATAAGGAGTAGGTAATAGGGAGTGAGTGGATGATTTTGGACACAGCCTTAATTTTCTGCAGTCTCATGAATATCTGACAACAAGTGTTTGCCTCAATTCCTGGTGGAACTGATTTTATGTAAAGTAAAACACAAAGAGCTGCGGCTCAGGTGGTAGAGTGCACTGTTTGTGGTTCAAACCCCTGCACCCTGCACACGCCGAAGTGTCTTTGGGCAACACCTAAGCTGCTCCTAATGGCAGGACGTTGCATTAGAACCTGAGCTGCCATTGGTTCATGAGTGTATGTGAATTAGAAACAGAGTAAAATGAGAGTAAAAGGAAAAGGGTGAAAATTTAAAAATACAGAATTCTGGTGCCAGGTGACGATTTAAAACATAATGGAACGTCATGCAGTGAGGTATTCTGTATTACTTGCAAATACTAATTCCACTGTGCATCAAGTTTTCTAATTGCTAGGTCAACGTACATTAATAACACAAAAGAGTCTTAACCCTGATATTTAAACTTGTTAGGGTAATTCTAACATTAATCATATTCCTTTTTTTACTAGAAAGTACCTCTGTGCAATAGCTTGTATTTTAAATGTGCTACATAAAAACTATGACTTGACCTGACATATAGCAGTTTTGCAACATGTTCTAAATACTGTAGCCCCTCCTTGCCCACTGAAATATATGTCATTGGTTGCAAATGTCAGTGGGTTTTTGAAACTGTTTTTCTTACATCTGTGAAAATGTGGTTTAACTACAGCTCAATGACATCCATGCTTTCTGTACTAAGTTGGGTGTCCACGTGGGTGGGCGATGTCAAGATAACTTTGTATGGGAAATTAAATTGCTTCACACATGTTGTCAGTGCAGATGATCTCCTTTAGAAAACTTGAACCTGGATCAAGCTTTGTTTTTTTTGTAATATTCTTTTGGGTATTTAATGTCTTTATTAGATGGTAATAGTGGAGAAATGACAGGAAATTAGGTCAGATTTGAACTGGGAATGTTTTGTTTTCCTGCAGCACAATGCAATTAAATCCGTGCCTGAGCATTTTCCTGGTAGATTACTGTGCAACATTAATCCTGCAGTCACTGAGGATAAAACGATTGTGGCAGTGATGACTTTCCAGAGTTGTATAATCCCATCTCCAGTATTATAAAAATGCTGCGTGGTGTTTCTGTGTCGGATGAGTCTTAAAGCACATGTAGTGTTGTACTCCGACTGGACTTCCCAGATCATGTTTCATCTTCTCACCACTGCTTGTAGCGGCACGTCCACACCAGCATAGCCCCTTGTGTGTGTATGTGTGTGTTTTTTAAAACACAGCGCTATTTTCAATAGCAACATGGAACGGGAGAAAGGGCATTTCCAAATTGGAAGGAAGGAAAATAGAACAGATATTTTCTCAAAATGACAACACCGGTATTTAAAGGTTCAGTTTGGTCACTGGATTTTGGAGGTGCTCATGGTAGGGGGTTGACAGGGAAGCATGAAGCCCCAGAAACAAGTTTTCATATTCCTAATTAGGGATTGACTGATATGGATTTTTCAGGGTCGATACCGATGCAGATTATTGGTAATCTGTAAAGGTCGATAAGCAATATATGGTAATGTTTTAACAGCATGTGACAGCAGAGAACTTGTCATTCATTACTAGGCTTCTTCATTAATAAGGGTGACTATAACTGAATATGTAAAATAGAAAAAGGAATGATTAAATTAGGATTACTTCTGTTTATGTGAGATTGACTGAGATTGATCAGTTCTTCTCGATCTTCTTAATCTGTCACCGTTCTATCACTTTTTCCCCACTAAGTTCCAGATCTTAAGGCATTATTAATTATTGTTTTCCAGACTGTGTTTCAGGGTAGTTTGTTCCTGCCTTCGAACTTAACCGTTAGCCGCTAGCCGTTAGCGTAGCTGTAGCCACTGTGAGAGGAACTAATTTCCTGGTTTGTTGCAACAACTTCTGTTTCTTGTTCAGTTTTTGCTGCTTGAGAGACATTTCTGAGACTACAGAGTGACAACAGACATATAGAGGAGGCTGCATCAGACCTGAAATGGCGCATTTGATACTGATAATCGGAAAAAAGCCAAATATCGGCCACGATAATCACTCGATCCTTTCTCCAAATGCTCAAAATTCAGGTCAGCCTCAGTCTGAAAGTGCAGTTATGGGGGCACGTCTGGGTCACACCTCCTTCTTTTCAGCAGATTAGCCATAAAGACAGTCTCCCATTACACCCTCCCTGGTCTTTGCTCGAGGTCTAGCCGGTGTCACCAAGCAGCAGTGCAGGGTGGGGTGGTGTCGGACTGAGGTGAAGGGTGGAGCTGGGCGGGGAAGGGGCGGACAAGCTCGCATTGTTTACAGACAGGCACCAAGTAGCTGATGAGTAGAGACAGAAATGCAGAAATGCTGTAATGAGAGGCACAAAACACACCAAATCCATCATGGAAATAGAAAAAGCCACTGTGGAGGCTGCGAGGGAGTCTTGGATGGAGAGACTGTGATCTCATCTGACTGCTGGGTGCAGTAATTAAAACCTCATCTTTAATCTGTTCCACCAAGTGTATTGTCAAATGACAGAAAACGTCTCTACTTAAAATGAGCGGAACACCATAACAATTTAACTAACAATAGTCATGCAGTAGCATCCAAATGGGCCCATGCTGTCGTCTAGCAGCGTTGGGATGAATTAAAATGTAGAGGAGAAGATTCTTGGCTGTCATGTTCTTGGACTGCAGCTGAAACTTTGCCGAGGGAAAAAGAATAAGAAGGCCTGTATACACGCAGAAGACTCCATTCAGAGACCAAAGGCAAATGGCTGCGTGAGGCGCTTTGGACGGTGCTGTGGGAATTCGCCCTATTTGAGATGCAAATTCCTCAAAGAGCTGAAAGAGCCGGAGAAACAGGTGTCCGAGGAAGTGTGCTGCTGCGTGGGTGAGGGAGGGCGGGTGTAAGGGCGCTGAATGATAACACAGGGTGTATTCAAATACCGCTTGTTGGGCCCCGTCTGTGTGGCGCTTTTCCCTCTTGTCCCCTTTTTCTTTGTTTAATAGCAAATGCAGGCAAAAAGATGGGGGAAAATCTGCAAAATCAGAGTTTGAAATTTTATTGATTTTAAATGCAATTTGGTTAAAAAACACCATGTAGATGTGAAAAGTTGATTTTAAACCAAATGAGCGAAGAGATCAGAAATAAAGTCTCATTTAAACAGTCAGAAAAGTTGCACATTTACAAGCTCCTGGCTTAATAAAAGTTCTCTTTAAATATAACTGATGCAATCATTAGCAATATGCAGCATCTTACTTAAAGGAGTGTACATTTTTTACATGATTCTGCTGGATGTTGATGGACAAACATTAAAAAATGGGTAAATAACAAACCACATCCGGCACAGTCCTATTTCCTTCAGAATGACTCATCATTTAGATCCCTGGGTGACGCTCAGTGGCACCAAAAACCTGACAGCTGACAGCCGGAAACTCAACTGATGAGCTGCATGTTGGTTAAATGTGCAACAAATGTTTAACATCTAAACATTAAAAGCTTCAATGCGCCTTTGAAAGGCAAGAGTGCTTCATAATGGACAAAAAACATAAACCCGTAGCGTACTTCAAATATCTCCATAGTGTAAAATCAACACCTTCCCACAACCATGACTGTTATAACATCCCTGACAGAAGACAATCCGATATATGCTAACATATGCAACTATGCTAATAAAGCAATATACTGAACTGAGACTGTTCGGTGCTGATTGCATATAAATAATTTTAAACTATTTCTTCATTTGCAACAATCTAATCAAATAAGTATCAACAATTTGATGTTCATCAAAGGTTTATTGCTCCCTTGACTTGTAATATCTTTTGTTGCTCAGATAATTTTGATTGACTTCTTGGTTGAAGGTAACTGACCATAAAAGGCAGAATATCCTAATGCTGGCTTTTTCCTTTATAGTATAATTAGATTTATATGAATCAACAGATCCACAAACCTTTAAACCGGATTGTACAACAACAGCTCAGGATTCTTCGCAATTTGTCACAATTCATTCACAACATAAATATAAACTCTTTGCACTCCCAAATTGACAACAATCAAATACTGTACGACATGACTGATTGGAATAATTCCTTGGATATATCTTAAAAATATTCATTACAAATCTTTGGCTTAGTGGCACAAAATGTCCCTGCACCTTCCTCCTTCATCTGAGTGTCACACAGCTTGTGTCAGTTTTTATTCTTGTGTCGCTGCTGCTGTCCACCGCTGAGGCTGAGGATGATCTCAGGACGCCCTCAAGTGTTCAAAGACAGCAAACACAAACTCACACGTGCAGGCTGTGCTGAACAGACACACCGATAAGTCTGTAAATTAATGCGCATTGGCAAAGACTAGCAAAGCAGAATGCACACAAATCTCCGCGTTGGCAACATAGTGACTAATGTAGGCAAAAAGGAAGACTATAAAGGCAAAGTGCTCTCGAGAAGATGTCATCAGTTAAGACAAAATCAGACTTCATTTAAAATAAACGACATATTTAGAGCACTGCTTTGAAGAGGTAACTAGCAGCAGAAGCTGTTAACAGTGAGTGAGTGTGTATCCCTACATGTTCAACCCACAGACTGTATATAAAAGATAGACGTAGCCACCGGATCTGAAAAGTGAAGAAAATGAAGTGACTTAAACCTGCGTTTTGTCTAATGGCCAGCAGGGGGTGCCTCCTCTGGAAGCCAGTAAGAAAATTATCCTATTTCTTCCTTAATTTGTTACCTCAGTAAACACTTTCCTGGTAGGTTTATGGTCTCAGTCGCGAGTTTTATGTCTCCTTCAACACAGCATAGTGTTCATTTTGTTAATGACGCACCCATTTAGAGTTTTGCTTTAGGTTTAAGTCGCTACTGTACGGCCGTGCATAGTGTTCTTAGTTTCTCAGTCAGATCCATCCTTCATTTGTAATGTCATGTTTCAAAAAACAAGATGGCGATGACTACATTCTAAACTTGAAGCTTCAAAGCCAACATGTGACGTGACTGTGGCTGTCCATCTTTTATATAGTCTGTGGTTCAGTCCCATGAAGCCATTAGCTTCACTCTCCCATGTCCTACTGCTGCTCCCTGAAAATTACACGTCTGAGTTTCACTACATTTTACAAATGACCTGCACATTAATGCTAAATGTTCATAGCTGTACTATTTAGTTTAAAAGTACAGAAACTAGTAACCTGTATAAATGTAATGACACTAAAACTGTGTTGAGTATAACAGCCTGGCAGTCTGAACAATGGCATTTGGTTCAATTTTAGAAAGTTTTTAAAACTACTTTTAAACTCCATTACTTTTTCTGGACTGCAATGACTATAAAAATAGTAAAACTCTCAGTTATGACTGCTACAGACACATCAAGTCTTGGAAAATGTTTCTCATGAGACTGACAGCTGTGATAGAAAACTGTACTGAGTGTCACCGCTGAGTTAGAACTGTATGGAATGATTCATGCTTGTTAATTGGTGTAAACGTTCTCCAGCTACAGGTAAGTGTCATGTTCTGCACTGCTCAGACTCTCTTTGGACCCTGGTATGTTGGTGTGATTGAGGAGAAGTGAGGAGTCAGAGGGAGGAGGGTTAAGATTATCTGCCTGCTGTGCCTGGAGGAGTGTTTCCTTCCCATTTTCCTCGACAGTCTTTCCATTTCCCTTTCTGTCCTCTGCTTGTTCCCCATCTGTATTCGATGCCAGGGGAGACTCCACGATGATGGTCGGTCTCTGTCTCAGGTCCTGTCGGCTTGGTGGCTCGGCAGCCATGATGGCTTTTGCACCGTGCATCCTGGGAGGAGACTTGCAGTGTAGATCTCCATGAGTCTCCTTCCAGCGACGCAGCTGAGCAAGGTGTTCCTTCTCAATGTCTTTCTCAGACACCGGTAACACTATAATCTGAAGCACAGAAACATAACAAGAGTGAACCACACGTGAGGTAGTCAGTAAATCTGTTCATATTGCCGTTCCCACAGCCTGAGGGGGGCAAAGTCAAAGAGGGATTCTCCATGTAGATAAAAAGCAGCCACGTGGGGTCAAAGCACTAGACTGGATAACAAAGATTGCAAGTATAACTGCACCTCATGCACCAGGAAGCTTTCTTGCATGTACTGGGGCTGTATTGCTCGGAGCCGCTCCATCGTCTCATAGAGACCTTGGCAGGCCTTCAGTTTCTCTTGGGATCCCAGCATGCATTTCAGGAGCACCAGGCCCACTCTGAAGAGGATCTTCACTCCTGAGAACAGCATTACACAAGAAAACATTCTTTACCTACTTACTTACATGTAAATAGAGGCTTAATGTGATGCTATAGCTGTTAAAACCCAATGATTCCTCCATCATGACTGTGAACAGTGCATATTTGGATATTCAAAACTATTTCACCGAACAAACTTTCCCCAGGGACAAGGAACCTTTGGAGAAAGTGAATGAGTTTCCCAAGCAGGGATGAGGGACTAAATTAAGTTCCAACAAAATTATTATAGTTACAGAAAGTCCATGTTCGGCAGCAGTCCTAGCTTTCTGAATTATTGTCACCTTTGGACTAAAAGTTTCCAGTTTTATGATGAACAACAGGGAGGCTCCATATGTTCAACATGGGATTTGTTACAAGCACATTCTATTAATGGCTGACATGTTGATCGCTAAATCAAACATTGTATTCAACATTTCATCCTGGTAGAAAAGCCTCCCCACTAAACACAAATGCACCCATCACTAACAAGGAAAGCCACCATTATTACACAAGACCCATCTCAACGCTTCACCAGTTTTTCTACATGCCAGAAACACTGTTTTTCACTGCTTGTAAACTTTTGCTGTTGACTGAGCCTCGTCAAAGAGGAATTTCTGCTACAATGCAACAGAGAAAGTGTCTTGAAGCTTTAAAGATTATTAACATGACAGTGATTTTGTTTTCCATATCAAATTGAGGCCACACTAATACAGATATTTTACTAAATTATGTTTTTACTCTGCATTTGCCCCTCATTTTAGGGTAACTGACAAAGATTCTTTTTTTCAAATGACTTCTAAAGTGCAGTAATCTCCAGATTGTGTGTACTTGTGTAATCATGTAAAACTGAGAGTTTGGAAAACAATGTCAGAGCTCTGTCAGTTCATTCTTATTGCTAAGAACAGCCACAATGTTGGACATAGAAACAGCTTTGTGTGCCTTTGGTTAGCGCTACCAATAACAAGTTTACAGCTTACCTTGGTATTTTGCATCACTTTACTGGCATGCAAAAAGCCTCTACTTCTGCATCCCTAGTTCAAAGTCCGCAGAATAGACAAACTGACAAAATGTTCTTCTCTGGTATTTCATGCCCTGTAGATGCAGACTGGCCCAGCATGCTTTTTACATCATTTGTGGTCGTTTTTGCTTTTTTCGGTATGTTAAGATATTTTGTAAAATGATGGTCAAGTAGAGAGAATTTTTTCTAACAGAGGGGCAAAGGGTCTGTCTACAAAAATGTCTGTACGAATGTGGACAAGGCCTAAAGGAGACGATGATCAGTACATGATAAAGACGATAAAGAGGGAGTCCAACACCTTAACCTGGCGCTGTAATGGCGACAGGTGCTGAGCGTCTCATGGTGCGTTCTTTTGTTTGTCAGTGTTTTTTAGTGTGTTCCTGATACCACTAGTTCTTTTATCTATTATCTCTGGTATGTTGGATGTGTTGTGTGATGTGTTTATTTTTATGTTGTTGGGTACATGAATTGTATGTACAGCATACGCACAGACGCTCTGGCACAAATGAAGTTCCTAACAGAGAAACAAAGTTCTTTGAATTGAATCGAATAATCCCTGGATGACAGTTAAACACTACTATTGTGCATTTATGTAACTGTAGTGTTTTGCCGGTTCAACACTAGAGTTAGATAAGCAAGAAAAGGTAATGTTTAAACAACAGGTTCATCAGTTGAAATTAAAACAATAATCACACACAAATTTAACCAAACTGCTATATTTCATCTTGAGGAAACAACTTTTCAGTTAGTGCCTTATTTCTTTAAACTAACTCTCTTTATGCAAACACAGATAGGTAGGTGTACGCCCAAAATCAAATCTGCTTTGCTTACCATCATCTGAATCAAACAACCACATCATACAAAGCTGCTGTCTGTGGGCTCAAAGTAATTTCACCTCTGTTTCCAGCCAATGAAAGGCATTTTAAAATCCATTCTGTCTTATAAAAGTGACTCATCAGGTCAGAGGAAACCACTTATCCTATATCAGTGAATATTTTGTGTGGCGCCTCACCCTCACAGAGGAACATGTCCCAGACACGCAGCACCGAGGCCCACGGTAGAGTCCGGGAGAAGGCACACATGAACCACTCAGTCATGTACAGGATGGGCTCCAGCTTGTGCTTCTTGAGGTGACGGTGGGCCACAGGAGAGACCTGTCGCAGCAGAGCGTACAGGATCTCCCCATCGAGCTGGATTGCCTCCTGTGGAGACGACATGGAACAGCAGCAGTCAAAGGAGAGAGAGAGGGAACAGACTTCTTTCTCTTTGCTTAATCTGATTGTCTGATTAGCTCGTCCTTGTCACCACCTCATGCTATTAGGTTGTTAGCATATCAGTGTTAATCTTGAGTCACACTGGCCTGACAAGTCTAACACCACCAGCACTCGCACATACCAGCAAGCTGAGGGAAGTTTTGACTCCATAAATTGAGAGTGCTGTTTGGCTGCCAAAATTAACCTGAACTATAAAAAAATCCTGAAAATCCTGAAGCTAAACTTACTCCACCTTCTCAGTGAGTAAATCTTAATTTCTGAAAAACACACATTAGTACAAATATTCAGTCCTATAGTGTGTCAGAAAACTAGCCTTTAGAAATCCAGTGCTCTTGGAATTTAAAGCAACATTAAGGGGGTATTTTGTGCTTGTAATGGACATGTATTCAATATACATACACCAATCAGGCATAACATTATAACCACCCGCCTAATATTGTATTGGTCTCCCTTTATGTGCTCAAAAATGCTCTGAACCATTGGGCATGGACAAAAGGACCTCTCAGGGTGTCCTATGGGGTCTGGAACCAGGACGTTGGCACTGGATCCTTTGGCTACTCTGGCTTGTGCAGTGGGGCCTCTGTCAATCAAACTTGTTCCACTGCATCCTGTTGATGCTTGATCAGAATGGGGTGTAGGAAGTTTGGAGGTCAAATCAACATGTTGGGCCATTGTCATGTTCCTCAACATGTTCCTGCTTTTTTCATGTTGTTTCCATGTAGTGGGGTGCATTTTCCTGCGGGGGTAGACCAGTGACATTTGGGCTTTCCATTTGCATGAGGGAGTGTGCTTGTTGTGGGACAGTGTTTATTTGGGGGTCTAAGTCTCATCAACACGGATATTAAAATCCAAGGTTTTCCAGCAGAACACCACATAGTACCAATATGATCAATGTTATTCACTTCACCTGTCAGTGGTCAGAATGTTGTGGCTGATCGGTGAATATCTACATACTGTATACAGGGTTCAGCTAGATAATAGTTAACATGCTGAACAATTATTATGTAATCTAGTTAAACTCAAATTGCATACTCAAGCACTTCTTCCGACATACCAGGCCAGTACTGTAGTATCCCGGTAGGTATTTTTCACAAATCTGGACGAGAACCCAGAAAGCATCCTGGGACAAAGAAAGAAGATGAGAGTAGGATTTTAGTAAAACAAAATGTGGCATGTGGTTCACCATTTTAAAACAGAAGGACAGATGTTAAAACATTTAACAGTGAATTTATATTGTCACATGTTGAACATATTATAGTTTTGCTCTTTTTGGGCAGTGGGTTTCTGGTGTCCGGATATTTCACATTAGAAAAAAAAAATCAGGAATGGTTGAATCATTAGTGTGTTCACCTCAGCTGGCATATGCATCAGAAGTACAGCAGCAATGGGAGCCTGAGCCTGACAATAACCCTCTTCTGGTCGATACAGACTATAAGCTTTCAGCACGCGAAACAGATCCTGCTGCCTACATGAAAAAAAAACATAGATAAAGCATACTGCGTTAAACCACATAAAAAAACAAATGGGAGAATATACTTGGCTTCCAGAAGGAACTTCTTACCCATGACCTCCTCTTGCTGCAAACATTTCGTGGAAGGGGAACTGTCGGTGGAGGTCCCTCTCAATGACATCAACCCATTTGGGATCTCCTGGCTGCTCATCCAGTTGCTAAAACAACACAAATTAAATTAAAAATAGTCAGATAAACTTGTAATGTAAATCTTATTTCTATACTGCAAAGAACACTGGATGAGCATCTGTTGTTTTAAATGCACTTCACAAATAACAGTGACTTGAATTGATGATGACAGTTTACTCAGCTTTTGCAAAAATATTACAACATTCCAAAATGTTACACCAGAAACTTAAAATCTTAGCGAAGTGAAAAGCCTTGTACTCCACACAAGACCATGCATGTATAATTTATCCTTTGTTAACGGTTGCACAATCTTAGTTACTGTTGCTATTTTTGAATTTTGAGTTCACACACACACACACAAAGCTACTTATACATGTATTGAACTGTGAAAGCTGTAGATCGATATGCAATCACAGTTGCAATTTCTCCAGGAATTGCTCCTTCTAGCTTTTTGTAAATTTCTTCAGTGAAGGATCAGTAAAGTTTATCTTCATCTTTATCTTGTAAATCATGAATGTATATTTTTTTTGTCTTGCATCATACTTCTCAGACAAATAAACTGACAATCACAGGTTCTATGAATCTGTGACTAACCTGGAATTTGCCCTGGTTTTGCTCCCTTTTCACTTTGCCCCCTGTGAGGTACAGCCAGGCTCGGCCACGCAGCGATGGAGGGATTCCTTTCTGACAGCGCTCTTTGACCTGTTATTAAAAACATGCACAGTTAATGAAGAGAGAACAGAAAAGAAGAACGAGTGCAGACTTAGGACAGAATTAAGATGAAAAAATAATGCTGGTGGAATGCTTACGTGTTTTATAGCTTACTTTTGGAAATAAATGTATCAGATCGATCTCATTAATGAGAATTAATAACAACAGATTAAATTTACAGTTTCTACAGCAGACCTTCTTGTGTTTTTTGGCCATCCACTTGTCCCAGCTGTTGAGCATCTCCAGCCATTTTGCCTCCCGCTGCCTCAACACCTCAATAGGGACCTCTTCAGCACTGTGGAGAGAAAGAGACAATTAAACTGATAAAAGCAAACCAATTACTTTTAAACAACCTGACAATGGTTATGCTGTCCTCTGTCACTTCCCTGTAGTTATGACAGAATAATCCTGTCATGGGAGGGGGAGGGACATTGACGGTCATCTCTTCCTTGTACATGCAGGAAACCTACCCTCAGACAAAGCACTTGAACACTTGCCATCGGCAGCGAAGTACGGGGAAAACAGGAAGCTCTGGGAGAACTTTCCCCTAGTTCAGTTCATTACAGCCTCCTACACAAAACATTAACCAGTATCTCACTTCAATGTAATGCTATTGAACATCAGAGTTTTCATTCTGACACACACTGATTTCCTGTGCTGTTGAAATCTGGTCTACTTGGAAGCAACGACTAAATTTACAGCTTTTGCAATGCAATGGTTAAAGTTAGCTCACATGCTGCCCGTCACTCTAATCTTATCTGACTGATAATGAAGATAAGGGCAGCTTGTACTGTATCTTCAAAACAGAACAGCACAACTAAAAATTTAATTGTTTCACAGGACGGGTTTGTTCAGTTCTCCCAAGTGTCACCATTTATTGAAAATCAACTCAAATCACGTTTATAAAGCACATTTTAAAAATACTTTCTGCAAAATTTGGCAATTTTCAAGACAAAGTTAAAGAACAGCTATGCAGGCAAGACAGATACTGAACACAAACTGGGATGTTACGCTGGTCCAAAAATGAAAGACAGATTTTGAGGCAAGACTTCCTCCAGTTTAGTTCAAGCTCGTTTATTTACCATGGATGGAGACCCCTGATGCAGATTGCAAAATGTCCATTCCAGACAGACAATTTCTGCGTTTAGATTCAGTCACATTTAAAAATATTTGAGTGAAAATAACTTTTGGAAATTTTGGAAAGCTGCAGGGAGCTCACGCTAGTCCCCCCAGTATACAGTGAATACATGCCATAGTAGAAAGTGCAGGTGGAGAGCATGAAGTTAGCAAGACCCCACAATATCCACATTCTTTTTTTGGGAAATGCGCCAGGGTTGAGATAAACCAGGATTATCCTTTAAAAGGTTGCAGTAACTGGGCCACAAATATTCAGAGGGAGGCTCGGATCCACAACAACAAAGACTTGATCCCCTTTACGACATTAGCCTTAACCAAAACTCAAAACCAATATTTTCGTGACAACTGTGATTTGTGTTGTTTTAAACAATGAAATGTCTACTCACAGCTATGGAAAAACCTACAATAATTATTAAAGAAACACCTGAGAAATGAACAGAACATTGTGCATCGTAATGCGTCCTTATTTTCTGTCCTGTTCGATGCATTAATTCTCTCTGGCACCAAAACAAGGGAAAATGATTAACATTAATGGAACTATATTGTCGGATCAGCAGGAACTAGACAGCTGAACAGACAAAGATCAAAAGAGCTCAGAGATGCAGAGGAAATTTGAGAGTTTAGAAAGTCTGAGACAGAAGAATGGGCAAGCCTGCTGAATTCCTTAACAAACAAAAGATTTGAAAATCAAATACTTATTAATGCTATTGTTTGCAGTGGCCAATTAAGATAATCTTTGTCTTTTTGGTGCCACATTACAGTTGTGTAGCTATTCTGCTGTGCATATTATGTTTATAGTTTTTCCTTTTATCCAGTCTTTGACCTTTAATAATTGAACGCTCATGCATCTGAGAAAAACAGTTGAAATTAAACAATCTGTGAAGGGAATTGACTCTTAAATGCCCACAAGTGCAGCAAGTTACAAGGTCAAGAGGTCACAGCTGGACACACAACAGGCCAAACAGGTTGAGAACTACTGGTCCAGGTGACACAAAATAAAACCATAACTCAATTAGCCAACTATTTACAGTGAAGAATCACTCCACCTTTGATTTTCTTTTACCATATACACAGATGAGCCAGTTTATCAGTCTGATTTCAATAGCTTCACAGAGCTACAAGAGAAGACTTCATTTTTGGGTCACATTCAGCTTCAAGTGACAGACAAATCCTCTCGAGTCTGTCTGTGGCAGCATTCATAAAGACACATTCAGTTGCTGTATTACATTGAATATTGGCAGTGTTATAATACTTACGGTGAGTTTTGCTGGGCTCCTCCGGTGAAGCCGTACTTGTCCACCTGGGTCTCTCCGGGGATGCCGTTGCCGTTCACCTCGGCGTCGGATCCATACGAGCTGCCTTTCCCATTATCTGTCAGCTTCTCTGTGCTGCCTCGCAAGTCGAGTCCATCGCCCTGCTCGGTTTTTGCCATTTAGTCAACATTTACCTTCGCTTGTCCACAGCGATATTCGCATAACTTGTACTTTCCATGAAGACGCCCGCTGGTTAGCTAACCAACCAACCAACCGTCACGGCTAGCTACGGTTGCTAGGAAGATTCGCTCTCTAAATGTAGCTGCTAGCACGCTAATGCTAAACCACCTAGTTAGGTAGTTAGTTTAGCTGGTAAACCTACACGAGTTGGACACATATTTAATGTCCAAGCCACACGATAATATCCGTCAACTGGTAAAACTATTACAGAGTTAAACGCAGCGACTTCGGTAAAATTAGCAGAGCTTCTGTTTGCTAACACCGAAGTTAGCATGCTAGCATCACACAGCTGTCAGCTGACACACACCTTATTCCAGCCTGAATCTCTGCTGTCAGCAAGAATGTAGGTTAGCTGCTGGCTACAAGGAAGAGAAGATTAGTAAACAAAACATCCATGGCATCCTGTGACTCCATACTGCCACCTACTGCTGTATGTAATTGCAGTTGAACAGAGGTAAGAGAACAACAGTGTTCCATGATGTTGCGACGAAAGACCTATACAGAGAAAAAACAGTGTTACATGATGATAGTGTTACATGACATTGTTATACCTGAAGGACTGTAAAGATAAAGTGTTACATGATATTTATACACCGGTCATAATGTTATGTCTGATCAGTGTATATTGGCAAAAGCAGTACTTCTCCACCCATTTAGTTCTACATTTAATTTTATATGCTGCTGATGCAAAATTATCCACTACAATACACAATTTTAATAAAATGAGCTTGCAAATGAATATTATTTATAATAAATGACTACAATGAATCATAAACTGAACAAAATTAAATTTGCTTTGTAGGAAATACACAAGCCAGCTCTGAATTTATCAAAAAGGAAGTAAATGTCAGTGCAGAAAATGCAACTTTTTGGAAATACTGAACATTAGAAAAAGTTGCATTTTTTGCACTAATAACTTCTCAAAGACAGAATTTTCTGTGCTTTAACTATCCACTTTGGCAAGATTCCTTTCACAACATACTCTGCTATGGAAACTGAAAAATTCTGAAACTCAGATTATTTTGTTTGTTGCCCTTAAAGGTTTATAATTATGTAAAGTAGCAACAGAGTACAGCATCACATGAAAAATAATCTTGATGTGATCAATAATGTTGCCCAAAAGAGTGGTGCACCTTGTGAAATAACAAAAAAATAATAAAATCTGTGTAAAGCTATTATTGACTCCCCATATTTAATGTAAAAACACTCCAACAAGTTTAGTATAAATACTAGAGTCTTTATTTAAATATTGTACATATTTTAAAACATATTTACATAAATTAGACCTGCATTGTTACACTGTAGACAGGTGTATCTCTCATACACTTGCTGGAAAGTGGACAATCGTACCATCAGACTGCAGAAGCACCTTTGAAAACGGCTTTACGGGGGGGAGAAAGACGAGGGGGGGACCACACTTCATTTACATCAAACACCGCGCAGCACGACGGAGACGAGACAAGCTTGCAATGACAGGAAAGGCCTCTTGATTACAGGTCTAGCTATTTGTTAAGGCTGAATCTGTGCTCGCCCTCACACTGTAAGTTCACGCCTCCCTCATCGGCAAACGGGTTACATCTCTGTCAAATATAGAGCTATCTTTGACGAACATACAAACTTTACACAAACCATTCCAAAGACAACAACAGACTATGAATGGACTTTGTAAAGTGGTGCCAGTAGCTGAGACATGCAAAAAGAACACACAGCTGGACAGATTCAAATAATTGCCTCCAGTCAGTTTTGAATTTATGTAAAATGTGGTCATTGTGGAACTTTTTCTTAGTCGTTATACTGCTGCCCCATCGCATGAAGTTTGCTCTCTTACACAAAACACACGGAGGACCAGTGGATTCAACTACGGCAGCAACACAGTGACAATATTGGTCTCCACCAACACAATGTTATCTTTACACTTACAGAGCAGCCCCGAATCGCGTATTTATATATGGCTTTCCTTCTTTGTGTTTTATTTGAAACCTGTCTCCACACATAACCAGTCACATATAACTTAAACCAGGTGTATGATACAACTTTTGTTCTCAAACAGCGTTAGAAAATACACTTTAATGTCACTCCACAGATGCTTCTGACCATCACACACGATTGTGAGCACAAGGAACTTACAGTATTGCTGTATGACGTCTGACAAAGAGAGCATAATGGTATACACAAAGAAAATGTGTCTTTGGTGCATTTGCTTTTAAACTGTAAAGACTTTGTCCACACCACTTGCGTTAGACAAAGGGACAGACTATCATGAGCAGAACAGTATCATCATTGTCTTTGATTAATGTAATTTGGTGAAATCCAGCACACACGTTTACAAACACATTCATCACAATCATGGAGACCATGTTCATGTAAATATAGTCATATACAGACATCTGAGTTACAAAAGCAGCAAACAAATGTAAAGGGAAATAGGGAACGGAGAAATAAAAACAAATCTGAAACACACTCACACAATGCACATTGATTCTTTTTAAGATAGCTGGATCTTTTAGTCATCCATCACACATCAATCTGTTACTTTTAAAACAAAATAATGTTAAAAAAATACATCTTTTTTACTTTAAATTCATTCCTGACCTATCATTGCAATTGTAAGCATTCCCAGATGCTAGCTTTAGCTTTCTGAGACAACAGAACATTAAATATAACACACATTCCAATAACAGCTTCTCACATGTATGCCACACACACACTCGCATATTTTACATCCTTCCGTCCACACAACTGCTGCAGCGACCAACCTCAGCAAATGTCTTCTTGTTCATTTCAGCAAGTGGAAGTGTGGGACTGATGAAACTCACGTCAAGATTAATATCTATACAGGAAAAAATATATCTGTGAATGCATGTGTTTACCCTCCACAATAGTAATGAAATAGCTCTTTGCTTTAACAACCAAATCAAAGACAACAAAAAGGCTGGAACGCAGCCCTAAAAACACAAAAAATATTTACAACTTATCAGGATGTGCATTTCCCTCAGCCACATGACGAAACCTGATTAGCCTTCACATAAAAGCTTTAACAAGTGTTTCTCTTTACAGATTCTTTGATCCGAGTGTAGTACTGGTCAGCTCTTTCTTCATTCACATTCCCAAACCCCAGACACTGAAACCCCGACTTCTTACATCTCATCCTCCGACAACACCCATCGTTCCCAACATTGGCTTCCTCAGTTTACTCTATATGCTTTGTTCAAACACATTTACAACATGGAACAGATTATTAAGTTGAGCAACGGAGACGGACAGCTAAGGCTGGGTGTTTTTATGATTCCGATTCTGCTTATCGATTCCAGTTCTCACAGATGCTTTGAGAGGAAACAGTAAAATCCTGCTTTTACATTAATGTATGAGTAATAATAATCTAATATAGTGTATAATAGTATAGTATAGCAGTCACAGGACACATTTTCTATATCGAGTATTTTTACTAATACTTTTGGTATTAGTACTTCCTAAACCACAAGCCATCTCCGTCTATTAAGGTAAACAAACACTTATTATATGAATTTATATATATATATTTCTTCAAACAAGTAATTTTTAGCACAGCCCCATCCCCTTTAAGGAGGGTGGTGACTTTAGACTAGTGAGTTGGTTGTATGAAGTACCAACATGTTGCTACAATCACAGTAAAGTGTTGCTATAAGGGTAGTAAAGTACCTTTAGTCTGCTGTAACATGCCTTCACAAGCATAAGTTACTGAAAGTCTGTGTGTTGTGTTCAAGAAAAGAAACAAACAGTACCTGTTCATGTAATATTACAGCACCCTCTTGCCTTCTTCTCTTATAAAATGCTACGTACCACTGACAGATAACTAAATGTTACCAGGAGAATCACAGAGTGGGACAAAATAACTACATTTGTACCAATGATGGTCTCTATTCTGGTAAATACTTTGATAGATCCGTGCTTTGTGTCTACTTTCTGCCCTTGTTAAGTCATTTGTATTTTGACTAAATTAAGGGGATTATTTCGAGACAGTTACACAATACGCGCCATTCACCTGCTAATCAAGCAGCTCAGCAACAGTTGAGTAAGCTGAGAATAATGCTTATGATTTATTAAGACAAATGCATTCGGAGATGAGAGGACATGCAGGCATTCAGCTTGCATGATGGACAGCAGCCGATGCAAGGTGGGTGTTTGCAATGCACGGCTTATAAACTGGCACCAGTGAAGTTTGTTTAGGAATCGATGAGCAGAATCAAAATATCCTAATGATTCCTTTAGAGTTGGAAACAGTTACAAGTTGGAACTGGTTCTTGAAGCCCAACCGTACGGATAGCCAGGTTCACTTGTTGACTCTATCACTACTCTTTAAAGAATGCAAACCCATGGCTTACTCCTTATAATATCACTGCTTTTTCTACATGACAGCTACCAGATTTTAAAGCCCTCGCTTCATCCAAACTGCCCAGGACTGTCTCTTAGTCACATCGCATTCAAAGTGTTGATGCCACGCGATGAGACACCGGAGACTGGAGGGCATCCATCAGCCCGTCGTTCTCAGCTCTCCTCCCGCATCATGATCAACATGAAAATGTCCTAGCTGCCTGCCGTCCCTCAGCAGTTCAAGCACCGAAACAAAACAGCAGAAGAAAAAAAAACAAAATGTTACACAGGTGGATGTCAGCCGCACTGTGAGGGGTGAGTGTCGTGTCGGTGGGCCTCCCCTGTCAGCCCACAGGACGCAGTGCATTTTGGGAGGGCTGCAGGTGGAAGACTCAGGCAGACGGCAAGGAAGGATCAGCCTCAGAGAAGCACAGTCACACACATACACACTTTTAGTCTGTATATTCAGCCACAATGGACAGCAGCACCGTGATATCATCTGGCTTCCCTCCTGCGGAACAAGGAAAAAAAAAGGGTGAGGAAGCTTGTCAGATGTAATTACTATCGGTTAATGCAATGTAGGCCTCTTAAGTTGACAGCACGAGCTAAGAATATAATTCTGTCTGCTTTTTTAATTTAGTTTTGGTCTAAATAAATAAATAAATAAAGCAGAGCCAACTTAGGGTGTGACTGCAGCACAAAAACCTATCATAAACAGTGTGTAATCTTAATATTAAGGACCTCAGCATATTTGCAATATGCATTTATGCATGTATCTTGCAAAAATACCCAATTTTGTTTCCATTTTTATTTAATCTATTAAAAATAAATTGTAAATACAATACTTCAGTATATTAATGTCAAATAGAAGTACAACCAAACCAAACCTTTTGTTTCACTCAGAAAAAGACCATTTTTGGTCTTAAAGCTGTTAACAACATCCGAGTTAAATGTATCGTCTGAAACAGAATGGTGGATCTGAAAGGCAGCACCTTACCTCTTACATTCAGGCCGTTGTCACAGGCAAACTGTGCAAAAGGGGACATATAGTTGGGGTCGTAGGCAAGATCATGAGCTTGCTTTGCAATGCTCTGTGCAGTCTGCAGGATGCTGTCATAGTTGGTAGTCTGGAAGCAAAAATAAAAAGTTAAATAAGAAAGAGAATAAGAAAGAATAAGAAAGAACCTCTCTTAAATAAGAGAGGTTGTGTTACACGTATAATTGAGCTGATATTCCAGAGTGACACCTTGAGTTTTTTGAGCTCCTGAAGAATCATGTAGTCTGGCATGTTGTCAAAGAGACCATCTGTCGCCGTTAAGATTATGTCACCGAGCTGCACGTCAAAAGAGGAGCTGTCAGCTGCTTCAGGACTGGAGGAAACAAGAGAACATGGCAAAATCAGTCACGTGAATCCGGAGCATGAATCACCTGAGCTGCTGGCAACTGTTTCCAGTGTGGAATTAAGCAGGTCAGAAGACACTCAGCCAAATCTTGAAGGTTTAATCTGACAGACGACCCAAAAGCCACCTGCCCTATTTGTCCTTGCCAGACGCAGGGAGGCCCTGTTGCTTGCTGGCCTCATACCCAAGACTCAAGTTTTATTTCCTGGGAGCATTACGTTCCTGCTTGGTCTTTAAGGTTTTTTATTTTAGGTCGACATACCACAGAGCTATAAATACAGCTTAACAGGAATGCAAGCCTATTAAATCTTAAGTTTAATTGCACTTCAGAAGAAGAATTAAATCAGTGAGAAAATATTCTAAAAAACAAGACCACAAGACTGCTCCAAATGGATTACAAAAAGCTTATCCCTTGTCAATCCGGCTGCCCTTGTCAGAATCAAATTGTGACACCTCCATCTGGGTAACCTGGCAAACCTGTAGATGTCTACCAGTCTTGATACTGCTTAGTGCAGATTTAGGGGCTGTGGTTGTCTGCAGACAGTTAAAAACAACAAATCTGTCAAAGGTAACATCTACAAAAAAACGGCTTGAGGCGCTGCCACAAAGACTGGCCAAATCCAGCTAAATATCAAGACAGTCAACTTCGATTCAGACAGAAAAAATGGTAACAAGCAGTTCAGAGTACAATATTTTACATCCTGTGTTTGTCATCGTTGCTGTCTTGTTAAGTACCACTAAATCCTGAATATGCTCTGAGATCTGTTAAAAGGTTAAGCTGTAAAACACTGCACCAGGCTGCCTGGAGCCACAGAATTACATTACTAGGTGTTGAGGATACCACTGATGGATAGCGCTGTGCATAAAGCACTAAAGGCTAATTCTTATACACCCTTGAGAAAAATTACTCATGAGTATGAACATTCAGTATTCAGGGTAATATTCCATTAGGCTATGGTGATAAAGATGTTGTGTGTTCACCTTTAAATTCACTGAAACATAAACCAAAACAAACTATAAACAGCGTATAAGACGATTTTTCATGTAGACAATGCATGAAAAGAATAGTTAAGATCGCTATGTATGGATGTAGAAAGGTTTGGCCAGCAAACCTGAGTACACCTGCACCTGCTTTAGAGCGTGACGCCAAAGCAGGTCTTGTTTACTTTGCAAACACTGAAGAAAAGGCCTATATTTACTTCCCACATAAGAGGACAATGAGACCAGTTTAATTCAGTAGGGTCAACATTTACTTGGATGTGAAAATGAGAGGGGTCATGCCCAACCTTTACATTTTAAATCATCTTTTGCCTGCAAAATGGGATGCAAACCCAACTACGGCAAGTGAAGAGCTAAAAAGACAGTAGTCCAGCTATACAATGCAAGGTTATATGGGGAATTTTCACTGTCACCTTGGTCTGATCCAAGACGGCAAGTGCAGTGTGTTGTACAACTGCGAGTGTCACAGCGCTCAAGCATCTATACAAAGAATCCTGTTATTTTCATTCTTTCAACTGCCTTCACACTTGAGAGGATGTATACAACACTGAGCTACTCACCTGTCACTGAGTACCACACCCTCGGCTCCCGGAGGAGCGATTGACAGCTGGAACGGTGTGTTAAAATAGTGTTGTTGCTCGTCTGAGCGATGAACCACCTCTCCGCCTCGCACCACCAGGAAGCCTGAGTCACCAAGATTACACGTGTGTAGCCGGTGACTCCTTCTGTCCAGAACCACGATACAGGCAGTGCTGCTCCCTACAAACACAACGACAAGGTTATGGAAATGTATGCTGAAATTTTATAAGAGGACAGTAGAACGAAATGAACGTCAGTTTCATTGACAGAACCACAGGTGGCAATAAAAGAAGCATGTTTGAATGCTGCTTAACCAGTACATCACTGAACACGTGTCAAGGAAATATTATGATGGCCTTCATGAGTGGCCTTGCGTCAAAGAAGAGAAAAAGTAATACACAGGTCGTATCCTGTGCTTGTCCCAGATCCCCAGTGACTGCAGCTATCAACAGTCCCTGTAACACTGTAACCTTAAACAGAGAAGGTCATTTACTAACAACGTCACAGCTTCCCAAAATAAAAGTAAGCCATTTTACAAATATCATGACGGCCAGTCAGTGTTTGTACCTGCTCTAGGTCAGGGATACTGAGAAGAAGAAATGTGACCTTGGTCACACGTTTGACCTGACCCTGCGTTTAAAAATTTCACCAACCAGTATCAGTTACAGATGGATTCCTGACCTTGTGAGGCACGAGACAAAATGTTCAGCCTGCGTAAAAAGAAAATAGCTGAACCACACCAGGTCACTGAGTTAAAGTGTCAGCAAAAGAAAGAACAGCCTGGTCCAAGTTGGTTAGTTACCTCACTTCACTGGAATTACATCACTCAGTGGGATGCAAATTTAAGTCTGAATCATTAATAAATAAATAATTACTGCAACAAGCTAGAGTTCTGCCCCAACATTATCAAAAAAAATGCTGCAGAATTGATCACATACTTAATATTGGCAATATTATTACTGGTCTTATCTGCATATTCCGCTATCTTTTAATGCATTTTTGTGCCAGGTTAGAAAAAGAAATAAATGCAGATAACTCCTGTCATGACTTGCAGTACATCGTGCATCTCTCTAAACAAGGCCACTACTCAGTCTGACTCATACTGCAGCTATGTTATTTTTTTCTCTGAAGATGGCTGTTCAGCATAACTCAGTCCACCACCAACTGTGCGTGTTCCCTGCATCATCAGTGCAGATCTGTCAGTTTGTGTGTTCTCACCTAGCAGGGGAACTTTGTTCTGTAAGAGCTCATAGTAGCCAGAGGTCAGGATGCCCACAGGATTACTGGGAGTGAAGCGTCCCTCCTTCACCAGTCGCTCACAAGTCCTCATTAAGGTGGCAGAGAACTGAGATGGGTCTACGCCATAGTCCCGCCAACCTCCTACCCCGTCTGCAACACCTGATGGAAAAAAAACAAAACATTATGTCATTTTGCTGCTCAACTACCTCCAAACATATCCCAGGACTTCATCAACAGAAAACTTTCAATTCTGGAATATCTTTGTGTTTTGGTCTCTTGAACCGACCAAACAAGCAGCATTCTTACATTGCATAGACCAAACACCATTCTAATACAATAACTACAAAGGCAGTGACTTTCAGAGGTAATATGAAGACTACATTTGCACATCCATGCTGCCCTTCTGTTCTTTCCTTTCCTGTACAACCTCTACAACTCACCATGTAAAATGTGAATGCATGGGTTTGTGAATAAGTCAGTTTCACGTGGCACTCACAAGTTTCAAAACAATAAAACTGTAACCAATCATTTATTTGTGTTTTTTTAGCCACCATTTCATACTTTATCTTTTTCTGTTCTGCCCTAATCAAATGTTACCCGACAGCATGCTTTAGTTGTTGGCCATGAATCTGCATCCTGTCAACAAGCCTACTTAACCTTGATTCACTTTAATCTATAAATGCATGAAAACATATGAAAATATAACCAATTGTCCTGTAATTTCAGGGCTATTTGAGTACTTGTACTTGACAACAACTGACTGGTACAATTACTTTAATGTCTGAATGAATTCTAAAGATGATGTATCAGTGCAATTTAAGTATATCTATATATCTATACACACAGAGCTGCAGCTTCATTGCATAAGAAGGATACACTTTTACACTGGGGTGCAAGACAGAAGTAGCAGCACCAAGCAACATGAGAGTAGGTAGTATGGCTTCACCTTAGTCCTCTCATATGCTCACCACTGATGGGGTTTATTCTTAAGTAGAATAAAACCCTCAGGCACTGAACAACATCATTTCGTTTGCACGTTTGAACTATTAATCCACCCTTTTTTTGGCAATGCCTTATAGCACCTGCAGTGTTTCATTGTGTTTGTGCTCAAGTTTAAATCATCGTCATGACATCTCTGTAATCCATCTGGTACCAAACCTGGAGGGGATATCATTTTTTAACATTAGACTGCATGGGAAAATACAAATAGTATGTCAGTATTCATCGGGATATTATCAGATTACTATACTGTGTATGTGCTCTGTGCATATTATTTATCTCAATGGCCATGGGAATTGTGCTTTATCAATAGTACGTGCAATATCAGTTTCAGTATTGTGTGCAATATATTACTATTTTGTGCAACATTACTTTATTACTTCAGTATTACTTTTTATGTTCTATTCTAGTTGTATTTTAGCTTTACTAATTTATATAATAACATATATCATTAGGCATTGCATTTATTCTCATGTTACTGTATGTTTTTTTCTTTTTAATTCCTTTGGGATTACTAAACTTCTAGCTTAACTCATCTGTGGGAATATGGCAAATACAAACGCTCCTTAGAATTAAATGCATCTCTGCATCATCCAACATCTAAAACAGCAACAAATGCTTCAATACAACAACACTGTGCTATTGGGCTTCCATGGTCATATACTCTGAGAACCTCAGCTTTTTCCTCTTACTCATTGATCACTCATTTAATCAATATTTCCTTTTAAAATGGAACAAACTATTGCACGGCATGTGAAAACATCAATATTAATAACACACATATTGTTTCCATTGTCTATGAGTCACTAACAGTTAGCAGAAGTATCATTTTCTCTTTCTACCAGAGGTGAGGGCTACCTTAAAAAAGAAAGTGAAAATAGAAAATACATCCTGGGATTCCCCTGAAATTTCCCTATGTGCTGCTGGAGGAAAAAAAACATCACCTATTACTATTATCAATCAAGCTAAAAGCCACGATGCTCTTTAAAAACTGTCTCTATAACCACCTTCAGGAGAGTTTACAGACTTCACTACCACGCCACCTCTCCTGCCCATGTAAAGCTCTGTGGGAATTTTCTTCCTCGGAGTTTATTATTTGTAGTTCATGTCAACAGCCTGAACATTAAAAACAAAACAGTGCTTGTAACTCTAAAACACCACATGTCGGTGTCGACTGAGCCATGTGGTTAGTCAGGTATTGAGCTGTTTCCCCTGCTGCCAGCTGGGCGGTGAGGACAAAGCAATTACACTCAGCTAAGCTAGCAGGCTAATCATACCATTAGCAACATGGCTGCCTCCATGCTCAACCATTCTGACCTTTGCAAGACATTGTAGTGTTCAGTCGGAGATGCTTTAATGCGGATCTTTTAAGTCGTGTCCAACTCTGCTGAAGCTTATTTATGTCTTGTAATTTTATTTCTCTGATATCTCGCGTTTTTGGCGTGCATTGCTCAGTTGGGGCTCATGTAGGTGAAAGGTCATACGGTGTTCACCTCAAAACAACCCGCTAACGGTAAATAATCGGCCTTTATTCGAGTAATGACACAAGCAGAGGTGCCCTGTAAGTAAATATATAGTATAGGAATCTGTTTAGGCTGGTTGATTAAGGCTAACCCAACAGCTACAAGGGGAAAAGTTGTAGCTCAGTGCCGGAGGGGGGTGGGGGCTGTTGTGTTTTCATCCGTGGGGTCGGTACACGTGCAGGCTAGCTCACTGAAGGTCACCCGAGCACAGAGGGGGTCTAACATGCGACTGCAAGCCGCCTACACGGTTACACATCCAGACTCCTTACCCAACACATCGGCGGTCCTGTTCCGCGCTATGAAGCAGGCGTCATCCCCGTAGCACATCCCTTTCTTCAGGATCCCCTTGCGAAAGTCTTTACCGAAGCCATAGCTGGCGGTAATCAGGCTGTAGTCCCGACCGTCTGTCTGAGAGAGTCCGCCCAGGACAGCCCTGGCAACCAGTCTGCCATAAGACAGTACGGATAACATCCCCTAGCAAGGAGAGACCCCGTCTTGATGTGAGCCCGCACACGCTGCCCTCCTCTCCGTCTCTCTGTAACCGGCCCGGCCACCCGCCTGCGAGGCTGCGTCTTCGGATCCAAGCCCCGGCTGTTTGGGTTTTTATCCGTCCATTCGCTCCTCACCGGCCCACTTCTGTGAAATACCAACCCGCAGCAGCTGCTCTAAAGTCGCATAAAACGCCACCGCTCGTCCGGACTTGGGTTGTTTATGTCTCAGGTGAGCTCTTCTCAGCCGCAGTTCCTCCGCTCGGTTCTCTCCGCACAGACATGTTTGTGGTTTCCACCGGACGCAGAGCTGCGAGTACATACGGGGATTTACAACCGTGACGTCAGGGAGAACGGGGCTCGACCAATTGCAGCGCAGCGTGCGGCGACGTGGCCCCGCCTCCCAACGTGGATGCGCGACAGAGGAAGAGACCCAAGGACGGAGGAGACATCTTCACTCCTTCCAGCTTCCCAGAGGACTTTAAAGGTCCCTTATGGAGAAAATCCATTTTTATTGTGTTCTGTGGTTGTTTGAAACTTAGATGAGTAAAGTAACAGCTGTTAAGATGACAAAGTTACAAAAGCAACAGGATTTCATGACCACAGACATCAGGGTGATGGGCCTGTAGTCATTTAATCCTGTGATGGAGGGCTTCTTGGGGACCAGGATGAAGGTGGAGCATTTGAAGCATGAGGGTACTTCACACAGCTCCAGAGATCATTTAAAGATCCGTGTGAAGGTGGGCACCAGCTGTTCAGCACAGACTCTCAGGCAGGAGGGGCACACACCTTAGGGTCCTGGAGACTTCCTGATCTTCTGTCTCTGAAACAGCCAGCATAACTCCTCTTCACAGATCCTTGCTGCAGGCGGGGGTCTGATGGGAAGGGTGTCGGGATTGCAGGGAGTTCTATTGTGTAGGTGGAAGGTGTGAAGGGCTGCTTCTCAAACTTGCAGTAGAAGCTGTTCAGGTTTTCAGCAAGTCTGAGGTTTTACAGGGTGGGGGGTGGTCTCCTGTAGCTGGTGATGTGCAGCAGGGCCTCTCCAAACTGACGCAGGGTCATTAGCTGAGAGGCAGTTTTTTACCCTCTCGCTGTAGCTCCCCTTAGCTACCCAGATCTCCTTTGTCAGCCTGATTTTGGCCTGCTTGAACAGGTCCTGGTCCTCACTTCTGTAGGCCTCCTCCTTGGTCTGACGCAGCTTCCTGAGGTTAGGTGTGAAGAAAGCTTTAATGTTGTATGTGCAGATGGTCTTGGTCTGCACACACATGTCCTCACAAAAGCTGATGTAGGATGTCACAGTGTCTGGTCAGTTGCTGAAGCTTCAAAGACAGTCTAATCAGTGCAGTCAAAGCAGGCCTGTAACTTCAGCTTTGACTCCTCAGTCCACCTTCTCACGGTCCTTACTGCAGGCTTAGATGTTTTTAATTTCTGCCTGTAGGTCGGGATGAGATGAAGCAGACAGTGGTCGGAGAATCCTCAAGCTGCTGTAAGGGTCATTTCAATCCAAATCATCAAAGTTTTTAAACACTGTCTTCTCAACCATCTCTCATTGGACTAAAACCTTTATAACACAAAACATGGCTCTTTATTAAGATACTCTGTTCTACTTGGATTACGCTACGTACCAATTCTTTTGTTTCTGTCATCCCTGCTCCATCACTTATGAAATGATCAAAAATGGGGTTTTTATTTCACCCCACAAAAATGACAAAGTTACAAAAGCAAATACTAGAATCCTGGTCCCATTAAAGAGGCCATATGAACAGAACTTAACAAAGGCTATAGTGGCAAATAATACAGCAAAGCAACTGCACTGATCAAACAAAACTTATCACTGACTTGACAAACTGTGAACAAAAGGTGCTGTATATACTGGCTGATCAGATCAGTTGAATACAATAGGGGAGACATAAAACCGACCCACCCCTGGACCCCCTGCAGTACGTCAACAGAGTCAGCAGGTATGTCAATGATGCTCTTAACTTCATCCTCCCCCATCTCTGGTGGGGATGAGTCTGCTTTCAAATAGGAGTTTGACCATCTGGTGACCTGCTGCAGTCGGTACAACTTGGAGCTCAATGCTCTAAAGACAGTGGAGATGACTGCAGACTACAGAAAGAACCCATCAGTCACCCTGTGTGACTCCCCAGTCAATGCTGTGGAGCACTTCCACTTTCTGGGCACTATCATCACCCAGGACCTCAAGTGGAAACTGATCATCCACATCCAGAAAGCTCAGTAGCAGCTGAACAAGTTCAACCTGCCAAAGACAATGAGTGCACCTCTACACCTCCATACCTGAGTCCATCTTCATGTCCTCCATCACCGTCCTGCAATCTGCTGCCACCGCAAAGGACAAAGACAGACTGCAGTGTATCATGACGCTGCCTCTCTCCCCCCAATCACCAACCATTGACTGTATGTGTTACATTAATGCACAGCTTTTAAATAGAAGTAGAATTATTTCTTCATTACATACTATGTAACCTTGCACATTCCCAGGCAATTGATTTGCACATTACTTCACACTGGAAATATTCTTATTACTTTTTATGATTTATAATACCTTGAATATACTTGCTTTCTATTTGTTGTGTAGCAAATACTTTATACTGACTTGCAACACTCTTTTACTTCTAAATGTTTCTTTTAACTGTTATGCACTAAAACGCAAAGTCAGCGTTCTTTGCATGTGGAAACCTGCTTTCACTAAAAACTGTTTCTGATTCAAACATATCCTCACATTTCAGTGTGCAAAAATGTTTTTGTTTATTGTTTTGTTTGTTTTGTTGGTTTATTCGCTTCCTTGTTTGATCGTAAATTAACCCACCTTAATCCCTCACGGTACTAAAACCCGACATTTGCATACTTTAATTCCTGGTCCTCCGTCTTATTTAATTCTTGGCCTGTAGTGTCAGGTTCAACATTTGGTAATGTCCATAATATATGATATAAAAGTCTCACACAAATCAGAAATAGTTGAACAGAAGGCCCCTCCCTGTCGGTTTGAATGGCATGACCGAGCAAGAATTTCAATGGACTGCTACATCCTAAGTGAGGAACCAGTATTTGTCAAGCACAAACTTGTAATGTTGCCCTCTTGCTGCTTCCAAGGTGAGCCATTTAGAATGAGCAGCTACCTCCCAGTTGTCGGAGCTGGATCCCAATCTACCAGAAATCAGACTACGTGTGAGATCACGTTCGTTTAATGAAGCAATAGGAGAAGATATTTAGGTATCACTCAAAGTATTTATTTAGCAGATAGCTGAATAAAGCATACAGAGCTCTGGATCAAACTGATCACCCCAACACCAACAGAGTCAATGTCAGGGCACGAAGTCTGACTGACTGCCTCTCCCTGATCCAGTGTACTTATACTATTACATGAAAACATGAGCACAGAATGTGTTGTAGCTAGCTGATTGGTTCTTCTGTGTCCTTGGGCCTTCTCCCGCTATCTCGTGCCTGCAGAATCTTCCCGTTGCATCTACAACTGCTGAGCTCGGTTACTCACTTTATGGCTATAACAGCCAGGTTGAATCCCGCTGAAACCTGCCTGTAACATAGAAATAAACACACAACCAAATCCTGTTTCTACTTACGCTCTACTCAAATGACAATTAATCTACAATTAATTACAGGTTATACTGATTATGCCTTAAGAGAATAATAAGAGATTACAAAACATAAGTCAAAAATATATGATCCTCACACAGTCCACTAGGTTTATTTACTTTCAAGAGCTGCTTCTGCTAACTCTAAAATGTTTCAGCCATGAACAAGCACACCTAATGTTGTGCTGTTGGCTGCAAGAGTGAACACGGGAGGAACTAAACAGCCAGCTGATTATTTTTGTTTTTTTGATGCCAGTGTCACCACAAAATGGAAAAGTCCTCAGTGTTAATATCGTAATTGTTGGTAACTTGGAGAAATATATGATGTTTATGTTCATCAGACCTACATGCTTCGAGATAACTTGATTTAAATCCAACTTGGTAATTGTATTTTTCAGTCTCATCTTATGAATGTGTCTGAGCTTTAATTTGCTCTTCAGGGCCTGATTGATTCCCAGTCTATTTATTGTTTTCCTATTTGTTGCTTAATCCTTTATTCACCTACATGTATATCTACATTTATATCTGTTGAAATTAATTTGTTGTTCACTTACGATTTTGTGTTATTAGAGGAATTAAATAAGGAAAAGGGGGGCTCCTCGTCAGTTGGTGGCAGTAATGCAGCAACGTTGTTTTTCAACCGCCATTAAAACCAAGAAGAAGAAGAACAACATGAAGGCCTCTAGGGTGCACTTGTTCTACATACCGGGACGTAACGGACAGTCGACGGATCGAGCTATCGTTAACACCGCACCGCCTCCTTATAGAAAAAGCAGCGTAATAAATCCCACAGAATGGTGTGTTTGTGACAAAACACCTTTAAAAAGATCAGGCCGTTGTTAGAGAAAATGTTGTTTTGATTCCGCATTAACGTTTCCGTATGAAACGCTGCATGCGCAATCACATGGACACGCAAACCGAGCGGGGTTAAGCTAGCTGTTGTTGTTTTACGTCGTATTAGGCTGTAAAATCACTACTTCAAGGATAAGGAGAAAATCTGTAAAAAAAAACATATAACACCTTTTCTTTTAGTTTGTGAGCTTTAAAGGTCACAACGAATATTTCCCTCCCCACTGTAGCCTACAAAGGTACTTCCAGTGAACCAAATCGAGCGCACCCCTTCCAAAGAATCCACCCTGATCCGGAGCCCGTTATTGCGGAGCAGAGAGAGAGAGAGAGAAGGAGGACAACAAACGCATTTAAACCGAATTAACATCCGAGCACTCAGACAAACCATCCATTACCGGTGAGAATCAACCGCCAATTTATTTGTATTTAGCGATGATGGTGCTGTGTCAGACTGTAGATTTATTGAGAAAACAAAGAGACATGTTATTTTCAGGCTGTGTTTATATAAGCGGTCGGTCGGGATCATAATGATGCAGTGAGAGCAGGTTCACAGCGGGGATTGTTTAACCACATGGGGAGAAAATATAGAGATTTAATATCTTTCAAATTGAATGGGAACAAGGCTATCGGATAAGATTATTTTCTGCAGTATGGCCTGTAATAATACATAGATGGATGCACAGTTGCTCATTATGGCATTATTAAGTGTAAAGGTAACACTAGGCCATCCTATTAGAACACAGTGGAAAAAAGGAAGGGGACATCAGTGTGTGTTTGTGTAACTGTGAATATTATCTTGACACACTTTTCTCTTTAGGGCCATGATGGGGAGGTTGTGTGAGATGCTGCTTGTGTCCGTTCTTATAACATGTCTCCTGAACACTGAAATAACATGGGCTAAAAAAGGCGGTGGTTTTGGCGGCAGGAAACCCTCATCGTCCAGCAACAGGGGAACACAGTCAAAGCCGTCCAGCTCTCAGCCCAATCGAAACACCAATCCATATCCAGCTGGTGGAAGTTACCCTTACCCGGGAGCAGGCAACACTAATCAAGGAGGATATCCAAGACAGAACCAACCAAGTTATCCAGGAGCTGGAAGTTATCCAAACCAGAATCCTGGTAGAGCCAATCCTGGAGGTTATCCAAACCAGAACCCAGGAGCTGGAGGTTATCCAAACCAGAACCCAGCTGCTGGAGGTTATCCAAACCAGAATCCTGGTAGAGCCAATCCTGGAGGTTATCCAAACCAGAACCCAGCAGCTGGAGGTTATCCAAACCAGAACCCAGCAGCTGGAGGTTATCCAAACCAGAACCCTGGGAGAGGGAATTATCCAAATCAAAACCCACCTGCTGGAGGCTACCCAGCAGGAGGTGGGTACCCCAACCAGTACCCAGGCAGAGGTGGAGGTTATCCTAACCAGTACCCTGCTGCAGGAGGTTATCCTAACCAGTATCCAGCAGCTGGGGGCAGAAATCCCGGCGGTTACCCAAACCAGTATCCAGGAGCAGGAGGTTACCCAAACCAGTACCCAGGTGGTTACCCAGTCAGAACAGGAAATACTGGACAGGGTTGGGGTGTGCCTGGAGGCAATCCAGGTGGTTACCCTGGTGGTTACCCCGGTGGTTACCCTGGTGGAGGAGTTGGTGGTTACCCCAACTGGAACCCAGGCAATAAGATCCTCAGTCCCCGCTTTGGTGGAGGAGGCTATGGATACGGTGGTCATGGGATGGGAGGGTCTCCTTTCTCCCGCTCTGTGCAGTCCATGGGATACCAGCCCAAGTCCACAGGGTTTGCCAAAAAAGCCATGATGGCAGCAGGCGTTGGCGCTTTGGCTGGAATGGCAGTTGGATACGGACTGGGTCGCTTCCCTCGACCACATTTCAACTTCCGCAACCCTGAAGAAGAGCAGTACTACAACAACTACATGTACCGCCGCTATGGCACCCAGTCGACAGATGAGAAAGACTATGGCCGTGACTACGTCTACAAGCCTCCTCCGCGGGCAGAGACCTATGAGGACTTCATGGCTCGCTGTATGAACAAGACGGACCCTCCTAAGAGCAGAGCTGATAAGGGGGATGATGACACCGTCAGCATCGAGGAGATTGGATACCCAGCCCTGATTGAGCAAGTGAAGTCCCGGCGCTGTGTCGAAGAGTACATGATCTACTCAGAGAGTTTCCTGAAGGAACGAACTGCTGAGCAACGAATGGTTCCAAGAAACAGCAGCCCTCTGGGCTGTGGCGTGATTCAGTTATTCACTTCCTTGCTCATGCTGTTGTCTAGCATGCTCCTGCTGCAGTGAGAATGAAAACAGGCCTCCATTTACTACACCCCAAATGGCTTTTTACTGTCTCCATTATACCTGCACATCCGTAGTCAGCTAATGTATATTATCTCTATAAGGCAAACTATAGCTGTACACTGTCACTCGACACAATCATTTAATTTCGCTGCAGAAAATTCACAAAATGTAAGAAAATGCTGATGTGTAGATACAGTACTAACTAAAGGACTCAGTTTAAAAATGTTACAGCTAGATAATCAGTTTTTTGTTGTTCTTCTTTGATAATTTAACATGAAATAATTTTGCACTCCTTTTAATTTGCACTTTCTAACTCCAGATCATTGAGCACTGAACGCATAGAGAACAGATTCAGGGTACTGATGATGATGATAATGTAATTTGGGGAACAAAATGGGAGATAATTAGCCGTTCTTTGAAAAAGACCACTCACTGGGAAGTCTCGTCCTCAGTGCAGCTTGCCAGCATTTTGCTCACTGTTATAATGGATCTGTTATAATGTGAGGAGCCATCTGTAGGGAATGAATGGGTTTAATGTCTGGGTCTGTATTGTTGCGTAGTGACCAAGACAAGTTCACTTAGTGCTCATTTAGGACACTGGGCACACTTTGGTGCAAACACTTGCCAGTAATATGGTTTGCATATTGCAGGACGACGATAAAAGATTCCTTAAGTCACATTTTCTTAAGGAAAAGGGCAACATTCCAAGAGGCTGGTCCATAGAGGAAAGAAGGGGGCACTTACATAATATGAGAAACAGAATTAGCTACAAATCACGTCTCTTTACACGGATTCAGTTCTTGCTGTTAAGTCTTGTGACCAGCGTTTGGCCACTTGAAATTCTGATTGTTTCCTCCATTCCTGTAGAAAAAGTGGAAATAGTTGGAGAGCCATCGCTGACCCACTTGACCATGGCCACTTCCCATGTTGGCGACATTCAAGTTAACTTCTTTATTGTATCAGAGAGTCATTCCTAAGCAGCTGTAACAGGTTATTTACTGACACCTGTTGATGTATTTCTGTACTGACGTTTATGTGTACTGTCCTGCAGATCATATGAATGTGTAGTGTATTGACAGAATTTGGTGACATTCCTGTTTTATACCTACTCTAAGTATAAGGTTAATCGCTTGAGCAGAGTATACTAAGATGTTCTTAACCATGCAATTTGGTCCAGGTCCAGACCAAATATATAATAATATATTAAGTGTTGATGCTCTCTATAGTACAGAAAGAACTTCACTAACACATGCAAGTCATTTGTACATTCCACTGATTTTCTTATGTGCATTATGTCTAAGTTGCAACCAGGTGAGGAAGCCTTTATTGTGTATATTCAAGTCTATTAAATCCTCCACTTTTTAAGAGATCGTCGTTTCTGTTTATGCCCAGTCCTTGCGATCTCTTTAACCATGCTGGGCAGTTTTTTTCCTTCAGTATGCCACAATAAACACTAAACCGACTAGCTCTGCTTCCTCTCAGATATGTGGTGCTCGCACATTCCCCGTTGCTCTGTGTGAAATCCTGGATTGCATGTAATATCCCCTGACAGAAGGGAGACATCAGTGAACATTGGTACTTAAAAGAGCAGCAAATGATGCCATTAGTGCTGTTACTGTCTTGCCTGCAGCTGTCGAGAACAGTAGGTACTGTAGTTGTACCGACTGATGCTTAGTTGTTTGAGCAGATGAGAGATTATTGCTGAATTCTCAAATCCACACTCCCAACAGTTTTTTCCTGTATTTTTGAGTCATGCTCCTCTCTTAATGCCGCATGTGTCATCAGTTGGACAACACTAATAGTAGGACTGGAAGCACTGACCAAGGCTGAATATTGCCTGGTTACAGTGGAAATGACTGAGGGTGGTTCTTCACTTGTGTACTTATATGGCCCTCATGTTTCCATGCATGCTCCAAGTTTCCAGAGACGCAAGTTTTCCTCGATCCAGTCGGTACAGCTCTTTTTCTAACCACCCAGACAAGAGTGAGAAAGTCAGAGTTCGGATATTGTCAGGTCTGTAAATACCTTGGTTTGTTTGTCCCCCCAAGCTGTAACATCCCCTGGCCGTCATGGTGCATGTCTCTCTGGTATTTACAAAATTGCTGGTCTTGGTTTAAGAGTTTTTATTTGACTGCTGTGTCACATTAGTGTGTACTTTATTTGTTTGCAATTCTTCTACTATTCCAGCTGAATTTTTAAAAAATCTTAACATATTTTTCTTTCCCTCTAGATTTTCTAAAGCATTCCTTGTTTTAAAATTTAAATTCAGCTTGCAGGCTGTCAATAAAGCCATTTTAAAGGGATTCCAAGCTTAAGAAACACTCTATACAGTGCATTTTGCAGTGATTGTATGCACCCTTTTACATGTATGCTCTTTATATCCAGCCAGTGTTTTACACTTCTCCTACATTCTCTCCAGTTGATTAGTTTTTGTGCTCCACTCCACATCCTCTCCTGTTCATCTTTTATCGATTCCAGTGACACGATTTAAGTTGATCTCAAATTACAGATTCATTTTCTCATCCTGTCTAGCTGTAGAATATCTGTAAAGTGCACTTACTTCCCTGTAGGACTGGATATTCTGTACCTGTGTTGTCAAGCTCACATTGCCAGTGTAGACGTCTGAGTGGATCTCACATCTCTCGCATTGTAAATACTTTGTGTTAGTCATCAGATAATATGACTCAACATGGTTTAATATGGTTTCTCATGAATGTTTATGTGACAAATAAAACTAATTTGTGAAATGGCTTCCCTTTGTAAGCTGTACATTTTTATAAACACTCGTCACATATCCGGGTGTATGATCCTTTTACGTTGACTATTTGAATGTTAAAATAATGGCATGGAAGTGCAAAAAACTACTGTAGGTTACTTGCAGTTTGTGGCAGACATTATAATTCAGGCAGGTTTCTGTTACTGTGATGTGAACATTTGCTTTGTAAGTCTACTTTTTAAGTTTTTATACTTAACAGTTATGTACGAAGCAGTTTGATGTATTTTATTGAGTGGAAAAAAGACCCAAACTAGCTTCACAGATTAGTTGATCGTACAGAAAATTAAAACTAATTTTATTAAATTACCAAACAAAAATTCTAAATATTTCATAGTTACACCTAAAACTGCTAAATCCTAATAATATACTGTCATATTTTAGTGTTTTGGAATAATTATCAGACAAAACAAGACATTTACTGAATTTGTCTTGTAGTGTTTTTCACTGTTTTGCGATGTTTATTAATTAAACAACTAATAAATAGTCATAAAGGTCTGCAGGTTATTTAATAATGAAAGTCATGAAATGTTTAATGTTTGTTTATAAAATCAGCTGCTAAAATAACGATCATGAATGTTTACGCTCATGAAAATCCAAGAACGCAACTTCAGTGTCCTAAATGAAAGCTTCAGTCCTGCAATCTGCAATCACTTCAACAAACCTCATCATCTCGTATTAAACCATAAAGAACAGGAAGGATCATTTGTTCAAAGGCACTTTAATCTGATTGCTTTCTCATTAATTAGATGTCGGATTAAATGTCTCTTATCCAGGCAGCTGTAAGGAAAGACACCACAAATCCAAGTGTGAGAAAGATGTTAGTGACGGGAGCAGGAGCCGCTCCATTAACAAAGGATCTCCACAGAGACTGGTTGTGGTATCCCTGGCTCTCCTGGTAGTAAACTTGTTGCTCCTGCTCCGTCTTGCGGCTGTAATGACTCCCGGAACTGTGCTTCGGTTTGCCGAGGAACCCCAGGCCGTAGCCGGTGCCTGTGCCTCCCAGCATGCCGGCAGCTGCTGCTCCAGCCCACTTCAGGCCATGCTTGGAGAGGCCTTTGCTCTGGGAGGGATTCTCCTTGTTACCATCGCCTTTACCGCGGCCCTTGAAGAGCCCTCCTCGCTTACTGTAGGCATACTGAGCACCGGGGCACAGAGTTGCCACCAGCAACACCCAAACCCAGAGAGAGAGAAGCTTCTGCTGCATCACTGGAGAGCTGCAAAAACACCAAAGAGGAACCTGTAAAGTCGTAATTTCTTTTGCTAAAACTGATCTTCTTTTTGTTTTTGCATACTATATTCATGAAATAGAGAGAGGGGTTTGTAAAGCCTGTTGGCAGCCACTCAGACTGGCTTTTGATTTACAGCACAACAATAGTCACCAGAACAAACAGCAGACATCTGGAATGATCCACATGCAACACTGGGATTAGCCAGGCATTATGCAGTGCGTGTTTCTTTCTTTCAGGATGCTTTTGTTTGTTCTGGCTCTGATCAGCAGTGTTTATTTCCACCAGTTATGACACCAGTGATCCAATATCAAATGCTCTAGGTATGTACATCATTGCAACACATTAAAAAACCGAGCATTTGATTTGTAAAGTTTAAATCATACAGGTAAAATGGCGACTAAAGATGCAATTTTTTTTAATGGCACAAACCATCTTGCAAAGAAACAGGAAAAAAGTGTTCAAAGTATTTATTTACCTTCGTGATGAGTCACTCAGAGAGTTTGTGGAGCGGCAGTCCTTTGTTTTTTTTCAAACCACAACACTCAGAGTGCAGCAGAGCAGCATGTTGTTTTCAGTATCATTTCCATACTATCATCAGGTCAACATAGTCAGCACAGTCTCCTCCCCAAAACTAGCCCTGCTCTGCTATTGGTTCTAGATCAATAATACACAGCAGGTTCAATGTGTTTTGCTGATGCAGGTGTTTCACATACAGTTTTCTGCCATTATTCTGCAAGAGGAAAAGAGAGAGCAAACACTGTCACATATTACAGTCTGCATTGACTTGTTATTTCTATCACAGGCCTGCAGCAGCTTCCACCTGTGTGTTGCACCTCATTTTTGTCCTTATTTTTACTCAAAGTGCAAGACAGAGTATTTAATATAAGACATTACTACGTATTTAACAATATGCTTAGTTGCTATCACTTGACAGTTATTTTCTTCCCATCTAACTGGACCTCGAAATAGTCAATCACAAACTTATCTTTTCCCTTCTCTCTGACATCAAACAAAGTGACTCTTCTGCCTCCAAGTAGCAGCTCAGCTTCTTCCTGGTTTTAGCAGTTTTAGCATCAATCCAAGATTCTCTCCTCTACCTGCCTGTTCATTGTGGGACTGATTTTAAGTTTTACTGATCACTTTGAAACCATGATATAGCAGAAATGTTGACTCCATATGAGCCAGTGTGCCACTATAGATTCTCAGATGGGGCTTTTCTGGATGAAGGTCTTTAGGCTCAAAGCAGATTTTGGGCCATTTTGCTTCCACACAATGTCTTCTTTCAGACTATTGGAGAGAAAACATCCAAAATGCACATGTAGGCAATCTTCTAACAACATCATTGGATATTTGCATCTGTAGTTTTTATATGCAGATGATAACTTTAAAGGCACTTCCTAAAAAATAGTTTTTTCTCATCTTCAAATACTATCCATAGCTTGATTTATAGAACATTTTATTCCTAAAAACATGGTGAAAACAGATTTATTCCGACAGTATTTAAAAGAGATAGCCAGAATCCTCTCTGTAAAAACCAGTGACTCTAATATTCCAACAAAATAAAACCAGAATTCTGAACCAGCTTTTATCCAGTATTAAAATTTCTGATCTGGAAATGTATGCAAATTGGTGCATATTTAGATAGATAATACCTCATTTCCATATTTGAATATTTCTGAAAACTGCTCATTAAAAAAAAAGACTGTCTAAGCAATCAACTGGGGATATGTCATGATATTATTTAAAGATGATCAGGCTTCATCAGTTCTAAACTAACTGGTTGGGAGTTCCAGATTTTTCTACTCCTCAGGAGCCATTAACACGATTGAAGCTTCAGTCTGCTGGGTGTGTGATACCCTTCCCCTCATTATTTGAGTTGTTAGGGACTTCCCTCTCACAATGGGGTTCGTTAGGGCCCCTTGTGGCCAGGTGTGTTCTTCCTGGGTAGAGAATGTAGTTCTGCATTGTAAACAGCCGAGTGGTGACGTCTCAGGCCTCCCCCTTTGTTTAATGAAGGTTTTTCCAGTTTCAGGCCTGAGAAGTCACCTCTCAGCTGTTTACAATGCAGTACTACATTCTCTACCCAGGAAGAACACACCTGGGCACAAAGGGCCCTAACGAACCCCACTGTGAGAGGGAAGACCTAGCGACTTGCTTAATCAGGGGAAGGGTATCACACACTTAGCAGAATGAAGCTTCAATAGTGTTAATGGCTCCTGAGGAGTATAAAAATCTGAAACATCCAACCAGTTAGTTTAGAATGCACTACTGTTACAACCAGAAATCTAACTACTGGGATTGGACTATACGATGATGGATCATGGATGATATTTTCGGAGTATGCTTGATTCAAAAACGCAGGCTTTAAGAAGCTTTACTTGTTTTGTAGGAAATACCAAGACGGTGATGCAGAGAAACTAGATAACCCAGAGGATGCAGAACAAGAGGCATGATTGTTCCAAAAGATGAGACCGTTCAAAAGCCGAACAAAAGGGAAAATGACTTTAAAGCTCTGCTCTGTCATGTGTTTACAGGATCATCCCGAGGGTACATTTTGTACAGCTGAAGCTTTGTTCACTCCAGCTCGTGCTCTAACTTAAAACAGCGATGCATCCATGTAACCAACTACATGCAACAAGTTGCTTAAAACTTTGCTTTATTGCTTTTTTTTGCAGCTTTACAGTTACACAACGTCAAATGCAATGCAACAAGTCTGAAGTAATCACTTGCTAGATATTAAAATCCATACAGGGTAAATTATATGGTTCATTATGCATTTCATTTGGAAGTGAACATCACACCAGCCTTGTGTGTTTCTCCAGTGGAAGAAAATGTGGAAAAGTTTTAGAACAAAGCAGATGATCCCTGAAATAGGAACATAAAATAGAAGAGGTTCAACAGGATTATCAGCAGGCGAAGGTTGATTTCAGCAGGTTTTCAACACGACAAGAACTGGGCATCACGTGTACATGAAAATCTAAAAATTAGGAGCAAACTGTTTTTTTTTTTACAATATAATACAGTTACAAAGTTTCTCATCTGTTTCAAAGTGCTGAAAAATAAAGCCTCTTGTTTGAGTTGAAAGTGTTTCACATCACATGCTTTTTTTAAATGTCAGGCATAAACTCATGCTCATCTGGCTCCGATGACGTGTTCCCTTCATGTGCAAACACAAAATAAAACTGTCATGCAAAGAAACATTTCTTCCTCGGGTGTTTTGGTGAATCCTGCACTTTTCTCTGCACACGACAGTTTGACTGGAAAATAATTATTGTGTTCGCCGGTTTTGTGTTGAAATGTGTCGAATGTGTTGCATGACTCAGTTTCTCCTCTTCAGGGTGAATGGAATTATTCAGAAGGTTGCAACTGGAAGCACTGTGCAGCATTACTGGCCTCCAATAACTCTTCACAAACTAGATGACGTTCTCAAAGAGCTGCATGGAAGCCATTATGTTTTCATCCTGTTGAGACAAAAACAAAGATACACGAGGAAAATGCTCAGTTGTGCAAGAACTCAGTCGGTCACTATGTGGCTAAACTTCTGATGATTGACTTACCTTTTGGCAGGTTTCTATGAATTCATCTATAGTCACCACTCCGTCTCTGTTACGATCCATTTTCTGACATGTGAAGGAGAAACTTTTCAGGTTTAATCGATAAATCAATAGTTTGTGCATCAGTCAAGTATCAATACCACAGAGCGGAAATATGTTAAAGTCAAAGTCATGCATTTGAATTTGCACTGAAGTAAAAGTCCAACAGTATTAGCATCAAAATACACTCAAGGAAACAAAAGTAAAAGCACTCACACAAATATAATCCAATATCCAGAGTAGTTTATTAGATTATAATTATTGATGCTTTAATGTGTTCATCACTTTAAAGTTACAGCTGGTTAAGATGATTTATTGGCTTTATATAGTTTATCTGCTTGGGATTTCCTCTCTAGATCAATAAAGTTTATCTTGATAACATGATGTGATTTATATGTTGATTACGTTTTGTATTATTAACCTCAATCTGCACATTAACAAGGATTTTAATACAGAGTAAGAAGTATAATATTTGCCTCTGAACTGCAGTGGAGAGGAAATATAAAGAGGCAAAATGGGTCAACTCAAGTAAGACACAGGTAACTTAAAGTTGTACTTTAAAACAGCACTGGAGTAAACGTACCTAACTTTAAAGACATCCTACAAAAGCAGAATGGAGCAGGACCTATCATGAAATCACAGTGAACTTTGGAAGAGGACTGACCTTTAGAATGTCAATTTGTTATTCCAGAGATGGAACAAAACCAGAACAGGACAGGATGAATCAACAACTGAGCTGGAACATTTGGTTTTCAGTTTGTATGTTTTTCAGGAAACAGGAAAACACAGATGAGTTCTAGCTCGTTAAAGTAGATCGCAATGTTCGTAAGAGCCAATCTAACAGTGTGGTCATACATCGATCAGGCGTAACATTATGACCACCTGCCTAATATTGTGTTGGTCCCCTTATGTGCTCAAAAATGTTCTGAACCATTGGACATGGACAAGAGGACCTCTCAGAGTGTCCTATGGGGTCTGGAACCAGGATGTTGGCACTGGATCCTTTGGGTGTTCTGGCTTGTGCAGTGGGGCCTCTGTCAATCAAACTTGTTCCACAGCTTCCTGTTGATGCTTGATCACAATGGGGTGTAGGGAGTTTGGAGGTCAAATCAACATGTTGGGCCATTGTCATGTTCCTCAACATGTTCCTGATTGTTTGATGTTTTTTCCATGTGGTGGGGTGTATTTTCCTGTGGGGGTAGGCCAGTGACATTTGGGATTTCAATTTGTATGAGGGAGTGTGCTTGTTGTCGGACAATGTTTATTTGGGTGTCTAAGTCTCATCAACACGGATGTTAAAATCCCAGGTTTGCTGCATTGCATTTCATGAACTTCCTAAGACTTTGTTGATCCCAATTCCACATACAAATAACATAAAATATTAGAAACACTTTAATGTCCTCAACAAACATAAAGTAGAATCAAAAATCTGTATAAGCTTCATAAAAGCAGACTTTGTGGCAGAGCTGCTGTATTAGATTGAATGAGTTTCCATAGTTGTACCTAATAAAGTGGCTGGTTAGTTTATGTCTACATGCCCAGTAGATTAAACATACCTGGAAGAATTTCTCCACATGGTCATAGGGGGAATCTTCTCTGACGCTGGGTAAAGTGTACCTGCCCATCATGTCATAGATGGACGTCATTATTGCCAACATTTCCTGAAGGAACAGAGAGACCACACAGATATACAGCACATCTGCACAAATCATTACACTGCAACACATCTGGACTTTTGGTTCTCATGAAAACTGAGTGTACCTCTTTTGTAATGTAGCCGTCCTTGTTGATGTCATACAGATTAAAAGCCCATCGAAGTTTCTCTGTAACGGAGCCTCGAAGCAGCACAGACAATCCTATCACAAAGTCCTGCAAAGGCAATTATAAACACAGGTTTAAGCTTCTCTTAAAGAAAAATCAGTGATCTTAAAATGATGCAGCCGCCGGTGTTCTCACCTCGAACCGGATGGAGCCGTTTCTGTCCATGTCGAATGCGTTGAACAAGAAATGTGCGTATGTGGTTGCATCTGAGAGAAAATAATGGATTTACAGGACTGAAAATGAACAGAGAGTGACCTTTGCGCATTGAAATGTTTTACTAACTTTGGCCGTCTCAAGATTTGGAGTTAGTCTAGACTGGTTTGTGAAATTTACTTAATTTTATCTTACAAGAAATAACATCTAGGAAATATAAACTGCACCTTTAAGATGTCTGGTTACCGTTTCCGTATGTTTATGTGTCACACATTTAGATTATTGTGACCAAAAGAAGTCACACAACAATATTCTCATCATACAGTAAATTTGACAAAAAAGACAAAGAATGTTATTAGTAAAATTATTTTTAACTGTGTTTATTGTATGCTTTGACTATTTTGGCAAATGGTTACTGACATTTTACAGTCAGTAACCATAACTGTACTGTATGTTGTTCCTTTGTCAACCAAATAGTTACTTGCGCTGGGTTATTTATGATATTATCACCTGTGATTTATTAATACGATATCAATATTTCATTTCCGTAGCTGATGGTTTACATTATCCATGAACATACTTTACCTCCTTGAGGGAAGAACTGTGAGTAAATGGTCTTGAATGTTTCTTCATCCACAAGTCCACTGGGACATTCCTGTTGAAAAGCAGAAGAAAAATTAATACAAATTTAAGCATTTACCACAATAAACACTTAATGCTGCAGTTAATGCTTTCTGATCACAACAACACAGTTTAGATTTTAATTATTTGCTTCAGTCATAAACATATGCAGAGATTTACTGTTTGTGAATAACAGAGAACATTATGAACATTTCAAAATAAAATACATTCAATGCTATACTAATGGAGAAACTACATGCTGCCATCATCATGAGGCCTCCAGGATTACATTAGTATATCAAGACAACTCTTAGTGCACCTTAATCTTTAACTAATTAGACATAAAACAGCTCAACAAGGTGTTGATGGTGCTGCAGAAGCCTAAAAAACCACTATTTAGCATCAAGCTGTGGAGAAAGAGTTCTGCAGCGACCACAGTGCACAGACAGCGTCACTAGAGGGTGAGAAGAGCTGCATGTGCATCAGATTCACTCAGCTGAGAACATCATGTTTAAGCCCTTATGAGCTTCTTATTTCTCCCAAAGAAAATACGTCAATGAATGTAATTAGAAATGTGTATATGTGTTGAGAAGATGTCCAGCATGTTATTTAGATTCAAGAGAAAATACAAACATTAACAGTTATCTATAAGAGAACATTAACAACACAGAAACATCAGATATTGAAAACTGAAATGTACCACTTCTGCAGATGTCCCTTAAACTCACCAAGTGTGGCACAAATATTGAGAAGTATGTTGAGATCTGGATCAATGAGAAGCTGACATTTAAATATAATTTGACCAAACTGATCGGCAAGTTTGGACAAAAAATTGTTTCTTTTAAGGTCTTTTTCAGGCAGCCTTTCTATCAGTCTATCAGTCTTGGCTCATGTTGACATTTTATACATACATGCCTCAGCTGTGACTCTAAAACTTAACTTAGTGAGAATTATAATACTCATGTTTGTTTTCAGGTTGGGTGGCTCCCCCTTTGTCTAAGACATCATAGACCAGACATCTTTTTATTTATTTATAAGGCCCTTACTGTCTTTTTAACCTCCTACATAGCTACGCTGCTGTCTTTCGATATCAGCCCATAAAGAATATGCTCAAGTGTTTGGATTATGTTGTAGATACCGACTGTTATTTTTACTAAACTTGAGGAACCCATTTTCTCACCTGCAACCTCAAAAAACATCCGTAACAATCTAAGGCTCGACTTATTTTTATTCTTAGGGCAAATCAACGTTTTAAGTTTGTCTTATTTTACTTCCAGCTGTTCTTATCTTAGTTGTTGTCTGAACCCTCAGGCAACAATTTCTACAAAATCACCAACATCACACAACTTTTCAGCTAAAAACTGTACAAACAGAAAGAATCGCTGAATTAACTAACCATGTGTGGTGTTTCCATCCAGAAAAGTAACCAAATCTAAGTTTACAATCATGATATTTCAACCAAACGCTTTAATTCTACATGTTTCCATTAAAAATAGGTTAAAAAAAACAACATGTTTGCTTTAACCAAAACCTAAAATTCTGCTCTCCTCAGGGGAACAGTGAAGCCGTTAGTGACTCAGCTGTTACCAACAGTCACATGACAAAAACAAAACAGAGAGAAGACAAATATATAAACTAATTAGAATAGTTAAATATCTGTAGTAATCGGCATGTTTTCCTCAGTATTGCTAATATGTGTAGACACATGGAAAAGTGTTGTACATGTTGATTACGTGATTCTTGTTTGTGTAAAAATATTAGACAAAATTATTTATACATATATACATACATAATATTGTATAAATATTCCAAGACATTCATCTTTTGTTTGTTTCTTTTTTATGACTTAAACCGTTGTAACTAACTGTGTGATACTGCTGTGGTTGTTCTGTTTCTGTAGAGGTGCAGGAGTTTATATTGCAGTAAAAAATGAGCCTACAGTGAGTAAAAATGTGACACAAGCAAAGAAAAATGCCATAAAACTGCTTAGGGTTCAATGGATTAAATCTTCATTTCTCTATTTATTTCTAATTAATTTATTTTATTTCTACTCTGCCTTTTTAATAATATTCTTGCTAATGTTGTTTCAGTTTTCTTATTTTTATACCGACATCTTCTGTTCACTTGTGTCTTTGCTCAGCTATATTGTAAATGAGGCCTCGACTTCAATGTAAACTCAAGGTTTAAATAAAGTTTAAACAGATTAAATAAACTAAGCAAAAGCGACTTGCTGCAGGGGGAGAATCTCTAATGTTACAGGCTAAGATGGTGAATCGAGTGTGACATTTTCATTTTGCAGGCTTTAAGGGACACTTTACGTTGTTGTTGATGTTGACACTGTAATTATAAACTACACAGAAATGCACCACAAGCTTTTATTTCATTCACAAATAACCCACAATGGTTGATTTAATAAGTAACTACAATAAACTGGTCAGTAAATCTCCCTACTGCAACTATTTTAGCTTATAATGACCAGAAAAGATGGATCTAAGTAGTGAAGCACAATGGATTGGAGCCAGTAGTATTAAAGTTATTAACTGCACTTGTAATTTTCCTGCTATGTCTCAACGTCTTGTGTGGAAAAAAGGATTATTTGGTTATTTAAACTTGTCTTGTGGAGATTTAATTCAGTTTTGTTAACACCTGACATTTCTCAGCTCATTACGTTTCTCATCAATGTCTGTGAAACCTCTTTAAACAATTGCAGGTTTTATTTTTAAAGTTTAAAACCCACTTTGTTTTCATCAGCTTGTAGCCTTCTTCTTCTTCTTCCTCTCCGGTTTAATGGGGATTGCTTCCTTTAATGGCACATTACAGCCACTAACCATCTCTGCTTTTCACCAACTCCTGCTGAAGACTAAAATAAGTATCACTCCCGGGTTTGTTCAAACTGGTTAAAGGCTTAAACAATTCAGTCACCTGCTCTTCAAATCATTGATTTGCAGCGCTGGCGGAAAACTGCAAAAGCTGCCATTAATGAAGACGTGACAAACTAAAGGTTTTTGTTCTTGAGTTGAGAGGCTGTCTGACCACCCTGAACTACCCGACCCCACTAATGCTCTTGTGGCTGATAAGAAGCGAATCCCTGCAGTCGGGCTGCAAAACCTTACGGATGGCTTCTGGGAGAGACGAGGATGATTACTAATTACATACAGAGGACACATTTTTGGGTCTCCATTTACATTTTGACCATTTAAATGTAGATTCATTTTAAGAAATTCTAAATTATATCTAAAATATCCCTTTCCTTACTTAATAATTAATCAGTTTGAACACTCATAACCCATTAATACCTTTTTATGTTTTTACAGAAAGAAGCAGACCAAGGAAAGTTGCCCTGCAGTGCAACGACATAAAAATCTTTGCAAAATCTCTCCTTTTAGAACAAAAAAAACACTAAATTTTGATGAGGAGCTACATCCAGAAGGTGCTAATTGGTTGTTTTCATACGTTCTTGAAGCCTCTGTAAAGCGACTGCAGCTCCTTCCTGGTGAACTGGGTCTGGGCTTGGAGCTGCTCGAGGCCTTCAGGCTGGTGGCGCACCATCGAGAGTTCAAGATCGCTGTCGCAGCTGTCTGTCGCACGGAAACAGAGAAAACAAGGGAGAGGTGGAGGATAGGAGGAGGAAAAGTGGGAGGACACAGTGGTAAGACAAGAAAGAAAGAAAGGAAAAAGAACGGGAGGGCAGTGGAGGAGTTGAAAATAGTGGAAAATAAACAAAATGAATAAATGATGTAATATAACTCAAAATGCTCACCATCTTTACAGAAATGTAAATGTGACAACAAAAGTGGAGGGGTTCAAGAAGGAAAGGTGGGAGAAGGAAAAAGGTGGGAGATACAATGGCATGAGAAGAATGTACAGCATCAGAGCAAAACAAGAAAATGAGGCAGAAGGAAGGGTAGAAAAGTTGGAAAACAAACTCAAGGAAGAAACGATTAGAGGGAAAAAAAAGCAGATTTAGTGCATCAGAGCTTGATAAGGATAAAACACCTTCTTCAGTGTGGACACTTTGCTGTTTGAAACAACACCATCACTCTCAAATCCACCACTTCCTACAGTTCTCACTAGTTTTCACTGAGCAGTAGATTTCTGATATTAGTTAGGAAATCATGATTTCACATAATTACATTATCATGACCAAAAGAATTCTGGAATATTAGTGTTAGGGTTAATGATATATCTCAGTGTCTATAGAAAATATATACAAAATAATGCTATCAATCAAAATCATGTTTGTCTCTAAGATTCATTGTGAATTTTGGCATAGAGAGACACCATAACTTTACTGTATGTGGTTCCTATGTTGGACTGCTGGATTATTCATTCTATTTTCATATGTGTAATATTATAATATCAATATTCAGTCATTATTAATAGTGCTACAAGACTCTCTATATAACAACTTCTAACTTACAGAATTCGTGTTTATGAAGAAATGGGCTGACATGTATGCAGCCATATTTAAACAACATTTTTGACATTTTTATCAAGTTGTTTTGACCTTGTTAACATCTCCAAATGAAGTTTTTTATATTCCCGCAGACACATAAAGTGCGAAATAAGCAGTTAACACCACAGTGGAGCCTTTCCACACTAAAACTTGCAGGGTGGGGATATGAGTATCATTTTTCTTCTTCAGAATCAGCTTCTGGTTCTGACATGCATGGCTGAATATACTTAGAATAATTTCTCACTGTGTATCGTAGTGTAAATTTTAGAGTGTTTGAGCAGGGGTGAGCTGGCATGCTCGAGCTGCAGCGAACAGTGAAGGAGAGCATAGAGGTGTGGCCTTCATAGATCCACACATGTTAAAGGAGCGTATATTTAAGCTATTTTAAAACATGAAGGCATTGTTTTAATGGAGAAAAATACCTTAAAAATATGTAACTTTGATACATAAGTTCATATTTTTAGGGGTTTAATCAATAGGTCGTTCATAGAGCATAATTCTGAACCTCAAATAAAAAAGGAGCAAATAAGAAGTGGTTTAAGACGCAGCATTTCTCTTGAGCTTAAAGCAGAGAGCCAGTACTTGCAACATTACACTTAAACTCAGTGCAGCAGAATTTTTACCAAGCCAAGATGTCCACTATGAGAAAAGGTTTATCATGTCAGCTTCAGGAGAAATAAAACTTACAAGCTCAGTTTAAATTAGCGGGAAGACTCTTCTAAAAACAGCTACAGGATTAAATGAAACTAAATAATAACGAAGGAGGACAAAGGAATACCACTGTGCTGTACTCACCATCTTTACAAGAAAGTCACACAAACAGAGGGTTGAAAAAGACAAAGGGAGAAGAGGTGATGAAGAGATGAGACGGAGGGAAGAAATTCACAGGGGTGGTAAAATACTTGACCAACATGGTGAATGTACTGTTAAAGGAAAGGCTCATGTATTTTCAAATTGGTCTTCAAAATAACACTGAAAGATTTTTGGTGTCTTTCAAAGTTAGCCTCTTGGTGTTACAACCCCGTACAATTCTGCTCAGCAAGAAAAGGGAATTCTGTACTGAAAGGTGTTGATATGAACGAAGAAAAGAACAATTAAATAGAAACACAATGTGAACCTATATTCTTTAACATTTTACAGCCAGCATGACTACAGTTACTTATGATTCTCACATCAACTAAGTGTCCAATGAGAACACTGTCTCACTGCTACACAGAAATGCAAATACTCAAGTTTTCACCCAACAAAGATCCCAGTTTCATTTCTCTGTGTCTTACCTTCCAGTGACAACGGCTCCCAAATCCCAAACTGCTTGAGCACCACAATAAAAAGTCCAATAACAACAACAATGGCAATTACTTCCATGCCATCCAGACCCATTGTTGCCTTGCATTAGATGTCACCTCTGCAAAAACTTCTTCCAGAAAAAAACCCCTTAATTCTGACGAACGCTTCTCTGATTCAGAACAAAGCCGCCTGCATCTACGGACATCACCTGCTGCCTATCATCTCCTTCTTCCAGGCGTCTCCTTTTATTTTTTTAAATCAGTGCTATAGTACAAGCATCAGCAGTTATTACCAGACTTAAACCGCTGACCAATTAGGATGAAAGCTAACGGAGGGATTGCTTTGCGAAGTGAACAGGTCCAGCATCCAACAGATACATAAAATCAAAGGTTCTCAGTTGCCCCAGATCCTCCAAAGTTGCCTCCACTCGACCCATCTCGGTTGCTACTCAGCAGCATTTCTCATCCCGGTTCATTTTTAGGATCTTTGCCACAACGCCATCAACTCCGGGCTCCACCTCCACTTACTCCATCCGCTCTGTCCTGAGCTGTGTGAGTGTTACATGTGTGTTTGAGGTCGGCGGTGTGGGCGGCCGGGTGGAGCTGGGGGGGCTGCTACTGAAGGAATTTCTCTACTAATAGTCTCTGATTGACAGTCTAAGCGGTCTTTATTTGCGCAGTCATTTCAAGGATGCAAAACTGTAAAACCAAGCATTGATCCGCATCTGCTGATGGCTGGGATATGAACAGCACTTAGAGTGAAGGAGCCGGCCCTGCCCTGTGTGGCGCTGCTCGTGTCTACTGGGTTTGTTTGGCGATGAGAACACTCAATAACTCAGATGGGCTCCACTCAAGAGCTGGAAAAAAACGACGAGAGCAGCGTGACTGTAAAAACAGTGCTTCGTTTATGGCATCGTAATGAAGCTAAAGTGAATTATATCCACGTTGCAAAAGGTGCACTGCACACCTCAGAGGTGCATGTTGCTGCCAACGGTCCCTGCAGCTCACATGCATGCGTCAAAGCACTTTTACCCACAAGTCCCACTGCTGCTGAGACCCTGTATGATTATGCTGTGTTGGAGGATAATGAGAGTAAAGACGAATATGAGTTCACATACTGATGAGTCGGCACAACGTAATGGACTCAGTTTAAGTAGGAAAGGGGGGCGGGGAACAAATCAATTGTTGAGAGGTAAAACATTGGTCTGTGAACTGGCTGAGAAAGTGGGCCAGATATGCATTTCAATGGCCAGGGAGGTTTTATGTAAGTTAAAGACTTCAAATGGGTTTGTCCTTAATGTCAAGCAGTCAAACAGCTTCCGAAATAGTGTGATGCTATGCCAAAAATACAAAGAAATCTCAGTCCTGTAGCTACAGAACACTTTGATGCTAAAACTGTATGATAACATTTGAAATGTGCACACAGAAAAGTGGTAAAATTACACTTTTATGGGGTTTTTAAGACGATTTGTTTGCAAAATGTGCTAAAATTATATTGTTATGCTTTCAGATTGCCACTACCTCAGAATTTGTACTGCAAATTGAAGCACTGTCCACTTCTGTGTCCCTCTAATACAGGGGTGTCAAACTCAAATACACAGCGGGCCAAATCTGAAAACCTGGACATAGTCGCGGGCCAACATTATATTATTATTATATATATATATATATATATATATATATATATGTATATGTATGTATTATAATTATCAACATTATTATATTGATATATTGATATTATATATCAATAGAACTAGCCTTTACAGCAGCTTCACTTTGTGATGTGGCTTTTTTGAACATAGTCTGTTGTGAAACCAAACTTCTTTTCATCTCCTTTACTTTCTGGCTGCTTTGACTCATGTCCAGGTCCTTGTACTTGTCCTGGTGTTTCATAGTGTCGTCTAATGTTGTTCTCCGTGGTTATCGCCACGTTGGCTCCACATACTAGACGGGGCTGGTCTGAATAGCAATAGGTGAGCTCTGGATATTCTGGTTCAGTTACTGATAAATATCTGAATATTTGGGTCGTGCAGCCGCGGTGGCCGGGACCGGGGGTGGCGGCGAGGGCGAGGGGGAAGGGGAAGTGTGTTCGTCGGAATCCGACGGCATTAGCGCGGATATCTCCTGCTGGTGGTGGCACAGTAGCAGTGTCCTGGCGTGCCGCTGGTGCAGATGCTAAGTCAGGCGGCGGCGGCGGGGGGGTGGAGGTGGTTGGGTCAGTAGTAGCGTGCGGTTGCTATGACTACTGTCAACAGAGGAGAGGGTGTTTATGGGTCCTGTCCTGATTGACGCCATATGTCTATGATTGACGCGCCGATACAGAGCAGAGCATTCTGGGATTTGTAGTATTAGCGATACATGCGCTGTATAATACCGGCGGGCCAGCTTTAGTAGTCATCTGGTATTACCTCGCGGGCCAAATATAATTACACTGCGGGCCAAATTTGGCCCGCGGGCCTGAGTTTGACACCTATGCTCTAATATCATATAACTTTTACGAGTCAACAGGACAAACAGTGAGAGGAGATTTTATGGGATGTCCGGCTAATAAAATGCCGGAACTAGTTATCCCTTGCATGCAAATGTGGATTTTTGCAATACTGCCGATGCGAGGGGTCAATTCTACTCGACCAAACACGCAAGATGTACGAGCTCATGTGGGAACTCGCCTGCCATAAAAATAATGCAACACTATGCTGTTTAATGCACCTTAAGTGCTGATCTATCCCTGTTCTTCTATTAAATACAGACAAGAGTAAAGGTGGCTTAAGCATGCAGAGATGCAGACAGTGCAGCCATCAGTCTCACCATCAGCCTTTAATGACTGCAGAGAGAGCAGCATTACAGCTCGGAGACCGAGGCCATCCATCACCAACTGTCGCTGCTCGTCACTCAGTTAACTTTCCTATCACTGAAACTTTTTTCCTTGGCGCTCGAAGCTCTTTGGTTGGTTTCAGGCATTTAATTTTTTGGCGAGAAATTATCTTTCAGAAGAGATGACTCCACCTTCCATTCGGTTTTGTGCTGCTTTTACCAAATGCTGAATTGCAAAGTCAACAACATTTTGTAAATGGACATATCTACAACTAACTCCCTGAGAAAATGCAAACTAACATGCTATGACAGTGATTGTAAACACCATTTCCTTTTTTAGCATTTCCAGTATGACTAAGCGATTTAAACATGATCTGAGCTGCCTCTTCCAGTCAGAAGTTCTTCTCAGATGCAGAGAAAAATGCAGTAGTTTTTCTTTACTAACATCAAATTAGATAAAAGTAACACAGAAAAGAAACAACGTAATATGGTGTAATTATTTCTTTGTGTTAATATCAAACTTCAAAAGTTAATTTGAAGTCCTTTACTTGTCACTTTAACCTCTAAAAGCTCTGTAACAGAGGTACATATTCAGAGGCTTTTTTCCCTGTTAAAATAATCCTGTCAAGCATGAAAAGGCCTTAAAATTGAAGGATCTATGAAGTCATCACCTCTCTCTCTCTCCATGTACTCTTTAACACTCACTGCCCATCGAGCACACCAGCTCACCTACAACTCTGCCTAAACACTGTGAAACTACTCTATACTACATAATGGCAAGTTGGAATATTGGTGTAATTCAGCCATATGTATTCAAAAGAGTTCTAAAGAGTAATAGTGATATGGAATTCCCCATTTTGCAAGTTGACAGGATTGATTCTTCAGGTTTGTTACGAATGAAACCCAAAAGCCTGTGTTTTCACTGCACTTTGAAGGTAAAAATGCTCAGCCACGGTGTTAACTGCTTATTTTACTCATGATATATCTTCTAGCATATAAAAAGCACCATATGGATGCATTGACAAGGTATTGTTATTGATTTTCACCAGAGATGGTCTTTAAAATGAAAAGATTTGTCACTTGTGGATGAGCATGGTGAACACTGGCATCAAGCCCTTACTTTCACACTCCATGCATGTTTGTGTTTGATTTGGCTTCAATAAATTGCATCCGTAGTCAGTAAATCTCTTGCCTCTTGTCACTCTATGAGCTAATCCTGTTAGAATATACACCAATCAGGCATTGCATTATGACCACCTGCCTAATATTGTGTTGGTCCCCCTTATGTGCTCAGAAATGCTCTGAACCATTGGGCATGAACAAGAGGACCTCTCAAGGTGTCCTATGGGGTCTGGAACCAGGATTTTGGCACTGGATCCTTTGGGTACTCTGGCTTGTGCAGTGGAGCCTCTGTCAATCAAACTTGTTCCACTGCATCCTGTTGATGCTTGATCAGAATGAGGTGTAGGAAGTTTGGAGGTCAGATCAACATGTTGGGTCATTGTCATGTTCCTCAACATGTTCCTGATTGTTTGATGTTTTTTCCAAGCAGTGGGGGGCATTTTCCTGCAGGGGTAGGTCAGTGACATTTGGGATTTCCATTTGCATGAGGGAGTGTGTTTGTTGTGGGACAATGTTTATTTGGGTGTCTAAGTCTCATCAACACGGATACCAAAATCCAAGCAGAACAGCACATAGTACCAATATGATCAATGTTATTCACTTCACCTGTCAGTGGTCATAATGTTGTGGCTGATCGGTGTACATCTGTGCAGTATGAGAGTGAGTGCAGACCACCATCTACAGTAGACAGAGGGTGGTGCAGGAGACATTCAGCTGCTATAATGTCCACACACCAGCAGATGGTGATGAAGTTGTTACAAAGTGCAGGAAATGTGGTTAAGCCTTAACAAATATTTCCATTTCCACAGTCCTCATGGATGAAAAACAGTAAAAGTGAGAAATGTTGATGCATTTGATTTCATAACATGCATTACTGAGGAGATTACAGTCAGTCAGTTTTCATGTTCAGAGTCGTATCACTGCAGATCCATTCATAAATAAATCATCGGGACCATTTCCTCGCTGATGTCCAATTCAGAGATCCATAGAATTACATAATGTTTCTGTTATACAGGCAAAATACTTTGATGTAATGGTTTGTGGGCCATTAGAGCTTCTGTTCTGTCCCTGTTTTCCTGTTAAAGGCACTTGACCATCTGTCTGCCGGCCGACACAGAAGTCAGCAGTAAATGGACGACAACAGGAGGTGGTTTCTAGAAACCACAAAGTCAAATTCTCTCAGTTTTTTGAGAGACAATGATTTGAAATGGATTGTTGCACATTAAGAAAGTAAGAAAAAATGTGATACTAGTGAGACAGACTGAGAAATGTCTGACCTGGATGCCTGCACAGAAGGGTAATGTCAATAATTTAGATAAACCAAGAAAACGGGGGCATATAGAGGCAGCAAGAGGAAGACTGTGTGATCTTCATCTAAAAAGTGTTCCACTTATCCTATACCCTACATACAGTTTGCCAATATGTTGTGTGTTATTCTTTAAATATGCATGGAAATTAAATCCCAGAGGTGAAGCAGTCAGACAGGATGACTCTGTATGTTTGTCTGAAAATCGAGAAGGGAGGTAAAAATGTGTTTCAAACTCGACAGCGAAAGCCCCAGAGGTCCATTCATTGACTGATTAACTGCTGAAATAAAGTGGCATTGTGTGGGGGGAGAGTTTTTTTCCGCTATAAAAGCTGAAAGGAAAGAAAGAAGGGCAAGAACACAGAATTTTAAACGTCGATCTATACTGTGGATGGGACAGGTATTTGAAAATTCATGTATTCTGTAGCACATGAGATTGAGGCCATGCACTCCCACTATATTAATCCCTCCCACCACCGCCGCTGTTGAACACAATCATGCAGATATTCAGTACTGTTGTTAGCCCGGTGGTGTGACCTTTGTTGTGCTTCTACCTGGCCCTTGTTGTGTAGTGCTGGCGATGATCCACTTGACAAGACAGCACTTCATGAGTGATTTACGCGACAGCCGTGGTTTCTGCCACTTGGAGCCGTCGGTCTGTCCACCCTGGTTTGGATCTTTCCCATTGGCGTCAGGCAGCAAACCGCCATCCACTGCCTTCTCGTCTGCCTGAGGGAGACAGAAAAAAGCCTTTTAAGAGAGAAAAGAGAAGCTTTTTGCAGACATTTAAAACTGACCAAACCTCAGATCAGGAGAATGGAGGACATCTCTTGTTTGCTTTGCTTTTGATACTTACCTATGATTTGTGTGTCTCTTCCAAGCCTAATTCCAATTGTTTGATAACTTATTTGAGTTAATAATGACAATTTCTGCAACATATTTGATTTTGGAGAATGACAGAGGTTGAATTGGCTGCATTTAAAGCTAAGGTGTGGCACATATGAATAAATATCTTTTACATTCAAGGCCTTGACAAACAGGTTCACACAATGCTTATTAAAACTCCTCTCCAAACATTGATAAAGCTCAACTCTGTGTAGAAAAGTTATATATTAGAAGCTTTTTTCCATGAAAATAATCCATTCCTACCTTTAAAGGTTCCATATTGTGCCCATTTCAGCAAATTCATCAGAATCAAACATGTTGCCATAGTATTTTTTCATCTCAAAATACTGCAAATGTGGTTCATTTCACCATGAATACATAACTCCTCCTTTTAGGGCTGCTCTAAACAGGCTGTTTTGCTCCGAAAACCAATAAGCTGCTACTGTTCCCACCCCCTTCAGGAAGAAAACTCTCTATGCATCTGCGATTGATAGCCGCGCCACACGAGGCAAATTCTTACTCTGTGAGCTGTGGGAGGCCTTGAGAAATGGCAGAAGTAAATGTCTTCATGTATTAATAGGTTTTATTTTACGCCGCCACAAAACACAATAAAAATGGATTTTCACCAGATGGGATCTTTAAATGGCTTAAATGTAACTCTAGACCACTGCCTTCTCTCGAATGTGCGATGCTACACAATAGCGAGTTGTGAGATGGGAGTAATTCAGCCACATATGTTTGGACTGGAAACCAATTCTAAAGCGGAATATTGACTGAGTCCCACCCCGAGAGTTGACAGGTTCGGTTCTTCAGGTTTATTATGAATGAAACCCAAGAAGCCTGAATCCATGGTTTTGAAATAGTAATCGGTAAAAAACTTGATTTTCACCAGATTGGGTCTTAAAGCCTCTTAACACCAGTTAAATCTCAGTGTATCAGAGTTTTAAATCTGCTACCTGGGTGAGATATTCCAGCACTGGTGAACCACTATCAATTCTACCTCTACACTTGCAATGACTGGTTTTAAAGAGACGAGGCTACAGCGAAAAATCTGGAAAGCACTAAAATAAAGTTTCTGCTCCAAAAACAGAAAAGTGACATTCAGAGGAAGGATTACAGTCTAAAGAAGAGAAATCACTAAGCATTTATCCAACTGTCAGAGGGAGAATCAAACGTTCACCACCACTGCTGGTTTGATGTTTTCATGACTGCTAGAATGTAAAAGTAGCTTGTAGACTTGTAGCATGTCTACCTGTAGTGTGCCTCCTTTTTGTGGTGGTGTCTTGTAGCCTTGTAGATGGTTGGTGCCGATTTTTGAATATACCTGACTGAAGAGCAGCTCCAGACCTCAACTATCTCTAATCACAGATGATTCACCTGGAGCTCCAGACCTGCTCTCCAGCCCTCCTTCCTCTCCCCGCCTACTGCTGCACCTGATTGGACCACCACCCAGTTCCCTCCTCCAATCCAACTGCAGTAATCACCACAGCTTGGGGTTAAATCTACAGCCCAACTCACAATGAGGGCGGCTGATAACATCTGTTTTATTGTTACCTTCTGTCTGTTTGACCCTAGACAGCTGGGTTGTAACAAGCAAGAAAACCTACGGAGAATTATCACCTGACTCTGCAGCTCCTCTCAGCTCTGCAGAGCCTTTTAGCATCTTTCAGGTCGTTGTTTTGGTTTTACACCCCCTCAACCTTGTTTTAGTTCACTTTCACCTGCACCATTTTTAGCTGCATATATGCACAACAAGGAACTTTTAACAGCTAAAAAAGCAGAAATTTCCCTGAGGTACTGCTGATAACCCAAAACAGATTAAAGAGGAGAGCGCTTATTGGACTCATCAGGTGAACACAAATGAATTCTAATATCACTTGATGCAGGTTTAATGATTCGATTTGCTTCAGCAGAGACCAAACCCACAGCTCTTTCCATTTGAACTGCATTTTGTATGAAACTACCCCTTGTGGTCGGAGCAGGACAGAGATGACAAATTGGGGTCAGAGCTGAGGTCATTTTCTGGTTATAGTGAGAGGAAACAGACTTTGACACACAAAAGCAAAGAAAAAAAATAAACTGCACCACAAAACAAACGTATGTCAACCATGCATATAATAGAGTGTATTATAAGAACCTACAATAATCTGCTTTTATGGCTTTATATTGTGATAAACAGGAGCAGGAGCTACATTCAGACACTTTTACACAGTGAGCTAACTGGATAAATGGTTCAAAACTCAAATGCTGCTCCTTTGCAATTAATAACAATGAAATAGTGTTAATTACAGAAAAAATACTCTCATCTTTTGTCCTCTTTGCATCTAAATTTTTCATTTATGTCAAGAATATTTCAACTTTGCAGATATGAGGGCATCAGTTTACGCAGTTCTGTAAAATGTTGATCCCTTTGTGCATCAAGGAGGTTGAGAAATCCTGCACAAACATGCTCATTTTGTTGGAAAACTAGAGAGATAATTGAAAATGTTCTTTTATTCCCGTTACAGCAGCATTTCTGGGAACAGGGACATGCAAGTTCTCTTGTTTCTGGTTATTTTCACCACCACATTGCATCTTCTCCACTTACACCGGACACACATTCAGTGTCTCTATATTTAGATTCATACTTCAGTGATAATCTTCACATTTCTTTTAGCTTTAGAGCTTATATAGCTCAAATGATTTGCTGTAAAATAATATAAATGCAACGCTTTTAGCACCATCTTATTGATGGATTGTGTTTTTCAGCACAAGTCCAGCCTTTCTTGTAGATTTAGCTTTACTTTCCTTTTGTTTTTTTGATTATTTAGAAGCAGTTTGACTTTTCTTGTCCTTTCTTAATGCTCGTGTGCCCCTTTTTCTTAGCATCACAGCTACTTGTTATGAAAAAGGGCTGTATGAATAAAACAGCTCAGTGTTAGAGGTTATACAGCAGCTAATGTAAAGAGTTTGTCGTGAATGTAGACAGAACTGCTACCTGGGGAGCTCCCCGGTCCCCTCGGCCCCCGATTTGAATATGGAGGGACGCCAAAGCATACAGCATCCAGAATGTCACTCAATAATTCACACTCCTTAAAACGGCATCAATAAAAGATCAGAGATGGCTGCAGCGGTGTGGCGAATGATGACGAGGAGTAGAAACACCTAGACTGACACTGTGATCCAGAAATGTACAATCAGACACACAATCATACAAAACTATTGCATGCATCCATGCCAGTTTGTCAGACAATCACATTTAAAAATGCATGAGTACACATTCAAGAACAAAGAACAGCCTCATACATATATGCAGCAGAGACCCTTCTGGCATGTCTGAAAAAGGGTCTCTGGGCATCAGTTCAGCCATTAGAGAGTTCGTCTTAAACCTGGAATATATCGAACAAATTATAAAACATCGCTGAGATAAAATTGTCAGTGACCCTGTGAAATTTTCTGCGACCGTGTGCTGAGAAACTGTGGTCGTGAAGGATCAGGGGGGAGAAGAAGGTGATTTGGGGTCTTAACAAGCGGAGCGCTGCATTATTAAAAGGAAAGAAGCCATGTGTGCTGAGCAGTGAGTCAGATGCTGCCTGTCATCAGCGAAGTTATCATGAGCACTGTGGGCAACCGACCTCCGCTGATCCTCACATATGTTACCTTCCTGCACACACACAGAGTCGCGTCATGCTCTTATCCTGGCTTTGAGTTGTGTTGCCAAACCTGCTTTCATTTCTGTTTGCGCTATGATTGAAGAGTTTTTGCCTCAATTGAGTGGTTTAACTCCAAAAATGTTGCATTCATGAAAAAACAAAGATTGTACTAGTATTTGCCTTGAGGTCAGCATGGCACATACAGCACATGAGCTCTACTGTAATTAATTCTAATACTTGAAATCACCAGAGATGGAATAGAAAAGTAAAGACAGGTGACAAGTTAAAGGAAAAACCTGAATATTTGACCCTTTAGAAGGAATCGTCACTGCAAGTTGCTTTGAGTTCAGTGTTGCTCAGGGATCATCTTTATTCATGATGAAAAATTTCAATCCTGTTGGGAGTTTCTCTCTTTCAGGATGAAAATGCACCACTCGAAAGATTTGAGGGGTCACTGAATTTTTTACAACAACCTTCACAGTCATCAGATCTCGACCCCGTTCAACATCTGTAGGAGATTCTGGACTGACACTCTCTGCCACCATCATCAAAACACCAAATGAGTTAATATCTTTTGGAAAAACGGTGCTCTGTGCCTCCAGTGGAGTCCCAGAGACCTAAAGAATCAACGCCAAGGTGCATTGAAGATGATTTGGCGGCACATGGTGATCCAATAACCTACTTACTTGGGCTTTTCCTTTAATTTGTCACCTGTCTGGACATTTTGTTTGCATGTCTACTGAAATAAATTCACATTGCAGCTCACTTTGGTTACCTTACAGGTGCATATTTTACATGCAAAGCAGATGATCAACATACTAAATATAAGGAAAACACCAGATTAGATCAACCAGTTTCTACATAAATGCATCAATAAAAACATCTTAGTCATATAAAACACAATATAACAGTTTGAAATGGGTTATATTTATCAGTTTTCTGGATGCACTCGATTGAATTAATTAAACTACCTGTACCCCACAATGCATCCACCACTACAATCTACTTTGTCTCTACGTGCAAAGTGCCACAGGTTTATTCCGTCTGCATGCTGCTCCAGTCTCACTCGGGTTAATTAAAGCTCAAAGTGATAAAAAAACGCTCTCTGTACCTGCATTGCGTCTGGATTTCAGTTGCTGCTTGGAGGAAACGAACCGCTGCAAAGCTCCGCTCTCGATCCCCAAACGCGACTTTAATGCAGCTGTGGAAGAGTCGGACTGACTGGAGGAGGCGCAGAGCAGCTCCACCAAACACCATCAGCACATGTAGGACAACTAAAGCTCGGAGCTGATGATGATGTGGGGGGGAAAAAAATCAGCAGTGATGTGCGGCAGAGTCGTGAAAGTGAATCTCAACAAGTGACTTTATATGTGCAGCAGGAGGTGAGGAGGAGGAGGAGGAGGTGTTTACATCGTGACAGCAGTTATTAGAAGCTCCAGACTTATTAGAACCTGCAGGGATGAAGAGTCCAAACTCAGACTAACCATCTCTGAGGAAATTAAAACAGGATTGCTGTGTCGCCTGTGTGATCTGCTCAGATATAATATTAATAATAATAACACAGAGTAGGCCTGTTACATTTACTGTCCCACATCAGCACAGTCCTTGCAATCACTTCTGTTTAATCAGAGTTTGTTGTTGGTGTGTCACATTCTTGTCTTCACTTTTAGGGTCAAAATGACCGAAATATGTCAACATGCAGCTAGTTTAGTGGGTGTTTGTTTTACAGAGAAAGAGGACAAAGAATGACAAAGAAGAAAAGTTTGTTTTTATAGCGCGTTCATGGATGGATAATAGATGGATGGATGATAGATAGATAGATAGATAGATAGATAGATAGATAGATAGATAGATAGATAGATAGATAGATAGATAGATGATGGATGGATGGATGGATGGATGGATGGATGGATGGATGGATGGATGATGGATGAATGGATGATGGATGGATGATGGATGGATGGATGGATGGATGATGGATGGATGGATGGATGGATGATGGATGAATGGATGATGGATGGATGATGGATGGATGGATGGATGGATGATGGATGAATGGATGGATGGATGGATGGGTGGATGGATGGATGAATGGATGATCATTTATCCATCCATCTATGGATAATAGATGGATGGATGATACATAGATAGATAGATAGATAGATAGATAGATAGATAGATAGATAGATAGATAGATAGATGGATAGATAGATAGATAGATAGAGCATTTACTTGTGGAAAAGTAAATTTTAAAACTGCATAAAAGTATTAAAATGAAATAAGAAAGAAAAAAGAAAAAAATTAGAGATGATATAAAGTGGAAATATACGATTAAATCAGAATATATAGAACAAGTAAAAGCCACATATTAAGAGCAGTGGGAAAAAATAATAGTCTTTAACAAAGCTTTTAAAAATTCTACAGTTCTAAAGATGTTTGATTCCAGCAGTGGACATAATAACTAAAAGGTATTTCTCCATGTTTGGTTTGAATACCAATATGCCTTTCAGAATAAAACTCCATGACTGACTGTTATTTATCATAACTGTAGTTTTTTGTGAGGGTTTTGGGTATTTTAGTGCGTAAAAATAAAAAATTTTACAGTATTAATGGTGCGGTGGTTGATTTTTTTCTTGCCAAATCTTCTCATGCCACTGAAAACAAAACCTCCCAACATCAAACACCATGCAGGACTGTAAATGTGCAGAAACCTCTGTGCTGTAAATGCTCCTCGCTGCAGCGTTCCTTCGTTTTGACTTTGCAATGTGAAATTACAGCCCTGTCAGGGCACACACTGTACCGTGCATCTGTTTCTCCCCAACTGTCTCACTTTAACTCGAAAGGTAAACGAATACGAGCGCAGGAAGCTTCCCAAAATATGCTCTGACACCTGAGTCTATTGCCTCCTCTTAAATCCTATGAAAGTCATGAGGAGGTGGGAGGCTTTGTTGTCTGGGGACGTCAGATTAAACAACAAAGAAGAAGCAGGGATGAAGACCAGCATAGAGGGAGAGAAAGATGATGTGAAGAATGTGTTTTCATGTCAGTGTGCCCATGTATTAGAAATGACTGTTGCTCCGATTAGTCATATGAGGAGTTCACAAGAAGGAAAATGTTTGATATGTTCTCCTTGATGTGTCGGAAATGTTTTCTGTCCATGTTTGGGAATAAAGAGGATGAAGGTAAAACTTTATCTCAACCAGTTAAATAAGAGATGTCAGAGGTCAAAACAATCACTGACACATAAAATCATTTCATTCCATTACTATTAGCAAAACAGATGGATGTGCAGATAACACAGAAACTCTCTCAGCACCTGTTTTAGTTCAGTTTCTTTAAATTCCTGATTATCACACAAGATTCAAATTATTTTCTTGGGACTTGAGATGCTTTTTTTCTCCATTATTTTCAAACAAAGTGTGATTCTGCAGCTCTGCTTTCTGCTCCATGGGCTGTATTTATAAGCACACTGGTGATTTAAGCTAAATGCTAACATCTGCATGATAACATGTTAACATGATGGTGTTTACCAGGCCTGATGCCCTATATTCATTACAGTAGCATGCTTACAAATTAGCAATGAACACTGACAACTCAGTATAATGGGAATAACATTAGTTTTTTGGACTGAAGTATGAAGCAAAATCATAATAATTTCAGCAAAACAAGACTCAAAATGAAACAGTTCAGCAGGATTCTTGCTTTATTGTATCTGTTTACTGCATCTATTGACAACAACATCTTTACACCTTCTCTCCATGACCAGAAAACGGGCGTAATTCAGTATTTTTTCATACACTCTGTCCTTGTGCCTCTTATCTTCCTACAGGTTCGTCTCACTCCTGCAGACACTGAAGTTATTTTTAGCCTCACAAGTTCCAGAGAGCCTCCAGTTTCCCCGGTGCCTTTCACATGAGCTCCGGGTTTAATTGAGGGTGCAGTGCAGATGTGCTTATAGTGTGTGTGTGTGTGTGTGTGTGTGTGTGTGTGTGTGAAGAAGAGATTCTATAATTTCCTCTCTTTCCACATAAATGTTGCATTGTTTTCTTCCAACGAATTTGCCACAAACACTCACATGCATGGCTGCACATGTTCTTGTGCACATTCACACTTTGTCTCCAGCTGTGCCACAAACATCTGCTGCTATTCAGATATTCACTCATTCGTAACATAAGAGACACACAAACAAACCTACCTGTCATAATATTATTAACATATACATAATTTACAGCAGCTGCATGTTAGGATTTGCAGCTAAATGAGGTTACACAGCTTCATAGGAAAGAGGACGTTGAGGGTTTGTTGTTGTTGACACTCTGCAGTTCCGCCCAAAGGTTCAATATAATAGAAATACTGCAGAGCTAAAATTAAAACCACCAGTGCAACAAAAACACTGTGGTATGTCCTCTAAAACTGCACTTTGGATTGTATTTTAGAAACAATACACCATCATCAACAAGAGCATCCAGCTGTAAAAGTACACTGTTAAAAGTGTGGCAGCAAGGGTGCCAGAAAAAATACATTAAAAACACTGGAATACTTTAACGATAGAAATAAAAACAAATATGTGTAAAACAATAATATTTTTTAGTGGATTTGAATTCATTAAAACTGTCATTTTACAGTCACACATTATAAACAATAAATTACCATTTTTGATTTTTTTTTTAGGTTTTAACGTGGACACTTTTTATTTTCATTTTTTACAGTGAACTTTTTCTTTTTTAAAATTTTATATTTATGGTTTTACAAGATATTATCTGCAAAATGTGGAAAATCTGTAAAATAGCAGTTAATAAAAAATATTTACCTTTTTCAATCCTTGATATATATTTTTTCAAATAGCAGCAAATATCTATAAAATAATGTTGCTTTTTCCTGTTGTAAATGTAATAAAACATTGTTTAAATTCTGCCATCAAATGTTGTAACGAATGAATTACTATTGACATAAATAGAGATTTTGGATGTGGAAATTTACGTGTAAATAAATACTGCAAAAAAAATCTACTACAAGTTTTTAATCTTTATGTATATCTATTTTTTCAAATATGGCAAATGTGTGTGTAAAATATATCGATTTTTGATTTAAATACCCTGAAACTCAATGTAGATTTAATGGTCAAACCTTAAAAAGGAATGAATTAGCTATTTTTATGTGATGATATTTACAGTTTTAGCTTGTTTTTTTATGGTTAACATGTAAATAATTACTTTTTTCTGTGACTTTACAAATTATCATATGTAATTGATTTTTTTAAAGTCCAAAGAGTAGCAATGAAAAACTTTTTTATTTTTTATTTTTTTACAGTGTATACCAAAGATTTTATGAGGAAGGGAAGGTGTAACTTTCTTCATTGTCTGTTTTCTCACAGGATCTTGTCCATGCTGGAGGCTGTATTGTGTCTATTTATGCATCAGGACAACTATTTCCTAGAACACACAAACTCCCGGACATCCACTTCCCTTCAGCCTCCTGTTTTATCTGCCTCTTTTGCTGCTGCTATCAGTTTATCTTCAGCACTTTGACTCAAATATGAGCAAAAAGTCAAGACTGCTGCAGTGTTTTCGCAGAAACATTCTTCACATCCAGGCAGCTTCCAGCTCTGGATTCCAGCTATAACTATCTCCGCTTTCTTTTTAAAAGTGACCATGAAGCAACAGAATATAACCACTTATGCTGTCCTGTGTTGTACCCGACTCACAGTTTTAACCCATGAGGCTTCCAGGAATCACAACATCAAGACCTTCAACATTTTAATTAACTCACCGACCCTAATCCCTCCCTTGTGTTAATTAAATACAAGCAGCTCTGAAGATGCTGTCATGGTCTTTTTTTTTTTATCAGGGACCCCTGAAGGTTACAGGTTAATTACACTGTGTGCCATCATTTTACTTATTCTGCACTAAACCCTCAGTGAATGTAGAATTCAGCAGATAAAACTTTCATATCATTCTGCCTTTTCTTCTCTTTCCACTCATTGCACATCATAACTAATGCAGCACATAGGTGACCTGATTTTTTGCAGAACGTCTGCATCGTATATCGATGTAGCGCCCAGAATGTCATGTTTATAGAAATACGTGTGCATGTTTGCCTGTGTGGGACAAAACGAACAAACCACAGCACCACTGGTAAAGCTTCTGTTTTCCATAAGAATCCATCAAATACTTGCACTGTCTGTCGAAAACCACGTGTATTTGGTGATACTGAATTTTTCAGAACAGCTCTTCAATTCTCTTTCTTCTTAAAGCCTAAGTCTCCTTATATATTAGCTGAGCATAGTTTGATTGCTGTGCCAATGATGTGGAGGAGCACTGTGATTTGTGGAAACATGCTCGAAAAGGTCAAAAGGTCATTTTTTTCTTCACGTGAACACGGTTTCCACAGTCTGTAAAGTGTTTTGTGACTGTGGAACAAAGCTGGTCGCCCTCAGCTCAACTGAGACTCTCAGGTGTGAAGGTCTGAACAGCTCCAGCAGCTCTTCAGCACCACAGACAGAGACTGAGAGCAGCGTTCACAAAATCGCACAACCCTGGAGATCATCAGCTACGATCGGAAGTGTTCAACAAACCAGGGGAGACTGAGCCGAGCTGCTGAAGTCACCTGCTGCCTCACACCCAGTTTTATCAGCTCCTCATCACTATTTTCTCCCTGATGGTCTCGATCTTTGCACTGGAGTTCTGAGGCAAAGATGATTTTCTGACCTTTTCTTTGACATGGTGCAGTAGAGAGAGATAGGAAGAGTAGGGAGATGAGGAGAGGAATGTCATGAAGTAAAGGTCTGTCCAGCTGGGAATTGAAAAGGGCTTTTGCAGGTATGTGGTGTCGGGTTGCCAAACTCCTGAGGCATTTCGGGTTATACCACACAGATGAAGAAAGAAATCATAATGCACTGGGTGAACATGTGTTCCTTTTACAGACCAGGGACCTGTATCCTACTTGGTCTATACTTCTCTGTGTAGTTATGTTGTTAAAGCTCTACTTGTTCTGCATAAGTTACATAAGTACGTTTGAAGAATTTGCACTTTAGCTGGTTGTTGCACCTGATTTATGAGCCCTTTAAATGGCTGATAACATTCAGCGCACATGACACTGAGTGGTTATTTCTTGTTCTTCTTTAACTTCACTCACATTTTGAAAATGTGTTGTGTATCTTTTCATTCACACTGCTGTTTGTTGCTTGTTAAGATAAACTTTAATTGATCCCTCACTTGAGATATTTACATGCTACAGCAGCTGGATACAGATGAGGCATGGAAGAAGCAGGACAAGAATTACAAAAGAAGTAGAATAAGTCTAGTATTAAAGATATAATAAAGGGTATAATAAAAACATTATACAAGACTGATGACTTTGCATGTAAATACATACAGATATGACATGGTTAAATTAGATTTACTGTGTTTACTCATAAATATTGTGGGGTCTTAATATTTAAATTTGTCAGACAAATTCATAGCATTGATCTGATTTCTGTTGTTTTAAATCTACTATATAAATAATGGTCGGTTATTGTATCCAATTAGGTTGCAATTAGCTTTTTGATTTATTATTTATTTATTTTGTCACAAAAAGTTGTATTATGAGCACAAGTTTCAGTCGTGTTTTGCAAAACTTCTCCCAATGTCAATTATTGATTATTCCTCCTTGTTTAATCTTTGGTTTGGACACCAGATGTCACTATTGTTCCTAATGTACTTTAGAGAAAAGATTTTTTTTGCCTTTCAGGTACAAGACTGATAGGAGCAGACTTGAGATAAGTGTTTTCAGTGCGATTAATAACAGATGTAACAGAAAAAACACTGCATGTGTCAAGGGCAGGCAACATTTCTACTTAACCCATAGCAGAGCTGCTGTTTTGCAGGATGGCAGACTGTCATTTGAAACATTCAAGAGGGTAAAAGTACATGTAAGTTTCTTCACCGTCTCCTCAACAAGCTCAGGCTACATGATAGACTCCAAAAAAACACCAGAGAGGATAATAAAAGTGCTCTCTCACTCAATTTTCAAATTAACATAATCCAGCTGTGGTTTTACTCCCCCGACCTGTGATTATGTTCCAGTGAATAATCACAGCGTGTCTGTGCTTAGTTCAGTGTGTGATTAGCCTGATGTAACATCCTGCAACATCCAATCTGTTCATATGTTGCTGCTGAGCTCTCTTTTTTTAACATGTTACAAAACACACATTATTTACTCGGGAGAAAATGAGCTGCAGTGAACAGATGTTAAAGTCCTGAGGGAACAAACTGGATCTGTTTTAATAACCTCACAGGGAAAGGGGAGTGTAAAGGATGCTTGCAGCGCTTTTACTTGGAGCTTTTCTGGCCTCAGAGTGTCGTTTTTCTTTGTGTAAATCTCTTAATGATCTTGTTTACCCTTCAGCGACTATGATTACTCACTGAGCAGAGAGAGTTGTGCCATAAAAAGAAGCAGGAAATCTTTTATGTGTTACCACTTGGAGATTTTTCTTGCTGCTCTCTCTGCCCTAAACACGCTCACACTCACATAAAATGGATTTACATTTTTCTGTAGTTAGGCTGCAACAGATTAAGAGTTTAGAGAATCAGGACTTTCAGACTTCACTGAACAAACATGCCGAGAAAAGAATATCCTCGGTCCGCCTCGGTTTCCTGACTGTGTGACGTCAGTCTGAAGGGAAAAAGGGGGGCACTGAGATCCCCTCACTATCTGATGTGGATGGAGGCTGAGGCTCCTTCTGCACCACCCACTTCATTCCCCCACAGTCAACAGGAAGACTGGAGGCCAAAGACAGCGGCCACACTCTGCAGGAGAGGAAGGACACAGAGGTCCAGCTGTACAGCCAGAACAAAGGAGAACAACAAAGGCAAAGGAATGAGCAAGAATCAGAAAGAAGTGAAGAAAATCCAGTCAGTTTATCTGCAGAACCTGGAAAAACTCAACCAGGGGATAAAGCCAGACAAGAAAAGTTGGAAGCCTAAAGAAGGAGACTTCGCTGTGCAGACAGCGATGGAAAAGCTGCGGCAACCTCCCATAGCAGGACAAGTAGCCAAAAGCTCTGCTCACAGAATCAGCAGAGACCTGACCTGCTCCATCTGCCTGGATCTCTTCAAGCAGCCGGTGTCGTTGCCCTGCGATCACACCTTCTGCCAGGGCTGCATCGAGGGCTACTGGGCAGGGCCCCGAGGCCCCGTACAGGGAGGCACCGGCTCCTGCCCCCAGTGCAGGAAGGTTTACCCTGGACAGAGCTACAGGCCCAACCGAATTGTTGCCAACATAGTGGAGAGCTACTGTCAGGGTCTGGAGGAGAGCGGGCCGGCGGCATGCCTGCCAGATGTTGGGGTGACGGAGAGGGTTCCTGCACCGGTGCCTCGCTGCAGCCGGCACAGGGAGGAGCTGAAGCTGTACTGTGAGGAGGACCAGGAGCTGGTGTGTCTGGTGTGTGGTCTGTCGCAGGAGCACAGAAATCACACCATGGTGTGTGTCCAAGAGGCTGAGCAGAAGTATAGGGTGAGTTTAGGTTTTATGAGGAGTCTGTGTGTAAGACAAAATAATGAAAATATACTCAACTCAACTCAACAACAGTGTGCATCTCAGGAATCAGGTATCCATATTCTACTTAGTGCATCTTTTTATAGTGCACATGAATTCTGCCTGGTTGCAACCTGATTTTGCCACATTACCTCCAAATTGTGCACAAGAACTCTGCTTATTTCTTCTCTAAGCTTTGACTTTGATTGAGTTTCAAAAAAGGAACATTTTTGAGTTGATAATTACTGCTCTGCATCCCAGATTTCCTATATATAAATTTGCCATATCTATGTTTTTCCTGATCAAGATCTTTTTCTGTGTCTATCTATTGTTTTTTTGCACCACATTAGAAAGTACAAGTAGGCCTAACATTGCATCTGAAGAGCAGTGATAATATGTTTTTGTCCTGACAGGCGTCTCTGAACAGCTCAATGGATTCCTTGAAAGCTGAGCTCAACACAGCTCTGCAGTACGACAGGGAAGCTGAAGACGAGGTGAAAAAGCTGAAGGTGAGACACTGAACTCACATTTGCACCACTATAAATGTCCAGTCTGACACATTTAATGGCCGATAAAGATGGAGCAGAACACGTGATCTGCCTCATTCTACACCGTCATCCTTGTCAAATGTAAAGATGGTTACTCCCAGTCATAAGTTCCGTCATCTCCCGCCCACTCAGGAGCACACTGCTGACCTGAAGCAGCGCATCGAGGCCCAGTTCAGTGACCTGCACCAGTTCCTGTACCAGGAGGAGAAGCTGCTGCAGGTGAAGCTGAAGACGGAGGAGCGGCGGGAGCTGATTCGCCTGGACGAGCACAAGGCCCTGCTGTGCGTGGAGATCTCCCGTCTGCAGAGGGCCGTCCACGAGATCGAGGACAAGCTGAAGGAGCAGGACCCGTTCACTCTGCTCAGAGTGAGTTCAGCTTATACGAAATTCGATACAATACAGTTCATCTGGAAGGTATTAGAAGCCTGATGAGTCAGCTCTGGGGATGATTAAGTCGAGAAAATGCTGAGCTCCTCATTTCAAACCTATTTGTTTCCAAAGCAAAAGGCAAAATTCTGGATGAAAATTAGTTTTTTTCACTCTCTCATGTAGCAGACGTGCATTTCTGTGCCAACATGTTAAACCGGCTCCAAAATCCACATTTAGGGTTTAACTGAGCAGGGTGTGACCACTCTGGCTTTCCTGTTCGGTTTGAACACAGTTCTCAGAGCCAGAAACATGTTGATCATGTCATCATGCATGTAGGTCAAGAGTAAAGACTGACATGTCGGTAATAATGTCGCTAATTTTCTGCTAACAAAAGACTTTTCCTCTCAGTGAGCTCAGACAGGATGTAGGCCAGTGATCTCACTCACTGATCTGGAGAATAAGGAGTTTAGCTCAGGCACGAGGCCACACTCTGGCCTCGGCCGGCGGGACTTTCCCCCGGCCACAGGGAGATCCCACAGGGTGGGATAGCGTGAGCTCAGACATTGATGTAATGTGGAAAAAGCTGTCTCTTCTTTCAGATACAACAAAACTAATTACCCATCTCCTTGTCTCTTTTCCTATGTTTATTCCCACATCTCCCTTCAGAGCATCAAAGTGCTGCTCCAGAGGTGAGTGGGAGAAGTCAGACTGTTTATTCTTGATGGTTTTTGTTCTCTCTCTTTACTGATGGATTTTCGCTTTTGTTGGCAGGCCTTCGCTGAAGTTTGAGAAGCCTTTGTTTACACCGCCCAGCCTGTGTGAGGGTCGGTTTGCGGGACCCCTGCAGTACAGAGTGTGGAAATCCATGAGAGGAAGCATTTATCCAGGTACAGTATGAGGCTCCTTTGCACCTGAGTCACTGAACAGCACATGTATCCAGTCAGAATTGACATGTTTTAAATCTTTAGTCTTACACTTTTCCTCTTTTTAGTTCCAGCAGCCATTACCTTTAACTCCAGCACGGCCAACCCTTGGCTCAGCCTCACCTCCTCCCTCACCTGCGTTCGCTACCAGACCTTTAATCACACCGTGGAGGACAACCCCTACAGGTTCAACGCCGCCCTGTCGCTGCTCGGGAGCCAAGGCTTCACCCACGGGCGCCACTACTGGGAGATTGAAGTCTACAGCAGCACCGTCTGGACTGTGGGGGTGGCCCGGGAGTCAGTGCCCAGAAAGGGAGTCATCAAAGCCCTCCCAGCTAACGGCTTCTGGACTCTCTCCCTGTCTTATGGGATTCAGTACATGGCTGGAACATCCCCTCCGACCGTTCTGTCTCTGGAGGAGCCGCTGGCCAGGATCGGTGTGTACCTGGACTACAAGAGGGGCCTGGTGTCCTTCTACAACGCAGAGAGCATGACACACCTCTACACCTTCAGGGAGACCTTCACCGAGACGCTGTACCCTTATTTCAACCTGGGATTCCTGGATAAAGTGCATGAAAATGAGCCTCTCAAAGTTTTCTTACCAAAGATTTAAAAGCTGTGAAAAAAAGGAACACGTGGTTAAACAGTTACAAAACACGCATGAAAAAAAAAACACGACCAAAAAGCATTTATACTCTCAACTGTACAGATATAATTGTGTATCACACATTAAATATTAGATTCATCTATCCGATAGGAACACATGTATGTTAAGTAGCATCTCTTAAAGCACATTGTTGGGTTTGTAGACTGGATCTACTGCCACACATTTCATGTCAGAGAAGCTGTGCTTCAGTGAAGAATGTGAAACTGTCTGGTTACCTGACTGAGACTAATGTAATTTGCTGTTTTAGTAATCCTTCTTGTGCATGATTCACTAATACATTCAATAAAACATCTTCATATTATGTTTTATATGCTGAAAAAAAAGTCGTTTTAATGAAGTGGTGCATTCAGGGACTATGGAAAAATGTTGAGCTTTTTGATCATAGCCACTGGCAGAAAGGTAATAACACACATATAAAAGGAACTCAGGTTTAATCGTCTCTTTTATATGCATGCACTGAATAATTTCTTTGTACTTGCTGTAAGGGATGAATCAAGCGCAATGTTAAATCAAGCTGATCTAAAACTTTAAGCATGCTAAGTGGCCCCCAGCATCACACAGAATTACACAATTAACATTTTAGTAAAAGAATATCTTCAAAATTACTTTCCAAAGTTGCTTTTTCCTACATGAAATAATTTATCTTCACTATTAGATTACTATTATTTGTCATGTTTTGAGTAAGTAACCTAAATACACCCTGTGGAGTTTATGTATTACTTTTCACCACTAGTAACATTATAGAGCATGTTTTTACAAGTGGACAACTGTTTTGGTTGTATCATGTGCATAAATGCAAGCAGGTAGCCGACACTCACATTACTGCCTCCAGTTTCACGTATTGACTGTTGATGGAAACGTAACGATTCACCAAAAGAGGCAGGGAGGAAGCTTGTGAAATATGTGGAGTCAATATTTGTTTAAAATTATTCAAAAAATGTCAGACTTCAAAGGATGTGCACTGTGAGTTTGACTGAACAAAGCTGGAATGTTGCTCCAGAAATACATGTAAACATCAAACCCACATAGAGACGAGTGTTATGAGCAGCTGCTGGTAACAGAGGAGAGGGAAATATGTGCAGTGTGGACCTACGTGATGGTTGAGCCACCATCTCTGCATATAAACAGACACCCATCAGCCACATTAGAACGACTGACAGTAAATGACAGTGATCCTGTTATTACAATGCAATGTTCTGCTGGGAAATCTTGGCTCCTGACATTCATGTGGATGTTACTTTTACATGTACCACACACCTAAACACTCCTGCAGATCAAACATGATGAGGGCACAGACTGACAGCAGTGGCTACACTCCTAAAGGCTTGAGGCACATGACCAAGAGCACACTGACAAGGATCCATGGAGGTCCCACGCTGCAACCCATGGGACGTAAAGGATCTGTTACCCCAGAAGCCTCATTTCCATATCCAACCAATTGCATAAAAGTGACGTAAACAACATTTGGTGGGTGGTTTTAATGTTGTGGCTGATTCCTGTAGCTTTGTTTGCACCCATACTCCACTGTGAGCCTTTAACATCCTGAAAAGCAGCTTTCAACTGTCTTCAAATGAGAAGATACTGTTAAATGTTGTTGTCCACAGTCATTATGTGCATTTATTAAGTGATATAATACATCAAACTGCGTTACATTCATTAGAAGTGATCACACTTTCAACCTCAGACAGCAAAAAGTGACACAGTGGATATTATGATTAAAAAAACAAGGCAACCTATATCACAATATATACATTTTATAACTCAGTGCTATGATGCGATCAGCTCATTACAAGCAGCGTGACTGAAGGTACTGGAACTAGTCCTTTTTAACCTAAACAGCTACATAATGATGAGGAGCAAAGATGTGATTCGTCTGCACGGCTTCACTCTGTCTCACAGATTTCAACGTAAAGTATGTGGGTTGGTGTTTTGCGGTACCGAGCCATGCATTCACTCCTCGCCTGGAGATGGGTGTGACCGACCAAATAGTAGGGGTGAAGTCTCCATTTAGGTTTCGGGGGGATTTAGAGAGTCACTTGCTTGCGTGCAACGTGTCTTGGAACTTTGTGCTCGTGTAGCGCACATGAAAGCCTTTTTTATTGATACTGTCATCCGAGTGAAATTTCAAAACGATGGCGTCTCCGGCTGAGTAAACCTCCTCTGGAGCCTGAGGGGAAGAAGATACAAAATAAAACATATTTTTTTCTGCGAGGATAATTCAATTAAAGCAACATTGACTGCGCAAGACCTACCCCAGATCCACAATACCGCCCCAGCCTCGGAGACTTGACGTCAGCGCCGTCATACAGCTCCACATAATCGTACCCGCAGTCGGCCTCCTCCTCGATCTCGAACACTTGGAAGATGATCTCGACACCGTAGCCCTTCTCAGCAGTGACCACCCACATGCAGTCGGAGCCTCCAGGGTAGTTGTTATCTCCAAACTGTGCATGAGAGTACAGATCTTTTGTCTTGACCTCGGCTTTAAGGCTTCCTCCGCATTCTGGGAATTTACAACCACAAAATTAGAGGGTCAAAAGGAGGAGCTCGTAAAAGTGAGGAAAGAATGTAGCTTCATAAACACAACACAAAGCAAACTCCATTCTAGAAATGTCACATTTTTGGTGTTCTATTCTTTTCTCCACAACACAAATTTACTCTGTTTCCAGGCTTTTTTTGGGTAGCAGTTTACCAACTGTCTTTGCCAACCTGCTCTGTAGGAAGCCTCAAACCCTCTTTTCTGCACCGAGTTGTCTGAGAAAAAACGTAGGAACATTTTGTTGCTGCTGGAGATGACAGGAGAAGGCTTTTTGGTGCCACAAAATCGCCCAAGACTTGGCGCGCGAAGGTCTTTCCCGTCGTAGATCTCCAGGTGGTCGTAAGCGCACTCCAGATGAGCCTCCATGTCGACCTCATTAAAAACCTGCAAGTCATTCAGAGTGAAATTTAACGAGATAGGAATGCTGCAAGAAATAGCTTTTCACTGCTTTAATTTAGGGTCACAACATACGAGTTTGATTCGATGCCCCGGGGTCGTGGACAGAAACCAGGTGCAGGCCTTCTTGCTGGGATATTTGTCGGGCCAGTTAGGGCTGCTGATGGTGCCCGAGACGCTGTTCACAACGTGATCGCAGCCCGCTGAAGAAAAACAAAACAGCATATCAGGAGAAAACAATGAAAACTGCATCTCTGAAGGCTCACATCATTTCCTTTTCCTCAGCACAACTTTCCTCAGGGGTATTTTTTTCTTTAAAAAGGCGGTCATCAAAGGCAAAACAGGTGAAAGTGAAAGTAAAGCCTTTCACACGCAAACAGAGGCTATTATTAAACAGTTAATAGTCCATTGTTTGGCCTTTACATGCACAGAACAGTAGCTTATAAAGTTCATTAAAAAGAACACAGTTTTCATGGGAGCTATTTTCTCCTGTGGAAAGTACCAGTAGAGACAGAAATCTCAGATCTCAAAACTATCAAAACCAATAACATCTGCAGGTCTGAGTCTTAAATCCACTTCATTAAATCCCACTGAACAGAGGACAGCAGCAGACATACTGTACCTTCCTTGCAGTCGTGTCGATTATCATGCAGCATGAAGCCGCTGCGGCACTGACAGCTGTAGCTTCCAAAGGTGTTCACACATTCATGCTGGCAGCCGCCGTTACCTTTGGAGCACTCGTCTATGTCTGTTGAGATGTTTCAAGAATATCAATTCAAATTTCCCTGCACAGAGTAGCACTGTATGTCACGACAGGCTGCAGAAAACTTGCACAACTTATTGCATTAACATTTTAGGCCATATTTTATTGTATCAGTTGTGGTATTGCATGAAACATGGGTTTAAAGAGCCCATATTATGCACATTTACAGGTTTATTAGAATATGTTTACATGCTTTTAATGTTAAAAAACTCATTTTTTTCTCATGCTGTACATTGCTGTAGCATCTCTTCTTCACCTCTGTCTAAAACACTTAAATTTAGCTTCTGTCTCTTTAAAGAGCCCACTCCCAAAAAGCAAAGTCTGCTCTGAAAGTGAGGTACCTTTGTTTACCCCTAGATCTGTGAGTCCCGGCAGAGATATGTAGCCCTAGCAGAAGCTTGATGTTGGCAGGTGTTAGGTAAATGTGTTACATGGTGATGTAAATAAGTAACGGAAGAAAAGCCTGGACTTTAAACAGAGTGTTTTCTAGCCTGGTGTTTTTGGTGGGAGAAAGTCCCTTTGGATTGGACTTTGGGTTTTGTAAGTTAACGGACCTTTAACATGTACAAAAGGCTACGTAATTTATTAAAGGAAAGGAAAGGAACCCAAAAGCATAATGTGCACTCTTTAAAAGCACATGTTCAGTGTGGATGACAAGGCTGAAATGGAGTGAAAAAGACAGCAAATGCACACCAGTCTCATAACATAGATGAAGAAAAAACTGACAAAAAGTTTGGAACCTGCCAATGTAATAAATTAAAAAAGCAGTAAATTAGGTTTTCCTGGGGAGATTTCATATTTTCTTCACAATGCAACTTTTTAACCTTTTAATGTGTGGAGGGAAATGAAGCTGCATTTTATTTAAAAATCACTTGTGGTTCGAGAACTGTGCATTGACAAAAAAATGAAAAAAGGAATGGGCTTTGAGCCATTTTAAATTACAAAACAGACAGTATGTGGGAGTTTTACTGGATTTATTTGTGACCCAGTTAGGAAGAGCAAATATTTAAGGTAGTACTGCTGATGTATTAAAAAAATACAAACACTAGAATGGACAGTTAGTTCAGAAACAAGGGTAATAAAGAATAATGAGTAAAAGATTGTTTTAAAAATAAAAAAAAGCATGCGTAGACTGTAATGTGCTACCAAACTATTAAGTTGTGTAAAATTCAATGTGTGCTTCACACAAACTACACTTTCCTTATTCTAGTAGCAGGAAATGAAGACAGCTGCTTGCATTGTTCTTCTTGGGAAGGTTTTTCTCTTCTTTCTGAGCCACATCTGCACCATTACATAATGCTTCCTCAGGAGTTCCTTTATCAATATTTCCTAATTACATCATTCACTTACCAGAGAAGAAGTGAGCCTTGAAGCCCCTCTTGGAGACAGTGTTGTCAGACTTGAACTCTATCCTCATGTTGTTCTCCTGGGAGGTGATGACCTCTGGTTTCTCTGCTCCACAGAACTTCCCATGAAGCTTTGAGTCTGAACTCAACCCACTGCGAACCTCCACATAATCATACTTACACACCTAGTGGGAAACAAACAAAGAAGTGATCATGATTCTAGCAAAGAATCTGATAAAAGCTCTGCAGACATACAGTGATGTTACCCATGTATATGCAGTAAAACCTACATCATTCCCCTCAGTTTCGAACACGTCAAACACCAGGGTGATGCGATACTGAATTGGAGCCACCAGCTGCCACACACAGTTCTTGTTGGGTGGATATTCTTTGGGCCAGCCGGGGGTGGTGAGGGAGCCGTTCAAGTTAGTGATGAATCCACCACAGGCAGCTGCTGGTGGGAGAAAACACTGATTTTAGTGATACAAGTGTGAAATAAAAACACCTACGTAACCTAAATTACACGACCTGCATGTGAATCTCTAAAATCTCCGGGGAAAAAAACGATTATTTACAGTTACTAACCACTAACTGTGGTATTGGAATTACACAGAAAGGACATTGTGAAATTTAATAAATAAAATGTTATTTCTGCAAAATTGCACAGTGGACCAAATACTACTGGTGCAAAATCCATTTCCATGCACATGAATCAAGTCGGTGCCGCTCGCCTCACTGAGGAACTGCAGCAGGACAGCACTGCCCTCTTGTGGTAAAACATAAAGTCATGTCTTGATGAATGCCCTGTAGTGCTCTAACAAAAAACAAACAAACTCAAAATAAATTTGATGATAAAAATGCTTTTCAACTTAACTGTGATTAGAATGGAGATGACTTAAAGACCCTACAGTAATGAAAGAGGGGTCATTAGATACAACACATTGTCAGTTTCCCCTTTTATTGCTTTTCAACGTTGACCCATGGTCAATATAATTTGGCTTTTTTTGACAAGAATTTACAAAAAAGACTCTTTCATGGCAAAGTGAGAACTGTGAAGAGGATAAAGTTATGTCAAGTAATTAAAAATATAAAATGTAATAAAGTGATTACATAAATATTCACCCCCTTTTAGTCAGTTATATTTAGGAGGTGCACCTTTGGCCACAATAGATGGGTGTCAATCAGCCTTGCACGACTGGGCCTGGTCATTTTACCCATTTGTCTTTGGAAAACTGCTCGAGCTCTGTCAGGTTACACGGGGATTGTGAATGAACAGCCTTTTTCAAGTCTAAACCACAAATTCTCAGTTGGATTGAGGTCTGGGGCCCGATCGAGCCCCTTCAGAACATTCATATTGTTGTCTTTAAACCACTTCTGTGTAGCTTTGACTGTATTCTTCTCTTGCAGATGACACAAGGTTGTCCTCCAGGATTTCCCTATACTTTGCTGCATTCATTTTGCCTTCTATCTTTACGAGCAGTCCATGGCTTTAGCTAAGAAGCATCCCCACAACATGATACTGCCACCACCATGCTTCAGTGTTGGAGTGTTTATGATGATGTGAAGTGTTTCATGTCTTCCAAAATAGCTTCTAATCTGATGGCAAAAAAGCTCAATTTTGGTTTCATCAGACCAGAGAACCCTCTTCTAGTGGACTTCAGAGTCTCCCACAAGCCTTTTGGTGAACTCTTTTCCACTTCTCTACAATACTTTGACATGAAATGGGTCTAAATGAGAGTTTTCTTGTAAATTCTTGTCAGAAAAGCCAAATGAAACTGATCACTGTTGAAAAGTAAATAAAAAGGAAACTTCCAAGGGGGATTACTACTCTTATAGGCTTCTTATAGGCACTGTTACCTTGCTGCAGTGAGAAGAGAACACCACATGAGTGTAGTGGCAGACTCCAGTTGACTGGCTGACCAGCTCACGGGCTTCACTTCATATTCTAAAGCAGCAGCACTCTAACGTCGGTAATGAGTTTATATGAGGCTCTACACTCACTCTCACAGCTGCGCCTGTCAGCTGCCAGCTCATATCCAGGGTCACAGGCACATCTGTAGCTGCCCAGTGTGTTCAGACAGCGCTGCTCGCAATGACCATTGTCGGGTCTGGAGCACTCGTCCATCTCTAACAAAAGACAAATCTGAATTACTAGTTTTCTGTGCCAGACAAATGCATCATTGTCCACAACTGAAAAAAAAACATTGCTGGTAGTCTGAAAATGACTTTCTGACCTTTGAAAAAGTTGGCGGAAAACCCGGCTTTGTTGACCGATCCATCAGATGCAAACTTGAGCCAGAGCTGGTTGGAGCTGCTTTTGATGTCGTCCGGTTTGTCGTAGCCACAGAAGCGGCCGAGCAGCGGGCTGCTTTCTGAACCGCCATCCCTCACCTCCACATAGTCGTAGGCGCAGCTGTCATGTCTCTCAATCTGCAGTCAAAGCAAAGGCAGAGAGGTTTGCTAATAGATATTACAGATGACAGAAGTTGGTGAAGTTTGATCAGTCTGTGATGTGTTAACAGGCCTCCTCCTGCCTTAAACTACACAACCCACTGAAATGGTAACTGTCTACTTCTACTACAAGTATGTTTTTATATCTTCTGCCATAATTTCATCAGTGTTTGAATTGATAGTCATTAAAACAGATTAAAAGTGCAATAGATAAGATGTTTAAAAGGTAGTTTTAAAAATATACCACCCAAAAATTGTTTAAAAAATAATTAGAATGTTTCATTTTGATGAAGAATATAACCTGACCACAGTTTAGTCAAGGGGCAAACCTGTGTCATAATGGATCAGATGCAAAAAAAACCATTCTGCATCATCGAAGAGGCACACGTAGTAATTTTTGAAGCTTTATTTGTCTCATATTTGTGTATCATACTCACCAAAGTGCCTTTATGTGGACTGATTTAATGCATTTGCTGTTGCTAGGTAACATATTTGGACCTAACCTAAGACTAGCTTCAGAGACTTATTGTTTGAGTCAGTCTAATGACAGACACTTTACCGACAATACTTTAAAAACAACTGCACAATGTGTATTTGTATTTGTTGTATGTCCTTCATTTTTTGTAGTTTTCACACTGTCTGCTGACAAAAGGGGGCAATAAATGTTCAGAAGACATCTGTATGACCGGTGTAGTTACAGTAACAGCGCTTATTTGTTGGTTCTGTTGTTGCTACTCTAGTTTCCTCAAGTTACATAAAGCAAAAGGAACATTTGAGAGTTTAGGCACAGTTATAGCGGGCAGTTATTTATTTTAATGGACCAGCTTCAACCTAACAAATGATATTATTGCATGTTTAAACATTACAGCACTGAAAATAGATGTGCTTTCATTAAGTAATGCACTCGTGAAATGAAACACTTTTTAAAGCCCTGGACAGATTGGTCATTCATTGGTGCACTTTTTTTCACTTCATCTGAGAACAAACTTTGCTTTTGGACACACCAATCAAATGCAGCATTCAGTCTTGGAACAACCTTTCATTGGTTTTTATGTTCACCTTCCCGTACTGTGTAGCTAACAACAGTATAGCTGATTTTTACCTCAAACGACTGAAAGGAGAGGCCAACATCAAAACCCTCTGCCACTGTGATTTTCCACACACACACTTTGTTGGACTGGTAGTCATCAGGATAATTGGGGGACTGAATCTGGCCACTTTCCCGCTCCACATCTCCCCCACAGATGGCTGCACAGGAGGTGAGAAGTGAGATTAATGGCAGTTTATTTCATTCACAGACTCGCTTTCTGCGTTTCCACCTTCAGCTGTCGACACTGCTCAAGTATGGCGAAAAGAAATGGACAAGAACGCAACAGCAAGTACAGAAAGTGTGCATTAAAACAAAGTCTGTGTTGTACCTTCGTAAACAGCAGAAAAGCCTTTGCCCACCCAGCTGCTGCTGCTTCTGAATTCAATCCACAGTCGACTGTCAGTTGAGATAATTGGATCTGGGAGTGTATCTCCACAGAAGCGGCCTGCCAAAGTACATTACGAAACAACAGCGTTGCCTGTCAGTGAGAGCTTCACAGTGCTTCGTTGAGAGTTTACAGCTCAGGTTTAAAACAGACCTTTCAGCGGAGCTTTTCTCCAGAACCCGTCTCGGACCTCCACATGGTCGTACCAGCACAAGTGGCTCCTGAAGAGGTCCATGGAAGTAAAATTCAGAACAATCTAAGACACAGAGGAGACAACATCTATCTAGATTTCTAGGAGTCACAACAACACCAACGACAACAACAGTGTTGTTTTTCCAACTGATGTGAAGCCAACAATGTTCTGACTGCATGATCAAAATATCAGGAACAATCCCAGAGTTCAAAAGGCATGCTTTATGTTTTTTAAAAAGTCCCCAAAATAATCAGAGCCAGAAGCTGCAAAAACAGAAAGACTCATTGGATTTTTTAGTGGTCCTTGCATGAATCATGTGTGATGTGCAGTTTAGTCAGGAAAACTAACTAAATTTAAGCTCTAAATTGCCATAATTTCATCCAAATCATTACATGCCTCATTTAAAAAAGTGTCAAAAATAAAAAGCTTCTGTATGAAAACAAAACATTTAAAGATCTTTGCTACCATTAGTGGCACGTGAGTCAGTAGTGACCAAAAGCCACATCACAAAAATCCAAAGAACATTTTGGCTAAACTGGGTTGAACTGCAGGCAGTGTTTACACCAAACAAATAGGGGACAAGTATAGAAACAAAATAAAAATGTAAACAGTAAAATATCATTACTTTGTGGAGACACCATTTTTCCAGTATTGGTAACACCCGAAGGACCCTTGGAACAATATTGCACATACTGACTCCAGGTTTTTTCAATTGGTGTCAAATAAAAAATCAAGAAAATTCCAGCTTAACTTTTTTCATTTTTTACCTATTTATGGCAATATAACTTTTTATACACTACAGTGAGACATCTTTGAGTTCTCTCTACTGTTATCCATGGTTGTGTTGTTTCCATCGAGGTGCAGGACTTTGTACTGCAGTGGAAAATGAGCCAACAGTGAGTGAAAATGTGACACGAGCAAAAGTAAAACAAGCTTGGGGTTCAGACTGTTAACACATCAGTGTCGATATATCTCAGGAAGAAACTAAGTTACTTTAAGTGAATCTATTTTCTAGGACTAGATGACTTTTTTCACATCTGTGCATGACGTGTTGTTCCGTATGTCGTATATTGGACTGTGGACAACTGGTTGGCTAATATTTTCATTTTACTCACCAATATATGGCATATGGCCTATTTATCTACTGAAAAATTACACAAGTAGACTATGGATTGAATGCTTCCACTGAAGGTGAGTGATGACGACACCCACCTTTTCTCCAGGAGTGACAGAAATCCTCCAGACACAGTGAGCGTACGCTGAGTATCCGTTGGGGAAACCAGGTGAAGAGAAGTTTCCATCGCTGTCCTGAAGACTGTCCCCACACCCTGGTAAACCACACCATAACATTTAACAGAGATGGACTACAATAGACAGAAAAACAACACCTGGTAGTCCAAAATGAAGAACAGTAGCAGCCTTAAATTTTACTTTTTGACATATAGAAGCTTTAGCTTTAGTTAGCAAACTTTCAGGCAGGTGACTTTGAAAAAGATCAAAGTCTAAAGTCAAAGTGTCTATGGATAATTAAGTGATTAGGTCTTCTACTCATCGAATGCACCTTACTTGCACATTTGTAGAGTTTGCGAGCTTGTGCAATGTCCCCTTTGCTAAGCCTCGTCCTCTGTCCAATAGACGGTCTGACTCCATTGACATCATAACGAGGCAGGATTGTGTCTAAGAAGACGCCTCTGTTTCAGAAAAATCAAGTGAGCAGTTCATTCATCAAAAAATCTAATGATTCTAAAATCAATGGCAGCACAAGACGCCTGATGCAAAATAACATCTTCCAAATTGATGCACGGGGAAATCTGATTTCCAAAAGTTCAAACAGAAAGACTGATTAGAGCATAGGACTTTTCAGATCCGCCTCTTGTTCAACACCTTGATACTTTATTGATTCTGATAATCTCTAGCTGGGTTCGGAGCTCCCACTCTCGCACAGTTCCCATGGTGATGCACCCATGAATGACAGGCATGTGCAAACAGAGCCGCTCTGAATGGGGCCTTTCGCTGGTGCCAGCCGGCTCAGTGGAGCCCGCTCCTGAATGCCAGAGAAAAAGGCCACTCCAGCCCAAATTGTTCAACAAAGCCTGAACTGCCAGGCCTTTATTTAGCTTGGCTTGTCTCCATGACCCGGAGTTGCATAGTGGTTATGAAGGTAAAAAAAAAAAAACAAAGCATAGAGAGAAGCAATGGGGCAACAACATGCAGGAGTCAGAAATAAAAAAAAACAAACCAGTGTGGAACTATTTATGTGACAATAAAGGACCAAATCCTCAGAGGGGTTTTCATGAATCATGTTCAGCATCGAGGCACCAGGTTAGTGTGGGAGCTCAGTCGGTGAAGCAGAACGATATTACTGGCAGATTTTTTTTTTCCCATTGATGCAACTGAACTTGGTGTCACATTAAATACTGTACAGCCAGTTCAAAATTGGTTTCAGACTCTAAATGTCAGGGAGTTTAATCACTGATTCAAGATGTCAGAAGCACTACAGTGGTGCTAATGTGTTGCCAGTGTAAATATACAGAGCGAATAAACATTTTAACCACCATCTAACCAGTAAGTGCCCCAGTGGAGCTCTTTAATTGCCTGTTAATGTCTGCAGGCTGGAGCTGAAAACAAACCCACAAGAAACAAAAAAACATCCTTGTAGTCCTATTAACATAATGCTAACTTTAGTAGATGAAAAAGTGAAACAGAAGAAAGCATCACTTGCCAACCTGGAAAACGTATTCCTTGCATAATGCATGATACTTCCAAAGTCGTACACCTCCCCCAGTGAGTCAACCTCGCCTGGCTCCATCTTCAGGAAGTTATACTCCTGTCCTTTTGATACACACACAGTCAGTGGAGTAAATGCATTAAAAAAAATCAAAACACACACATTCACTCTCATTCGTGTCACCTGTGCACACGCATTCAGCAACAGTACCTGGTTGGATGTTGTCTCTGATGATGCTTACGTGCTCGTCACGGTCCGGACGAGTGTGTTCGTGCCAGAAGCCGATGACGTGGCCGAGCTCGTGCACCACGATGCCGAACTTATCGCAGTTCTTCCCTATAGAGATGGCCTGAGGGCCGCCGCCTCTCCTCCCCACGTAGGAGCAACACCTGCAGGGAAGCAACACTGTTCAGACCCACATCCTGAAACATGAAGAACCACTACCAGAATAACTGTACAACCATTTATAAACGCAGGTTTTATAGTTTTAGGTATTTGGATGCATATTTTTATTTAGTTTAATATGTTTTGGTAGTTTCTAAATTGTCCGTAGGGGTGAATGAGCGTGTGCTTGATTGTCTGTCTCTATGTGTAGCCCTGTGACAGACTGGTGACCTGTCCAGGGTGTCCCCTGCCTTCGCGCAAGTCGGCTGGATAGGCTCCAGCCCCCCTGCGACCCTACAGAGGATCAAGCTGTGTATAGATAATGGATGGATGGATGTTTTGGTAGTTAATTAGCAGATTCTTAAAACTTTTAAAAAGATTTTTAAGTGAATATTAAGTTTGCATTAACTTTTTCCAAATACAACACTGACATGTCATCGCCTTATAATGCTAAATCAGATGTTCTCTCCTCATAAAACAGATACAGATCAACATTGTTAATCATTTTAATCACTCTAGTTTGGCTTTGCTGCTCTCCACCAACTCATAAGTAAAAATATTGGACTCTTTTCCTGCTAAATGTGCTACAATCCTCATCAGCTAGTCGCCAACTTTGTCTGCCATGTGTTGAATGTGCAGGTGCTGCCTGCTGTGAATGAAATTGCATTTGGTGAGAGCAGTGATGGTGAATAAATCAGTGAACGAACTTATGGGCTGCAAAAACAAACCGGCGAGCCGAGAGATGACAAAACGCTTGGTAAAGCCGACGGTAACTTCTGCGGGTTCATCACCTCGAATGACACCGTTTACAAACCCGCCAGTATGCTCACCAGCCACTTTATTAGGCACACCTGTGAAATCTGCCAGCTCTGCCATAAACTTTTATTACTTTCAGAAAACCGGCTAAACTTTCCGTTTTTATCCAGCGTACCAGAACCACCCTCTGTGACCTCAATAATAAGGAGAAAGTAGAACACATCTTTGACAACATCAGCAAAAATTTAGAAATCAAGACAGGGCTGTTGCACCTCTGTAGCATTGGGAGCATTACTTTTTACTTTTCTGTTGTAGACTTATTTTCTTCATTCTCAGTGATGTATCATACTGCTTTTCCTATGTCATGTCATTTTGTTTTGTCCGAGCAAAATCTAAAGATAGCAAAATAATTTCCTTCTGATTCAATAAAGTTTCATCTTAACTTAACTTAACTTAACTTAACTTAACTTAACTTAACTTAACTTAACTTAACTTGACTTGACTTGACTTGACTTGACTTAACTTAACTTACCTGTACTGGGTTGCATTGGGTTTCAAAGGTGTGCCTCATAAAAGTGCTTATAGCAGCTTTACCTGTATCTTGACTTCACCTGTATCTGTAACCACAGATTTGCAGGAAAGCCTGCTCTGCATAAATTCATAAAACATTACTTGTAGGCAATTTTTTCCAGATTTGCTGTGATAAAACAAACTCTGACCGTAGAGACTCCTAACCGAATTTCACATTGTAAAAATGAGAAACCTATGAGAAAAGCTGAAATTTCTCAAACGGTAAATGTGCCAAAACACAGAAAAGGACTTAATTATAGTTTACATTGAAGTCAGTGTTGCATGTTATATTTTTCCAGCCCAAAGGCCGAGACGTGCAGTTCTGATAAATGCATTAACATCTTCAAAAACTGGCTCCTGAGCTCACCCACAAGGCCTGTAGGTGAAAACAATGTAGCTTTCTTCAGTCGTCCTCTCGGTGAACGTTACACAAGTGTGTTTCTCCCAGTGACGCATCGCCTGACGGAAAATGGCTCGCTGACTGCCTGAAAGGAAACTCTGAATTAGACACTTTCAGGATGTCCAAGCTGCAGATGGTAAAGCACACATGCTGCTGTACGGTGCGGCAGACAACCTCTCGGTAAAATTAAAAAAAACTGATGAAGGACTTATTGTTTTCCTCCTGAACTCACCACTGAAGTTCCCGCTGATCACGTAAGGGATGATGCCGTCTGGCCACACACGCTCAGGTCTGGAGGTGGCTGCTCTCCTGCGACGATGGAGACTCAGCCTGCCTGCAGCTCTCTTAGTCCTGATACTTTCACTGGAGGTGGATCTGTTAGCTGTAAAATGCAGATGTTATTATCATCCTTTTATTTGCACTTAATCACTGAGTCAAGCTTAATTATGGAAAGATAGATTTCTTTTCCTGAACCTAGAAGCTTCAGCAGAAAGCAACTGGACTTCTCCTTAAGTCCAGAGAAGAGAAAAGAAGTCCAGCTGCTTTATACAGAAGCTCCTAGGATTACCATGACCTGACTTGACTGAGAATCCACACGGACTCTTTTTTTCCTGCTTTGACACCTGAGTTTGTGTGGTTGGTCTGGACAGCATGATGTGACTCCCTGAATATTCGGAGGTCGTCCTCATCCAGAGCGATATCTCCCAGAAAGGCAGCTGCAGAGACAGTTAAACACACAGATAAACAACATATATATGTGTATGTGTGTGTCTTCAAGTAATCACAAAAGTGACAAAGCATTTTCTGACAAAATAAGCTTAAAGAAAAACAACTAAACTGAAATAACATCTTTGAAGCAAACAAACAAACAAAAAAGCTAATCATCAATCTGATTTTTCATATTATAAACACTGTAGGGCTGCACGGTGGCTCGGGTGTTAGTACCGTCGTCTCACAGCTAGAAGATCCCTGGTTCGCGTCCCGTTTAGGATGCCTGGGATCTTTCTGTGTGGAGTTTGCATGTTCTCCCTGTGCAGCGTGGGTTTTCACCGGGTTCCCACAGTCCAAAAACATGCTGAGGTTAATTGATGATTCTAAATTGTCTGTAGGTGTGAATGTGAGTGTGCTTGGTTGTCTGTTTCTATGTGTAGCCCTGTGATAGACTGGCGACCTGTCCAGGGTGTCCCCTGCCTTTGCCCAAGTCAGCTGGGATAGACTCCAGCCCCCCTGTGACCCTACAGAGGATTAAGTGGTGTATAGATAAAGAATAGATAAACACTGTACATAAAAACAAAAATTGCACATCTTAGCTCATTAGCTCAGTGTGGATGAGTAATGAAAACATAAAAAGCTAAATCCAAGCTAGAAACTGAACCACAAAAGTGAAACTATGAACAAAGACAGCTGGTAATGTAGTTACATGATTTGCAAGTCTGGTGCACTAGTAGACTGTATTTTGCTTGGAAGTGTAGATGAATGATGATAATAAATGATGATATGTATCAGGGTTCACTGTGTCTGTCAGATGAGCAGACACACCTTGTGAAGACAGTTTTACTGACACAAACTGAAACATTTCAGCAGACCGCTGTGTCCTATGACAGGATGAAGATGTGAACTGAGTACGCTGCGACCACGACGTGTAGGATTTTTGCAGCATTGCTGAATCCCTACTCGGCCATCAACGTACCAAACAAATCAGAATTTAAATCAGTTAAAATTTGTCCCAAATTGCTGTAATAACAGTTTCTCATAAGTGGCCCACAGCTGATTTCTGCATAGTTGTATTTTTTCCTATTTTACAGAACGTACCTTGATCAATAAGCAGGGCAGGTTATATTTACATAAAATACTAATTTAACATTTCCTGTCATAAAAATAAGGATTATCATTCATGTTTGTGTGATAGCGTGTATCTTTTAATTCACTTTACTAGACAAAAACTTTGAAATGTCCTAAATTGCAGTTTCTTTTATATGGTTGTTGCAGCAACTTGTTCTTGCACATTCATTAGATGAGACTTTAAAACACGAATAAATGCTTAATTTTACTGCTTTATTGTGCAGCATTGACTAAACAAACAGCATTTAACCACATTAAAAGGACATCTATTGCCACTTAAAATTTTAAAAAATAAAAAAATGATGTGCACTCCTGGAATCCTACTTTGTGTGTGCTTAGGAGGTGACCAAACATTTTTATTATTTGCACGAGAGCCGACATTGGTTAAATTTATACACAACACGATAATAATGTCACCTTTATGCTTCGTTTTCCTGCAGCAGCACAAATAGTCAGGTGTGGATTTCTACGTATAGAGAACGATGAAAGGAGAATCATGGACTGAGTGAAGACCAACAATACAATTCACAGAAAAAGTAACTGTCCCTGATGTGGATGTTTTGGAAAGAATAGTCACTAAGCATCCATCCATCCATCCATTATCTATAAACCACTTAATCCTCTGTAGGGTCGCGGTGGGACTGGAGCCTATCCCAGTCAACTCAGGGCGAAGGCAGGGGACACCCTGAACAGGTCGCCAGCCTATCACAGGGCTACACATAGAGACAAACAAGCACACTCTCATTCACACCTATGGACAATTTAGAATCATCAATTAATTGGACTGTGGAAGGAAGCCGGAGTACCCGGTTGGAGCCCACGCTGCACAGGAAGAACATGCAAACTCCACACAGAAAGATCCCAGGCGTCCTAACCGGGACGCGAACCAGGGATCTTCTAGCTGTGAGGCGACGCTGCTAACCACCGAGCCACTGGGCAGCCCGTCACTAAGCATCGTTGTTGTAATCGTTCATCGTTCAACTGCAGGATTTTCTTACAGTGCAGCACAAAAAGTGAAAAATTAAAATGTTGAAAAGTTGCAGCATAAGCTCCTGAATAGCTTCTGAATATGACTGAATATCTTAATCGGAGCTGAGAGTTGTTAGAAAAACATGTCTAAAGCAGAGCTGATTGTCCGTAACAGAGGTTTGACTGCTGGCTTCAACACAGCTTGTTTAACGGGAAAACCTTCGACTTCTGTCGTTAATCACAAAGCCGACATTCAAATACAATAAACTTTGAACACGGTCTCTAACATTTGTCTGTTTTATGAACATACTAAATTTGGGTTTTCTGGTTTCAGGTGATAAAAACACAAATCCAGGTCAAAACTTAAAGGTGATACAGCACACATAGTAGATCTGAGGTGTTTTCTTAGAAGGACACTGGACTCTTTTTGATTCTTGAGGACATTTCAGCTTTCACATGGCAGGTTTTCTCAGGTACTCATTATCGACCCCAACTCACATGGCTTAAGACCAAATAATGACTACATGGCTTAAGGTGCAAAGAATGGTGAAACCGCCCAGGTAAGAATCTGTCAGAAGATTTGAAAATGAAATTAAGGATGCCATCTAGAAGAGCTTTCTATAAAATGATAAAGAGGTCCGTAACATCACTTATCAGGTACTTATAATGCAGTCCTGAGATCCTTTACTTCACCACATTCACACCTTGAGTCTCAGGTCATTAATGGGCCTTGAACCCTGCACTCTGAGGTGACAATAGATACCTGGGACTCCTGAACAGTCAGGTAGAACCGAAGAAGCCACTTGTATAAGAGGTGAAGTATTTTCAGTAACCAAAAATGAAATCAGGTTGTCTTCTACTAAAGCACTGAGGACTGTAAGGACCTGGATGACTGAGATCTACGCAGACATCCATGTTTTTCCTCTGCAGTAGATTGGGATTTAGTCTCCAGTTTACGATCGCATTGTGTGAGCAGAACAACACTGGAGTCTTTCCCTTTAAATACCTCATTCAGCTGTGTGATGTAACAACCTTTGAAAGTACAAATGAAAGGACGTAGCGGGTCCCTGTGTCGGCCTTTGAAGTAAATTCACTCATGCAAAGGGTGACTGTAAATGACTGTCACCCCTGCAGCGTGCACTCCATGCCCCAAAGCCAGAGGGATTTCACCGGCGTCCAGCCGAGGACCGAGCTGGCACGGCCTCAATGACCTTTAGTCTCCAGGCAACTGCCTCGGAGTGGAAGAGTGGTGTGTTTTCAGAGCTTCAGAAGTCACAAGTGGAGAAGGAACCCCGACCTGCTGGAGGCCCCCTAATGACCAGAGGGAGCTGTTTGTTATGTCAGATGATGTGAAAAAAATGTGTCTTTACCGAGACTTGTTACTGTACAAAGGATACATGCAATCAGATGGATTCTTGCTGCTGCATGACAGAGAATTATGATGTGACTTCTTATTCATAATACACATTTTAACATGTATCAACACAGCATGATTTATTGCTTCTTTTACGCAGATAATTTCTCCTCACATTAAACATGTTTAATTATAATGATCCCTTTAAAAAGCTTTACTTCAGCTCAGTTTTGAAGTTCTTCTACTTTTCTTGTGTACATCTATTTAAAACTACTTTATGCTTAAATAATACACATTTTTATCCACTATATTTATTTTGACAGGTGGATTTTTTTTACTTTAAAGATAAAAAAATATATACACACAAAACACGCATGAACAAGAAGAATTAACCAACACTTTACATCTACCTTAACATCAGGAAAAACCAGCAGAATGTCTCTTTATGCGTGGAAAAATATTACATTATGACACAACAAAAGGAGCCATTCTGTGCTAATTAGTACTTTTTATACTTTTTGTATTCTGGTAAAGTGAAATTAACAATGCAGGACTTTCACTCATAAGTATTCCCGCTTCCTCTACAACTGATTCTCTTAAAAGCAGCTGAATAAAGGTGCTTCAGGGCTATAATACACTTATTTTATTTCAAACCAGATAAAAAAGATCCACTAAGACCTGCAAAGAAAAGACTAAGCAGCCCACATCTCCGTCAAATGCAGTAATTGTGACTCTGGAAGTAATTTTGCAGAAACCTCTTGTGCAGATGCTCCCTGTGGTACATCATGTCAACATCATGTCATCGGGGTATGAAAAGTGGATCTGCTCTTCATCAGTCTCATCTATTTCTGTCAGTGATCGCTGTCCTCAGGGAGACGCTTACAGTGCCTCCTGGTTGGTGCTGTTCTTCCTCTAGTTTTCTTTTGAGCTGCCTGTACTTTGATTCACTGTATTTTACACTTTTAGCTGCATTTTTGAGCCAAATATTGCACTTTTTAAAAAATAGTTAACAGTTTTTGCATATAAAACATGTAATCATGTAGGGTGTAAATTGAGGGTTATTTGTAATGAAGTGTTTTTATATTTTATTGCTACTTTTACTTAATTACAACATCACATTGTGCCACCTTAACTATCAGCAACTGTTATATATTTAATTGTTATTTAATAATATCTATCTGTCTATCTATCTATCTATCTATCTATCTATCTATCTATCTATCTATCTATCTATCTATCTATACATATGTATGTATGTATGTATGTATGTATGTATGTATGTATGAATATGTATGTAAATATATGGAAGTATGAGTCCTTACATCTTCTCATCTGTACTATTCTCAGCGACATTTAACTTTTAAAGGTTTTATCCAGTCCAGCTCACAATGATTGGGGCCTTAAACGGTTTTGGATACTGGCCAAAACACACAATCTCACACACCAACAGCATATACAAATAAAACTATACATCTATAGGAGGTAAAATGCACAGTACCAGCTTTACACGGATCCTTGTAGTCGATTACATCTCCGAGGTAAGTCAGAGCAGAGTCCACAAGCTCCCAATCATCCGCCAGAGAAACGCGCAGAACGCATAGGAGGAACAAAACCGCGACTCCCATGACTTCTGATCAAATATGTAGAGGAGGTAAACTTGGTGGTCGTTTGGGGGAGAGAGGAGAAGCCGAGAATACAAAAAAAAGTTCCTCGACAGCGGCGGGCGGTGTGATTTCATAAACACAACGCTGTTTCCTCCATGCTGCTGCAGAGATCCGCGGACATACAGTAGAGGACGGAGAGCAGAGCTCACACAGCGCACCGCAGAGCGCACATCCATGCGTTTGGAGCCACAGAGGTAGTTCACCTGCCGACAGATGGCTACTGTGCATTTACATGAGGTGTTGCCAAGTGGTGAAAATCACATTTTTATTTCATTACCTTCTGTTTTAGCACATTAACCTACATTTTAGACCATATAGAGGATCATGGAGCAACATTGTTAATAGGATACAAAGAAAAGTTGCAACTTTCAGCTTCTGCCATGCCATTTAAACCTGCACATTGAACCAGTTTATTGAACCAGTTTATTGAAAATATCATAGATTTTTCATTTCTATCAACCATCAAACATAAATTAATTATAAAAGAGGTTCTTATTTAAATTAAATAGCCCAGTATGCTTTGGAGACATGATCAGCAAGTGTTGATTTTTGACCATGTTTACCACCTGCAGGCTGCAGATTCACTCCACACACACGTCTGCTGTAATCTATGGAAACACTGACTCATCAATTAGCCCAGGGTCTGACACATGATTAAAGAACAGAGTTCCCATAAAAAACAAAGGACCCACTTACTGAGTAACATCCTCAGCTGCCCCCACAAACCATCCATCTCTAAGGCTGCCACATTTGGAGTAAACTGCTGCGTGTAGTTTGCCAACTCTAATTAGGCAAAAGCGTCACCCCTTTGCAAGAGATAAATCCTGTTTTCTGTTCTTCAGATGAGATAGTTTGCTGCCACACACAGTGTCATGCTGTGTCGACTCAACTTGCTCCTGGCACGAGAAAAGGGGAAGATTCATCCTCCTCTATGAACTGCTTTTTTACCCTGGCACAGAACCGAGTGAGCCACTGCCATCATTTTTTTGGACCTGGCTCCTGTCACCACAGTCGAACTGGTTCAGTGTCACAGGATTGCTCTGTCACAGCAGGGCCTGTCACTTTGAGAAGTTTTTAACAGAGCCGTCAAAAGTCTGACACAAAGTTTTAAAGAAATAGTTTGACTTCTAGGAAATGTGCTTGTTTTCTTGCCTAGAACATGAATACCACATTCATGTCAAACATGAAGTTACAGCCAAGAGACGTTAGCTTTGCATCAGCTAAGACTAAGACGGCTAAACTGGCTCTGTGGTAGGAACATATCCTACAGAGAAAGCCAGTTAACAAGTCATATCTTGTTTAATTTGTGCAAAAATAGTCTTAAAAAACACAAGCTGTGGTTTAACTGGTGATTCTATTTCTTAGTGACTGTCTTTGGACACAGCTGGGACGGGTGTACTACAAAGGCAAGTTCGACATAGCCAGGTTTTTTTGTGTTAGATGGATCAACTAAACCTCAGACCCTGGTCGGAGATGATGATGGTGGTGGTCAACTTTCTTTGTTAACCAGGTTTAGGCTCTGTTCAGGCTGCCATAAAAGGGGGCATTTTCATCTGATTCTTCTTCTGCACAAACTGTACATATGTCGCCTTCTTTAGGCAAGGTTGTAACAATGAAGACCAATGAGGAATATGAAAAATCAATTTTCAATAAAAAGCACTGTTACTGCAAATGATGCAAAAGAAAATAACAAACTGTTAAGCACAGACAATATTTATTTGTAAACAATATGTAAACTAAAATTTACATACACTTGTAAAGACCATGTATATCATGGTAGTCTTGAGTTTCCAGTAACTCCCATAACTCTGAATTTTCTGTGATGCGATCATTGAAACACGTGTCCTTGTCACAAAAAAATGGTAATCCATTTGATCGTTTCGTAGATTTAATATCCATCCATCCATCATCTATACACCGCTTAATCCTCTGTAGGGTCGCGGGGGGACTGGAGCCCATCCCAGTCAACTCAGGGCAAAGGCAGGGGACACCCTGGACAGGTCACCAGTCTATCACAGGGCTACATATAGAGACAAACAAGCACACTCTCATTCACACCTACGGACAATTTAGAATAATCAATTAACCTCAGCATGTTTTTGGACTGTGGGAGGAAGCCAGAGTACCCGGTGAGAGCCCACACTGCACAGGGAGAACATGCAAACTCCACACAGAAAGATCCCAGGCATCCTAACAAGGACGCGAACCGGGGATCTTCTAGCTGTGAGGCGTAGCTGCTAACCACCGGGCCGCTGTGCCGCCCCAGATTTAATATAGGTCTTCTGGAAATACAAAAAAACCTGTTGGGTCAAAAATATACATCTACTTAGTTAAGTAGTTTTAGTAGCTGTCCTCAAGCTTTTGGTTGTAATTTTGACGACACCTCTTGGCAGAATTAATGAACTTAAAACTAAATTTGTTGGCTTTTTGACACAGCCTTGTTTTTTTTAATCACAGTCCACAGGTTTTCGATGGGCTTTAAGTCAGGACTTTGTGGAGACAGTCTAAAACCCTAATTGTAGCCTGATTTAATCATTTCTTTACTACGTTTGATGTATTTGGGCTCATTGTCTTGTTGAAGCATCTAATTGCATCCAAGACTCAACTTTCTTTCTGATTTTAGGTTTTCCTGAAGACTATGGAGGTAACCCTCCTTCTTCGGTATTCCATTTACTTTGTGTAAAGCACCAGTTCTACTGGCACTAAAACAGCCCCAGAGCATAATAATACCACCGCCATGCCTGACAATAGGTTTGGTGTTCTTGGGGTTAAATAGCTCATCTTCTATTCTCTGAATGCATCTCTGGTCATTATGGACAAATAATTTAATTTTCATTTCATGACTTTTACTCCAGAAGGCTTTTCATTTGTTCATGTGATCAGCAGCAAACCTCAGTCGAGCCTTAAGGTGCTACTTCTAGAGGAAAGGCTTCCTTCTTGCATGGCAGCTTCACAGCTCATGATGATGTAAAACACACTTGATTGTGAACACTGACACCTTCAGCTGCCTTCAATTCACTGCAGACCTGCTTTTTAGTGATTCTTGGTTGACTCTTGACCATCCTAACCGATTGTCTCTCAGCAGCAGGTGAAAGGTTGTTTTTTCTCCCTGACAGTGGCACTGACACAACTGTACCATGCACTTTATACTTACAAACAATGGTTTGCACAGATGATTTTAGACCCTTTAGCTACTTTGAAATTTCTCCAGGTGATCTTGCCTTCTGTAACTACACGGCTTCATTTAGTGGCATCATAAACATACAGGTCAACAGGTTTGCAGATATTACATACTAACTAAGCTGAGAATCTGTATCACTCAGAAAGAATATTGCCAAGAAAAAAATATAGCTTTGTATTTATAAATAATTTTAAAAATTAATAAAAGGGTCTTCCTTTGATAAAACTCCTTATAAGTTTGATTTTTTTTAAATCATTTTTTGACAAAAAACAATATTTTATGGTTATTCACATAGTATATGGTTATTTTACTTTTTATGCTTTCAAAAATACGGAAAAATAAGTTCAAAGAAAAATCCTGTAAAATTACAGCTTAGCATCAAAACTGGGGGGAGGGAGGGAGGGGGAAATCCAGTGTGTTTGGTGCAAATGTACAAAATTCACCAAACATTACTTTTAAATTCTATTAGCCAACATATTGCATCTCATCTGCTGTACATAAACAGAAAAGTAAACATGACTGTAGTAGCAGCTTTTCCCATCTGTAGCACTCTTTACTTTTCCCAGTATCCTATCTGCATCCTTAAAAGTCTAATTGTACTGTTCTGGTACAATACTGGTGCAGTCATGACTAAGGTAAGATTTACTCTTACAATTTATTAACCTATTAAAGTATCCTTCACTGCTACATTTATACAAAACACTTTCACATTTGTTTCCTTTTGTGGATCACTGAGGAGTAAAACCCTATAAAAATATTTCAACAAGTATAACTTTAAGACAGACATGCCATTAATCTGATATTTGCAGAGATAAAGGCCTTAATATGGCACTCCATTTCAATATCAAATGCAGATCAAATGAATGACAGTTAGATTTTGAAGTACAGTGTTTTGTATGATGCATGTGTTTACCACTAAGTGGCACTGATGCATAAGGTGTAGAGTCAAGTAAACCTCCAACACAAGTGAAAGAAACAAACAAAAGAAAAACTTGAGTTGGAACAAACATCTGCCAAAAGCTGCTGAGGGTCATTCAGACAAACAGATGTAAGAAGCAGTAAATCACACACTGGTGCATGTGTGTGTTTTGTTTTGATGTGCAAACTCGTGGCACCGGGTGCTAAGATGATTGAGTGTGGAGAGAGAGGAGGCCGAGCACTCAGTCCCACCAGCTTCACTCCTCCTCTGCCAGCACACATCTGCTGCTAAGGAGATGGGACACTGATCCCGTGAGGAGCACTTTGAGCTTTGGAGATCAGTCCTCGCAGCATGGCTGACTGCGCCGGTGCACTGTGAGGGATAAGTCACAAAGGAAAACTCCAGCTGGAGAATATTTACCTTCTCCCAAGGCTGAGCGTTCTCTTAAATCTGGGGTGATGTCCCAGCGCTGGTGCAGGCAGGTCCTGCTCGGTGTGGAGCTGCTGGTGGCGGTTCTGGTGGCCGGCGCTGCAGCACAGTTCACTGAGAGGAGGCAGGCAGGATCGTCCTGCTATGGAGGATTTGACCTCTACTTTGTTTTGGACAAGTGAGTACTTTTATTAGATCACAGAGGAAGTATTTTTAATGTTCTGTGCATGAGTCATGTGAGTTTGTTTTGAAGACACAGGTGCAAGTTGTCCTGCAGAGGCATGAATGGACTATTACTTGCATGAAAAATATGCACTACTGTTTAGTAACTGGCAGGATTTGACCTAATGATTGGACATATTAGTGTCTATATGAAAAATATTGCACATCTAAGTGACCTAAACTGCCAAAACTGAGCTCAGACCCCAAAAAGCAGCTGGTGTGTTTGTTTTGAAATATCACCTGTTGAACTCTCTTTGCTTAAAGTTGCATGTTAGAGAAGTTTTCTGATGGGTAAATTAAGAAGCATGACTTTAAAACACTCTTTCAGCCATCAGATTAGTTCTTTTATTGATGATTTCTTGTGGTGTATAACTGTCGCAGCTATTTAGAAGCTCCATCAGTTCCTGCTTTTTGAAGGGTAGGAGTAAACAAATAAATAACGTTGCATTTGTCAGAGTCAAATTAACTGTGATCCACATCACACAACAACAGCAAATAGCCTGGCAATTATTTTATTTATCAGTTAATATTCTGGTATAATTGAAAGGGATTTTGAGTCTAAGAGTCTCCAGAGTTTAAGATGATGATTTAAGTGTATTATTTTCTCCGGCACAGTGTTTGAAACCCTGAAATATTCAGTTATACAGAACTTCACCTCCAAAATGTCTCAAATGATTGTTGGTTATCAAATTCCTGAATGCTTTTCTGTCAGTCGAGTAATTATTTAAGCTCTTCTACAGCATTGTGTCACTTTCTTGAACAAACACAGCAGCAGATCTCTCAGGACTTGAATGCTCCGCAACATAAGTTCTGAATTACACTCTCCATTAAACTGTCATGAAGTTAACATGAAGCTCCTGAACAGGTCGCACCAAGTCGGCGTGTTGCTTCATAAACTTTCTCCTAAAAGAGCCAAGTGTGCATTACTCAAACATGTTATAGCTTTTCTGCAAACACTCATTATGAAGCACTTAAAAGTTGCCAGACCTGACAGAAAGTGTGTTTACACTGTGACATCTTCTTCTGCGATGTGTTTATGCATTGGTTTATGATAAAGTGCGCCGCAGGGATTCCTGTTGTCAAACTGCGGCTGCATTTCACTGACAGCAGCAGCTCCAGCCGTCCAGTCCTCGGCTCTCTCTCTCTCTTCATGCGCCTCGGTCTGCAGAACCCTTTCTCCATTAGAGCCAGATGTTCCAAAGATCCCGGCTTCTTGGCTGCCTCAGCGCTGAGAGTCGCATCACACGATAAATGAAAACAGAAGGGAGGGGACGAGGAGGAGGAGGAGAGAGGCAGTGGAGGTTATGCATATTTGCTGCGCAACTCTCTTTAATTAGTGACCTTCACTTAAAAATGTGTTTTATTTTTTTTGCGGATTGGTCTGTCAGGTTGGCACCTGCTGCTAAATCTGGACTGAAAAGGAAGCCAGGACCAGAATCTTTAGGTTTTGTTTGGCATCTAAAAATGAGGATTTAAAAAGTGAAACTCATCACAAACACTGAAAGTCACCCGCTTACTTCTAGAAGATCCATAGCACAAATATACAAAAAGCAGCTACAACAGGATCTATCAAGAGTTATATACAAACAAAAGAACAGCAAGCATCACTGACTTGTAATTTGTAAATGCATATTATCCTTAGATAAGCTTTTGTTGTGTTAAATCAAAGCTGAAACCATTAGTTGGTTACTTAATGAGTTGATCTGCAATAAATTAAAAGTTAAAATTATGATAAACTTATCATTTTCAAGCCAAAGTACAAATAAACTGCTGGTTGCAGCCTCACAAGTGAGAGATTTTGTGCCTTTTTGGCACTATGTGATAATAAACTTAACATCTTAGGGTTTTGTTCAAATCAAGCAAGCACGCTGAAGAAACCTCTTTTCACTCTTAGAACTTTCAATAGGCATTTCCTCTGTTTTTTAATGTTTATACACCCAATGTTTCAGCAGAATGATGCTGAAAATAGTCATTTGTGCAGCCCTAAAGCTTGACGCTAGTGGCATAACTAGTCGTACATTAAGTTATAACATAAATCCAGTGTTAGTAATGCAATTCTTAGTCTGATCCCACTACAGTCGAAAAAGCCAGTTTCAACTTTGAAAAGACATTCCACCTTTTTCACGAATAGCCTGAGAAAACGGTACCATTTGTCCGTTTCATCAGTTCTGAAAGTTTTTCAAAATCTTTCTCCTGCATGAAAGTGCAGGTTAAGTCAGAGCTCAGTGTCTTATACAAGTTTTGGTGTATTGCTGTGTTCAACCGTCTCCATAAGTGTTGTGATTTGAACTAAAGTTACTGATTGATACTGAATCTCTTGAATCTCCCTCTCAGGTCTGGCAGTGTGCAACATTACTGGAATGAGATCTATTACTTTGTTGACCATCTGGCTCACAAGTTCATCAGGTACGACCACACAGAAACAGACTAAAGACGAAAATAGAAGATAACAGACTGTAAAGCATGACAGTCCTCTAATGTGCTCTTTTCTTTTTCCAGCCCTCAGCTGCGGATGTCTTTTATTGTGTTCTCAACAGAAGGAAGGACTCTCATGGCGCTAACAGAAGACAGGTGGCACAGACGCACATCTTTAGGATTTACTCTGACTCTTCAGTTCTGTGTCGTTTCCACTGTGATCAATATTTCATCTCCTCTTGTCAATGATCAGAGACCAGATTCGAGCCGGACTGGAGGAGCTGAGCATGGTGCAGCCGGGCGGAGACACCTTCATGCACAGAGGATTTCAAAGAGTAAGTCATCTGTTAAGTCGATGGAAAACTGACCCTACCCACCAGTATGGCATCTAACTCTTTAAATGAGGCCTATTTAAATTTATAGCCACTGACGCCTCCAAACTTCTCCCTCAGGCCAGCGAGCAAATATATTACGGGACTGGAGATGGTGAGTAGAACATTTCTGCCTTTTAACACTTAATCATGGTGGAGTCTTTGCCCCATCATTAAAACTCATATTCTTCATAATTCAAGCACATGGTAGATTCATCACATACAGTAAGACACAACAACAGCTGCTCTTTACATCACAGTTCTATTTTTTTCCGTATGAATATTCACTCTAATTGTGAAAAACACAAATCACAATTGATGAGACTGATTTGTTTCCAGTTTTAACTGTGGGTGGCTCAGTGGGTGGCGCTGTGTTGGCTCTGTTGCATTTCTGTGTGGAGTTTGCATGTTGTCAGTGTGCCTGCGTGGGTTGTCTTAAGTGCTCTGACTTCCTCCCACAGTCTAAAGACATGCATTGTGGGATAAATGGTGATTCTAAATTGCCTGTAATTGTGTGTGTGTGTGAACAGTTGTTTATCTCTTTGTGTTAACCCTGTGATGAATTGCCAACCTGTCCAAGGTGTATCCGTCTCCTTTACAGGATAATGTAGGTGTAATTAACAGATGGATCAACAGAATTTAACTACTGTTTTTTTCCTGTCTTTTAGGTTACCGGACAGCCAGTGTCATCATTGCCCTGACAGATGGTGAACTGAGAGAAAATCAGTTTGACCTGGCACAAAGAGAGGTGACATAAAGACACAATAATAACATGTTTAATAGAAGACTACACTGACTACAATTCATGACATAAGTTTGTAATCATCATGTGATAACGCTTCATAATACATATCTTTTTCTCACTATATTGCTTGAGAATGAGCAAGAGCATCTCTGTAGGTGGAGGCTTGTCAGTGCTGTCACACAATAGTTAGGATATGAAAGATTGATGTAGCCACTGTGACCTCCCCCGTTGGTTGTGGACGACTGTTTTGAGGCCTTGAGTTTGAAATGTTGGCCCTTGCCATCTTGGGTTTTTAAAATTAGATGTGACAAACATAGCAATCAGAAGTCTGCCACGCTCTAAAACATACCTTTCTTTATCGCTTATTTTCCTACATATGGGCTCATATTTTTCAAAATTAACAACATCCTGCATTGAAGGAGACTTGAAACTACTGACTGAGGTCATGAACTCATTAGGAAAATGTCCACTGAGGTGATAAATCAATTGAGGCGTAGGGGCATTTTCTCATAGACTTCTATGCAATCAATCCAGTCAGAGGACACGCCCCCTGCTGGCTGTCAGAAAGAATACAGGTATAAGATTCTTCAACATTGGCTTCACTTAGCAGACCCAGAGGCTGCATCCATCAACAGTCTAGGTGTCATACAGACATTCTTCAGCATCTGTCAATTGTATAGCACTAACATTCGCTGATGGAGGTGTGGCCATAACAAGTTTTTAAGTTTCAGCCCAATTACAGCAGCACATAGGCACTTTACCTCTAAATTTAGTGAGTGATCATTGTTTGACTGTAGTTTGTTCATCTGTTTTGTGTTTAATGTCTTGTTTTGAATCAGGCCAGCAGAGCGCGTCAGTTGGGTGCCACTGTTTACTGTGTGGGAGTAAAAGACTTCAATGAAACCCAGGTAAATCGGTCAGTTAACCAATGGATGAACTAAACAATCAGTTAAAACTGGGGTAGGCATTATTGTTTGGGCAAAAAAATCAATATTATCCTCTCAGTACATTGTAATACAAGCTACCTAAGTAAACGGTAGGCTCAGCTCCTCCTCTTGGCTCCTTTTTATGACTTTAGAAAATTTGGCATGTGATGGAGATTTTAGCCAATCACAGGTCTTTTCACCCAGATCTGGTAAAATAGTTTAAACAGCAACAAACAGGATGTAGTTGTACAATGGGTTAGATGAGAGAGAGAGAGAGAAAGAGAGAGAGAGAGTGAGGTTTGAATCTGGAATGAAGCCACAAATGAATGCTGACTTTTAGCTTGACCATTTTTGAGCATTTGAAATTCATGCTAGTCTGATGAAGGGACTTACAAACCTAAAAGGAGAGAGGGGAAAACTGCAGGAGGAGGGTTGTATATTTTCAAATTTGGGCTTTTTGGTTGTGTTTTGCCTTTTTCTGATTTCTGCTTTCGGCTATTTTATTCATTTAATCCCTTTTATTGACAGCTTTCAACGATAGCTGATAGTAAGGACCACGTCTTCCCTGTGAACGACGGATTTCAAGCTCTGCAAGGGGTCATCGACTCGGTATTCATAAAAGACATTCATAAAAGATGCAAATTCCTACATTTAATCTTTCAGAGAAAAAAATCAGTCTTCAACTTACAACACTATTATTTTCTCTGTTAGATCCTGAAGAGATCATGCATTGAGATCCTGGCTGTGGAGCCCTCCAGCATCTGTGAAGGAGGTAAAGAAGGGAATAAAACCCCAGACCACTGCACTTTACACCAGAGGTTCCCAAACTTTTCAGCCCCAACCCCCAAAATAACGGCGCTAGAGACTCACAACCCCCATATTCCTGGACGTTTTGAATTATAAACATTGTGTGCAACTGTGCCGTGGAGGAACAGCTAAAATAATATGCTACAGTAATTTAATATCGGCTAGTAGCAGAATACATCGATCAAACTGATCCCCATGTATAAATTGTAATACTGTGTAAACATACAGGATTTAGGGGCAGAAGATGCACAGATTATTAATGTGTGTGAGTGTGAGAGGATCAGCAGACTCCTACATTGCTGCTGTCATGTGCAAACTTACATTTTGGGATTTTTTTATTCATTGCTTTCATTTCAATGTTTAACTCACCTGATAAGATGAGTGGGCACTGTGGTTGAAGCACAGCAAGTTCATTCTGGGTTTGAAGAAGGAGACAGCTACTCAAGGATCATCCTCCAATGTTTTATTTGTATTTTCATTTAACTTATTTAATCATTATTTAAGTTAAAAGTCTCATTTTCAAGGAGCCATGAAAAAGAAAGATCATCAGCATGACAACAGCGGACACAGGAAACAAGTAAAGCACCTAAAAAGAACCAAGAAATTAAAACTGCCCAAAACAAAATCCAGTTTAGGAATAGCAATGGCACTCTTCAGTTGCACATCTTATGATCAGAGCTTTGAACTATCCCAGGAAGAAAGAATCCTGAAGCTGTAGTGTGGTTCTAAGGGTTATTCCATGTACAGGGAGAAAAAACAGGATAGCACAGTGATAGAAATTCACACAAGAAAAGGGGGAATCGACATAAATAAATAAAAATATACTAGTCCTGCTGTCTCCTTAAGCTGAACAAAGGCCAAGAAACCAGATGATATAGTACAAAGTGATCTGTACTGTACAATGAGTTGGATATAAAACACAGAGAGAAGAGGCAGCAGTATGTACATAAATAATGTGTTCATAGTCTTAATGTTTACAAAAGTGTTTTAAATTAAGGATATGTATTGACTGATTTATTGACTTCTGGCCCTTCTTTGGGAACCCCTGCTGTTAACAAACCCTTGAATATATCCTCTGTTTTCCTCCAAAAATACACTATTCAATATCACATAATCTGCGCTATAAACAGTGAATTTAATCCCACTACAGAGTCCTTCCAGGTGGTTGTCAAGGGAAACGGTTTCCTTCACGCTCGAGATGTACAGAAAGTTCTCTGCAGCTTCCGCATCAATGACACAGTGACTTTGAGTAAGTGCTTTGCTTCTGTGATCTTTTTTCCAGGCAGACACACTACAATAGAATTTCTGTTCTTTTTTACTTATTATACCAATTTATAACCCGGCTCAGGAGCGCGCCAAGTTCCATAGAGCTTTACTGCAGCTTTCAGATCATTGTTTGGTTTTGCAGCCTGGAATCTTACCACTGAAGCTTTCAAGTTTCAAACTGCAGACAGATAAAACAAGCAAATAGCTAGTGAATATAATGAATCACTTAGCAGCTATACCCAGACATGTATCCTCGGAGTGGTGGAGCCCAAACACAGAGCAAAAGCAGTGTAAAAATTGGCCTTGCATTCATTAGTTTGGCAGACACGTGGCTTAAAATGAACCCTAGTCTTTCTCTGAACCTGCTGATGTGTCACTAGTTTGCCAACACATAATAATATGTCATACGTGAGCTTGTCATGGAGTTGTCCCTCTATATAGCAAAACAACAACAAAAGTAAAACTAAAGCAATGCACGTTTGAGTATTTAATAATTCCTTTATTGTTTTGCACAATGTAGCCCACCTACACCAAATTATCCGTGCAAAAATGCTATAAAAACTTCAATCTGACAGGTGTAAATGCACTTAAAGAAATTCACTGACATATTGAAATACACTTTTTTGCAGAGTTAAACACTCTCATGCCTGTAATTATGAAGCTGCAGTACATCCAGCAGCCAGTTAGCTTAGCTTAGCATAAAGACTGTAAATGGAGGGAAACAGCTAGCCTGGCTCAGTTCAAAGGTAACATGTAAAATGGTTTTATTGGAGTGGAACATGTCGATGTTTAGGTGGTGAATAAAAGACAAAAGCGCAGACTGAGGAGGAATCTGTTAAAGTCTTCCTACAGTCTGTATGATGTCATTCTTGAGGTATTACATCTTAAATGCAAAGTGTGAACAGTGGACAGACTACGCCAGAAGAATGTTAATGCATATGTGAAAAAGTAGAGCAAACAATTACCCATCCACCACATTATTGTAAAGTGGAACTGCTCTCAGCAAACATTTACAGCAGTGTTCCAAGTTTATTTTGGCTGTATGGACGTGGATGGGTGGGGGCCGGCAGCTCTTTGTGGGCAACAATGATTTAAACCCTCACCCTCCTCAAAAACCATCAGCGCCATGCTGCTCTGCTGCGAATCAGCTGGTATAACGCTCAGCGCTTCTCAGATGTCTAAAGAGGAATGTGGATCTCATCAGGGACGAGTACTGTCTTTGCACACACACTAGACACTCACTCAGCCAGGGTAAATAAACCACAACCCTCCCTCATTTGCTTCATTTTCCATAAAGAGAGGAAGTCCAGGAATTTAATAACAAAAAAAATATATTTTGAGACATGAATCTATTGAAGTTTCAGGACTGGCAGAGAAAAGTGAAGCAAACTTTTCCTTTGTATCACTTTCATCACTGACTGATCCTCTAATTTGCCTTTCTGAATTCTTCTGTTAATCCTATTTCCACAGTGAAGAGGCCCTTGGTGGTGAAAGACACCTATCTTTTATGTCCAGCTCCTGTTCTCGAAAAAGAGGCAACGTAAGTGACGACTGTAACTTTTCTTCAGACGAGGCTGTCTGGTTTATATTAGACTGAAGCGGAAACATTTTAATAAGATGCATCTTAAAATAGTGACTTTGTGTCAACACCACAGTTTGGGGATTCACATTGTTGCACTTCTAATGATATTATAAGCAGCTGCTGCATGACAAACTTGGTTTTTAACTGAGGATTTTTGCATTTGTATCATGCAAAATTCCAAAAGGAAACAGGAAATAATTTTTTTTTATCTACAACCACAATCAACATGTGTTAGCTGATTTGCAGTGTTAAATTTGCAGAGTTACAGCGATGCTACATTCACTCTCCTGTGATTCCTGCAGGTCTGCCACTCTCTACGTTAGCATGAATAACGGCCTCAGCTTCATCTCGAGCTCCGTCACAATCACTGCAGTTGCCTGTGTAAGTACAATAAAAAAAACCAAGAGGGGCCAAAATAACTGAGCTCACACTTCACCTCATGACTAAAAAGTCCGAGATGAACTTCAGTCTGGACATTGACGTCCAATTTGCAGGGGATTGCTGTTCTCATATAGATTTGTGGCGTCACAGAAACTCAGCAACTCTTTTGTTCTTGAGTGAATCAGCAGTTTCTAAACTTCCAGACCTCACATATGTCTGCTTGACCCTCTGCCACAGTGTGCTGCTTTCCATTAGTGGCCTTGACACGACAACATGCTGTAAAATATTAAACTAATCCATATTGTCCTCTGCATGTAAAATGTTGGTTGTGTTTGCTTGAGAGTGAAACCAGAAATACTCTATTATTGATTGCACATATTACATAACAATAATAACAATGATGAAAATAGTGACAAAGTTACAAAGTACTTTACAATAAAAATATATATTACTAATCCAAAAGATCCAAAACACAAAATAGCACAACATGAAACACTTAAAATAGTTAAAGATAGAGTTTTAAGAGGAGATTATTCTGACTCATCAGTTGCAGATTGCGTGTTCAAGTCTGCCATTAGCCAACAATTCACACGACTTTCTCCTCCTCTTCCACTATCTATGTGTTACCGCTTTCAAAGTCCACTTCACGGCAAGAAACAACAACAACAACAACAACAACAACAACAACAACCACCTCCATGCAGCCACCAACCACACTGAACACTCCAAGTTTTGACGAGGATTTGGATCATGCAGTAAGGCAGCCCTGCTAGTTTTTTTTTCCAGTAAACCAGTCATATTAACGACAGTGCTCGCCTCCCCGCATGCGAATGCCCCTCAAAAACAATTCGCTCGTCATTCGTCACTGCATCATTCGCTTAGCTTCACCTAATATGACTAATATGTGATTGGTTTAAAGAAATACTAACCAGCCAGAGTGTTTTTCCCTTATAATGGAATGATCAGTCAATTCTGTGCTGCAGAATGGTCTGGCTATGCAATACTAAGAAAAGATTTAAAAGAGGAGTTTGCCTGCCAGAGATCTCTAATCATGGACTTCCACAGATGAGGAGCTTTAGTGACAAGTCAAGACTTTGGAAGTGTTAGTAGGACCATGAGGGAGGATCTCAGGCAGTGATAAGGCTCACAGGGAGTTAGCCGATCAGAGATACAGGCAGGAGTTTGACCATTCCAGGCTTTAAGAGCAAGCAGCAAGATCTTAAGATCAATTCTGAAACTCCAGTGAAGGGCAGCTAAGATCGGGGTAATATGATTGCTTCTCTTCCTGGCAGCAGCCTTTTGAATTAACTGCAGTTTCTGGATGTTTCGCTTGCTGTTACCATAACAAAGTGCATCATAGCTGTCATTAGATGAAAGCATGGATGAACTTTAATAAAGCTGCACCGGAGAGGAATGACCTCATCTTTTTTAGCTGTCTCAGTTGGCCAAAGCAAGACTGCACCTCTTTGGTTGCCTGAGCATTAAAAGAGTCAAAAATATGAACGGGGGACCCAGACTAGAGGATTTCTGGATCCATGAGGTGAAAGTCATTATAATCATTTCAGATTTGGGGTCATTAAGCTGCATGAAATTCATTTACATCCAGTTTTTAATTTCAGCAAGGCAGGACGTAGTATAAGAGTGGTATGAGGCTTATGTATGTACAACTGGGTGTCGTCTGCATAGTGATGGAAATCAATGTAATGTCCAGCATCTCCTTTTATCTTTTAGTCTGATGGGACGTTCGTGGCCATAGCTCTGCTCATCCTGTTGCTCCTGCTGACCATCGCCCTGCTGTGGTGGTTCTGGCCTCTCTGCTGCACAGTGGTACGACAATGGGAAATAAAATTGTACATTTTTTCATACATGTTGCTGCTCTTTGTACTAGAATAACATGAATTATCAAGATCTTTGGAGTTCATGTTCTTTCAATTTTTTTGCTCGCAGGTCATTCATGAGCCGCCTCCTCCAGTAATAGAAGATATATCTGTAAGTGGCTTTATTTGTTCAAATTCCTGATTACATTTTAGCATCTTTACATATGGAGTATGGTGTTTATCCTAGCAACTAATAGACACTTGTCTTTAGGATGATGAGGATGGCTTTCCAAAGAAGAGGTGGCCCACAGTAGATGCATCGTACTATGGAGGCCGTGGAGTCGGCGGCATCAAGAGAATGGAGGTAAACAGCAAATAATAATCATTATCATGAAATAATACTGAGCCTTAGTGTCTGATAGCATCAGTTTTCATACCGGTTGGTACTGGATATTCTGTTTTCTAGTGATTCTGTTAACTGGTTTCGGGCTCACAGATGAACCACGTGGCAAACTTGACTCAGGCAGTCAGCTGAGTGAAAGTTAAATGCTGAAAGATGGGAATGAGATCAAACACGAGTGCAGCAGGAAAACAAAGAGAAGCCGGAAACAACTCATTCCTTTAAAGAGATGAGTTTGCAAGTCCATGCTGGAAGAGCCTGAGTCACTTTTGTTGATGTGACTAGTTCTGAGAGCCAGAGAGAGCTAAGTTGAGGCCATCTGGACAGTAAAGTGCCGGGACGGCAGAAATCGTTGGTAGAATCAAAGAACAGAGAAGCTTTAAGGGTCTGAGCTTTGCATGATTTGTTTGTGGTTGTTATACAGCAGTTGAGTGGCTTTGATTTAGCAGTTTGAGGGAGAAAAACAAAAAGTAAACCTAATTTCTCTTTGTGAGAAAGACCAGTAGTGAGACAAAGCTCAGGGACATGATGGTAGTCAGTAAGTCTGCTGTGGAATAAGAAAAAGCTGCCTGACATCAGATCTCTGTGCAACATGATACTTGAGAGCAGCAGTCTGCAGGAGGTGAACTGTAGAAACCCTACTGAGACATCCTCAGATCAAGAGGATCAAGATAAGTCCAGGAGACATCAAGGAGACAGAAGTCCTCGTGTCAGAGTGAAGTGCTTCACAAACTGGTCGTGCAATCTGAGGAGCTTGTGCTGTGATTTTGCCTTGAAGCTGCACTGCTTCCAAACACAGCGATGGAAAATATGCACGGCTTCATTTATGTGCTTTTCCTGCCAAGTTAAAGTCCTCATGGCTTGTGGCAGCTGCAAAAGTGTGAATTTGAGTAATGAACTTCCAAGGTTTGCTTGGACAGCATCGGTTTCACTCTCGACGTGTCGGCTCATTCTTGACATTTTAGCTTTTTCTTAGTGACTCTCTCAGCATCGAGGCAATTCTGTGGAAAAAAAACTTTCAGCGAGACATTCCTTACCTTTGAGAAGGCCTGTGTCAGCAGGTCTCTTGCTTGAATTTTGAGGTTACTGTCAAACTAGATCAAAAGTAAATGCTTTGTATTCTCCCGGAGGTTTAGGAAAAACCCGAAATCCAAAACTTGTGTCATAAATTGACACAATTAAACTCTGAGGTTAACTTTTGTGGATTTCAGTTGTCTGGGTTTAATTAAAACCAATGTAGAAACGCAGCAAACATCTGAATGTGAAAGGAAAAAGAAATGTTTTCTATGTAAAATCATTTACAGCAGCTGCATTCATTTAACTGGGTTCTCCAGGATGTGATATTATCTTTTTATTGTCAAGTAGGTTTTTTTTTACCTATGAGGTATTTGACTTGGTGTTTTGGTGCATAACAGAAAACACAAACATGTGGAAAATGTTTGAAGAACCATAAAACAGTTTTTAAAGTGTTGCAAGTCAGTAGACAGCAATGAATCACCAGAGTGTGGAGGGTTACATAATAAGTATGATGCATGATAAAACTGATTGTAAAATTTGTCTTAGAATAACAGTGTAAAATATGTTATGTTAATATTAATCTCCTACAAGCTAAGAAACATGTTTTCTAAGGTCACCATCTTAGCATTTTTTGTAATTTCCGCCAAACTTATAATATGGCTGAGGATGATCTGAAGAAAAGTCAAGAGGACACCAATATTCAAATTTTCAGTAAACGCCACATGTTTTGATGAAAATCTGTGAAAATAGATTTGTTAAACTTACAGACTGTTAAACAAAACAATAGTTTTTAACTTCAGTCCACCGGCACTGAAGTAAACAGAGGAATTCCCAGCATCCAAATAAAGTGCACTGCACATGTTGATAGTTTATCATTTTTAGGTTTTGAGGATCGTTTCTTTGAACAAGCTTTTAGATTAAAGCAAAGCAGTTTTATTCTGAAGGCTTATTAGACTGTTCCCTTACTTTATTTATCAATGTGTTTTCAGATAAACAGTTTTTTTAACCTTGTGATTCTTGCTGGCTCCGAATTAGAGTTGATTGTGCCAAACACGCACAACGAGTAAAGCAGCCTTAGCCTCTGCTGAAAATGTAACCAAATGCCACAGTTTATCTATCAGCAAAATACCAACTTAACACTTTTTTAAACCTAAAATGTCTTGGTATTATTTGCAACTCAAGCGCTAAAAGCTTCTGTTTCTGTTCAGGTCCGTTGGGGAGATAAAGGTTCAACTGAAGAAGGAGCCAAACTGGAAAAAGCTAAAAACGCCCGGGTTGTGATGCCTGCACAGGAGTACGACCCTCCTCCACGGCTTCACTACCACATGCACAAATCCATGCGTCCCCAGAAGTGGTACACTCCCATCAAGGTGCTGCAGTTATTCACTTCTTAAATGTCTTAAATCAGTGTGAAGTTTGTAACCAGCTCGCATTTTATCTATTTTAAAGTGTTTTTATCATTATCATATCTCTAACATGGCTTTTAAACTTCTACTAAATATGAACTCACATGTTTTGACAGGACATTCTAGCTCAGGGTCCACTTGCTGACTTTTTCCAGACCCTTAAAACATCCCTCATGGTCCTCCTCAGTTGTCTCAGAGATGCATTACTGCCATAAACTATATTTTAAGGCATGGATCACATATGTATCCTACAGCTGATGCTTTTTCCAGATGCTCTGAAAGCCTTTCCGTCATGTCGTCCTCTTCCTTACAGTGGTGTCGCTCCACAGTGACTGAGAGTCCTTTTTAGTGTTTCTGGGAATGATGTGTTACCAGGAAATGGTTAATAAGATTTGTTTCCTCACATATTAGTCAGCTGGATGGATAGTAATAGGAACCAGGCATGGACTGAGCTAACCCCTGAATATGGAATCTGTTGAGTGGATGTTATTCCTAACAAAATACTTTCTTTGTTTATCTGACTCTCTTTTTTTTATACAAAGCTACCTATGCAAAGACATCTGGAGTAAAAGTGGTACAGAGTGGCAGACTTTTCATTTCTGGAGCTACTGTACTTTGCTCCATTTACAATATATGTTTTGTCATTTGTGGTCTTTCTTTAGGGCAAACTGGACGCTCTGTGGGTATTCCTGAGAAAAGGTTACGACAGAGTGTCCGTGATGCGACCTTATCCTGGAGACAAGGTGAGGAGTGGGACAACATGGTAATGGTTGGTCTTTATCGAGCAATGAAAAACAACATGTGCAAGATAAGTACACGTGCCTTCAAAACAAAGCAATTATTAAAATTGTGAAGCAACTATTGTAACTTTTTTGGCAGAGGGATGTTTGAGATTTTAGAGTCTGACTTCATTAGTTCTGGAAATGAGGAAGAAGGGAAGTTTGGAGCGAAGGCATCCGGCTTAGAATCAAACAACAAAGCAGAGGGAAGTGAAATCTTATCTGCGTGACATTAGTCCATGAGCCAGGCAATTTTAAAGTCAGAGCTACTTCAAATCATAAGAACAGCGACTCCAAGGAAATTCTAAAATGTCACAGTCAGTAGACAAAGGTATTGTCTGGAGGAGCGATCGTGCCTGTAGAAGTCATTAGGACTCGATGCTGCCTGCCTCCTTCAGCTCCCAGCGTCGGCTCGGCTCGGCTGGCAGGAATGCTGTTTTCTTCCATGACACTCACTAACAGAGGAATTTCCTCTTTCCATCTGCTGAGAGCTGAACCCTCCAAACCTGCCAACCGCTGTGCCACTCTCTGCAGATTTGAGGGCAGTTTCATGTCTTTGTGGACTTTCTTTGCATCTTGCACATTTAAATCACAAATCAAACATCTCCGCTGACCTGTGGTTTCTTTCTGATTACAGGGCAGGTGCATTAACTTCACCAGGAGTAATTCCTACCCGGCTCCCCGCTACCCCATCTACAACCACCCCTCCACACCTGTCTACACGCTGCCCCACAGTTACCAGCGTCGTCCGTCAGAGGGCGACCAGATCTTCAATTTGCCCCCCTCGCCAACTTCCACCCTCCCTCCTCTGCCGTCCACCCCTCCCCCGTCCTCCAGCAGCTCACCCATGTACACACCGCCTCCCAACAGAGCCCTGCCTCCAGCCAACCTTAACCCCATCGCTGTGCCTCCGTCTCCAACTGGCTCCCTGCCACCTCCACCTCAGGGCCCACCTCCCTGCAGAGCACCTCCTCCATCTCGGCCTCCTCCACGCCCCAATCACGAGAACCACTGATCATTAAGCTGATGAGGAGCAGGAGCCAAGCTCAGAATGGAAAACCTGAAAAAAGACCTTTTCACTGTCTGCGCTTAATTACATCCAAGCAGAATTACAGTGACGCCATAACTTCGCCTTTTGAGGCTGCATCTGGTGATTCAACACCTGCTCATGGCTGGAGCATGATGTGCCATGAACTGTGACTTTTTTTTTAAGTCTAGAAAGCAAATATTTAGTGCAAACACAGCTTTGGCTATTGGAGTTACGCATTTATGCAGTTTTTAAGAACATTTCTTATAAAATCCTATAACTTGGTCAAACTTTGCAACGGAGCAGAATAAACCTGAACATCAGCCTTTGTCTGATGTGAATTTTTAATCTAAAAATCTGTTCCACAGACTTCTATTCAAGGAAAACCAAAAATCTTGAGTTTAAACAGCAGGAACGCCAGCAGCTGAGCAACTGCTTCATGTGTTTTATACATGCAAGTCTGTTCAGCAGCTGCTTCTCCTGCAAAATGTATATATTTTGTAAGTGAATATTTTTTTAAAAATCACCAAAACATGTACACTGATCAGCCACAACATTGTGACCACTGACAGGTGAAGTGAATAACATTGATCATATTGGTACTATGTGCTGTTCTGATGGAGAACCTTGGATTTTAACATCCATGTTGATGAGACTTAGACACCCAAATAAACATTGTCCCACAACAAACACACTCCCTCATTCAAATGGAAATCCCAAATGTCACTGGCCTACCCCTGCAGGAAAATGCACCCCACCACATGGAAAAAACATCAAACAATCAGGAACATGTTGAGGAACATGACAATGACCCAACATGTTGATTTGACCTCCAAACTCCCTACAACCCATTGTGATCAAGTATCAACAGGATGCAGTGGAACAAGTTTGATGGACAGAGGCCCCACTGCACAACTTAGAGTACCACTGCCAACGTCCTGGTTCCAGACCCCATAGGACACCCTGAGAGGTCCTCTTGTCCATGCCCAATGGTTCAGAGCATTTTTGAGCACATAAGGGGCACCAACACAGTATTAGGCAGGTGGTCATAATGTTATGCCTGATCTGTGTATGCACGCACATTGTATTTGATGGACGATGACAGTTTTGATGTTATGATTTTTTTGCTACTGTTGGTAGATTTTTTTTAAAATTAAAACAGAGCCAGGCTCAGTGTTTCCCCCTGTTTTAAGTCTTTATGCTTAGCTAAGCTTCACATTCAATTGACTGAAATGAGAACAATGTCAAACTTCTCATGCAACTTTTGGCAAGAAAGCAAATAAGCATATTTACCACCGTTAAGATTTATACTTTTCTCCCATACACATCTTAAATAAGTTGCTGCAGTTGTCCGTTTAAATTAAACTCATGATCTTGAGCATCTTATCAAAAAATCATCAACATGGAAATAAATCCTGAAGTTAGAGAGCAGAGATGTTAATTGTAAAGCTGTCAGCAAGCAAGTCTTAAAACACAGGAGCTACGTCTTTGGCAGTCAGAGGCTGTTTAAGTTCTGTAACGATGACAAACGTAACCTCTGGAAACTGCAACTGATTCAGCAGCCCAGACTGCACATTTTTGATCAGACTTGTTCATACCAATATGATGTGCAATAAATCAGTAAAAAGATGTTTTGCTTAAGTCATGATTCATTGGCATCAGAGGTTTTATCAGAAGAGAGAAGAGGTTATTTGGTCAGATTAGGGTAAAAGTTTAAGACTCCACAGTTTATTGACTTGTTTATATGAAATTAGGGCGTCTTCTCAGGGTTTGTAATTACATCTCATCAACTCTCCTGATAGTTTTGTGCAGGACAACCTCAATGACCCTTGTTCTAATGTGTCACAGTAGAAATCGTGCAGACACAATTAAGAAAATGATAATCCTGGAGTGCTGGCTGACAGTTATTGTAAATGTTGAAATGTATGCATTGTTAAAAAGGCCTGTATATTGCACACAGTTATCGCCAGAACTAAAACACACATAAAAATGCTGCAAAGATAATATAATGCACTCTACAGTATAGTAAAAAGGGAGGAATTTTGGACACAGTCTAAAACTTTTATTACTAAATGAAAACGAGAGCAGTAAAATGTCCTTGGAAACTTTTGCAGGAATTATCCGTTGTCGCTCTGGAGGAGAAAACACTCAGTTTTGGTTGTTTGGATCCGCTTTCTCCGTCTTTTGATGCAGAGAATGTGGATACAAACAAAGTCGTCTTTGAAAAGAGGAGTTGAGCTGCAGCTAAGCCTGCTAAGGATGCTTTCCTGACTGCTACGTTAGAAAATATAGCTAGAGTGTGGATGGATATGATGATAATAAATGTCAAATTATTCACTTTATTTATAGCTGTACAATTCTAAATATACATAGATGTGTATTATAATAGGTTTAAAGTAATCAGTTTCCATTTTGGGTACAATGTGTCTCTACCTCCAAAAAAAAAAAAAAGACAAAGGAAAAAAATGGAACTGGAGTTTGGCATTATGTAACAAGCCACAGAGCCGCCAGTCAGCTGACTCTTATTCCACTCAGACCTCCTAAAATAAATCCTAAAGCACCTTTTCCATGTGTTTTCATTAGTTTCAGTTTTTTTGTCATTTGGAAATGCTTTTGCAGACGCATGCAGACAGACTCACAGTCCTGTGGGCAGAAGTGAGCTCATGGAGGCGTGTCTGAGAAAACCTCCAGAAGCAGAAGCACACTGTAAAAACAGAGCCAGAGGATCTACTCAACAGAAAGGATGGGACTAGTTGCAGTCACAGCTACGGATGATTTAGAATCACTAATTCAGGAGGCTGAAGCACCTCATGAAAACTCATGCTGCATGTGGTGAACATGCAAACTCCACACAGAAAGAGCCCAGGCCGGGATTCAAACCCAGGACCTTCTAGTTGTGAGGTGACAGTGCAAACCACTGCATCGCTGTGCCGTCCTAATTCATCCCACAGCTAAACTGCTTAAACAAAGTAAGCAATACTAACTCTTGATTGCAAGGTTGTAGAACTGAAGGGAGAGGCCCTACCAGTATTTAGTGACAACTGAACGGTTACTGGCTTTAATTTGGTCTTAATAATAAGAATAAAAATGATGTAACCATACACTATGTAAAGATGGACAAACCGGCAGGGATAACAGGATTTCTCCTACCCTTTTTCCATTGAGTTGGTTCCAGTGCTAGTTCGGAGCCAGTGCCTGACTTAGCACCAGATCTTTGTGTTTCCACTGCCTAAGCACCTTAGCAATCTTAGCAAGCACCAACTCTTTACTGGGCCAGAGCTAAGCACTGAGTACATCAGGGGCTAGGGGTGGGGTTATCATAACTAACGATCAATGGTGGAAAGGGACACACAAGTGGTAATTTGTGTCCTTTTTCGCCAGGATGTCCCTGGTCCGATCGCAGATGTATTGGAATGACTCCCGGGACACACAGAAGTTTTTTACACACTGTTGCAAGTAGCAAGATTGCGGATGTGCCCAAGTAACAGGCGACCTCCGCCTTGCAAACAATCTTAAGACCACCTATAAAGATAAACATAGATATTATCATCAACTTACTGCATTTGTTTAACTGCAGTGTAATCAATGCAAGCGTAGTTGTTTTACGGTGATGCAATGGCGTGGCTCCAACTTTGCTCCTTGCCAGTGGAAAAGCAAACCGGTTCTTAGGAGCAACGAGATTTGAACCAACTAAGCACCAGAACTGGCACCTGGTTCTTCTTGGTGGAAAAGGGGTATCCTTCACATTAAGCTTTAAAGCTCCAGCAGCTGCCATCTTTACTTCTCCTAACGTGTGCCTAATCCAAAAATGAAAAAAAAAAAAAACCTCAAAGACACCACATCCTTAATTATGCATAATTTGGAACCTGTATACAACTTAAATGAGTAAGTTAAGTAAAAATTCACCCTCTGTCCAGTTTTACCTATTGGGATCAAAATAGTTTTTGGTACTGGGCTGTAGCTGTGCTTATTTCTGCTTAAAAGCCAAACATTTTAACATGGAAGTCTACGGGGACAGACTCACTTTTGGAGCCTGCTTCAAGTGGCCGTTTGGGGAACTGCATTTTTTTGGCACCTCTGTGTCAGCTTCATTCTTTGATTGCTGTTTAGTTGTGACAAATAATAATAATAACAATAATAACTTTATTTATAGAGCACCTTTCAAAACAAAGTTACAAGGTGCTTGAACTTTGAGATGATGGCTCACTCATGATCAAGGTCACAGGACAACTTGACTTCGCCTTCACAGCTGCTTCTCTAATACCACAAACAATATCATATAAAACACGTCTATCTGTACTAAAAAGGAATTTGGCATCAACTCACTTTGCTAATCTAACAATAAGGTAAACAAAACACAATATGGGCAAGTATACAGAGAAGTTACAGCTGCTGGAGTTACAGAGAAGCTTTTAACTAACCTCCTTAACTAACTTGGTGTTTACATTGTATTTTTCTTGTGCCTTATAGTGAAGGACAGTGTTGTATTGTGTCTTCTGCATGTCACTGTTTTATTTCTGTTTTTGTGAAGCACTTTGTGATTTCTATCTGCGACAGGTGCTATATAAATAAAATCTACTTACTTAAGTGAACTGTAAATATAATCTGGCAACATAGAATAAACCAGTATAACAGAATATGCATCACATTTTACTTAACATGCTACAACAGGCAACTCTATAAGTATTATTAATAACTGACCAATATGATGAATTAAACGGCGCTTATTCATTCAGTATCTTGGTTATATAAAAGTCTTTTCTATGTTGCAGTTGTTTCCATTAGCAAATACAGTAGGTAGAGTGTACACATTGTTATATATTTTACTTGCTGACTGTTATACTTAAATTGGAAATTGAAATTAATTGAAATGCTTTTTTTTTACAGTGCAGGCAGCAGTTGGATTAAAGGCAGACAAACTCAGTTTAATGCTTTTACAGCGCCCACCAGAAAGCAGTGAAAAGACTGTGGACAGATTTCTGTTGGCAGCTTTATGCAGCTTTCCAGATTTATCGGGCGCAGAGGTTGTCTTTTTACTATCCGTTATTATCATAATTTGAGACAATAACTAATTTTCATGTGCCCAAAAGGAAAATTTAAACCTAGTCTTAGAGTAATTACCAACATTTTTTTTTCTCCTTCAGAAGTTTCAATATTGCGCAATATATGGATGATTACATCAGCTCTCTGTCCAGATCTTACCTCACAGACAAAACGTGGAATAATAGTTTCATGTGACATTATAAAATGACCCTGCAGCTCATAAACATGTTTCCCTTCACTCAGATCTGAAGAGAATGTGAAAATGTGCTTCGCAGTGGCCTGAACTTGGCCGGCGTCACTGTCTACCTTGGCTGCGCAAACAAATGTAATCGATGACTTCACTCAGCTTATCAGCTCGGCAGGTTTACGAACCGCAATGGAGCTTCCACACTGCCTTGAACTAATTTGTAATAAAACCCTTAAGTTTATCTATTTCCATTCACGTATACAAATCCTGACGTGTTTACGGTGATGAAATCGACTCATGAGCTGGCTCACTTTACACATTTTCCATGTGCTCCTCTTGTCCCGAGTTCAAGAGAAGGGATCTTACTAAATCTAAGCTCACATGACATTTTGTGCGTCGTTGAAGAAAAACAAGTATCTCATCTTTCACACAGATTCAACTCATCCCTCGAGATATTTCACCAGTACCTCACATGCAGTGTGCTGGTTTACTAAGGGCTAAGCTGGAAATGAAAAGAACTCCTGGAGCAGCAGATTTGTTGTGTTTACAGGGATTTTGGATCCATTTTTATCTGTTTTTCCATTTTACCTTTGCATTTTGTTTAATCCTCACAATCTGGTCTTGATAAAGACAAAGATAAAACAAGACTTTTTCTGTGTTCTAGTATAATTTTCACTGAGCTGTGTTTTAATGTTGTGTTACGCAACATGTTTCTCTTCTTCCTGCTCTTTTTCCCCCCATCAAGGAAAGTGCATAAGCAGTTTGAACAATCTAAAATTTGTTTTGTAAAAGCAGCACAGAAAATCATACACGGAAATGGGTGAAATAAACTGATCTGAATGAATGAAACTTGAAATGAATAAAGACAAGATTGTGACAGAGGCTTGTGGAGAAACAACATCCCGCTGCACTTCATTCAGATTTAGAGGACAAAGACAGATGATCCACATTAAGTAAACCTCAGCAAGTCTCCAGTTAAACCCACTCACACAGCAGAAACCTCCTGGCAACTTTTTTGAACTAGAAAAAAGATCTTCGCCTCTGAAATAACCTGCAGTGCTGTAACTGTTTTCAATCTGACTACAGTCTTACAGGCAGCTGTCATCATGTAGTTTGTATTGTAGTTCTTCTACTTCTTGTTCTCATGGTTCTTTTTGTAGCTTTTTGGGCAATTCCCATCATGTCCCTCCATCTTCATGTAGTTATTGTTACAGTTCTTCTACTTCTTGCCCTTCTTGTAGTTTTTCTTCTCATAGTCCTTCTTCTTGTTCTTCTTCTTGTAGTTCTTAGCCCAGTTCTTGTAGTTTTTTTGTCTTCTCCTAGTTTTTCCCCTTAATTCTTCTACTTCTAGTTCTTCTAGGGGGCGGTGGTGGTGCAACGGTTAAGTCTCTGGGCTACTGATCAGAAGGTCAAAGGATCAAACCCCAAAGCGGCCATTGTTGGGCCCTTGAGCAAAGCTCTTAACCCTTCTTGCTCCAGGGGTGCCGTACCGTGACTGACCCTGTGCTTTGACCCCAACTAGAATATGCAGAAACAACATTTCACAATGCTGTAAAAATGTGTTGGTGACAAATCAACATTTCTTCTTCTTGTTCTCATAGTTCTTTTTGTAGTTTTTCTTGGCAGTTGCCACCATGTCCCTCCATCTTGTTGTAGTTCTTCTACTTCTTGTTCTCAGTTCTTTTTTCTTGTAGTTATTGTTCGTCTCAGGACTCTTTTTGTAGTTTTTTCTTGCAGTACTCATCTTGTAGTTCTTGTAGTTCTTAGCCTAGTTCATCTCATTGTTATTCATCTTCTAGTTTTTGCCATAATTATTCTCCTTCTTGTTCTCACAGTTTTTTCTTTTTCTAGTTTTTCTTGGCATTTGCTGTCATGTCCTTTTCTTGTTCTCACAGTTCTTTTTCCTTTTTCTTGAAGTTCTTCATTTTTGTAGCCTGAACTCGGCACAGAAATTACATGGAGAAGAGTTTTCAACAGTGAAACTTCAAAAAGTACCTTGTAAGAGTTGGGAAACAGCCGGACGTAGTATTTGCTGAGCTGCTGGCAGAACAGTCAGGACCAGTGGGACGCCCAGTACAAGATATCAGCCACTTTCTGATATAGTCAGATTTACTGCTGCAGCCTGTCTGAGGGATTTGTGAAGTCTGCTGAGTGCCTCAAAGGAGTTCCTTTAGTTATTCTTGGATTTCTTTTGCTTCTTGTTCTCATGGTTCTTTTTCTTCTTCGTCTTGTAATTCTTCGTCGACTTCTTCTCCTAGTTCTTCTTGTATTTCTTCTAGTTGTTCTTCTTCTAGTTCCACTTGTTCCTATAGTTTATTTTGTTGTAGCTCTTCTTTCTCTTCTAGTTCTTCTTTCACTTGTGTAGTTCATCATCTTTTTTCTAGTTTTTCTTTTTGTAAAGTGTCTGACACATGGATCCCCTGATGATTCCCTGTAAATAAGATCTTCCAGGGACATGAAACTGGTCATATCTTGACATGTGCAATGTTAGCAGAGATATGTTTCTTCCTACATACTCAGAACTCTCTTACCACTACATACTATATCTCTGGTCTTTGTTAGACAACTTAAAGATGGCAGAGCAACAAGTGTAAGTGACAAAGAAAGATGCCATGTGACAAATCTTTGGCGACAGATCCAACAACATTGTTCCATGGTGCTTACCTCACAGCAGCAAATAACCAGGATTCCATTATGTTCGTAAATCATTTAATTTTCAGTGATAACCTTTTCTAATGTCCAGCAATAATAGTCAGATAACATGTCTGTGAAGATTCTCAGTCATCTAGGTCATGGTTATCCTCGTAGTTTCAATCATAGCGTCTGGACTTGCTTGAGTTTCTCAAAACTTTCCCGAAACTTTCGAGAAACTCAAGCAAGCCCAGATGCTACGATTGAAACTACGAGTCAAATAATACGAAATAAAAAAGCTATGCGATAACAAAATATCATCAGCAAAGGCAGTACAGTTTACAAAGAGTCTTTCCTTTTCCGTGCCAAAGTAAAAAGCAAAATTAAAATCATAGTTTGAAATCTCATCACTTCAAAAAAATCTTACCAAAGAACTCAGCTTGGTAAGGATGATGTTGGTTTTCTGTCTTTAACATCTCCTGAGAATCACCTCATAAGACATCAGCAAACCACAGACATGATATGTGTTGCCAAAGAACGCAACGTAACTCCTACAAAGGGTTTACAACAACGGAGGTACCATTTTGTGCTAAAATGGCAGCAGTTTCTGTGAACCAGCTGGTAACAGTTTGTGGGAAAACGGCAACAACAACCTTTGAACAGTAATTAAGCAGTGAAGCAGGTAAATTGAGCGTAAAATCATTAAAGCCCTTCCAAGTTTGGAGCAGCTCTTTGGATAAATAAAACCTTTATGGTGCTTTAACTCTGTTAATATGAAAGCAGCAACTGTATCAATATTTGCTTTCTCCTTCAGCCGTGCAGAAATGCTGAACACCAGTTTTGCAGGATTTCTTCGGCTTGTATTGAAACGTTTGGTATCGTTTGCAGCATTTAAACTGAATACCGACCAGAAATTGCATAACACTGACATTAAAGGCACAATCCATAATCTAAATGTAAACAAAGAGAGTAAACAACTAGAAAGTTCTTTAAATACGAGTAAAACATGCAATCACAGCCAAACTGATTTTACTATGCATTTTAGAAACGCATAACTGTTTCTAAAACTGAAAGCAGCCACTTCACACCTATGATATTCATGTTTTCTGGTGCCATTAAATATTTGTCTACAGCACTAATGTTTGCAGAAAATATCGAGCAAAACCCCTAAAAGCTTAGAATTCCTTATCAGAGTTAACTGTAATTTATATGGTTCAAAAAGTGACAGATTGGGTGTTAAACGCCAACCTTATTGATATGCTAAATTCGTCACAAATCAAAAAAAAGTCCGTTTTGAGATTTTTTTCAAAGTTTTAGACTGTTTGTAAAGTGCTGACATGATTGTGCACAGACTTCAAACAGACGACATGACTGAGGTAGAGGTAGGAGGATGATGTCATTATTTTCAAACTGCAGCAATGATGTCAAACTGCATGAGAACTGTCTGTAATACTGCCACTGGGCTACACTTTGGCTCCTTCATTAGTTGCAGATAAAGCTCTGACTTGGCATTTTTTTAGGAGATGATTATAAAATCAAGGTTTCCCCTGAGAGCATCTCGGCTGAAAAGGTGCAGCGGTGAACGGGTCATCCAGAGCTCTTCCTCCTATGGTCCAGGAATGCAGGGGCCCCACGGCGACGGAGCCCACTGCGGCCTGCTGACCGATCCTGGAGACGACCCGGTGAACCGCCACCGGCTGCTGCAGCAGAGGAGTCTCAGTGTGGAGGGGAGCAGCTCGAATGTTGAGAGGCTGAAAAGCAGGAGTGGATGATACTCTGACCGGGTGACACTGCTGCGTACCAGACCTGAATATGTGAGCGCCGGCCGGTACAGCTTTGGTGGTTTCCTGCCTCTTTCCAAACGGTGCCTGGAGGAAAACATCAGATGCCTCTGCAGGTTTATGAGATGCAGGAAAGGAGGAGCTGCTGAATGCCGTCTTGCTTTCTTTTCCTGACGTTTTAAAAGGGGCCAGCTGGAAGACATCAGAGGTGACTGGGCTGTTTGGAGGCCGAGATTCCTGGTTGACAGGTATGAAATGAAGGCTGGTGGAAGGAGCTGAATGGTGTTGAAAGCTCCATTCATCTGACGGCAGCGTGTGTTTTTTAGAGACACATGCAGCGCTGCTCTGTTGGATCTTCGGCCTTTGTTTCTCCTCAGTGAGCTGCACATGAGCTGCAGTCCGAGCTGCTCGCAGTTCATTACTGCTGAGCTCCCTCTGCAGGTCTGTGTATGGAAGAGATGGGACAAAAGTCACATTGGAGGATACTGAATATGCTCAAGGGCTTACATGACCTTTTGAAGTAAATTTTCTAAGTCCCTTAAATATTCTATTTCTACCATTGATGTTAAATAGAAACAGATGCTTCATTTAAACAGAATCAAGTGGGGCGAACCCTGTGAGAGCAACAAAATCATGGTACAGCGTCCTTTAAATGGCATTGCTGAACTCTATCTGTGAGCTCTAATAGCGATACATCAGCTGATCTTTTCTTTACTGTTCTTAGAACCAAGATCGTGCTCAATGTATGATTATACAGGTAAATAAACTTGTGTGTGATCCCTGCTGGACAAGCTTATAATTTAGGGTAAGTGACACTGATAACCTTGTAGAACGCAAAAAAATGTAAAACAAAAAAAAGGAAAAAGATAAAACTGGTGTTTGGTCTTACCTGAGGAGAATTAAGATGCTATCCGAGCAGATTTTAATCAGCACAAAACAAACCTCCTTTTCTACATGACGCTACAGTTTAATGTTTATTATTTAGATGTTAAAATGTAACTTCAGTTAAAGCCTTCACTCTCAGCAAACCAGGATCATTCCATACCAACTAACCCTTCCAATTCATGTGAAAACTTCCATTCAGTTGATGTTACTTTTTGTTATTTTTTTGAAGTTTGGTTTTCAGTGCTAATTTTAATCATTTTTGTGATTCCTTTACAGACCTACAAATCGATTATTTTTCATGCGATTGTGTTGGAATTTGTAATGTATATCCACGAAAACCCAGAGCATAATTTGCAAATAATCAGTTGTTGATGCATGTTTTTAAAAAATCCAGTAACGACAAGAAATCTTATATCAGAAGGAAGAGTCTACAAATTTCCTTCATATGTTCACCAGTTTGAACTTTTTGCAGCTTAAATTTAATTCTGTGTAGTATTAAAGTAGTTCTATCATATCTAGAGGTCGTTTGGTCCTTGCTATATAAAGCTTCTGAGCTTAAAAACACACTTTGTAATAGATTTGGCTGTATTTTTTTCCAAAGATTACTTTAATTTACTTAAAACTTACATATAAAATTTTTTTTATGAGAAAGTGTTAATATGCATTGCAGATATATAAAAAATTGAACGATGCTATACCACTCCCTCATGATTTAATCGTTTTTTTGAAAATAGCTAATTTTTTGCACCTTTCATTTACTTCAATATTACATTTAGTGATTTTATTTCATAGGTAGGTATCTATCTCTATCTGTGACCCATTATGTCAATATATTTGCATGCATGTCTGATGAGAAACAGTTAATATTATTAATAGTAATATTATTATATAAAGCGGAATATGGCGTACAGCATACACACTGGTGCATAAATGACACATGAATAGCTTTCGCCTTTTACTGTAAAAACACAAACACTTTCCCAGTAAAACCTGTTCATCAGGAGATTAAAAACTCAACACGTTGACATTCACATTTGTACTTTATTTGCCATCCCTTTATAATTCTTTAGTTATCTCACAAAAATAGAAGGAGCACACGATATCACAGCTCTGACGCAGGTTTGGGCCATAACGACAGGAGGCGTCTCAAAACACTCAATAGTATCAGATAATCGACAGCTTTCATTTTTGGCGAAACAACAGAGAAAACGAGGGGCTTCTGTTTCACATCAAGGACTCATCTTGCTCGGCTTTACTGATCACAACAGCACAACTGGCAGCTACGGGGAGAAAAGCTCGGGAGTTGCATAGGTTCGAACAGTAACTGCAAACGACTGAGCTGTTCAGTGGAAGGATCATAGAGAGGATGGTAGAAAACATAAGCCTTCAATTGCACATGCAGCACCTGCAGTAAAAACACCCAAGAGACTGTCGCTTTGAAAACAGCTTCTTCTGTCACTTTTCTGCAGATTAAGTAGGTCCGAAAAGATGCTCTAATTCAAAACTTAACTCAAAACAGTCTCAATTTTAATCCCCAGAAACCAATATTAATCCTGTATTATGATGAAACTTCTTGACTTTTAATAATTAAAGGATATCTGAATAGGTCACTTAGTGCACTGCATGTTTTTGGCACTGATTTCAGATTCTAGGTTTTAAAATTCTAAGTGAATTTAACTTTGTACTACTGTTTAACTTGAGTCATTCTCAAGAAAACTGCATGTTATTCCATATAACATGTAGGTTAGTGTAATAGATCCAATCACTGTGTGAAAACCTATGAAGATTTGGGCACTGTATCAGGGTTAAGAAACATTATGACATGTTTATTACTCTAAATGCTAGTTAAGCTTAAATGTTGAATTTTTCAACAAAATTACTTTCACTATTCTGGTATATTTTCAGTTGGTCTCACAAAAACATACTGTAACATTTAGTGTGCTTTTTAAAATCCCTTTTTAACATGACAGAACTAAAAAACAAACAGGTAGTCTTCCCTCTGTAATCATGCACAGGAAGCGAAATACGCTTGTTTGATCCTCCAGAAACATTTATATTGCTGATTGGAGCTGATATTTTCTAACCCTCGACAGCTGACGTGATGCTGTCAGATAAACAAAGCACCGCTACAGCATCCGTGCTGCACCTTCACTCTAAGACTGGCAGAGTTTCCACACTTCACAGAGCCCCTCACACATTACATACCAGACAAGATCTGTTACTCAGTGAACTGTAATATGAAGCGCAGACTTCTAGAGGACAGTGAGGATGGGGAGCAGTAAGCCAATACTGTACATTTCCAGCTCTCGGAGAAAGAGAGTGATGTAGCTCTGACTACCTGAGAGAATTTAGGGGGGGCCTGTGCTTTCAAAGGAGGATTTTAATGACAACGTGACCGTTGCCAAATTTGCAGCAAACAACAACACAAGTAGGCTACTGGAAAACACATCCAACAATTCAGACTCCACACGCACATACATACTGATCATAACACTGTATACCAACACACATGAACATAACATTCAACAACACTGCCATGCTTCTTGATATGAATCCTGTGATCACGAAAAGCGAAACGAAAGCCTTTAAAAAGCACAATTTCAAACGGAACAGGACTAAAATTCAAGCGGTTAAACTCCCACTGTCCAGAAGACTGTTTTGAATAAAAATATAATCCTTCATCAGTCCATGTAAACAAACAGAACACAGGCTCACTTTCTTTTCACAAAGGTGGATTAAGACATGGGATTCGGCCTAATCTTCCGGGTTGAACAAAGACCAGGGTTATCATCTATACATTTTAATGTACTGACAATTATTGAGTAGCTATAACCAAGAAAAAAAAACTTTCTTAACACACAATTCCACAAAGAGGAATGAAATATTTATATAGAGTATTCTTCAATATTATTGAATGATTATGGTGTTAAGAATCATAGATATATTTTATTATAGACTAATATTTATTACTTACATTCATTCTCTAACACTCTATTCATATTAACATGTATTAACAGGAAAACAATGTCTCATATATATATATATATATATATATATATATGTATACATATATATATATGAGAGCGAGAGAGATTTCACAAGTAAAGCAATATGTTTTCCACAAGTAAAGCTTTATGACAATGACTTCATATATACGGTCTGGATAAGAGCCTGCAGGGGTTGCAGATATCTATTTACATAAATTAGGAGTAAACAAATGACAGGAATGTAGGAGGGATTGCACAATGTGGAATGAATATGTAGATATTTAAAAAAAAAAGTGTGAGTATGTGAAAATTATTTAAAATGACATATTAGACTGTTTCTGCAAGTGCCAAGAAATTACCTGAATAGTCATGAATGCTCTGTCTACATATAACTGCTACTGTATTTCTAGTGCTTCCTATTACTGATATTATTCAAATTATTTTCATGATTTCATGCATTTTATTGATATGGCACATTGCTATTAGCACAGTTAAATGACCCTGATTTGTCATTTAATTCCAACATAACCTATTGCTTGCCTCAAGGAAAAAAGTAAAGAAAATTAAGCTAAAAATGACAACAAAGGAGAAGGGGGCCTTGTTTTGAACCTACAGGTTTCCTGGAAAACAAGTTCACACTGAATGCTGGGACAGAATTGGTATGACGCTTTGTTTTTATGTTACGTTGCCGTTTAGCAGACACACTTTCACGACTCCACCAGTCAACAGCTTGCTTCTCGGATTATTTTATGACGCTTCACTGTTGTGTGGTTATGGCTGTTTTGTTTCCAGATTGTAACTCAGTTTGATGTTTTCCAGTCCAATCGATAGCAGCTTAAATTGTTAAAGATATTCCATCCCACAGCCCTGACAGAGGTTACATTTATGCAACTGTGCAAATCAGGCTACATGACGAAGTTTCAAAGACGTTCGGCTTTTATACAAATAAACTTCATTTGAACTAATGGTCATCTGATTTTTTTCTACCGTCTTTCTTTAAAATGTGCAAATAAATCTGGGGAGGAGAATTTAAAAAGGCAAACGACGACAAATTCACTTGTGCACGATAATAACTACAACCACTTAGAACTATGCCTATTATACATTACAACAATGATCTTCTATTGTTTGCTATTAGACATAATGCAGTATTGTTCAAACAAACTGGATAGCTATATTATATCCTGATTGACAGAGGGATGCAATGGTTAAACTTTAGAAAGGATGATGATGATGAGAGTGTATTGGCCACTCTTTCCCAACGGTACAATACATGATGCATGGAGACTACAACAAAGAGAAAAAGTGAGTGTGAGGATGAGAGATGAGAGGCGAAGAGAAGCCAGGTAATGCAATCAATGCGGTGGAAAGGGCAGGAATGAAGAAGCGCTGAAAGATGATGGACATTTCTACTGTAGGAGCTACAATGAAGATGACAGCCAGGGGGTGCAGGAAGCTAGCTATGACAACAGTGTTGATTGTTGTTATGCTATGCCAGTCTATAATCCAGTGTTACAGCTTCTACTGGGGAAGGGGGGGCCGCCTACAAGTCGATGAGCTGATCCACCAGCAGCAGGGAGCGGGCCAAGCTGGGCAGGCTGGATTCAGAGCCACCACTGTTACTGCGCGAGTGGCCTCCTGAAACTGGCCGGACAGACAAGGAAGGGAGGTGGGGGGGGGGATGAGACGAGTACAGGCAAACAGAGAAGGGAGGAGAAGCAGAGGAGTGGGAGTCACAACAAGCAAACAAAGCAGTCAAAGAGGAGGAGAGAGGTCAAGAAAGACAGAGAAAAGAGAAAGAGAGGGCAGATTTTACCCATTTACCTCTAGTGGTTTTGAAACATTCTCAACTTAGACTTTGAAGATGTAAAAATAGCACAGAAACCTAATCTTCTTATCAGTAAGGTTGACTGTCCTGGATGTGTCTATTATCCTAAATACCATCATGACCCACCTTTGCGTCGTTGAGGGGACTGTGAAGACCTACCTTGGGAATTCTTTCGGCCTGTGACAGGAATGGGATCAAACTCGTCCTCTGTACCTGCCTCTGCACTGGCCGGTTGGGTCTCAAAGTCTGAGATCAGAAGAGATGAATCTGCAGAGAATAAGAAAAAGGTTGGCTGTTAATTTAGGAATATGAAAACCAAACACTGTGACGGAAGAATGTCGTTGTGGCCAGTTAAAAGCATGATCATTTCTATCATTGTACTGTAGAGTAGAGCTGGTCCCGAATATTCGAATATCCGAATATTCGTTCGGTGTGGTGGTATTTGAATAATAATTTTGATATTTGAAGCACGCCGCCGCCGCCGAGCGTTGCCGAGGCTCTAGAACGCTGCAGTGGTTCTAGTACGCAGGGTTAGGGTTAGGATTTTTTAAAAAAAATCCCGACACTGCTGCACGATCTGGAAACTGATTTTACTCCTTTCATCTTTGCAAAACTGCTCAAGTTCTGTCATTTTGCAGAGGAATTAATTTATATTACAATCCTTGTTGTCTTTAAACCATTTCTGTGTAGATCTGTCTGTATGCTTCGATTCATTGTCTTGCTAGAAAATAAATGTTTCCCAAGTTGTAGTTCTCTTGCAGACTTCAAACTGATGTCCTCCAGGATTTCCTTATATTTGCAGCATTATTTTACCCACTAACCCTGCTGAGAAGAAATGACCACGTCATGATGCTGCCACCACCATGCTTCACAGTGGGATGGTGTGTTTGTGATGATGTGTAGTGCAGAGTCTAGTCTGATGGCCAAAAACCTTAATGGTGTTGTCAAAAACAACATATTATATTGACCATGACTCACTTTTGAAAAGCAATAAAGGGGAAGGTGTCCACAGGGGTGAATACGTTTTATAGACATTGTATCTGCAAAAAACAGCGATAATACAAGCTGCGAGTGTGTGTGCGTTTTTTTTAAAAATCTTCCTCACAATGTCAAATGTTCATTAAATCAGAAATTACTACAGGAACATATCCGCTGTTCTCCAGTGGCACAAAGCCTGTTTGATAAGATATTATGAGGAGAAATAAGTAGTAATTATTTTGATGCAGCTGGTCCACACAGTCAGGCTGTGATTTGGAGTTGGCAATGTCAACAACAGTCAAATGCTTTTGTTCACCAGCCAAGGACCAACAACTAAACCACAGCTGTGCAGCTCTCAGTCTGGGACACACAATACAGTTTTACAGATGATTTCAGTCAAAAGAAGCACTTAGATATGTTTTTAAAGCTGTAAAATTATTTAACGTGACACAAGAAACGTATTTAAGCAGGACTGCCAGGAAAATATGACAGTCATTAATGAGGTTTGCCTTTAAGTATGCATATGAAACAGCCCAACAAGATGAACTGGGGTGAGATGATTTGATAACTGCAATGGAAATGCTTCTGATGCCACCCAGTGGTTGAAACTTTACTTTTCTGCACAGAATGTGTCCTTCTTTGAACCAGACATAAAGGGTGAACCAAAACACAAATAAAAACTAAACTCTTATTTTGCACCTGAGCCACATTTGTTACATGTTCCTGTATAAAACTGTGTTGGTGTCGAATTCAAAGCACATCAATCAATAAATGTGTAATCAAAGAAAGGAGGATCTTGTGATCTTGAGATTTTCTGTCATGATTGGGTCCAGAATGATATCTAGAGCACCGAAATTCATTGGTAAGCAGCTGTAGTTTATCAACGCCGACAGGAGTCACATCAGCATTCCTACTAGTCTCCTTCTTACCCATCTTACAAAAATTAACACGCCTTATGCTGTACCCTACTTTGATGAGTGCATGACCTAACATGCATTTAATAAGGAAAAGTCCACTGCTAATATTAGGAGGCTAATTAGCTAAGGCAACTGCAGCACAGTAAACAGCATTTCAACACACCTGCAATCACATCTCAGTCATCCTTTCTGTTCAAAACGAGCGCTGACAACACAGTGTCTACATGAGCTTGTAAGTTACAGTGGAAGTTTGTAAGTTGAGCTCCCCTGTCAATGTTTGCTACTGGAGTTTAGCCTGTCAGTTGCAGACAATCAAGCCAGACACTGGCATAGCCGAGACGAAAATGAGCTTTTCTGGTATTTCTCGAAAGACCTATTTCTTCTATATTTCCCTATTTCTAACTCCTGCACGCTGTCACCCCTAAATTACAGAAAAAGCAATGTTTCTTTCGAAGATCTTCATCACACCAAGCGAGTCATATATCTCTGTGCTTCATAATGCTGCTTTAAATTCAGTCCTGGCAGTGAGTGGGAGGTTGCTTTCCTCTTTTGAAAGTTTCTTACAACGTACCTGCTTTAGGCTGTGTGGAGTCTCCAGACAACAGACTGAAATCATCCAAAGCAGAGGCAGCGGAGGTGGGAGCGGAGGAGACGGAGGAGGTGGCACTGCTTGCTGCCGGAGGAGCAGATGGACCGGAGATCAAAGAGCAGCCCAGGAGAGAGTCGTCTGCAGTGAGAGGGTCTGGGACCAGTCAGGAGAAACCAAAGGCAGACAGAGGAGAGGATGAACTGTTGTTATAGTTGATGCACAGTGAGAACAGGAGAACAGACAAATACTAGGCTTTGTGACTAAGCTGTCTTCTACTACTTACAGACTGTGATATTACTAGATCGTATTAGCTCTAAGAACCAAAACGTCTGAGGTGTCAGAGTTATACACAGGTAGGTGAAGACAGATAAAGAACGTTGTCTCAGCTTATTATTAAAACATGTTGGAAATATAGGCGGGGATTTCCCTTAAGATACGGCAAGTTTACAAACACACGCATATAAAATTCGTGAGGCATGTTGTCTGCTACAAAAACACCTTTAATGAATAAAAAAGTAGTCAATAACTAACAAACTAGAAGTAGATGCAACAATTGTCAGTCTTAACTAGTAGCCAGAATTAAAAATAACAGCTGGTAATGTGGTACTACTTGTGACATCTGTTTTCACCACTTGGTTGCAGCAGAAAGAAACTGTAAACACACCAAAATACTGTTGCTTTTCAAGTAGTGTTTGCAAATTTGTTAGAAAACAGCTAAATATCCAGCAGGAAACCACTAATTGGACAGATAGCATACAGCTATGTAAAAGCTTCATGCTGTATCTGACAACAATGTTGATAAAAGTGAAATAAAACGGTAAAGTTGTGAGCCAGAAAACCCACAAACCAGGCTAATAGACACTACAAAGCTATGCTGAGCTGATAAAACTGCAGCGGCCTGTGACAGTGTCAGTGGGTTCATTGCTGCCAGTAGCCCTCCCACAAAAATGCAGTCATTTGATCCATTATTAATATAAAAGTGCTGATTATGTCAGCTTTACCTGTACAGATTGAAGACAAAGTCTGGTCCGCATAACACTGTTGGTTTTAACCCAGACTTTGGAGAAAAACATTTTCACTCATGTGTATTCAAATGCATTTTGAAACATAGAAACATGAATACACACACACCTTTTGCAGACTCTTCCACGGAGCCACCAAAGGGATCAGACAGTGACAGGAGGTCGGGAAGCATGAGTGAGGATGTGTCTGGAGATTTGAGTCCTTCAATCAGCTTCTCTAAAAGATAGTGAGGAATGACAGAGAGGGAAGGGAGACCTGTCAGCAAACTACATAAAGTAACACAAGTTTTATTGTTTTAAACTGAAGAATTAACTGACAAAAGAAAGTCTCAGTCCATCAGAGCAAAACGGACATTGTTCTTGCCTAACTTAAAAAGCTGACTCATTTAAGCCCTTGATGTGATGTTATTTTGGTTTGGAGCCAGACTGGCTGCTGATTATGTACATATGTTTAGATCATGTACTTTCATATCATTATTTATTAAAGTTATTTGTATTATTTATTCATTTAAGTATGGCTATAATAGGCGATGTACACGTGATTTTTTCATGTTACTGAATTACTGTCATGAATAGTGCAATAATCCTTTTATAAAATTGAGTTCATGTTTCATACTTATTTAAGTAGCCAGTATTAAATGCTCCACAACCAAGAAAAAGACTATACAAATCCCTATTCGTGTGCACAATATTGATCCACAGAGAGAAATATTTACCTGGTGCGTCTGACAGTTCGAGGGTATTGAAAGGATCTGGGACGGCCAACAGTGATGCTCCTGATTCCACATCAAGAATGGCTGATGGTCTTTCAACTAGGGAGCAGAAACAGTGTCATGCAGGAAAAATGTATAATCCTTTATAATTAATTTTGAAGTACCTTAAAGCTCAGCACTACTGAGGGTCACTAGGTGCTTGATCCAAGAAATCTGTCTGTACAACTACTAAACGAAAGGTACATTTTAGGTGTGACTGGCTCGGCTGACATGCCTGGTCTGGAGTGAATAATAATATAAAATTCTGATGATGAGCTCCATGCACCCTGTTTCATATCTGTTATTTTGTCATAATTCATCAGTAGAGTAGGCAGTCTTCCTTTTTATTTGTCTGTTATAATCAGTTTTGGGTTCATTGTAATTATGGGTTGTTCTTTAACTGCACTGACAAACCTTCAAGAGATTCTGACATCCAGTTTTTTTTTTCAGTAAGTTTGTTGTTGTTTCTAAATCAGTGGCTACACTGGCAGCACTGCCAGAATTTAAATGCATTTTTTTTGGTCTGACTAAACTCCTCATTTTATTTATGTGATCCACACTGATAGCTACTGTTTTTCCAGAGCTAATTAAAGCTTTCAGATTAATGGATCAAGTGCATTAAGTGGTTCACTTCTTCGGTTTGACATTCTAATACACTCCTTCAGACTCATACAGTACTATGCATCATGTAGCATCGGAACAGAAGTGAAAAACTAAAATGGGGAAAAACTTCAGGATCATTTACTGTAAATCTCAGACTCAGCAATCCTGTTAAAGAAAGGAATATATCTTTAAATTACTTTTGTTTTGACATCGACAAACTATTATGTTAACTTACGTGAGATGATAGGAATGGCGTGCTGTTGATATGTAAAGGTCACATACGCATATTTCTAAATTCAAAGTTTTGTACTACTGCTGCGTTTTTTCTGCTAATAACGTAAGAAATTTTGTTGTTTGCATAATGATGGCACTGAAAGTTTTCTGGAGTCTCAAAGGTCCAGACCCATGTAGACCAAAAAGAAGCACAGTCTAAAGATAAAATGTGACATACCAGTTTCTTGGGGTGTAGCATCCAAAGTTGAGGACTGTAAGCCTGGTATTAACTCTTCAGAGGATGCTGTCTCAGCTTCTGAAGGCAGGTCTGACAAAATAAATTCCTGTCATTTATTTCTCATCACATATTAAAAATGCTGCACACATACATAAGCACTCGAACGTTACCATTAGCCTTTTTGTCCTCAGATTTGAATTCCTCAGCAGCGAGGTTGGAGAAGTTGTCATCGTCAAAGGGGTTCCATGCTGGCTGTGTGGGGGTATTGCTGGCACCGCCGGAGGCAGGAGCAGTGGGTGTAGCTTTACTTTGGTCCTGCACTGCATCAGTAAGACCGAGCTGCACAGGCTGGGTGGTGCTTGGCTGAGATGTAAGTGATCTACGAGTAAAAAGAAAACGAAAATTATAAAAAAACACACACAAAAGAAGAGTTATATTATGACTGTTCTTTAGGTTTATTCTAGGGGTTTATGCCACTTACTGATTGAGGGCAGCTTCTCCATTAGCTCCTTGTGGCTGCTGTGAGGACTCACTCACTGGAACAGCACTAACAGCACTCACTGTGGCATCACTCGGTGTGCGTTGGTGACCTCGTTCTTCAGTTGTCTTTGGAGTAGCAGGTGGAGTCTGATAAAAAGAATGATAGAATTAGAAGGAAGCCAAAATATCAAAGATCAACAAATATTTCATATAATGGTTTACAGAACGGCTCACAGTAAACATGACAAAAATATTTTTAATGTCTTTGGTTAATGACAAACTTTGGGATGAACAGACAGATGTAGACTTTTACCAATTCATGCCTTATAGTTTACAGTCAAAATAAAAGGGACAGAACAATAAAGAATGTTGTCCACAGTGCTGATGATGCTGGAAGCTGGATTGTTAGCAGAAGGTCACTCACTGTCTCAGCTGACTTTTGGCTGATCTCAGTGGAGGCATTCTGAGCCTGGGCAGCTGACGCTTGAGTTATCTGCTGCTGCTGCTGCTGCTGCTGAGATACCGCCGACTGAGAGGAGGCCGGCTTGGTGGGAGAAGATTGAGCTTCTGGCTGCTGAGCCACGCTAGCCTGCTTGCGCCGAGCTGGACGCTGAGGTGGAGCTGGGCTGGATGGAGTCTGTGCTGCCTGCTGAGAGGTGGAGCTGGCCACGGAGGGAGGTGTGGTCTGTGGCTGGACTGTTGGCTGTGCTTGTGGTTGGACGTCAGCCTTGGTCACCAGTGATGCTGATGCTGCTGCTGCTGCTGCTGTCTCTGTTGCTGGAGCTGCTGCTGGCTGCACAGCCTATCACACAAAGATATTTGACAGAATCTGCCATCACTCACAAAAGATCACATCTGCAAAGTAACTCAGAATAGCAAGAATCATGCAGTGTTTCAAGCTCCCAAATGCAACACTGAATTTACATATATGGAGGGCTGACATAAATCATGATTGCATTATCAATTACACAAATTCCAGAGTGTATGGTTATACAATGTTTTCTTCAGACCAACATTCAAACCCCAGATTTTTAGAAAAGGTAAGTAAAGAAAAGAAGTAAATGCTCATATATAGGAAACTAGAATCACCCAGAAACCAACAACCAATCATGAGTTCTGCTTTACTGAAGACATTTGTTTCTGTCATTTTCCTTTTGTTTCTGTATTTGCACACAGAAAAATCTGGTGCATTTGCATTCATTTCCAACTGCAGAAAGCTCCTTTGTCTGTTCAGTGTAAGTATGTACCTGCTTCTGTGGAGCTGCAGCCTGACTTGAATTGTTTTGTGACTGAATGAGTGGCAGAGCTGAAGTCTGCGCCTTCTGTGACTGGAGAGCTGCAGCTGGCTGTGAGAGGTCTAAGCTGACTCCTGCGGGATGGTAAAAAGAGCACATTTAATCTCAATAGCCACACAGATGCACAACAGTTTAAACATGAAGCAACATATAACAGGTTATTTGCATTAAAACACTACAATCCTCAACAAGATTTGTAAAAGAGGATCAGATAATCGGTTAAATGCTCACAAATAGATCAATAGGATTAATAACAGGTAGGAAAACTTGCATAACCTGAAGCAGTGTTGCAGAGTGAGAAAGGAGAGAAAATAATTTCATAATCACTGAGTCTGTGGTTAAACTGCTTTAATTTGCATGAGTCTTAACCTGCATACTTGATCTGTTCCTGTTGAGAATTGCACAATTCAGTGTGTGCACGGAGGATTAGAGGGATTCCTGGATTTGTGCGTATCATTATTCAAAAGATCGCTTTCTTTTTCCTCTAACAGATAGGAGAAGAAGGACGGAGTGCTGTACATACCCACAGGCTGGACTGCACCACCAGGGAGATTAGCCCGCTTGCGAGGGGTGAGAGCAGCAGGCTGGATGGGTAGGATGCCAGCAGCAGGCTGGGTATGCGCCGCTTTGGGCCTCTGGCGAGGGGTGATGGAGGTTTCAGTAGTGGGAATTGGATCTGTCAGTCTGGCAACAAAGGGAAGACATTGGCCTTCGTGTTAATCATGGCAAACAGTGTTAACATAATTATTTAATGAGTATCACAATAGTGACTGTACCTAATTACTTTCACAATATGCAGTGTTACTACAGCTTTAAGGCTAATACAGTGTGCACGGGTCATGCTTGCCTGGGTTTAGCCTGGCTCTTCTTTGCTGCAGCAGCCTCACTTGCTTTGATTGGCTCAGGAAGTTTCGAAGGAATCGGAGAATTCTAGTTGATGAAAAAAGGAAAATCTTCACAATGCATTCTACACTGAGTTACCCCAAGACAAAACCATCAAAGTCAATGAAAACTTATCATTGTCATCATAGCTAACGAGTATTTTCTACTGTGTGGAACTAATGAATCAGTGCTGGTTTTCCACCCACAGTGTGACAACTGACATATCCGTCTATGTAGGTCAGGCAGACAAACCATAGCAGATTCCACTGAGCAAAAGAAGAAAATCAATTCCTGATAAGAGAGAGTCAGACAAATCCAAATATTTTAGTTGCCTTTGGAACTGTGAGAGACTGACCTTCACATTCTGAACAGGGCAGGTCCGCTGAGCTAGTTTAAAAGCAAAGAAGGACACCTGGTAGATATCAGGTCTTTTGTCTGGGTCTGGCTCCAGCATGTACCCTGAAAAAAGACACCATGAAGAAAAACATGAACACGAGTCCCTCTTGACAAAGTCAGTAAGTAAAACTAAATTTGATGTTGCCGACAGCTTTAATTAATATTTAAGAGGCACTAACGAATGAGGCAGTGAAGATCGTAAGAGTAACGGGAATTATCTGGAATGGTGAAACTGCCATCACAGATGGCCACCTGGCTTTCACCAAAGGGCAGAGTGAAGAAGCACAACTTGTACAGCAAACAGCCCAGTGCCTGGAGAAGACAACCACATGCAAAACCCATCGCACAAGAGAAGAGAAGAGAAGAGAAGAGAAGAGAAGAGAAGAGAAGAGAAGAGAAGAGAAGAGAAGAGAAGAGAAGAGAAGAGAAGAGAAGAGAAGAAAAGAGATTAATTAAGAATAGTAACACAAGAAAAACCAGTTCCCATTTAAACACCAGTCAAGATACAAAGCTTTGTTAACATCAAAGCTATTTAACAAGACAATTAGTTTAATAATTTTTCTCTTGAAGACCTGTTTCATTAATCATCACAACAAATTAAATGTGATTATGTCTGACTAAAATCGAAGCTACAGGATTTACTTTAACAAGACACATGTTGTATGTGTCACCTGAAGTACTGTGTTACTGCTCTATGTACACAACAGCAGTATTATGATTATCACACACATCTGTCATCGTCACTCACCCAGATATCTGCCGTAGTAGTGATAATCTTGTTGTTGTAGAGGTTCACCATTTCAGGAGCACGATATGATAAAGTGGTGTACCTGAAGGGAGACAATAACAGGAGAACAGGAACAAATGATAAAGAAAGCTACATGTTTTCAGTGTGACACTGGAATTAAATAGCCTACACACTATTCTGTGCTTATAGATGCGCATACATGTGAAAGCAGTGATTTTTTTATATTACATATTGAGTTTTGCATCAACCTTTGCAAACACATCACATTTTCAGCCTTGCTGTGCAGAATCCTACATCTGAGGTTCACATAAGGACAAAGTGAAAAAAGTCAAGAAAATAATGTGGAAACTACAATGCTGCTCAAGAACAACAAAACTGCTGACATTTTCTGTGCTGCGTCACCTAAAAGATTTGCTAATGAATAAAAGTTGCAGATGAAAAGAGGCACAAACTTTTTGATTTCTTCCTCTACAGCGGCAACTCCTTCGGTCTGTGGGCTCTGGAACTTGTTAGTGGCGCTGCCAAAGTCGCACAGCACATAATGACCCTTGTCGTGCAGGAGGATGTTCTCCACCTGTGGATACACAAGAGATGATTTACACTCAGGCAGAGATGTAGAGCTGCTTCGGTTGAGGACAATATGTGGTTTTACATGAAAGGACCAATTTGGAGACTAAGTGCTGGGAGGTGGAGCAGTAATTGACCCTCTCTGCCGAATCAAACACTGGAGCTTCTTACTCTCAAAATGTGCACTTGAGAAAATGACAGATAGAAAAAAATCATTGTGCACTGCAGCTACCTTCACTTTATGACATGCAGATTTAGGCCACATTCAAAAGCTTGCATCCTCCTTTCATTAGGCTCCAGCAAACTCTGATACACACATTCCCATTTTTTTAATGCAAATACAGAAATCAGTCACAACATAGCCTGAATCTCAAGGACCTGCTCTCACTAAATAAACTCAAAAAAACTTTACATGACCTGATGTATGTGTTACAATTAAGTCATAGTGACCCTGTATGACAATGGTGATTTGTGGCATATATTTCTGTAATTTTGTGATACTGCAATGCACTCCTAATCTATATTAAACCTTATTTAAATTGCTATATATATATGGAAGTCTTCACCCTTTTAAATAAAGCTGCTGCCTCTCTTAGGCCATAATGTTCTTGCAAAAGCAATCGGTAATCTCTATGAGACATTTGCTGGTCGAAAAAGGTTAAAAAATAAAAAATAAATCTGCACTGCAATAAAGTCATGTTTACACATGGATTAAAACTATTTTGTCAGTAACTTCAAATTACGGCCACAGCTACAATGCAGTTGGCTGTTCTCTGTAGAGACTAAAAGTTATTTGTAGTATTCTGACAAGAGGCATTCTCCTCTCTTCTCTTGTTAGTCCAATTCATAATTAAACACAGCTTCAACTCACACAAACACATCACTCATGATTCATTAAAAAAAACATCACAGCATAGTGATCTGCAGTACGTTTTGCCCCCGTGTCAACACAAGTAGTCCGTCTTCAGTACATAGTACAGAGTAGTGCATTACAGGCTGTCCACACACATGGATTCAAATAGCTGGGACAGAAACAGCTGTTATTCATTGTGAATGAGACCTGGTTTTGTAGCCCCACAACCCCGGCTGAGCTAGAAAAATGTAAAAATAAAAAAAAAAAAACACCCTGTCACACTACAGGGGAGAAAGGCTCAACTATAAGCAAATATCCTCTGATGTAGTGTGACTCACAGCCTGACGAGAGCCAATCATGATCATCTCAATTCCAGCTGAAACTGGATCATGGAGCTGTGTACTTCTTCTTCTTGTGTGAAGGTACTTTCAACAAATTGCAGGAGAAACTGATCAGCTGGTCTTAGACACAACATAAGCGGCGAAATGTGTCACCTTAAGGTCTCTGTGGATGATAGGTGTCTTGCGCTGGTGCAAGCGAGAAACAGCATCACAGGTGTCACAGAAGATCTGCAGCACCTCAGACTCAGTGAAGCCGGTCTGCAGCCTCTGATTCATCAAATTGACTACCTGCCCTCCTGGAGAAAAACATCCAATGATACAGCAGAACAGAAAACAGGGGAAATTAACTTCAGATGTATTTGATTAGATCTTAACTTGTGTCCATTACTCATTCAAAAGCACAAACGAACAGAAACACAAATTCACTCTGAAAATGAAAATGCTACCTAAAATCTAATTCTTTCATTAATCAGAGTATGTGTTTGCAGCCACGTCCCTTTTCCCTTTCAGCTCTTACCCTTGCAGTAATCCATAAGTATGAGAACCTCCCATACATCCCTTGATCCCATAGCTGTGATACTAGAGTCCAGATAACCAACAATATTCTTGTGACCAACAAGGTCTTTCTGCAAGGAGACAAACACACAATCAAGAGCATTAATACACCACTGAGCAGTTTTTATACGTTTTTACCAAAAAGAATAATAAATGTAAACCACTGCAGAGTGTCCATGTTACTATATGACTGAAGGTCCTTTATAAGGACTTGATGTTCTCAGAAAATATTTTACATGTGTGACAACATGATTTGTGACACACAAAAAAGATAGAACAAGGAACAAATATTTCAATATTCTGCTACAAAAGAAGCTTATGAATTGGAATTTAACAACCCATTCAATCAATCTGGTCAGTGTTCTGAAATGCAGTGTGAGTCCAAAACCTGCAGAGGGAGCAGCAGTGGAGAGCTGGAATCAGGAATCTATTAGGTAATGAAAAAATGTCAAGTACTGCAGCTGAGGTGAAGCACTGTCTGTGTGTGTCTCTCTGTTTTTGTGTGTGTGTCTAAGAGAGACAGTGAGAGACAAAAGTCAAAAGACTCCAGGGTTAGAGGGCATTGTATGATGGTGCAACATCACTTTGCACCGAATACTGAAGTCACTTAATCTTGGCTTCAAAAGCAAAACAAGGCCAAGAATGTACAGAATTCTGCTGAATATTTGTTGAACGATACAATCTGTCACTTTCTGTAATCTGAACATCCCATTGCTTCCTTCCTTCCTTCCTTCCTGAGTGGTCCTTCAGACAGAGAAGTCCTGTGTACAGAGTCTGACCTCAGAGAATTCTACAAAATGCTTTTTAACTTTCCAAGATTACTGAATATCCAAATTTTGCAGCAGGCTATCATAGCCTACATGCCTATTTACATACGAATTAATTATTGTTGTGTCTGTAGATTACCTAGTGAAGAGTTCAGAAAGTCTACATTTTACTAGGATGTGAAAATATGTACAATAAATTCATAGCAGGAATGTTCAGATATGTGTCATTTTATGTGAGCAAACAGACAGTATTTATCATAAATGTGTGAAATGCCCATTGAGAACAACTACTGGGTTTTTCCTGGCTCAGAATGGGTCTTTCGGAGGGGTGACGAGTCATGATGCAAAGCCTGATCAGTCCGAGTACAGTCGAGGCCATAAGTCTGTTTTACTTTTTTGGCATCTATGTATTTTCCTGTTATTTATGACCATTTCAGAGACAGAAAATTCTGTTATGTTTGAATAAATGAAACTCAAATTAACATTACTGGTTTAAATCTTCTTTTTCAAAAATGCCTTGACGCATTCAGGTCTAAAACCCTTTTTTATCACCAGCGCCAGCATTGAATACTGAAATAATAACATCTCATCAACAACTAAATTGCCCTTTAAGATGTTCAAAATGTTCTTTCAAACCATACAATTGAGGACAATACATCGAAAACACAGAACCAGATTAATAAATATGGTACAACAATGATCCAAACAGCCCTGCTGCAGGCTGTGTATGTACTGAATTTGGCACTTGTTCTTAGCTATGCTGGGTAGAATAAAACATCTTGTATATGTCGATTTCTCTCAAAAGACTTCTGTTTCATCGTCGCCTTCATATTTTGTTTTAACCGGCATATAAAACCACAAGTGCTAGGAGTGAGAACTAGCAGAGAAATATTTCCTCTCAGCTACTTACCATTATTTGAATCTCACGTTTGCAAACCTGCAGATCATGTTCATTGTTGACATACATCCTCTTCAGGGCACAACGCACTCCTTGATTTGTTCGCACAAGGAACACAATTGCAAAACCACCTGGAGGATTGAGAGAAGAAGAGAGGTACAAAATTGAACTGTCAATGTATATGACAGATATATTGGCAAAATCTTGATAGTCAACAGCTGGGGGAAAATCTAAACCTTGTTTGTTGATGCACTTCAAGATTGTTATCAGATTTGACTACAGTCAATACAAAATAAAACGCAAGCAAAAATCAAACATCACGCTACTTTCGCAGGCTTTCATAAGTAAACATTTCAGACATTTAGCTGACAACTAATTCTTTTTACACCTCAATACTTCAACAACTGCTGCCATTTGATTCTGTCCGTGCAGACTTGCATCAATAAGGACAAACAGGACCAAATGGTGCAGCCTTATAGCGTTATCTATTAGTCATATCATTGCTGCAGGGTTTACGTAGAGGCCTACATTGAGGCCTAACCATCTGGTACAGCTCAGACCACAAATTCACTTTGCTGAGTTTAGCTGTGGCAGAGTCATCAATTTCAGGCAGATACTGCAGCTTATACTGCATCCTCAACTTGACATGTGTGTAATGGCATTGCATGGCAGTGTGGCACTATAGAACAGCAACACATACCTACTATGAACATAGGTGCAGGTAGACGGTTTATATCTACTTCTGATGCCAATATTTAGCTGCACTGCACTTTCTTTGAAGAATGGACACTCACTTTGAAAATGTTGACTAGCTGGCAGCCTGACGCAGCTGATTAAAAGCAGAAATACTGGAATTACCGCAGTGTTCAGTTTGAAAGATGAGTAGATGGGAATTTAATCTTGAATCAATTGTTAACAGAGTTAAGGGATGCCTGAGATCAACAATAATCGATAGGAATGAGCATAAATCACTGCAATACTCTCTTGTTCAGTTTATAGATTGCACTAGCATTAACATGTGTGCAATCAGTTCAAAACTCAGGTACTGAAAGCACAGATGATCCTCAAAGAGACGGTTTTATTTACACTCTACTCTACTGTACTCCCAGGTTTTAAATTAATAATAAATTTACTTTGTTTTGCCCAAGTGCATGGTTCAGGACTCTACTCCAGCAGCAGTAATTTTATCCTGATGTTTCAGTCTTGCCTAGCCCTGAAGGCAGTATCTACCATACACTAAAGCTTCATTCATTTCAAAAAAGGATCAAGCAACTGCCTGGCACCAGGTACCTCTCCATCTCCTTGAATCACACTTCTGAATCATAACAGCTAATTGATAGTTGGCGTGTTAGTCAGAGTACAGCTGAGAGAAAGTGGTCCTCCTGTGTTTTACATTTCTGCATCCGAGCTCCATCATCCCCACAGAGATGATATAAGGTTACATCTCTATTCTGTCATGTGACTCATACGTTTGGCTTTAGCATGCGGGACACACGTCACTGTCTCGCTTCAACAACATGCACGAAAAGAGAGAGAAAACACAAACAATTGGCATCATCTGTTCTGTGCAGCACCCTCCTCACCTTCAGCTATTATCTCCTCAACAGTGACTTGGTGCCGCCCGACGGTGAAGGCTCGGCCAATGAAATTTCCGCCTGCATGGCTGGACCCGGAGCTGCCACCTCCTCCAGAACCAGGCCCGGAGCTGACCAACTCCCGACGAGAATCAAAGAACTTCCTCATGTTGTCTGAACGACAGGAGGATGATTTGCGGCTTCAGTCTCACACACTCAGATGAGCTGCCGTTTACTGTGTGCTGAACTGATGCAGTGATAGACGGTGCAGCTCGGATTGTACACCTAACCGAGTCTATTTGGAGCCTCAAAACATGCAGCGATGCCTTTATCACTTATGCTGATGTTGAGAGAACCCAGATTTTTGGTGGCAAATTTCCCATTTGCCTGCCAACACAAGCCAGTTGGTGATAGCTAGAGCGATTGCGACTAGCTGTTATGTAAGTGAATTACACCACCCAGGAGGCTAAAGCATCTCCGGAGAAAGTATTTCTTTAGCTATCCATCCAGCTGTTCATGGTCGGCTGCTGACGATGATAACATTAGGTCCTTCTCCATCTCGTCCAGCCATTACCCAGCTAGCTAAGTGCTAGCTACTTACGCGCTATGACATTTCGTGTACGTTAAGGTTATCCAGGTTATCCTCTGAAGATAACGTCTTCGAGTGCGATGTATCCGACGTGTAACTTGAGCGATAGCGTTGCCCAGAAAAATCTTTCCATCCTCAGTGAAGTGAAGCGACCGTTTGCTGCCACATAGCTAGCAGCGCGTCTAGCTATTTAATTGCACCCATTTACAGTCAAAACTATGATTTTAGTTAGCTTAACGCATTAGCGCGACGCAGCCTCTCATCAACACAAACAAGCGTCGGCTCGAACAGGAGGCTAAAAAAGACCCGGTCTGCTGCAACCGTAGCTGCTAATATGTAACCGCACAATTTGACATCCACCAAAACATTCGGCAGAGGTTTCAACCCAGCGGTCTAATCTCTGCAACCACAGCAATCTTTGGCTGCCAGCGATATCGCAACATCCTAGCTGTTGCTGTTGACGCGCGCGGGGGATCCTGGGTATTGTAGTTCCGGGCGGAGCTGCAGTATCCCCTCCCCCTCGCGTATGTGGTCATATGCCACGTTTACGTCATGTCGCTCAGTCTGCACATGAGCACTGGGAGAACAAAACACATTTTAATTCTGGGTCCGTGTTATCAGGCATTCTTAGCGCTAACACTTTGTAAAAACAACTACAAAAGTACATAACGTCCCCCAAGCCCCAGTAGGTGGTGCAGACCAACTCAACATAACCCCCGTTAGCCATTCCCTCAGTAATTGGCCGATTATCTCAAAATGGCATTATATTGGCCAATTAATCTGTCCATCACTGATATGATATCAACTAACACGACAAGACTCTACCTTTGTAAATTATTCTTCTAATAAAGGTTTGCAGTGAAAGACTAAAAAACAGACTGCACAGCTTCAACTTTGTCCTGTATTTTGCAATTAGAAGACAAATCTATCTGTAACTCGTGAATAGAGGTGCTTTACCATGGATGTTGCTGGTTTAGAATGTTCCCTTCAGATATATAACATACTCTGATTAGAATCTAATTTATTAGATTTTTTTTACTTAAAAGTTAAGTAAACAATTTAAAAAATCCTAAAAGCATTCTGAAAAACCCACAATCTGTGGCATATAAATATGTTTTTCAAAGTAAGAGATTTCTCCTACTTTACTGAAACGTGTATTTACAGTGTAAGTGAAATACAAGTTTAAAATGTTTTATTTTTCTGAAAAATGCATATTGGACTGGACCATACATGGCTTATAGACTAGTTGTGTTGTACAAAGCTTCCATGTATTAAACTGATTAAGCAGATGAATGTTTAAACCTTTTCCCAAAGTCAAACCTTTTACATGTCCTTCCACACAGTGAATTAGGAAAAAGCACATTCTTAAAGGCTTTATATCTGTTTACTTTATGTCTGCTTAAGAGGTGAAAGATTGTAATTTTGTGATTTCTGACCAGATTGGAAACCGTGGAACAGTGACTGAGGCGGCTGGTTTTAACGCAGACGCAGATGTCCAGAAGCTTCGAGAAGCCATGAAGGGAGCTGGTGAGTGACGCTGCCACACTTCCATCCAAAAGCCATCATTAGCTAAAGATATATCTGACCGTGTCAATCTATTTGGGCTTCCATGGAAAAAAGAGAATACTCTCCAGTCTCTCTTTTCCTCTGCAGGAAAGTTTGAAAACTAATTGCAGTGTTCTCGTGTTGTCATGGCAGCTTCAAGTTTTCAATTTTCCGTCTTTATTCATTCTCTGTCCTTGTACTTTGCCTCACCTTTGCACATTGCATTGTAAAGCCAACTCCTCAGATATAGAGGGAAAAAGAGTCTCGCCTGTGCTGATCACTCAGGAAGCAGCACTTAACTAATCTCATTATGGGTGACAGTGTTCTGAAACCATGTTGGCAGGTATATAACCTTCAAAATGAGCTTCCTAACAAACATTCAAGCATTCAGGAGAATGTAACAATAACATTTTTCTCCCTATCAGCACATTTATGGCAGGAATGTTGATGCTGTAATAGTTTACTAGTAATTACCTTCCCCTGACTCTAGTTTGAGCTCCATTGCAAACAGACGGTTACTATGCCAACAGTAACAAACAGCTGTGTGTTAGGATCATCTCCAGGGTTGCAACACTGATGTCTGATGCTACATATTATGGCTGAACTCTTGTTCTTTAAATTGAATAGGAATATATGACCCTTATAATTACAGCTTGGTTTGTTTTGAGATTTAATACCATGATATTTCGTTCAGGCACTAATGAGGCAACTATCATCGAGGTCCTAGCTCACCGGACTATTGCCCAGAGGCAGCGCATCAAAGAGGCCTACAAGCAAACAGTGGGGAAGGTGAGACCTTTGTGCTAAAAGGCAGAAAACACAACAATCCATTTGTGAATGAAAAGGTGATTTTAAATAAACATGAATGAAGTAGAAGAAGAGGAGAAATGGTTGCTAGATAGCAGAAGAATCTGAACAGCAGACTTTTGGCAGCACTAGCGGATGTGTCATCCGTGCACTTCTTTTTCCACTATGCGCTCTCATCATTTTGTTCACTTTAGGTGGGGTTCTGCTGTACTAGCACAGTGCTGATAAAGTGCAAGTTAACCATTAACTATAAGGCAGAAATGAATACTAATGGTAAACAAAGACAAACACAGAGAGGGCCTTGTAATCTGATGGGAAGTTGAAGGTACCCCTCTGTAAAATAAACACACACTGAACCTACAGAGGGCAGTTCATAACTGTGTGTCTTTGTTTCATGATTAAGGGGATCAATATATTCCCAAAAAGGGAAGTGTGGATGTTTTATTGTATTGACACTATGAGATAATCACTAACCAACTGTGCAGGGTTTGGTTAGAGATCAATAAAATTATCTGAAAGTTCACTGAGGGAGCTACAGAACAGGGAAGGATTGTGAGAGGAATCCTTGCAAGCAGAAAGAGTGAGTCATGCTGCACATGGCGACACCCACATGCGGTCACATAGCCGAGTTGTGTGGAGCAGCTCCTCTGTTCGCAAAACCGTTTCCCGAAACCACACCCTCTAGCGGAGACCCGAGCGCTGCTGGAATGTATGGAAGTCGAGTCATGTTCACGCTGAGACCACAAAAACCTGAACATAAAGCCGTTTTAATTGAATTTCACATCAAAGGGAATCAGCTCTCATTACAGATGCCCTCATAATGAATTATCCGAAGCACTGGGAGTTGACTGTTTCCCTGTTAATCCCTCTGTTCCTGTCCCTCCTCCTCTGCAGGACCTGGCTGATGATCTGTCCGGAGAGCTGAGTGGGAACTTCAGGAGTGTTGTTTTGGGGCTGCTGATGCTGGCACCTGTGTACGATGCCTACGAGCTGAGAACTGCAATGAAGGTCAGAGTTGCTCAATCACTTGTTCTGTCTTTACCAAACAATGATATTGTGTATTTTCCTTAAATCCCACTAAAAGGACAAAGTCAGCAATGAACAGATGAGTATTGTCTGTGTGGCCATAGCCTAATATAGTTTATTAATTCATGCCATAAACCCCCACTGATGCATACAAAGTATTAAAATTACTCCTTTGTCACTTTGTTTATGTAATAAACTGTAGTTTATTTGTAGTTCTACAAATGTGTATTAATCCACAGCTGAAAATAGTCCCCCACACTTATGCCATTTCCTCCTCTTTTAGAAAAAGTTGCTAAAAATGACAGTGGTTTGGGGGAATTATTTAGCTTTTAAAAAAACAGAACAGTCTTAACTTGTGATTTGTCTTTAGTGCATGTAGGAAGGAATGTGCTTGAGGCTGAAGGAAATGACAAAGTATTCAGAGACAATTAAAGCATTGTTGACTCGGCTCTTTTTATAGGTTTTGTTGACAATACCAAAACTATAAAATACTGCCTGCCATATCCTTCAAGCTCCTTTTCCCCTTGACTTTAACTTATGGCTTATGGGTTAATCACAGGGGGCTGGAACAGAAGAGGCATGTCTCATCGATATTCTCGCTTCGAGATCAAACGCTGAAATAAAAACCATCAATGCGTTCTACAAGAAAGGTAACCGTGCCGCTTCTATGAATAGAATTTCTGACATCAGGTTACTGTATGTCTCAGTGTCTGTTGGTGCCCGTGGCTTGTGTATGATATACGATATTGTGTACCAGTGTCTAGGCCTCTGTTCTTGTTTGGAGATGCAATGACATCCATTATTAGAAAACAGTGGATGCCGTAAATTATTCATAAAAGCCATTGCTGCTCTCCAAGTGGCCGTTTATTGTTTGCTTATTTGTTCCTTTGTGGTTGGAAAGACGGTAGTTTTAGCACATATAAATAAATTGCTTTGATGTGGAGCATTGTAGTATGGCTTACGTGTTTTGTGCAGATTATAAAGCATAGTTAGCAATTTTTAGATGACAACACACTGAATATTAATGGATTCTCTTTTCGGTTGTAGCTAAATATTTGCCCTTAAAACCTCATTGTCTTTATGGATCTCATAGAAAGTCTGAATTATAGCTTCTCAAATCTAGAATAAATTTTTTTTTTAATTTTGACATTAAAAATAATTACTGTTTTGTGTGAATGTGATTGTTCATAGTGTAGGAATTGCAGAGAATCAGGTTTGCACTAAAGGGTAGAAAAAACATACCAAGATAAGTCTGGAGTTTGTGAGAGCAAAAGCACCTGAAAGGAGAATGCGTATTGATTTCACATTCATCTGTTGGCCAGAAACTCTGTATATGTTATTGAAGTAGACAACATTTTGCTAAAAGCACTAGTCATTTAAACTTTATAAGCCAGCGTATGCAACTGTTTTTAGCCATAGCCACATATACTTTACTGCATATTGGCTGTGTATCTGTCATCTTTTTATTTTTCTGCCCAATAGTGCCCAATAAGCAACTAAACATGCTTTATATTTTATTTGTTTGTCGTATTTTTCGTGGCAGAATATGAGAAGGCCCTGGAAGATGCTGTGTGTGGGGACACATCTGGAATGTTTCAAAGGGTTCTGGTCTCTTTACTCACGGTGAGCAGACATCGACCCATAACCTCTCAGAGCTTGTGCTGATGTCAGTGTTTTAATGGCCTGTTATTGTAGATGATAGAAAAGCATTAGCGTTGTCTGATAGAACAAAGTGTATACGTATTAAGTTACTGTTTACTAGAAGGGTTTCAGCAATACTTGTCATCAATTTAGAGCTGAAGTACTGTAAAAATGTGCAACACGTCAGTGTGGGTTAAACTGCTAATTCATCAGTAAAGAGGAAGAATGGGTCACTTCTGCATAATAAAAAACATCAGTTCTTTATTTTTTTTGTCAAGTGGCTCAATCATAAGCTGCTGTGTCTTCTGCACTACAGGCTGGACGGGATGAAAGCGACAAAGTGGACGAGGCCCAGGCGGTTCTAGATGCCAAGGTAAAGGTTCAGGTGTTGAGATGAATTGATGAGCTTAACTGATGACTCCTTGTATGATTTTTTTTCTTCTTATTTGTGATTGTAGGAAATCTATGAGGCTGGTGAGGCTCGATGGGGCACAGACGAGGTTAAATTCCTCACTGTGCTTTGTGTGAGGAACCAAAACCATCTGCTGCGAGGTATTCTTTCTTATTTAAATGGATCCTGTCAAAATAAGAACAGCAGAAATCCCATGTTTAATGTCATAATGTGATTATACCGTATGTCATGTACCAGAAGTCATATGAGGGATTTTACTGACCCCTTGTGGTAGTTTCTTGAACAAACACTCAATCCCTCACACGTCTTGAATTAGTGACACACCATATTCCCTGTTAATCATCTTGCATCTCTCCCTGCAGTGTTCGAGGAATATCAGAAGATTTCTGGAAGATCAATTGAGGACAGCATTAAGAGGGAGATGTCTGGCAGTCTGGAGGACGTCTTTCTGGCCATCGGTCTGTGTCTTTAGTCATTCAATGATTGTTGAATTCCAATGTATAAAGATTCGACCCTGGTAATAACAATCAGATTCACATTAGCAGTGACAAAGACAAAGGATGGAACCCACAAAAGCTAAACATTTCTAGTAAAAAAGAAAAGTTAATCGACTTAGCTGTACTTGCTGCTTGGTTAGCAAGTGGTCTTTATGAAGTTCTGTGCTGAAACTCACTGCATGTACTATACAAAGTATGTACTTTTTCATGCAGTATGCATACAATTGGGACATACTAGTTCATCACATTGCCTTCTTCATATATCTGTCGCAGTCTGCATGAAATGAGCTGTCATTAGTCTGTGTGTTGTGGAAGTCTAAAACTTGTTTCTAACCGTGCGAGACACTGTGACATATGTGATGTAACTGCACAGAGGATTGTGAGGCAGAATGGTCTAATAAACAAGCTGTTTTGCATACTGCAAAACCTAAAGGGATATAGTAAAAACTCCTGGTAAGCATTCCAAATCTTGGGGGACATATTAGGTCTTATTTCTGGCCTTTTATACAGTATAGTAATATGGATATTATAACAGACCCTCAGGTGTTCTTGACACCGTATCATATAAGTGTGCAAGTTGACCTTTTCAGATGGGGTCACTCCTAATAACAAGCATTTCAAATTTTTCCAATAAAGATTTTCGTCTTACACACTGGTATTTGTTTTCTACTTCGCAGTGAAATGCATAAGGAGCAAGCCAGCATTCTTTGCAGAGCGATTATACAAATCGATGAAGGTAAATATTTCATGTAGTAATTTGTAGCTGCTACATATTAATTTGTGTGTGTGTGTGTGTAATTTATTATTATTACATTATTCATTCTGCTTGTGTTTTGTTTGTTTTTTACATTCATGTGCACCATCAAAACAACTTCCGATAAAAACGATTACTGTATTTGGTACAAACAAGCAGTAGCAAAGTCTGTTGCAATAAAAATATATATTGTTTTGTTTATATTTTTTTCTTTCTTGTCAGGGTCTGGGCACCACAGATACTGTCCTGATTAGAATAATGGTTTCCAGGGCAGAGATTGACATGCTGGACATTAAGGCTCAGTTCCTGAAGATGTATGGAAAGACTCTCTACTCATTCATCAAGGTGAGGCAGTAATCAGAAAAAGCCTTGTAATATGTCAGTGGTGATGTAATAACAGCAATTCTGTGTGTAGTTTTGAACTGTGGCAAAACCATAGACAATGTAATGCTCCAGTCCTAGATATATAAGTAATATTTACTTTTTTTAATATCTTGGCTCTGAATAAAAATATCAGAGTTTCAGTTTGGTCTCATGACATAGTTTGCAGTAACTCCCCACGCCAGTCTTCTGGAGTCTCACAGTTCTTTCTCTCGCTGCTTAGGGAGACACATCTGGTGACTACCGCAAAATCCTCCTGGAGCTGTGTGGAGGCGAGTGAAAGAAACATCAGAGCAACATTCAGCTACGTTTTTATTCTGAAAGCCGCTATCTTAGGGGCTTTTTCCTCTTCCATGTCTTTCACATTTCACTGATTGACACAGTGCCTTGTTTTACTGTTTATAAAACCAATTAAACCAAAGAGCAGTGACCTTTTACACATGTCTGTGCTTTTGTTATCGATCATATGTTAAGGATTAATTAATTGTATTAGAGAAAGAAATATGCTTCTCACGTCTTTACAAACATAATAGATGAGTATTATTGGCCTCCAGCTCCTACTCTTGTCACAGTGCAACATTTTCATCAGCGTCTGGTCAGTGAAGTCCATTTGTTTAATTGGTCACAGTTACTCATTTGTTGAGTCAGCCCTGTATCATTTGACTCAATTACATTAACAGGATGCTAGCTTGATTTGGGAGGCAGTAAAGTGTGCTCTAATCAGGTTAAAGAGGACGTCGCATAGCTCATGCAAAGTTACAGCTGCATCTCAGAGCAGCATAACTGGGAAACGAAGTACTCAAGGTGACCACTAGGTGGAACCAAAACATCCATCCATAAAAGTTGATTAGAGACGTTTTTCACTGAGCTACAAAGCATGTCTCATCTACATTTTTGTGTTTCAGTAAAACTTTTGTGATGTAGAATTTAAAGCGTGTTCTCCCACTGTCTTTGGACAACATCACTCCATGCTATTGATTCTAGTCTTTCCATCTTCAGACTTTAGTGACTTTCACAGCAAAACACCAGTCCCTTCAGGCGCTCCACACTCTCTGTGGGGTGAACGGGAAGAAGAAACAACATCACTAAACCCTCATCAGATCAATTGTTCGTCAGCCACCATATTAGACAGCTGAACAACTGCATCCATTTGTGTGTTTCTCTAAGGGGCTGCCACCCTCTGTGGCCGTTTGGTGAAGACCTCATTTAGTCAAATCTAAATTTTCAAAGGTTTTCAAGGCAGCTGTGAAGTTGATGAGAGCCCCCGAAAGGCTGAAGTACTTTCCCTGTAAAGATTTTGTCCCTGTTTCCTGTTTTATTTGAGAAGCAGTTATGGTCACAAGTCTACAAATAACTTAAGACATTTTACTTTATAATAGAAGAACATTGCGTGTACATCATCAGTGTGAAGTATTTGACCAAATGAAATGCCCTCCAACTGTTTTTAGAGAAATCCCTGTTTAACTGTATTCGACATAAATCTCTTTTACAAGCACCTACATTTATTTGTTCTGTTCATGAGACACAAAAAGGATTCGTTTTTTCATCGTCTGCCATAAAACATGAGCTAATGAAAGTAAACACTATAAAAGACCATTTAGGAAAGGAATGATTCAGTGGGATATATATAAATATGCTTGACGAAACAAATCCATGGCTGTCCAGAGAGAAACCACTTTTCTAAACAGCTACTCCTGATGATACGAAGGACAACCAGTCTTTGTGTCAAGCATCTCATTCTTTACTCTGTATCTGTAACCTATCTTTTCTTTTTTTCCCCTTTGGTTTGAGACATGCAGAAAATCTGTGAAATGCAGAAAATCTATAGTATGTGTAATAAACAAGGCAGCGTTAAAAAAGTGGATGCAGCAAACACTTTATAACTCAAGGACTGTACCGAACATAAGGTCACACATGGAGATAGTTCTGTCATCTCCATTTTTACAGCTTCGTGAATATTCTTAAATATCCTGAACAGGTGAGTGAACACACTGAACATGCAAATATTACCATGGCAACAGAAATAAAATACTCAGCAGCCTACAGCAAACAAGACGTCTTATTACATCCTGTGCAATTAAAACCCTCACTGTTGACATGTGGGTGGAACAGTCATTATCACGATAAAAACAAAGACTATGGAAACAATATATATTCACAGGATGCTGCAGAAGTGTACAGGTGGGTGGTAAATGTCATCCACCTGCAGAACATTGCCCAGAGCATCACACTGCTGCCATAGACCTGCTGTCTTCCTATAGTGCATCCCGCTGCCATAATTTCCCAGTTAAACAGCTCACACACTCAGCAGTGTACATTATGTAAAAGAAAACGTGATTCATCAGACCAGGCCGCATTCTACCATGTGCAGATTGCCAGCACTTTCTGCAGTGGACAGTGGTCAGAAATCTGACCAATTTGCACCTATACAGTCACATACACCACATACCGTGAAGCACCATTAAGATTGTGTGCTGCATTAGCCCCTCTGTGGGATCAGACCTCATGCACTCCAGTGAACCTTGAACCTCTCATGAATCTACCCCTGGTTCACCGGTGGTCTCTCCTTGGGGAAGACCTGCTCATAATCACAACGTGACTCTGTCAGAATTGTTCAAATCCTTACGCTTGACAGTCTTTTCTGCTTCCCACACATCAACTTCAAACACTTTCTTTTCGCTTGCTGCTTAAGGTACCCCATTCCTTGACACATGCCACTGTAAGGAGATAATCAGAGTTTTTCATTTTACCTGTCATTAGTATAAATGTGGTTGATCTGTGTCTCAAGCCAGAGTAAAAATGTGAATAATAAGTTTGTAAAAAGTTTGCCCTACAAATTAAATTTACAATTTTAATTTAATTTAAATGTTCAAACACACACACACACAAACGTATATATATACGTTATATATATATGTATATATATATGTATGTATGTGTGTATATATATATATATATATATATATATATATATATATATATATATATATATTCATAGTAAATCCTGCTTACCTTGGCCAGAATTTCTCCCTGTGCTTAATGATCTGCTAATTAGCAAGTTTTTGCTTGCTAACATAGGTAACGTGAGCTAACATTGAGATTAAAGCAACAGCATGTATTCACTACAGCATCTCAGAGTCTCTAGCATTACTATAGACTAGTTTTGTTCTTTTTGGAGTGAAAAAGAAAACATTTATGCCTTTGAAGTTATAGGCAATATTCTGATGCTGCTTAGCTTAGCTTAGCATGTCCTAGCCTAGCACAGAGAAAACAGGGAGAACCAGTGTTCTGATCTGTCTTAAGTTACCAAAATCCCCTTACCAGCATGTCCAAAACACACCAACTAAAATGTCACATGTAATTTGCGCTACAACCAAACAACCAAAGTCTAAAGACATTGATTTTCAGTTTTATTAGAACTATGTTTTTTGGCTAGGAGCATTTATTTCTTGGAAACTTGTCAGCATGAGGCTGCAAAATAAAATGGCCAACTCTTTTATGTGTATTCACTGCTCAAATATTGTTGTGCCTTTTTGCTGCCATTATAACTGTTAGGTTCTATTCTTAAACCAAAATCATGCCACTTTTAACCACCAAGTCATGCAACAAATTTTTATTGCTCACACAAAGTACACAAACAGTGGTTTTCTGTTGCTGAACAACTTGCAGACGGTCTTCATACATCTGAAGACAGTCAGAGGCTGATGTCTGAGACTAGATCACAAAGAAAAAACTTGGCAAAATACGTGACAAAGACTGTATTTTAATCACAGGAGACAGTCGAGGAACCAAGAGAGTTGAGCTGACGCTTCAACACAGTGAAGTAGATGGGGTAGATGGAGTCAACTGTAAGAAAGTAAAAACAGAATTTGCATTTATTTATTTATTTGAAAGATGTATTTTCTTTGAATCACAAGTCAAGGCCAGAATGACTCTGGTAAACCTTTGTATTTTGCAGGAGACAACTGGCTGCAGCTGAATGTAGGAAAAGCAAAACATTAAAACTCACAGCCAATGAAAAGCAGGCATTAATTTGCCCCAGACAGTCATGGTAAAGGTGAATGTCACTTGCGAGCCAAGCGAGTAAGAAGAACGTGCAGAGGATGATAAGCAGACAATTGAACATATTTCTTTTTCTGAGTAACAGGTCAGCCATGGGTGCTCTTGCTGCATTATATTCAGAAGGAAATCAACAGCACGTGGAAGGAAACGAGTGAATGATGTGCAAAATAGAGGGTGTAGACAAACACACATCATGTTCTGGGTTGACATCTAAAGCAAAATAACAAGTGCAGTAGGTGTAAACAGCTGTACTAATAAGATTTTACTGTTGTGTCTGTCAGAAAACAAACGAGGGAAAAATATAAATGATCGGTGGGTGAAAAATCAAAGGAAGAAAAGAGCAGATCAACACAATACATATCCATCCATTATCTATACACCGCTTAATCCTCTGTAGGGTCGCGGGGGGGCTGGAGCCTATCCCAGCCGACTCAGGCGAAGGCAGGGGACACCATGGACAGGTCACCAGCCTATCACAGGGCTACACATAGAGACAGACAACCAAGCACACTCTCATTCACACCTACGGACAACTTAGAATGATGACAACTCAGCATGTTTTTGGACTGTGGGAGGAAGCTGGAGTACCTGGTGAAAACCCACGCTGCACAGGGAGAACATGCAAACTCCACACAGAAAGATCCCAGGCGTCCTAATCTGGACGTGAACCGGGGATTTTCTAGCTGTGAGGCGACGCTGCCAACCACCGAGCCACCGTGCAACCCCACAATGCATATAAAAACATAAAAATGTGAGAGGTTTACTGAAGAAGCTGATTCTTACTGGTGTAGTCTTTTTGTTAAACTGTCCCCTCAGATAAAATGTCATCCTTATTGTTTGTGTATGCAACTTATGAAGTTAGGATGCTTTGGCAAAGGAGGTCTGTACAGAAAGGAGGTTGGGGTGGATGGACGACCAGCCAAACACCAAACATGGACCTTTAAAGTCCACGTCAAGCATTGAAAAATATGTGTTTGTCACACCACAGCTGTAGGCAGTGATCTTACAGCTTTCAGACTAGCCTGAATGAGCCTAAGCAACATACAGATCTGAGTTTGATTTAACTGAACCAACCACATTATATATGAAGCACACAGAGAAATTTAAACCCATTGTTGGGCGTGTACGGCCGAGAATGTTTCCAGATGTCAGCGGGACAGTTTGTGAAACCGTGTGAAGTGGTCACGGCAGAGGTGGGCATTGGTTGTGGTCCTCTGCTCTCCAACATCGTGGCTCTTCACAAAATCAATCCACCCCTTCTTCATCTCATCAGGCATTAACATAGCTGGCTGGCAAACGAAAATCCTAAAATCAATCCACATTCAGTCGTTTGCAGTCTTTCCACATCTTTTCAGAAATTAATTTATGACACATATAATGGGTGTAGAAACGACACAGGACACCACCGCTACTTAACGTCACTCATGACTGTTGAATAAACTTGACGAAGAAGTTCTGATCTTACATAAACCTAAAAGGGTGTTTTTGTGTGTAAACCCAACCAAATACAAAATAAGGGAATATCTCGTGTCTTATGGGTTGCATTCAGAGGAATGGGACAAAAGAGGGTCTTTCAGGTTGGAGGACTTGTTTCTTTTATCATAGCAAGGCAAAAATCCACCGTCCATCAGTGACTGTAGGTTATTATCAATGATATTAGTTTTATAAGATGTATTCTACAGCAGCTCTGCAGGTCCAGTTGAACTGACTTTTCCTCTAGTGCAGGTCACCTAAGGAGATGCTGAGTGGAGTTAATGATAGATGTGGACGAGACAGAGACAGCAACGACATTTTTTTCATAATTGTTTTGCAGTATCTAATTATGTATGTTTACCATGTTTATGTAGTCATTCCTGTCTGCGTATTTAAAAAGAGGTGGGTTCCAGTGCATCACATTAACCAGTCACCACTGCCCTTACCTGGACACTCAGTGACACACACTGTAGTGCTGAGGTGAACTGCAGAGTTGGATGATAATTTTCAGTGGCTTCATTATTTCGAGTGACTCATTACAAGCCCTCCAGTGGCCCATTAGTAAAATAGAAATAATAATTGTCGCCCCTTTAAAGGCTGCAGGCCAATATTGGCTCAGAAGTGGCTGATCCAGCTTTTGAAAACATAAGAAATTAAAGACTCCTGCTGGTTTAAATCATGTTTTTACCTTGTTAACATGTCCGTGTGGTGTCTTTCATATGCGAGAGGACATATCAAGAGAAAAATAAGCAGTCGACGCCACGGCCAAGCAATTCAGCCTTGAAACTGCAGTGTACTGATTACAGTCTCAAAACCATCAATTCAGACATCCAGGGTTTAAGAAACTGTCTTTGTTGGGGTTTTCTGTATGATTTTTCGTCTTCAGAATCGGTATGTTTGAATTATTCCCAGTAATTTTGCAGTATTAGAGCTGAGTTGTAGGAGAGCTGTTGTGCTTGGGCTGCAGCAAATGGCAGATTTGCACATTCTAAAGGAGGCAACAGCGTAGAGTTACATCTGAGCCATTTTAGGGCATGAAGGGAACATTTTCATGGTAAACTGATATGTGACCATCGTTTTAGATTTACTTTAGGGACACCTTAATCACCTTAATCATTTTAAAGTGCACAAAAAATTGCAAAATTAAACATTTACTGTAACAACTATGCAAACCTCCTAACTGTATGAAGCTCATATAGTTTCAGCTAAAGCAAGAACAGATAATTTATGTCATCTGAAATGTGGTCCATCCCATTTACTAAATCATTATTCAGTACCTTCCTCCCCAATATTGATCTGCTACTTTACTCTCATTATTAAGTGGGATTAAACTAATTTATCATTCACCCTTAGTATTTCTCCTTTGTCTGGACATTTTTGGTCTCTTTTAGTTTGGGATTTTTATGTCTTAAAGCTAAAAATAAATTATAAATTATTGCAGCTTGGCGTATCAGAAACATATTTTCCACCAGAATACCCTGAGGAAAAAAAATCACAATATGTGTTCGGAATACACAAACATGTTGTGTAAACAAATAAATGTCTGAGGACCACATTTGAGGTACAAATGCATGTAGCGGCTTCAAATTAGCTCATAATTTATACAAACAAACAAAAGGATTATCATGTTTGACCACCAAGAGATTACACAGCAATTTGCATTATGCAGGAACAGATCAGTGACGGAGGCAGGTGGTGGGGAGTTCCCTGGGCAGGGAAAACGGAGACGACAGATGGGATTTTTAAAAAGCAGTGAAATTAGAGATACTGGCTCATTTGCCATGCCTTTAGGGTTAAGACTGTCTTTTCTTTGAACTTGTGGCTCTTCTGTGGTTTCTGTGCAAATGAGCTCATGTCAGTGGATCTAATCTGAAAATAATTATTCTCCATTATCGTCAGTTTTTCCAGTGATACTGATTGTAAGAAAATGCCAATTGCTCAAGCTGTTTTAAAGTCTCATTCAGTTCTAATGAGTTGGCTAGTAACATATTCATTATTTAGTGCACATTTGATCCTTCATTCAAGCTGCCAGTCATTTTGTCTAAAGTCCAAACTGCAGGAAGGTTGAAGGGCAACACAGAAAAAATTAATTATATAAGTAATTTTCATTTCCGCAGTGCATAAAAAGTGAAAAGATGAACCTGACTGGTGATTGAGGCAAGGAGCAAGCATTGTACAAGGCATGCCAAGGTTAGAGGAAGGGTCAGCCCCTGCAGGGCCGCTGTGCTCGTGACTGACTGGCGGGTACAGAACTACTGACAACACACCCATTAATATGGAATAGACTCGGGGAGAAACCACTCTGGGAGGCCAGAGATGCTTGTGTGTAGCTGAATATGATGAAATTCCAAACCCAACTGGAGCTATTTGCACATGTAGCTGCAGGAGTAACAAATATTAGCTACTCCTCTGCAGCAAGATTTGTTGAAAGTCCAGAGCTGGCTGACGGCTCCTGAGGTGCACAGATAAAAGCCACATGAATCCATCGTCGTGACACACACAGACAGAACCAACTCACCTGAAGTATCCCCACACTGTTATCGTCATTAAACAATTATATGCACTGGATATATTTCCCAGTTGACAATGTTGTTTCAATGCGAAACACATTTTCTTGCCTCCTGTTGCTGCAGAGAACGAAATAATCCAAAGGCAAACTGGTCACAGTGAACTCTGTGTGTTATCCAGAAAAACAAAAGCACATTTTACATACAGCAATATATGAACTGATGAAATTGCCAGGTCCTTCAGAAAATGGATGGATAAATAGATAGATAGAAAGATAGATAGATAGATAGATAGATAGATAGATAGATAGATAGATAGATAGATAGATAGATAGATAGATAGATAGATAGATAGATAGATAGATAGATAGATAGATAGATAGATAGATAGATAGATAGATAGATAGATGGATGGATGGATGGATGGATGGATGGATGGATGGATGGATGGATGGAAGGACAGACAGACAGACAGACAGTAAACCAGGCTCTGTTAAGAAAACAACAACAAAAAAATCCAAATTATGTTTTGTCACTTGGGGTGGCTGAAAGCACAACACACAATTATCTCCATTTGCAAACAGTATCTCGATTATAGATTCAGCCGGCACAGAATATCACTCATGTTTACTGGGAGGCTGGGACTCTACTTATAGCTGTGTTTTGTGGTTTCTAGAAACTCCTAAGGGAAATATCTTCCTCTTTAGTTGCTAAATGCTCTGCTATGATCACCAGCCAGTCTCTAACTTGTGGTTTTCAGAGCTGGAACGACTGGAACCTGCAGAGGTGGATGATAGATCGACACATTTTCTCTGACAGGTAGCCATGTGGTCCATAGAAAAACATTGATTAAAATGGCTCAAAGTCTCAAACACAAGCTGAGAAACCTTAAAGAGACCACCCTGATTATTTTTCTCACTGATGAAAGGACCTTCCAGAGCCACACAACACATTGAATAATATTTAATACGACAAGTAAACAGAGCTTCACGTTAAAGTGCCTTAATGCTGAACACCTTGGATCCATACATACAAAATCCAACAGAAGGCAAACGTGCTAAAAGGTTTTTCTTTGGAAATTTGGTGAAATCGCCCCTTTCAAATTGGGAAAACATCTTGTCACCTTTAATCTTCTCTGCTTCACCTACATCAGTATTCCTCACCGGATCTCCTCTTCAAGCCCGCTGCCACATACTGTGCTTGTTTACATCAGTGTTGGATGCAGCAATTGGACTTCACAAAGACTCCGGGTGGCAGATTGAGCTTTGTCTTCATGCAGCGAAGAAAGAGTTTGCAGGGTGTCATGAGTCAGACGAAGGTTTGTTCGGGGTTTAACAGAGTAGCAGCTTCATCATCGAGACTCCATCTTGGTCTGAAGCTGCTGCGGGATCACAGCTCCCTCAGTGGAGCAACATAAAGACTGATGAAGAGCTCAAACAGTCTCCTGTAGCGCTTAAATGTTCATTAGCAGTGTCAGTGAAGTGAGACTGATCCTCGTACTGTGCATGGTAAGGTGAGATGTGGTTGCAGATATGTGGTCAGGGTTATAAATCCTAAAAAATCAAACTCTGTCTACAGCTTGGTGAAAAAATAGCCATGTTATTACTTTAAGTTCAGAGCACCTCTCCAGTTCACCACAGACAACATAACAAGTCGAGATTGCTCTGACATTTTTACCTTGAGAGTGTCTCGGGATCAGTGATGATGACCTCAGCAATCACACCAGAAACGGCAAGAGTTAGGTGTAAACAAAGCTGGTGCACTTTTCCGCTGAGATTTTCCAGCTTCATTACAATTCTTTACAAGCTCCTTCAGTACAACCTTCATATTTATTATTTTGGCTCTTCCTTCTGACCTTGAAAAGAGGAAAGAGGGTTACATTTTGTCATCTCATAGATAAAAAGTCATTTATAGCCTCTAAAATTCTCCTATTATATCTATATCTATATCTGTATATACATACATATATATATATATCTCACTCGGCCCACAATGCGGCTGTGTGTTGACGGACATGTACTCTGCAAACAATGGTGTGTTGAAGAGCCGCATTGTATTAGAGAACAGTCCGGTAATGAGCGTCTGTGGAGTTGTCACTACCAGTTTATAAAAATATTGATTATAGCTGCTTTAATAAATGATGGATTTAGTTCTGCAGCTGAGAAGCCTAATGATCCACTGAAGAAGTCCTACCTCTAAAGAGACAAAAAAAAGCAGAGGTGAGACTGTAGACCTCAGCCAAAGAGATTTAAAAAATGCTTTTGTAATGGCAGTACTTTAAAAATAAAGCCCACAGTTATGACTTATGAGCCTCTAATTAACTGTGACTTATCTTAATCAGCCAAATACTGTGTGGATGTAAACTAATAAAGTTTAAACAGAGGGATCCTGTTAGAAAATCTATCAAAACTCAAGTTTAATCACAGATTTTATTATGTGTTATTATACATAACATTATGACCATCTGCCTATTATTGTGTTGGTCCCCCTTATGTGCTCAAAAATGCTCTGAACCATTGGGCATGGACAAGAGGACCTCTCAGGGTGTCCTATGGGGTCTGGAACCAGGACGTTGCCACTGGATCCTTTGGGTACTCTGGCTTGTGCAGTGGGGCCTCTGTCAATCAAACTTGTTCCACTGCATCCTGTTGATGCTTGATCACAATGGGGTGTAGGAAGTTTGGAGGTCAAATCAACATGTTGGGCCATTGTCATGTTCCTCAACATGTTCCTGATTGTTTGATGTTTTTTCCATGTGGTGGGGTGCATTTTCCTGCAGGGGTAGACCAGTGACATTTGGGATTTCCATTTGCATGAGGGAGTGTGTTTGTTGTGGGACAATGTTTATTTGGGTGTCTAAGTCTCATCAACATGGATGTCAAAATCCAAGGTTTTCCAGCAGAACAGCACATAGTAGCAATATGATCAATGTTATTCACTTCACCTATCAGTGGTCATAATGTTGTGACTGATCGTTGTATAGTATATGTATTTTCCTTCGTGCTGAGAGTTCCTACATACCACCAAATTTCATCAAACTTCAGATAAACACCGAATAAGTACATGTAATCAGTGTTTCTATTTTGTGAAAGCACTCCGAGTCACACTTTCATTTCTTTTTCTTAAGATATTTGAATATGGATAAAGAAGCCTTGTGGGATTAGCTCATCTCCTTGACTACTGATCTCTCCACAATGGAACATCAACAACACATGGGCATATTGTGGAGTTGTTTAATGGACTGTTTCACCTTTTTTTGACTCCCACATTTGCAGAGTAACTCCATCTGGTTTGTGCATTTATAAACTCTGCAGCCACAGATGAAAGTGTTGCACTGTCAGGTAAACACATCAGTCCTTACCATGCACTCCTCTAACCCTGTGATAACGACGTGACAGGATAGATTTGGCCCCTGAGAGAACAAATTGATCCTCTTTCTCTTTGTCTTTCACTGATTTACAAGTCTAGTGATAAAAAAAACAGCTGGCAGCGCTGTCATTATGATGTATAGTGTATACACAGTCTAATGTACTGTTTATGAAATTATGATGTTTCTACAGTCCTGCTGCTGCACAAAAGGTGGTGTTTCTGTGTTTTGCAGTCCCCATGGTGAGATTAGTGTCTTGTTTGTCGTCAGTCTTTCTTCGTGCGGTTTCTTGGGGTTTTCAGTTTCCAGACAGGCTCATTCTTTTTATCTCCGAAAGCAGCCAGAACGGGTGACTTTTGCTGGTTTTCTAAGAAGGTCAGGTTCAAAAACAAATTGACTTTTGGTGCATCTGAGATTAGCGTGGATGCAGCATTGTGATAATCAATGTCCAGTAAAAACTCGGTGTCGCACATAGTTTTATGTCTGCAGAGCTACATCTTTGTCCAACTTTGTGAAGCTGAAAAGAAACAAAAAACCATTTACCGATCGTTTGTTTCTGAGTCTAATATCTGTGTTTCAGCTGCCCATATTTGACAACTAGACTCTAATTAACATGATTTGTGGATGGGTTGCACATAAAAAACAAACAGAACAAAAAAAAAACAGTGTGTCTGATGCAAACTGCTGTTGAATCCATAATCTGGTGTCTGCAGCTGTGGAGGCTGTTATTGCCACTGTTTGACTTCAGCCTTGCAAACCATTTTTCAGTGTCTGTGGAACCATATGTGGGCTATTAGCAAACACTGAAGTTGTCCGGCTGCAAGTAGAAGCACCTGCACAATTGCGATCGCCGTTTCGCAGATTGCTTTATGACGGTTAGACTCACATTTATACAATTTAAACTCTAATTTAAACTGAGCGTGTAATGCATGCTTTTGCGCCTCCATAGAGGTTACAGCTTTTTCTACAACTTTGAGCAAACTTCCAGCTGACTGCTGCAAAACTACACAGACGTCTTTTGTTCTGGGTAAAGTCCAAACCAATCATAGGGAGGAAAAAGGAGTAACATCTGAGAAATTATATATCTTAGCCTTATGCTGCCATTTAGAACCAGATAACATGCAAATGTGAGTCACAATGCACTTTAAAACTTTTTATCCAAGTAAGTAAACAGTCAAATTACCATGGACGCTTGTATACGGGTTTAGGGCATAGATGCTTTAAATGGAGACATTTTTAAAAGGCGGCATTCTTTTAAGAGCACCATACGCCGTCCTCATCACCTGCAATTACAGGTTTGGTTTGGGGAAAAGGTTTTGATAATGTAAAATAATAATGGTGATGCAAAAAAAAAAAAAATTGTGAGTGGCATGCACTGTACATAATGAACTTTCCATCTCTTGCTGAGTTTAAAAGGCAATTAAATGCATGAATAGCAGGTAGAAACATTAAAGGTAAATGGTGACAAGAATTATGAAACTGCTCTTTGGTTACTTTGATCATTTGCTGGTCATTTGCCATCTAAATCTCTCAATACAAGACACACAACCAGTCAGAATGTGTCACTTTAATTCCTCATAAGCCGAAGCCGGTTCCTAAAACACAGCTATTAAAATTTCCATTTTCATCAACTCTGTCTATTTCAGTCATTATTGCACAATTTTTAACAATAATGCACTAACAGCGCTTTGATATCTCGTGTTAAATCAGTCATCCAAACAAACAAGTAAGCAAACAATTAATCAAACTACTGTCACAGAGTCCTACACATGTCTGCAAATCAATAATTACTGTTCATCCTTAGATCTCTCATCCCGACCACTAACTAATCAGTTTAAGATCAAACGTCAAGTGCAACCCAGGCATCAATCTTTTTGGCTCTCTGCCATCTTATTGGCTTACTGTCATTTCTGCAGACATCTCTCTCTCCCTCTTTCTCTCTCTCTCTATCTCCCTCCCTCTCCCTCTCTCTTTTTCTCTCTGTTTTTAAAACAGCGGCGGCTTCGACTCTCTCACTGTGGAGAAGCACACAAGGAAGGTCCGTCTTCATCCTCCTCACACACTCAACTCATCTTTGCACTGAGAAACACCAACCCAGGTGAGTTACTGGCTGATTTTTTGCCGATATCTTCTCATTCACATTTCTGTACTGTTTTTGCAGGCATCCTCTTTTCATGGATACTAGCAACAGTCTTAATAGTTGCAATAATACACACTTTCCACACTGTGCTATTTCCAGTGTCATTGAGGGTTAATGAATTTCACGGTTTTCCATTTGCATGTTAAGTTAGGACCATTACTGGGGTTCATATTACATAATGTTGAGGATCTTTATGCATATTTGCATATTGAAGGTATAAATTGGTAGAACTGATAGCCTTGTGTGTTCTGTTTTGTAATACTTCTTGACATTGTGATTATAAAATCAGTCTGTGCGAATAACAGGTGAGTGGTATTCAAATCGTAGAGTGGCACAGAATCTATAAACATGAACAAAACTATTCCAAAGGTATATATAAAAAAGGAACATATAGAAATATGTGTTCATTATTTTTGCTCTATTTAAAGCAATATGAAAATAACAGATTTTTTTTTAATAACATGCCTCTTTTGCAAATAAGGGATCATTTCAGTGAAATATTTGCATGTTTTAAATGAAATAACAAAGCAAAACAACATTTAACAAATGAAAAACTTAAGGATTTGTAGATATTAAATGAAACAGGTTCAGCTGATAGAACCTGGTTAAGGTGCAGCCAAGTTAAAAAAGATGAGGCTGCTGAAGAAATGACAGTTTCATCTGAAATCCCTACACTTTGGCGAGAGTGAGTTCAGCATTAAGACAGAAGGTGGTCATGCTGCATTAACGGGGCCTCTCCCAGGCAGAGATCCAGCATCAGACAGATGTTTCCGGATGTTCACTCATCGAGAAGCAAGAAAAAAAGCTGAGGGCCGGAAAGGCAGTGGTTAACCGAGGAAACTGAGTGCAGCAGATGAAAGACACATTAAGTTTCTCTCTGAATTCAGAAGTTGTCCAGCAGCTGCAGCGCAATCAGCTCAGAACTGGCAGACACCAGTGTGACATTGGTGGACCAATCTGGACAGAAGTCTGGACAAAAAAATAATTCGTCAGCCTCCGAAACAAAACCAAGTGACTCAACTCTGCTCAAAATCCCAAGAGATGGAGAAAAACAGCAGCAGCTTTATGAACCCCACAGAGTCCTGATCTTAACTTCATTGAGTCAATATGGGTTTACATTTACTATTCTATTCTATTTACTGGAATTTGTACAGAGGTGATTGATAAATAAAAGCAGTTAGTGGCATTATTCTTTAAATAATCCTCACTTTGTTGCTTTTTTTGTAATATTTGCATACAATGATATGTATTTTTCCTCACTGACATTCAGGCTGAGCCCATATGTGTTCAGATTTAAACACATATAAAACAGAATAGCTCCACGGGTGGGTGGCCATGGTCTGTCTATTAACTGGGCACAGCGAAGTCAGCATCCATTTAAAAAGCATGCATCAAAAAATTGTATTCTGTGCATGTAAGCTAAGACCTTTCATACATCTACTTTTCTGCTTATAGTCACATATAATGTTTACTGCAGAATTCTGTATTCATCATACTGTAATGCTGGAATAGTTGACATTTTGCATAACAGCCTGCAGAAACAAGATAAAATCTCCATTTACTTTCCTCTAATATCTCTCTTCCGCACTTTCTGTAACTGGAACGATGAGCCGTCAGTGATAATTCTTTGCATCAACTGTAGCGTAAATTAATTTCCTGTTGAAAAGGGTCCTTTTTGTGCCTCTGCACTGTACAACCGAGTCACATTCAGGTCTACAAATCAGCAGTGTGCTTGTGGGGAAATCTAAAAGAACAGGAGAGCTGCAGAAAGACACGGTAGAGGCTGCAGCAGCAAATTGAGTAACGTGAAAAGATGAAAAGAAATTGAGATGGAATTATGTTCAAAATGAGAGACAACCACATTAGCAAAGAGTCTTAAAAGACACAAATTGAAGACTGAATGCTTCATAAAACAGACTTTAACTGCATGGGTAGATATTATAAGGTTATCCGGTTTTATCTGCATTTTCAGTCACTATGATTTGATAGGAAGCACCACATGATACATTGCTAATACAATTAAAAAGAATGAGGACGTATCATGAAATCAGGTGTTACATATGACTTAACAGATACACTCATGAGCTGGTTTTGTTAAAATAAAAAGTAAAATCCTCCTCAGTAAAACTCCCCCTCAGTCACAGCTGTTACAATACATACTTTAACGTCTTGTGAGTTCAAATCCCAGACATTGCATGAACAAAATAATAATAATGTTTTGAAGTAATTTTGTACTGGAGATTTATTATTTAGAAATTTCCTGAGCCGGGACCAGGCAGCGTTTGTTATTAGAACACAATCTGCTGCTGTTTTACGAAGATTGCCAAGCTTGGCGCACTTAAGGCCTCCTGGTACCACGATGATTAAAATGGATGAGACTTTGTTTTACTTCATTTCTTTTCGCACTGGATCTGGTAGCGTTGCAGTTGGAACATTTTTAAACGAGGTTTGACGGCATCATTGTTACGAGGCTGTTTGTCAGTTTCTAATTTAGCTGTCCAGTCTGGCCTTATAATTGTGGAGCTGATACTCATTACAGGTAGTTTATTCATTCAGTCCATCTCTAGGTGCTGATTAAACCCCTAACAAAACATCTCTCTGTATCAGAATGACATAATAAGGGTTTTATTTCCATGAAAATAATCTCTTTCTGCCTTAAAATGGCTTGGATGTCACTCTGCACCTTTGCTTCCACTAGAATGTGCAGATCTGTGATATCCCTGCTTCTTTTCCCACTCAGCCGTCCACAACTCGAGCACACCAGCTCACCTATGGCTCTGCTCAAACACTTAAAAACTGCTCTACGCTATGTAATGGCAAGCTATGATATTGGAGTCAAGTACCCATACATGAAACCAAATCTGAAGACGGATAATAATACAGAAAGCCCCATCCTTCAAGCTGACGGGATCGGTTCTTTATGTTTGTTACATACGAAACCCAGGAAGTCTGAATTTGTATTTTTGAGATGGACATGGATGGGTTCAAGATGGAAATGCTAAGTCAAGGTGTTAACTGCTTACTGTGCTCATGGTGTCTTCTAGCATTTCTGAAATAGCACATAGATGTCAACAAGGGTAAAAACTTGATTTCTCACCACAGGAGGTTTGAAGGGGTTTATTTAATTCCACAGGAAATATGTTCCTTCCTTTAATTCAGTCTCCATTAAATGACTGTGACAAAAGCCAGCAAGGAGCACAGTATTATAAATAACTAACAAACTGCAAACAAACTGAGCACCGTCGACATGGTGGATTATTCTGTTGATGCTGAAAAGAGCTGAAACAGTCAATAGTCGCATTTATATGCTACAGTATGTCCATTAAATGCAGACACAAACATTCAATTTGATATTTTCCAAATGCACGTCTTAGTGGAGGATGAATGATGCGCTGCTCGCTCTCGATCAGATCCTTCATAATTACCCACACTGTAATAATGTACTCTTCGCCTCTCACTGTGAGAATGTGTTGGTGTAGGTAAAAGCCTGGCTTCTCCATAATGGATTTACATTTAGTAAATGTCATGACCTGCTCTCATTAGAATGTTGTTTAAATTCTGCACGTTCACTCAGATTTAATGAATTAATTCGACAGACATTTGACCTTTAACAAACCCTGTTTTACTGTGTTTTGGACGGTGCAGGAATCGACCAACTGATCTCTGCTCCAATGGAAGCCAATCACAGCGGCTCGACTGGAGGCAACCAGCCAACTGGGCATGTTTACGAAGTCGCAGTTCAGAGCAACTCGACCAACCGCAGCTCCCAGTTTGCAGACGTGGCCCTGCTGCAGACCTTCAAGCCTCTCATCATCCCCTGTTATGTGTTGGTGGTGGTGGTGGGCGTCTTTGGGAATTACCTGCTCCTCTATGTCATCTGCAGGACCCGCAAGATGCACAATGTCACTAACTTTTTCATCGGGAACCTGGCCTTCTCTGACATGCTCATGTGCGTCACCTGCGTCCCCTTCACCCTGGCCTATGCCTTCAACCCGCACGGCTGGGTGTTCGGCCGCTCCATGTGCTACCTGGTGTTCCTGATCCAACCCGTCACAGTCTATGTTTCAGTCTTCACGCTCACTGCCATTGCTGTGGACAGGTGGGCGGATCTCTACACTGCAGGAACTGACATTTTGAAAGTGTTTTTATCCTTGTGTCCCTGTAATTATATTCAGACTTTAGTGTTGGCTGGTCTGTGTAAGTTAACTGCTTATGTAATAATGTAAAACACTGAGATTTAAACAGACCATCCTGACTCAGTAAAGGTAAAATAACATAAAGTGAATTCCAATTTAATATGATTTTTTTTATTCTGAGGATGAGCAACAACCAGGAAATGCAAACATTAATCATGTACTCATGAGGCAGATGAGTAGAAAGACTGATTATTCACTGGCATAACAATAGCAGCTTAATAAATTCCTAACTAAAAAATAGTCCAATGTGAGCCAGTGTAGCTTGAAGTTTCTGGCTTAATATTAATCAAGGTCTTTATTTTCTAATGCAATGGGACATTTAATTAGAAACTTCAATCAGCAGTAAATGTATCATCGCTACATATACGGCTGCATCCGTCATCGTCTTTATATCTGCATGTGCACAGAATAAGAGAGATCCGCTGCTCACTGGGCCGTGAATTCAATCATCTACATTAAAGCTTTCTTCTGTACTTTTGCTCTCAAACCGCCAATTTGTCTCCTTGAAGAGAGCAGAGGATGTCATCATCAACTGAGGCTTTGAAGCACTGGTTGAAAACTCATTTTGCTTTTGCTGAAAATCTATTTTTGCCGCTGTCTTTTGTTTTGCGCGCGTCTTTTTAGTTACTGGGTTGATCTACAGTGACACATGCTGTTCTGTGTGAATGCACAATAGCTGACCATCTAATTTAATATTCACACGTTAATTAAGTGACTACACGTGCAGGTGACTTGAACCTTTGCTGTCGTTGTGTCACAGGAGTCCACATTTCCCGTCATTCATACATCAGAAGCATTAATTAGACATGAGTTTTGTACTTTTATCATAAAGCTCTACTCTTTCTTTACTGCAGATATTATGCAACGGTTCACCCCCTGAAGAAGCGGACCACTGTGGCGACCTGTGCCTCCGTCCTCACCGGGATCTGGCTGCTGTCTTGCGGTTTGGTAGCCCCAGCGGTGACCCACACCTACCACGTCGAGTTCAAAGAGGAAGGCTTCACCATCTGCGAGGAGTTCTGGTTGGGTCAGGAGAAAGAGAGACGTGCTTATGCGTACAGCACCCTGCTGGTCACGTATGTCCTCCCGCTATCAGCTGTTTTTGTCTCCTATCTCTGCATTACTGTCAAACTGAGGAAGTGTGTCGCTCCGGGCCACAGGACGCCAAACCAGACAGGTGCTCAGCAGGCCCGAAAGAGGAAGATCTTCCGCCTGGTCGCGCTCCTGGTGTCTGCTTTTGCAGTGTGCTGGCTTCCTATTCATGTGTTCAATGTGCTGAGAGACATCGACATCCACCTCATTAACAAGCGCTACTTTTTACTCATCCAGCTGCTGTGCCACCTGTGCGCCATGAGCTCTTCTTGTTGCAACCCCTTTCTGTACGCGTGGCTGCACGACCGCTTCCGGTCCGAGCTAAGGAAGATGTTCAAGTGCCGCCATCGCATCGGAGTTCCCGCCAATCACTGCGCTGCTAGTGTGGTTTTGTAGCTACTGATTAAAGAATAATGCGTCTTTAATTTACAGTAAATTATTGGCTCATCCTGAGTGAAAGTATTGGTGTGGCAACTAAACTCATCCACCTAAACTCTGATGGTAATTCAGGCATTAGCCATGTTGTCACAAAAAATGACAACGGGCCAAGAGACGCTCAAGAGGTTTATCATCTGGAGAGTATTAAAATGTTCAGTGGCTTTCTTCATAATATTCCCATTATACACCAATCAGCCACTACATCATGACCACTGACAGGTGAAGTGAATAACATTGATCATATTGATACTATGTGCTGTTCTGCTGGAAAACCTTGGATTTTTACATCCATGTTGATGAGACTTAGACACCCAAATAAATATATAATAATTGTCCCAGAACAAGCACATTCCCTCATGCAAACGGAAATCCCACATGTCAATGACCTACCCCCACAGGAAAACGCACCCCAACAAACACATGGCAAAAACATTAAACAATCAGGAACATGTTGAGGAACATGACAATGGCCCAACATGTTGATTTGACCTCCAAACTTCCTACACCCCATTGTGATCAAGCATCAACAGGATGCAGTGGAACAAGTTTGATTGACAGAGGCCCCACTGCACAAGCCAGACTACCCAAAGGATCCAGTGGCAACGTCCTGGTTCCAGACCCCATAGGACACCCTGAGAGGTCCTCTTGTCCATGCCCAATGATTCAGAGCATTTTTGAACACATAAGGGGATCAACACAGAATTAGACAGGTGGTCATCATGTTATGCCTGATCAGTGTAGTTTGAAGGAAAAAAAGAGTAGGAATTTTGGTCCTGATGGTAGCTTTTGGAAGGAGGATCAATTAGCTGTTTTTCCTCCCATGACCATGAATCTCCATCCAGCTATTCAAAGTCTTGTATAAAAGGTAATAAGTTACAGGGCTTTACAGTAAAACCATTCAATAAAGTAATTAGAACTTAATGTGTAAAATAATTTGAATAAATGTTGCATCTATTAAGAAAAAAAGCCAAAAGAGTCTTGTGAAAAGATTTAAACAATGATGCTGAGTGTTCTGGTTAGTTTGGTAATGGGACGAAAATTAGGAACCTCAAGAAATCTTAAGGAATGATCAGGCTCATCAGATGGGATTCACAGGGAAGAGCCACGAGCAAGAAATGGTTCATCCTCTGGGAACCATGAACGGTAAATTTTACTGGCGACATGGATGATGATATTTCTTTTAAGTTAACACGGTGACACTGGATGCAATGTCAGTGGACCACTGCTAACATAGAGAGTGTCAGTTTCAGCAGCAGATCTGATAAAAATCGGGCCATTAATTTTTAAAACAGCTCCGTCACAGACCAGAGGGACAGGTTAGTGGTGTTTGATGATAAAATGCTATAATAACTTTTGTCATTTAGAAGAGATGAGATCATTAAATCTTAAAGTACCAGGAAGACAGGGATTGTGTGTGATGAACTAAGTGTAGCTGTTACTGGATATGGAGAGAGAATTAAACCATCAACTCAGATCGTGTCGGTCACTGTAGATGTGATTGTTTCCACCACGGCCCTGATGTCAGAACTAGTCCTGCTCCAAGTTGAAGCCCGGAGGAATAATTCAAATTTATGAACGTGATCCTCGAGGCTTTAATCTTTTAAAAAGCATGTAGTTGATGAATATTAACCTTAACATACACATCATCAGTTATGTCTGATAGCATAGTAGAATGGCTGTAAAGGATCTAGATGATCATAGTGTGGTTCTGTTTCGCTTTCTGTGCTGTGCTCTCTGTTGTTTCTACAGGTTTTTGAGAGTTTGTACAAAACAGGTGACATATTATGAATAAATAAGTATAAAGTCAAGCTGGTACAGTCCTGAAGTGATCACCCCATTTACCAACAGTCTGCATTGATAATAGCCCAGCTGCCTTGTTGTTTTCACTGAGCTCCATTATGAAGACCTGCTACTTGTTTCATGTTCTCTGTATGTGCAAATATCTCTTTGCAGCAGTGATCGCTGAGTGAAGTCAACATGCCACTAAATAATAAAACCCCAAATGATCCACAGTAGACGTGAAATGTTCTTTTATATCTGCTCTTTTTCCATCACCAGGCTCTTGCATAAACAGACTCGGTGATGAATGGTTTGGGGGTGAGCATGCTGTGTGGCGTACTCTGCCCTGCACTTTCCACAGAATTGTTTTTTTAAATTATGTATGTGATTTGTGGTGCGACATGTAAAAACATTATACTTTCATGTACTTTGAATCCACTGTTGCATAATAATACAGAGATGGAATGACCACTCTTCTTCAGATCAATGTGACTGTGTGACGGCAGTAGAGGGACTGAAATTATATCCAGTTTGGTAGGAGGACTGCTGCACGGCTGAATTTACTAATTAAATGACGAGGAGGAGGAAAAGTGATGTCTGCATATCAACTAGGTCTATTTAAGCCACTGAAAAAAATGTGATAATTTATTGATCCCCTGAATCCTGTCAGCATTCTTGGCTCTCATTGCCGACAGTGACATTCATTTCCTGCACTTGGATGGTTTTAATCCTGCAACACTGTAACTAAAGCACCCTGGGAAATAAGATATTGAGCACAATATCTCTTCGTTACAATCTCACATCAAAAACTGTTTTAAAGCTACGAAACCTTATGGAGGTTTTGTGCTTAACTTTGGACCTGAAAGCTGGATGATCTGCAGGTTACATCCTTTGTATTATTTAATATCTGAACCGTCATATTGGGATTCATACGACTAGTCGTCACTTGCCTGAGCTGAGTTTCTTCCTTCCTCTGGGGAATTGAATCCAGCATTCCCAATTTTTCCATTAGCCTTCGTCAGTAATATTAACATTCTGACTGACATCCTGGCAATTTCACTGACCTACCAATGGAGATATGAAACCAGCTATACTTTTCTGGTGGCAGTGAAACAACCAATTACTTAGTGAGCGTTCATTCAACACAGTGGAGGCTTTTTCACAGCAGACATTTTGGCTTCTCATAGTAGGAAAAGCTCAGGTGATACTAATAACCCTAATGATGGTTCTATTGTACAATCCAAAAACCCTTAAAGCCAGACAGCTGAACAGAGGTCAGCTTCATAATTGACACTTCTGCTTCTCCTGCTGTGGGGAGTCGACACGTGTTCTGGAAAAAAGGCCTATTCCGCAGCACATACACTAGTAAGTAAGGAACCTATTCCCACACTTGAATGCATGGTTGCAAGACAGAAAATACACACACACACACATATAGTTACTGATTTAGATCAACTATTTAAATTGCAATCATTATTTTAACATGTTGGAAAGATATCAAAACAATCCTTCCTGAAAAAGAATTCTGTTAAAATGTCCTAAAAAGTGGATTTTCAGCTCTGAAGCTAATTTTAGGAAGACCTGTGGCTGTCAGTTTTTGATTTAGCACCAGATGGTATTTAGATATGACAATAAGTTGTTTCTACCTACAACAGAAATTTGATTGGAAGTGAGAGACAATTATTGGAGATATTAATTTTTGAAAATCCAGATTTTTCATTTTGATGATAGTTTTTTATTATTTTAATTTCTGTAAAAAAAAAATAAAATAAAAATCAACACAAGCTACTGACATGTTAACAGGTTCCAACTTATCCTTGAGGTTTCTGGATATCCAGTAAAACAATCAGCCAAATCCTGTGAAAAATAAGCAGCTGGTGAGGCTTTACAGATGCTTTAAAACAATCATTTGAGTTATAAAATTTAACACAGAGGGCCAGTTTTTAAAAATTCATAACTCAAAAAGCATTTCGAGGAGAGCTATGGGATTTTGCAAGGTTCTGTGGTTTAGGTGGAAATCTTTGCCCGATTTTTTTTTTCAAGAAAATCCACGACCTCAGCTGGAAGGCCCTCGGTGAGTTGGTATGGAATAACTCGCTTGCTAAACTGGATCACATGTAAGGAGTCACATTAAGTGCTAGAGTTATACTCAAACACATCCAAGGATTCTCTGACATACTCACTACAGTAAAAAAATATTGAAATATGAATATGTATTCTTAGAACTGGGCATATTCAGCTTTTTTGTATATGATCTGGTACAAATATAGATTTATATCTGTGCACACCTTCTGCTGATGTTCTTTGCTGCTGACTCCCATAAAGTGTATATAAAGATGGATAAACTCTCTTTGACATCACCTATAGGATTACTGAACAGTAGTTTTAAAGCTCAGTGTGGTGACTTCGGACACTGCTATCTTGGCCGGACTCCTCTTAACTCCTGGCTAATCCAAAGATGAGCAAAGAGGTGGAGCAAGAATAGAGCAGAGACAAAGGATGCAACCCTACTTATGCATACCACATTCTGCTTCATACATGAGAAAAAAGTCTTTTACACTTTGCTTTAGTGCAACAACATATATCCAACAAAACTGGATCGTAGATAAGTAATCACCATGCCACACCATCGACTATCTAACACACTTTCAGCACTCAAACACGAATCTTATATGCATATGCAACTCTTGCTTAATCTATCTGGGTGATGGCTGAGAGCTATAATGCTCCCCATTACATGAAGTCTGTAAAAAAAAACAACTTCTGTATCAGGCACTTTCACACGTGACGTGGATGCTGTGCAAACAAAAAACTTTATTGTCACATTAAAAGAAAAGCACTTTGCGGTTTGTTAAGTCAGGATGCTCACATTGCATTTTCAGGAGTTGGATATCATTTTAAACCATTTGAACATGGCTTTATTTATTTACGCAATTTATTTCATAGAAAAAAGGTTGATGCATCTCTTCAGATTAAACTAACTCATATAAAAACAAATATTTCTATCATTACTGGAACAGTACTAAAATAGACACTTCATATAAACTTAAATGTAATTCCTAATAAATACCTGAAAAATAAACAGTGACTTCAGAAGATAGCTAGGATTTCCCTTCATCAGACAGCATTTTCTGTGTCAGAGCAAACTCTCGAACTTCCCGAGGAGTTCGAATGTACGAGTCAATTTCACTGTCAGATATTTCTTCATCACCATTTACATCCTTGAGCTCAGGTTGCGCCACTCTCCTCCTCTTGGGATTAATCACACACGGGGGAGCGAACAGTACTCTTTTCCCCCAGTTCAGTGCTGGATCTTGGCTCTCTTGAGCGTCACTCTGCTCTGGCGCTGAGCGTAGTTTACCCTCTTCGTCTTCTGGCTCCTCGGCCCTTTCAGGATTTGGTTTGTTTTGTTTCACGGAGGATGCATTTGGATTTTGATCTGCATGTTCGGTGATTTGGGAGGGAGCAGTTTGTTCAGTTAGAGGGTCTGCACAGCTGGCCTGACACTCTGCCAGTAGAGTGTCCTCATGAGCTCTCATCGCCCTCCTCAGCAGGGCGTACCTGTTCTGCAGAATGTCCTCCACCTGCTGAACAACATTATCTGGCGTCACTGCTTCCCTGACCCAAGGAATTTCCCTGCCAAGTTTGCACAACATCTCCTTCATCTCGGCTATTCTCGTCATAGCGGCTCTGCATTTCTTTACTTGGGCAATCTGACAGAATTTCTCCAGAGAGAATTTGAGGCGATGCTTGTTGGGTTTCAGGGACTGCCAGGCCAAGTACACTGCTGCCATCATGATGGGGATGGGCTTGCGGCCAGTCACAATCCAGGAGTCTGCTGCCAGCTCCACCAGAGCCACGGCTCGTTTGGTCAGGTCCTTGGAGTTCTCAGCCAATTCTTCAGGAAGTGAGCTAATTTTGTATCTGTCAGACACAAAAACACATTCGGGTAACTTTTGTAAAGAGACTCATCAGAACTTGTGTGACTTTGTCCAAGGATATAAAAGTAAAACACTACCTATCAATTATTCAGTGTACAATCACACTTTAGGCCTTTATGCTCAGTTTGGATTTATTGCTCAGATGGCTGTTTGCAATATCTTTTAAATGTGGCAACTTTAGATTCCAGTGGGACCTGGTCACAGTCCTGAACTGACTCGCAAAAGAACAATAAAAAGGTGCCAGATAAACATTGAGGCCACCGAAGTGAGCTTTTATGGTTTCATTAATAAGATGATGTGCAGTGGTTGCCAGAGAATTTGAGCAGATGATCACAAAAACGAGAAGAATAACTGATTCTTCTCGTTTCTTCTGAACAGATTGTGGCTTTTTTGTGGAGTAATGGCGGCTACTTTTGAGAGTTGTGTGTGAATGCTGAGTCAGAGCCAGGAGTGGTGGGATTGTGAGGTGAATGACTTTAATGGCATAGATTTCAACCAAAAGTTCAGGATGTCAAGGGCTACTTTTAATCACATCTGTCTGTATTTCTTCACAAGACTCTCACAGCGAAAAAAGTCAGCTCAGGCGAGTGAATCCCAGTATGACGGTTCAGATATTTGCTGGATGTAACACGCAGGTTATCCAGCTTTTAGGTCCAAAGTTAAGCACAAAAACCTGCATAAGATTTTGTAGCTTTAAACCAGAGATTGCAACATAACAGAGACAAATTGTGCTCAGTATCTTACTTCCCAGGGTGCTTTAGTTACAGTGCTGCAGGATTAACACCATCCAACTGCAGGAGATGAATGTCACTGTCGGCAACGAGAGCCAAGAATGCTGACAGGATTCGTGGGGATCAATAAATTATCACATTTTTTCAGTGGCTTAAATAGACCTAGTTAATATGCAGACATTTAGTCTGTGAAAAATAAAAATCAGACCTATATTTGATTTAGAGCCACATGAGGAAACAGTCCAAATCAGATTTAAAAATATTAGATTTAATCTCATTGGTGATGTCAACATTGTTGTGAGTCACACATAAGTTAAAAAAAGGCACAAAACCCGATTTGGACACTGCCAGTCTTTTATTCTTTTAAGCATCTCTCTGAACCTCAAATGATAGCACTAAGATTAGTTTGAAAATCTGATCAAAGTTTAGCACAGAAGCAGCTGCTCCAAGGTCTAGTCAGGCCAGAGAAAACTAGGAAAGCACTCGGAGAGCGCAGACCTCCGCCAAGCAGCTCATTTCCACTCATATTGCGATTTCCACCCTGTGTTATAGCCCTACAGTCATTTTATATACACTATTAGATTCACTGATGATCAAAACATACCTTTAGCATTTGGAATCACATTGATATCGTTGTTGTTAGTTTAATAGTTATTCACGAAAACCAATATTTTTCTGTAATGGCGGTATGCTTCTGGATCGAGCTCCATAACTACTGAAGCTACAACAAATCTGTTTGCACTGTACTGATTCAGCACATCTGGATCATATTATCCAGAATTTTGCCAGGATCCAGATCAAATTTTGATATTTTATAGAACCTATTGTGAATGTACCCTGCATTTTTTTTGCCAAGCAGTCTGGTCTTATATTGTGAAGTTATATGCACGCATGCTGAAAATGGTCCTATCTCATAATAATGATAAAGAATCCTTCAAAAAAATTTCTGGATCCAGATGGTAATCCAGAACATCACCAAAATTTAATCATCTGTTCCTTGTCCCATTATCAACATTTCCTGAAAATTTCATTAAAATCTGTTCCTAACTTTTCAAGCTATCTTGCTAACAGACAGACAAATAAACAAACAGATAAATGCCAGCAAAAACATAACTTCCTGGTGGAGGTAATTAAACCTATCAATTCAAAAAGCTGTTTATTTTAATCCATCATAATACTTATATTAATAAAAATGTAAACTTTAAACTAAACGCTGTCTAAAATAATGAGCTGTAAAATAATTTCAAACTACCAGCAGGACTTCCTTAAAATGAGACTTATCTGTGTAACAAGGGAAAATTAGAATGCATGGTGATGTTTGGGTCGGTTACAATTAGCTGTTCTTTACGTTTTGCTATTCCACATTGTGAGAGTGAATGAGTCTATTTGAATGGTCTGATTAGGTGTTTTATGTTGGTAAGAACTCCACAGAAACATTCAGACAACTTACTCCTGACTGTGAGCCTCCATTACGTCAGTCACATTGACGATCGGCGCCTGGATGCTGAGAATCTTGACCATCTCTTTATAAATCGCTCCCACCACATTAGGGTCGGCGTCCAGCAGGCAGCTGATGGTTCCCATCGTAATGGGCCAGTTACGCAGTCTGCAGCTCACCAGCACACAGCAGCCAGCGAGAATCTCTTTCTTCTGGAGGGTTACATTGATGAAGCTTTCGTGCTGGTAGGCCCGTTTGTAATAATTCTCTGACTGATCTTCAATTTCGCTGTGGACCCTGAGAATCCGACATAAGGCTTTTAAACGCTGCACACCTGTAGACGTATAAGAAAGGTTCAAGAGGATGTGCCTGAACAACAGGGTTAACAGTATATATACAGGGGTTACAATATCTCTAACAAGAAAAAGTTCCCTGAGGAGGGAAGATCTCACCTTTAATCAGGTTCATACATGGCTTTTTGGACACGGCGGTGGTTCTGTTATAGCTGACAACTGTAAAGAGAACACAAGGAAAAGACAGAATGTATCAAAGGTGACGCCATTTCTTAATACATCTATCCATCATCAATTTCTTAACACATTTCCTACATAGTGTGGGTAAATAAATGCCAATTCTATATTAAAATGAAGAAAATAATGCTGGTGTGCAGTGATTCATTATGATTCTCACACTTCAAAGCACACCAGACAGAGGTACAGCATGTCCAACAGAGCCTGTGGATTGACCAGCTCTCACTTCCTCATCCAATTCACTTTACACAAACAGCACAGAGCAACAGTATTGCACATATGGAGCAGTGGCAAACTTGAACTTTTTGACCCAGACATTCATGGACATTCACCATGTTTCATTTTCTTTCTGCTCATTTAACTAACTCCACATTTTTTTTGGAAAATGTAGGCAGAATAGGTCAAAAGTTACATGATACATAAACGTAAAGAGATCCATGCTGAACCAAACTCCCACTGACAGGGAAGCAAGTGGAAGCAAACTAAAAGTGTATTAATCAGGCCTATTTTGATGGACAGCTGTCCTGCTGCAAAGTCACGGCACACTGGAAAAAGTCTGTCTGACTCTGCACTTTGCAAACCTTTTTTTTTTTATTACATTTCATGGTTCTAGTCATGCAGATAAAGTAGTTTCGACCTATTCATCTGGGTTTTGTAATATCTGTCTCAAAAACGTCTCTCTTCACCTCAGTACAATTGAGGTGAGGAAGGGAAATAATAGAGTTTTATCTCTGTCCAGAATCAGTGTCCCCATTAATCTGCATAATCCACAAGCCTCACTTTTAGGAGTTTAAACAGTAGCTCCGAAGAAAACTGGTCTCCATTCCTACAGCACCTTAGCTAGGTTCTACAAAGCACTTTACAATGTGTTTCTCATTCACACACACATCAATGGTAGTGGAGCTGCTTTAAGAGCAACTTGAGGCTGCCCCATGTGCCTCAGATGGAATATGTAGATTGGCATGGACGCCATTTCTGGGGAGATGCTGTTTTATATACTACATGTAATTTTAGTGAAGCTCTGTTATTGTTCATGCAGTTGATGCAATGTCAGTTTCAAAGAACACAGACTATGAGAAATCTAACAAACTGCATTCAAGTTTTCAAGTTAGCAAAGTAAGAGGACAAAAATGCCATGAATTCAGGAGAAGAAAAACACTTAATACTAGTAGAAAAGCAATGAACAGGGACCAAATTTCCCTGAGCTGTGTTCATCAGAGCAAAACTGATTCTATCTGAAAAGTAATTTCCGCAGTAGTGTACAACTGAAGACTCTGGTGTTTTAGCAAAATACTATCTGATGCTATTTGAGGACACAAGCACTAAACAGACTCTGTGGCATCCTGCTAGTGGTGAGTAGAAACAATGATCAACTTTGGAGGAACCTTTTGAAATTCTTAAACCTCTTCAGCACATTATAGCGGGCTACACTAGTATACCAGGCAAGTCAATAATACCTTATTGTAGATACATAGGTGTATCTGTGTATACAGTGGCCTTCAAGAAAGAAGGTATTCCAGTACAGAAGTGCCAAATAAGATCTGAGGTAACTTATACTCCATTTCCACCAAGTTGGTTCCAGCCAGTGCCTGACTTATCACCAGTTCTGTCCTTGCTGAGCCAGAGCTAAGCACAGAGTACGTCAGGGGCTGGAGGCGGGGTTATCGAGACCAACGATCGACGGTGGAAAGGGACAATCAGGGATAATTTATGTCCTTTTTTGCCAGGACGTCCCTGGTCCAATCGCAGATGTATTGGAAATACTCCTGGGACGCACAGAAGTTTTGTACACACTGTTTGCCTCTGAAATCCAATTGTGTCCCAACAGTAGCACGATGTGTCCAGGCAACAGGCAGCCTCCGCCTTGCACATAGCCTTAAGACCATCTATAAAGATAAACATAGATATTATCATCAACTTACTGCATTTGTTTCACTGCTATGTAATCGATGCAAGTGTAGCCATTTTACGGTGTTGCAAAGGTGTGGCTCCAACTTGGCCCCTTGCTAATGGAAAAGCAAACAGGTTCTTAGGAGGAAAGACATTTGAACCAACTAAGCACCAAACTAGCACCTGGTTGTTCTTGGTGGAAAAGGGGTATTAGTGTCTCTTTTAAAGTTTGTTCACCAGAGAGAATAGAAAAGTTGATTTTCCAGCTACAAATGCATGTCCCGCTCAGATAATATCAAGATTGCTGGACCACTGTGTTTGTCAAAAAACTTCATCAATCAGACTTTCTAAGCTCCCAAATGAAAATCTGTATCAACAGCAGGGAATGTGAGGGTGGATGAGCAGGTTAACCATCCACCTTGTTAGCGAAATGTCCATAAATGCATCCCCCTTGTAAACTTGCTCCTCTTCATTTCTTTAGTAGCAGAGAGAGTGCAGGGGAGGGGGGGTTGTTTAGTTGAATAAGTTATTCTAATGTGTCTGAGTCATCGATCATTTATTTGACTGAGGTTTGTTCAAGCTGGAATGCACGGCACAGGCCATGGCTCTGAAATATCAGTAATGACATTTGCTAAGAGGAATTTACATGGTAAAAAAAATTCCAAGGTAGTCTCAAAAAGTGGACAGGTCGGGCTATTTGGGCTGTTTCTAAATGGGGCTGTGCAAGTAAAGGTCAAATGATTCACGTCTCTAACAATATTATTATCTCTACATTGAACAGTGGGGTTTCATATTCATATGGCTTCTTTTCCTTCCTTTATTAAAGGTAAAGCTTGTAATTTTGTGCCCTAATGCAAAAAAGGGTAATTTCCTTGGATGTCGCCTTTTGAGGCTGTTATGTACTATGTTATGAAATATCTTTCAGCCTGTCTGAGATTTTGCAAAAATTCTGATTTCCACTTTTAGCCACAAGTCTGGAGCACTTACAAATGTGCTTTCACAGACAGACTGTGCAAGCAGCAAACTGTATGTAGCATCATTTTAGGAGGACAAGCACTGTGGTTCTAATTAGTGGTAAATGTCAATCCTAAATTAAAATGAATAAAATAATGCTGGTGTTCAGTGATTCATTAAGATTCTTCAGTGCACACCAGACAAAGGTACAGCATGTCCAACAGAGCCTGTGGATTGACCAGCTTTCACTTCCTCATCCAATTCACTCTCCACAAACAGCACAGAGCATCAGTATTGCACATATGGAGCAGTGGCGAACTTGAACTTTTTGACCCAGAGCTGCATTACTGACTGGGTAGTGGGCTTTTGCTCTGGGGCCTTAAACCTCTCAGGGAATCTTAAAAGAGAGTACTATGACTTGTTCTATACCTCCTAATTGCTGCTGCAACTGTGTTTTGACCTATTTTCAGTTGACCACAGACTTTCATGCATCCTTTACCATCTTTGTGACGTTTAAAAAAACTAATATTTTCAATTCCACTAGCAATTCTTTTCCATGTGGAGCCATGAAGCAGACAGACACAGATAAGAAATAATTAATGGGTCCAAAACTCAAACGTTCTGGTGTCACAGAACCATGTTTATGCAATTAGCTTGACTGGGAATCACAAGTGTGTTTAGTTTTCCTTCACTGGCCACACATTTTCTCAGTTGTGTTGAAATAATCACAAGTTTATTCACGTTTGTTGCATTGAGTTGCTACTTTTGGGCCTATAGCTTTAATATAACCTTTTTAAGAGTTTGTTTTTGTTTGTTTACAAGAGGAAATATTCTACTTAGGGGGCTCTTTTCGCAACATATCCTCCAGTAACATTACCTCGAGGTTTTTACTCATGTTTAGCTGGGTTTTAAGCGGACAGGACAGACAAGGCGAGGAGAAACTTCTCCGTACCTGAACCTCCGACTGGTTCATCAGCTAGCGTCCCCTCCGACACCACGGAGCCGCAGTCAGTACACACCAGCTGGGCCTGAGAGTACAAGTCATCGTCCACAATGTTGGCGGAGCCGCAGCCCGGACAGCTTAGACCCGAACGGAACATGGCCCTAAAATAAAACAACAGCCGTGGAAGAAACAGCTGGATAAATAAAACCTGTTTCTAATAAGCAGGGACACCTGAAAAACACGCCTCATCCCCTCCAGCTTCAAGCCTGTAATCTGTTTTCAAACGACCAATGACCGTTCGCCGCCGCGCGCAGGTAAAATGCGTCCGGGCAGATACAACGTGTGACGTCGAAGGTTCCTCTTTGTTGTTACATGCGTGTACAACTCGTCCAACCGTCGTCCAACCCTCACATTATCACATCTATTTTCACTGACAAACAATAAAACATTCAAAATTATTTGGTTGATTGATTTGAATAATTTGTCATAATTTTTATATTAATTTTTAGTAGATTACATGGAAATATGGCTACATGGAACTAAACAACTCTTTAAAGTCCCTCCCTGCATGTAGATTTATTCCCTAAAAATTAATAAAAAATATTTAGAAGCTTTCATGTATGAATGATGATAATCCCTTACTGCCTTAAATGCTCTTTATCACTGCTGGAACTGTGCTGTGACTGATCTTCAGTCAGTCACAGACTTTCATTCATCCTTTTCCATCTTTGTGAAGTCCCACAATCCTTTCTTTTCATGATGCAGACATGCAGAAAGAGACAAAACTCTTATGTCTAAAACTGAGAAAGTGTCCAAGTGTACTCATGTCGGTTTAAATGACCACAGGTTGTCTAAATTGTGTTGACAAATTTATTCACTCCATTGCATTGAGTTTCTACTTTGGGGCCTATATTTTCAATGTGGCATATTTTAAGTATCTGTTCTTGATTGTTCATAAGAGAAAATACCTGCCGACTTAGAAATAATGCAGTTATTAAGAAGTGATACTATTTTTAATCATATGACATTTAAGTTAAATTTCCTTTACTTCTGTCGTTACTGTATCTGTGCAGAGTAAACTGTCTTCCAAAGTATCTTCGGTCTAATGCTTGTCAAAGTTTTTTCTGTGGGACTGATTTCTAAATTGAGCCAACTTCTTAAGCACACTGCAAATTAACACAATTGGGTGCTCCTTTTTTCGATTGGTTGGGCACCAGAAACATAATTTTGAATGAAATTTCAAATTGTGCCTAAGAATGGCTTAAATAACTCTGCACAGTTGCTTCTTTTAAAGCAGGGGTGTCAAAAGCAGCCTGCCACAGGGTCCACTCTGGCCCGTGGGATGATTTTGCCAAGTGTAAAAATTACAGAGAAGACATTAACCGCAAATTGTAATTTGTAATTTCAAAAACTGTACATTTAAAATAATTTCTAGACAAGCTGTTTTGATCATACAGTAGAATACTATATTGTTCAGTTCCAGATGCCTGTGACTAAATGTTTTGTGCCTTTGTAAATACACTGTGATCTGTAAGTTGTAACTCACATGTGTAAACTAGAAGGCACTCAAGCTAGATGCAGACCCACGCTGGATGCCTTCCTAAACATAGCAGGTAGTCCTGTGACTTTGACCTTTGACCCCAAAATTAATGGGTGACCAGGGTAGATCAAGATCAACACCTGTGCTGAGTTTGATTATCCTATCTGTCTTTGTTATCGAGTTATGGTGCGGACATCCACACCCACAGACAGTCAGACAGACAGACAGACGGCAGTGACCGCCCTACCCACGGCCGACTCCATCGGTGTGGATAATGATAAACTGAGGCATATTATTGTTGAAATTGCACTTTTTTTCCTTAAGAATTTTAACAAAAATAGGTGTGTGAACATTTCAGAATGTTGTTTTTTGCACTAAAACAAAGGGAACATTTTGGAGTTGTCTTTATTTATGGGACATTATGCTATGTATTTACTGGTCCGGCCCACTTAAGATCAAATTGGGTTGTATGCGGCCCCTGAATTAGAATGAGTTTGACACCTCTGCTCTAGAACATGTCCCCACTCCTCTTTCTGTGCACCCTTTCTCACTCTCTACAGCTTGAGCACACCAGCTCCACTCTGGTTTGAAATGTGTGGGGTTAAGTTGAAGAAATGTGGTGTCATTTGGCTACTTCTCACAACTTTTCATTGATTATTGTATAATAGTGACAAGAGTTTTAGTGTCCTACAGAGTGCACAGATCTACGAAGTTCCTTCCTCTTTCTCCACTCAAACCTTCCCGTGTGCAAAAGAACAAAAGAAGAAATGACACATGTATTGATTTAAGGAAATCTAAAGCTGTGTTAATGATTCAGGAGTTCTCAATATTATTTTAAGAACCCAGCTATTATATCAGGAAAGGGAGAGTGTGCTTTGATCAGGTTATAGGCTGATTGTCATACTCCTCTTGCAATTTCAGAGTATTTTCACATTGATAAAAAAAAACAACAATTCAATGGCTTATTTTATTTTGCAAATTTATTAAAGCAGTTCAAGCAGAAACCTTGGTACAGTACAACAATTCAGTGTATGTCATGTTAATAGTGTAAGCTAATTAAAGTGCTTTTTGGGGGGTTAGCAGAATCATGTAAACTTCAAACATTCAGGACAACAGAAAGAACATCTGTGTGACTAGTGCATAGTTTAACAGTAAGGCTCTTCTTCATATTGAAAAACTGTTTTTGGTTTGTCATAAAATACAATTTTATCAAAGTTATCCCATAACGGTGGCTACAGATCAGATATGTTCTTTTGGAGTCTCACATTTAAAAAAACTTAATTTAATCGATTAATTGAGAAATACAGACTCATTGCGACGTGATACAATCCTCAATCTGACAGGCCTCTGCAGCATTTCTTTTAGAATATTAATTTTGATCTTTACTTTAAGTCCATTTGCAGACATGTCAAGTTTGAAATCTAAACTGTTCCATATACTGCTAATCAAAAACTTTATTCCATTTCTCTTAATGTAGTCTTTTGAAATGAAGTTTCTAAGCTGGTGTGGATAGAGTCTGATTAGTGGGATATGAACTGATTAGATCCACCAGGAATAAAGTGTCAGCTGTGACTCCACCTAGGCAGCTTTCTTCAGAGCGTTCATGGACATGAGGATACTCGGCTGCTCTTCGATGACCCGCACCAGTAAGTTGTCGATGTACTGCTCCAGCTCCGAGATCTTTTTGTTCCTCTCCGACAGCAGGTTCTCCTGCTTCAGCACCAGAGAGATCAGTTCCTCCTGAGTCAGCTGAGAGTACGGACCTTTCAGCCCGGTGTCATTAACCTGGAGGGCATAAAGCACGTGGCGTCGCTAAAATAAGCATTTAAAGGTCACTATTTGACAACAAAAACAAACGGGTCAATTCCACTGGGCCGTTTCTTTTTTGAAAAACTTTTAAACCAGAATTAAGATTGAAGAAAAAGAAAGAGAGATACCGTTGTTTTGTCTTCACTGTGGATTCCTGTGGATTTGTTTTCCCCTTGAACCGCTGAGACCGACTGCTGTTCCACAGAATGAAGGGGTTTTACTGGTTGGAGCCTGCATGGAAAACAAATCAAAGAAAGAAGAAAAGATGTAGGCAACCGAGTATTCACGGCTAAGCACATTACACATCTCACAGGCAGCACTTGTCATTTTTCTATAAGATCACAGATTTACTGCAGCCATTGCTTATTTAACAGATCGTACAGTTAAAGTTTAGATTATCACCACATTCATCTACATCGACATTATCAGATACGACATGATTAATTATACACGCAAACATTAATGATGAATGTAAAGAATAATGAAACGTGGATGAAAACGACCCTACATTAGAAATACGCAGCATCAGCTAGCACATCATTCTCTTGCACTCTTTTCCCGCTTTTTTTTTTTATCCGTCTCTACTGTTTCTATTGAATACAAAGGCAAACTGCCAAAAAGAAAAAAGTGTGATCAGTCTTCTCAAAGATATTACACAAGAAAGATATTGGCTACCAGTGGTTTGTGATCTATAATAAATGAGGAGATGAATGAATATTCTTCGGCCTTTCTCTTAAGGAACTGGCTACCATGGGTGTGTGATCCATAATATATGATGTGTACGATTTGAAGACACGGAAGACTTAAATATTGTGTGAATGAAGTGAGCTGTTTTACCTGCGTGCAGCTGTTGGCGGTCCCTCCTTCTTCACACCTGCCTCCACCGTATTCTGTAATTTTGCAGGCTGGGGTTGTTTGGCCGGACTCTCCTGGACCTGCACAGGATTTATGGCCTCCTTCTGTGGGTCACATGCTTTGTTCGCGGCATCATCAGGTACAGCATCATCTGTAACACGACCTCCTTCAGTGTTCTGGTTGATTAAAGTGCCGTCATTCTTCGGAGGTGGTGGCGCACGGGCCACCTTTGAGGATCTGATCTTTGTCTGAGAGGCAGCTGTGACCTCATTTTCATCTTCATCGTCTTCAAATGGATTCAAGCCATAAACCGCCTGCTTGGTCTCTGCAGTTGAGGTCGTTTTTGGCTCTTCTTCCACGGATTGAGGTCGGGGCGGTGCAGGACGTTTGCCGTGTTTGCCTGTGACTGTTGCTCCTTTGGCGGTGCTGCTTTGCGTTGAGCTCTGGGCATCCTTTGTGTCTGTGGGAGACCTGCTGACCGGAGCGATCAACTGCACCGAGCGCTGAGGGGGAACACTGACAGTTTTGACATCTTTGTCTTTATGTTGCGCGTTAATTTGCGCCGGGTGTCTCGCGGATGCATCCTGCACCCTCTGACTCGGTTTCTCAGCTTGATTCCTTCCTGGAGGCTGAGGAGCCAGTCGCTTCTCCCGTTGAGCACCAATCAGCTCCTTTTCATCGGCGGAAACGATCTGGCTTCCCACAGATGACGAAGCAGACTGACACCTGGAAGTGAAACGCAGGACAATTAAAGCACACTTAAGCATTTAACTAAAAGGAGTGTAGCAACCTGTAACGTAATCATTTGGCCATTTTAAATGTAATAGTCAATAACCTAATAACTTGCCAATAATGTAATAAAGTTTTTGAGCCAGTAACGTACATAATACTCATGTTCTATGCTGTATGTTGGAGTTAAGTGCCATTATAGTGCCAGTCCAGTTATTTAAATACAGTTTTAAGAGAGGACAGAATCCTTTCTCCATGAGAAATGACTGAACAAAGTTTTAATGAAATGTTTTCCAAGAAAAAAATGTGGTGAATTCATCTGACAATGGAACATCCAACAGAGACACTGACATGGAATGATGAATTTACATATCTAAGCAAATAAGGAATATTCTACATAAAGATTTTGTGCAACAAATAATTCTCAAATTCGCTCTTACAAATTAAATTGAAGAGTGAGAGCTACATGGACGGTATCCGCCATCCACTATACCTATTTTTGATAAGCAAACTGCAAAAAAACCTTTTATTTCCAAGAAATGCAGTCCTATTTATGTATTATTACATTATTGGCTACAGTTATTACACTTTCAAAGTATTTTTTAAATGCTAGGTCATTAACTTAATAACCAGCCAATAACGTCACAGCTTATTACATTCTTGGCAAAATGTTAGTATGTCATTGGTCGTTATTACGTTATTGGTTGCTACAAGGAGTCTCACAGGGAAGTCAAAAAACTCCAATGATGCAAGAAAATAAATTCTAATTTAAGAAAAACGACATGAGATCATCATGTCACAAAAATCATCCAAGTAGTTGAAAAGAAGCATAAAGATATGAACACCTTGTGCCAAACCTTGGTTGTAATGAACAGCAAACGGAGGACACATGATGTACTTATCAATGTTATTCATTTCACTTTATTTCATCATTTAGAGCTATATTCAGGTAAAATACCAGGAAAAAAAAATAAAGGAAAACGGCTTTTAATATGCCAAGCAAATCTCCCCCTCAGATCTCTGTGAACCCACCTCCTCTGTCAGAGAAAGGTTTCCAGTCATTTCTACTTCTTATCACTTGACACAATGACGTGCAATGAGTTCACTCTTCCCTCCCAGTCTGTCAACTCTTAGCACGCACAAGCACAAGGCCATGCAATTTTCATGCTGGTGTCAGTTTAAGGTTGCACTTAAAAGACAAGTGCTGAGAAGAAAAACTGCTGCAGAGTCGTGACAAAGTTCATTCAGGTAACACTTTCTGTGCATGTAAATCACCCTCACTTCATATCGTTTTACATCAAACATTCAAATTTAGCTTCACTGCTTCCTTTGCTGTTCTATTTTGAACCCCGCAACACTGTGGAGACATTTAGTGATCTGTGGTTCACAGTGTCAGTCGGTCTAGACTGAAATATCTCAACAACTTTCAGATGATTTAACATTAACTTTTGTACCGGTGTTCATGGTCTCCAGACGTTGAATCCTACCAACTTTTCATGGGGCACAATCAGCAGACCACATTTACTCTTATCAAGTGAAATACCTCCACATCTACTAAAACAACTGGCACAAACTTTTGCACAGGATTCCCAGATGATATATCTTAAAGACTTTGGTGAACCCCTGACTTTTCCTCCAGACCCACTAGTAACTTTTGTTGTTTTGGATTATAAAAACTGGAAGAACTTTCATATGTAACTCTAATAAAAAACTGTAATAAGTGATCTGCTGACTTTTATTCAGTAGCTATCATCAGATCACATTTTAGTTTGCTTACTTCACTGATTTATGACCAAATACCTTGAAAACAACTCCTCCTCATCCTAAACTTTTAGGATAATTTAGCATGCTAGACTGTAAACATCCCTGTCCTCCTGCCCCTGGCCTGGGAATCCATCCTGGTGTGCCATCAGAAAGGACATCCAAATTCCTAAAATGCATCTCGAAGATAGAGGATGGAGAAGGTTTGCTAGAGGAGCTATGACCAAAGATCCTCAATGAAGCCTTTTTCTGTATTTGTGACATATAGCTGGTGCACATAGCTGGAATATACAAACCACGTCAGGAGCAGGACTGATGTAATGTGTGTAGAGATATATGTTGATTTGACCTCCAAACTTCCTACACCCCATTGTGATCAAGCATCAACAGGATGCAGTGGAACAAGTTTGACTGACAGAGGCCCCACTGCACAAGCCAGAATACCCAAAGGATCCAGTGCCAACATCCTGGTTCCAGACCCCATAGGAGACCCTGAGAGGTCCTCTTGTCCATGTCCAATGGCTCAGAGCATTTTTGAAGACATAAGGGGGACCAACACAATATTAGGCAGGTGTTCAAAATGTTTTGCCTGATCAGTGTATATCACTCAAGAGAATAAAGAATATGTATCAGTTTTTACTTGTATAGTACCCTTTGTGACCCACGACTCTTTTATTCTTCATGGCACACGTAAGTTAAATAAAAATAAAAGTGTACGACATTCATTTAAACGCGAGAAAGGAATCAAGGAAAGGAATCAAGGACGTACAGTTTGTAGAATGAGATGAGGAGCTGATGTTAGCATAACACTTTGGGAAGATGGTTGTTTAGCATGTCTTAGATTTTATTTGTTTTTAAAGAAGTTAACTATTGAGGAGAGTTGCCAACATTTTGAAAAGTGGGTTGTAATGTTGCTTTGATGTTTTGTCTTTGTTTAGTCATTTTACTAACTAATTGACTGTATATAAAGATAATATACAGAGCTTCAGGTACCACTGTGATAAAGGGAGAAAACTACAGTGTTTGCTGAAGGAATGCAAGAATCAATAATATGCTAAGTTTTGGTTCATGTTTCTTTAGTGAACACAGCTGGAACTCACCTTTGCTGAACTGTTGCCTCTTTGGCTCCAGGAGGTGAGTCTGGAATTTCCTCAAAGGGATTATATGAGTAGTTTTCATCAAACGGATTAGTACCAGAGACTTCAGCTGGACTGCTCACTTTGCTTTTCTTCCCTGCAGCTTTTTGTCCATCTTTGTTTTCCTCCTTCTTCTGTTCATCTCTTTTCAGCTTCTCCTTCTCCAGCCTCCTTGCCTCTTCCTTTTCTTTCCTCTCCCTCTCAGCTCTTTCCTTCCGCCTGACCCTCTCCTCTTCCTCTTTTCTAACTTTCTCCTCTTCCTCAATCCTCCTCTTTTCTTGCTCCTCTCGTCTCCGTCTCTCCTCTGCTAATCTCTCCATTTCCTTTCTAGCCCTCTCTTCCTCCTCTTGCCTCCTCTTCTCCTCCTCCATCCTTAGCCTTTCTTGCTCTTTTCTTATTCTCTCCTCTTCTTCAGTTCTCCTTCTCTGTTCCTCTTGCCTAATTTTTTCTTCCTCTAATCTCTCATATTCTTCCTTTTCCTTCCTAGCTCTCTCCTCTTCCTCTCGCCTCCTTTCTTCTTCCTCAACTCTTATCCTCTCTTGTTCTTCTTGTCTCCTCTTTTCGTCCTCTTCTTTCCTCCTCCTCTCCTCCTCCATCCTAATTCTTTCCTCTTCCTCTTTTCTAAGTTTCTCCTCTGCCTCAATCCTTTTCTTTTCTTCCTCTAGTTTTCTCTTTTCCTCCATCAATCTCTCATATTCTTTCCTAACTCTCTCTTCTTCATCCTTTCTCCTCATCTCTTCCTCCTCTCTCTGCTTCCTCTCTTGTTCCTCTTCTTTCCTCCTCTCCTCCTCCATCCTAATTCTTTCCTCTTCTTGAAGCTTCTCTTCTGCCTCAATCCTTTTCTTCTCTTCCTCTAGTTTCCTCTTTTCCTCCATTAATCTCTCATATTCTTTCCTAGCTCTCTCTTCTTCCTCTTGTCTCCTCATCTCTTCCTCTTCTCTCTGCTTCCTGTCTTGTTCCTCTTCTCTTCTCCTCTGTTCTTCCTCCATCCTTATCCTTTCCTCTTCCTCTTTTCTAAGTTTCTCCTCTGCTTCAATCCTTTTCTTCTCTTCCTCGAGTTTCCTCTTTTCCTCCATCAGTCTCTCATATTCTTTCCTAGCTCTTTCTTCTTCCTCTCGTCTCCTCATCTCTTCCTCCATCCTATTCCTTTGCTCTTCTTCCTCTTTTCTAAGTTTCTCCTCTGCTTCAATCCTCTCCTTCTCCTCCTCTAGTTTCCTCTTTTCCTCCATCAATCTCTCATATTCTTCCCTTTCTTTCCTGGCTCTTTCTTCTTCCTCTCGTCTCCTTATCTCTTCTTCCTCCCTTTGCCTCTTCTCCTCCTCAGCTCTCTCTTCCTCCTTCCTTTTCTCTTCTTCCTCCTTCCTCCTTTCTTCTTCCTCCAGTTGTCTCTTTTCCTCTGCTAACTTACGCTCTTCTTCTTCTCTCCTAGCCCTCTCCTCTTCTTCTTCTAGCCTCCTCCTCCTCTCTTCTTCCTCCATCCTAATCCTTTCCTCCTCCTCTCTTTGCCTTTTTTCCTCCTCCTCAATTTTCCTTCTCTCTTGTTCCTCTAATCTTCTCTGTTTCTCTGCTAATCTTTCACGCTCTTCTTCTTCTCTCCTAACCCTCTCCTCTTCCTCTCTCCTAATCATTTCTTCTTCTTCTCTTTTAACTTTCTCCTCTACAGCCCTTCTTCTCTCTTCTTCCTCAGCTAATCTCTCAAGCTCCTCTTGTTGTCTCCTGACCTCCTCCTCCTCCTCCTCCATCCTCATCCTTTCCTCTTCCTCCCTTTTCGATTCATCCTTTTTTGCATTTTCCACTACAGCTTCCTCCTCCTCCTCCTCCCTCCAGGGCGAGTATTGCCTCACTGCTCTCAGTGAATCAACAGACGGAGGAGAGTTTTCAGGGACTTCCTCCATTGATCCGTGGCCTGAACTGGTCAGACTGAAGTTTGAGCCGATGCGAGACGTCCGAGTCGGCGGCTCTTCACAGTAAATGTGGCTGCCGTTGATGCACAAGTTGCTCTGTTCTACAGGAAGCTGCTTCTGATGACCGGAGAATGAATCTTTGCTGTCTGAGCTGCCTGAGCGTTTGTGTATCTTGAACTTGAACTTCTTCTTACCTGAAAAGGCACGAAAAAGTTATTAGCCATGCAATGACACAAAAGGGAGAGTAATACTGATAAAGTGAATTCCTGACCTTCAGAGGAATCCACATTCAGACCAGAAGACTGGCTGCCGCTCAGCGTGGAGTTCTTCCCTGGCAGAACTGACATGGACTGAGACATGTTCTTCTGCAGGTTGGACTTGGGAGAAAACAAAGACTTCATCTTGTGTTTCTTATTTTTTCCATCTTTGCTTGTCGCTACTTCATCTCCGTTGGCCTCCTCCTCGCTGTCCGTCAGAACCTGAGTGAAGGATGGCAGCGTGCTGGACCCAGAATCCGATTCCTTTTTCTTGCCACGAACTTTGTCCTTGAACTTGCCGAGGCGTGAGCGAGATTTACCGGCAGCAGAGAGGTCAAACATGCTGGCGGTCATGTTGTTCCTCATAAACTGGATGTCCAGAAGCACCTCTCCTCTGTCTTTGTCTGGTTTTCCACTCTTGTCCAGCAACTTAAACCACCTGTTAAAGAGAGGCACGTTATTAGATATTTGTCTGAACAGATACAAGCAAACTCTTGCTTATTATTATTATTATTTACGAATCCACCAGTTCTGGAGAGGCAAAATCATTCATGTGGAATTTAGTTGCTGGTCACCTTTGGAGGATTTAGAGCTCTTTTTAAAAATTAAAATCAGTTGCCTGATCTGTCAAACGTGAATAAACAAAAGAAATCTGTTAAAAGCAAAGAAACAATAATGGATTAGTAGAGCGCAGCACAAATACCACTCTGTAAAATACTATGGTGCAAAACCCAGTTTTTAAAACGGTATTTAAGTGAAATCATGATCAGAAAAAATTTGACTCCCCTGTGAGTATTATACTATTATAGATCATATTTAATGTAGTTATATTATTATTACTAATGCATCATGTAAAAGCAGTATTGTACCGTTATAGCTGGTTGAGGTGGAGCTTATGTTGAACTACTATTGGATATTTCTGTTATAGTTCTGTTTCACCATCTCTGATGTCCCTGGATTTTTTATGGTATAAAATATGGATATTTCCAAGGATGTTTGTGAAATTTTACCTTTATATATCAAATGTTCTTTAAGATACATTACAGCATATTTTTTCAAAGTATAGTTTGGGCAAAGTTGTTTTGAATGCAGGCATACAGTGTTGTTTTGAGTCAGATACCATTTTAAATATTCATAATAACTGATAGAAAAAGCTTCAAGCAAATCAGACATGGTCGAGCAGAAGGCCTCTGATGATTTCAGATGGAACAACCCTTATTCCTCTCTCATTTAATCAGCTCATTGTCTGGCCTTCAAAAAATGTAAAAGTACTGTGAAACAGTTACCCGGAGCCCAAACCGACTACTCCCATATGCATGTTTTGTCCAACACACAGTCCAAAAATGATTCAAAATACATTAAACTGATTAGATAAAAAGAATCAAAAGGAAAAGCAGCAACATTTGTGAAGCTGGAATCATGAAATGTCGATTAAAACATCACATTTTTAAGCTGTTTGTGTGCACAAGTTTTAAACAGTACACTAACTACAGTCTGGTAATTGTAGTGAAGTATAAAGTACTGTATTTCCCTCCGATATATACAACAGAAAATGTCAGGAAAGAAAAGACTCAAGTTAAGTACAGTAGTTGAGCAAATGCACTTGGTTATATTCCATCACTAAAACTGAAATATGGTCTGTTAAGCTTTACATTCACTCTGTGTTTTAAACATCTAGCAGTTCCCTTGATACCTACAATAACAGCGCGTCACAGAGAAAAGAGTTTAATGTTAATAGAGCGTCATTCAGAATCTAATATTCACCATGAAGTCATCTACTGAAAGCTTCACACCAACTACACTCACTGAGACTAAGATTCACTGACTGCATGTTGATGTTTAGTTCTATTTATCGTCTTCGTGGAAACTATGATCTGACTCGAAGCAAATGGAAAGTGACTCAGGAGCAAGCTGAATGTTTTTGGAAAGTCTGGGATGATCTAAGTACAAGCGGCAAACTGACCACAAAGGAAAGTTTTTTTAATTTAAATATTTATATTTATTCAGCTTCTAATGTGAGGAATTTATGAATGCTTGTACTGTGTATACTGTCAGCATTTGACAGGATGGATGAATGTTATTCCCTTTCCCCTCCTCATGTGTTACATGATTAAACCTAAATACAACAGTATAATCGTTATATAGTTATAAACTGCTCAACACTTTTCCACCGTGACCTGCGACACAGATTCAGACTTGGCTGGTGCTCTGATTGTCAGACTTTCCTGCTGAACATTTAATCCTGCAGAGAGTTAACAAGTTTGATCTTAGAGGATCAGTTTCTGCTTCTCACAGAACTCAAACTAGTCAGATTCACAGGGAACAATCTGTTATTAACCTCGTTTTCATTTTTAAACATACAGTAAGCAGGTGCCAAGGAGAAAGAATGAACGCCAACAAACTCCTTGTTCTTGTTAAACCACCACATTTACATTAGCTGGACAATAAAATACCAAGATGACACGTTATAAATATACTGCAAACATACAGCCAAATTCTGTAAACTGTTGTTTACTGTGTAAAATACGGTGAAAACTGAACAAAACATTTGACACAAAAAAAACAAAGAAAAATGTGACACAATATGATAAAAACGAGACATAAAACAACAAAAAGGAGACAAAACTGTCCAGGAGAGATATGAAATGGGACACAAAACAACACGAGACACAAAATTACACAAAACAACAAATACGAGACCCAAAATGACACAAACAAGAAGCAAAATGACAAAAACAAGACACAAAACAACAAACAAAGACAAAAGGGGACACAAATGACAAAAAAAAAAGAAAGACAAAAAAACAACACAAAAAAAATTACTAAAACCAGACACAAAACACAAAAGGAGACACAAAATTACACGAACAAGAAACAAAATGACAAAAACGAGACACAAACGACATGAGACACAAAAAAAAACACAAAAGGAAACAAACAAGACACAAAATGACAAAAAACAGACTCAAAACAGCACAAAAGGAGACCCGAAATGACACAAAACAAGACACAAAACAAGAAAAATGAGACACAAATGACAAACAAAAGACAAAAAAACACAAATGAAACAAAAAACGACACAAATGACGAAAACCAGACACAAAACGACACAAAAACTACACCCAGTGTTAATTGCAGCACCAACCCCAGTTATATCTGATTAATTATTGTAAAGTCTAGTTCCAGTAATAAACAGTAAACCTCATATTCTACTGGACAGTTCTGTAACTCTAAAAAATACAGCAAACTACAGACGACCTTAGCTGACAGTATTTTATGAAATTTTACAGGAACATTTATTACAATCCAATTTAGGAACCCAACCTGAACACTATAAAAGTAGATCCTCAAAGAGAAACCTCACATCTAAAACATAAAACAAGCCCAAGACGTCCACTGAGGCCAGACTGGGTCGACTCTGCACCTGAGTCATGGTCCAGGACTGACAGGAGGGCCTCGGAATGAGCAGAACAATTTAAGAGAGCAAATAAAAAGCACCAGTCAGCATAAAAAGTGCCTGTCAGGCAGAAATCTGAGGTCAGCACTGAGCAAACAACTGAAATCTGAATTCCTGGGGAAATGAGGAAATGAGGAAATGAGGAAGGGGCTGTGTGTGTGTGTGTGTGTGTGTGTGTGTGTGTGTGTGTGTGTGTGTGTGTGTGTGTGTGTGTGTGTGTGTGTGTGTGTGTGTGTGTGTGTGTGCATCCAGCATGTCGTGTTGAGGCTGCAGGCTTCTGTGTGTGCTGCTGTGCATTACACAGGATTGTCTGCATATGTGTTGTGTACATGTTTGCTTATGTGCTGTATTCAGAAGCTCCCTGAGATGATATAAATTATAAGAACTGAACAGGGCATTTTCCTGTCAGAGTCCTGATGCTGTCATGTTGCTGAGATTCACCCTCCTCCTCCTCTTGCTGCTCCCTCTGGAATGCTTCAGATGTCAAGGAACAAACAAATTAAGGAGCGGAGACGCCTTTTCCTGGAATTTGTGAGATGGTTGAGTGCCGTCACAGCTCCCCTGCCTCCGACTTACTGATGAGCAAAGGGAAGGGATTCGCAAACTTCAGGCCTTGACATTAGAAATACTCCACACGATCTGCCTGATGGACGGCTTTTAATAAAACGCTGCCACACAGACAGATAATGCATTTATTTATCGTGCTAATGTAGACACTGTACTGTTCCTGCTGTGTGTTCTTGCTCCCATGCAGAGTAACATAGTTCTGTACGATACAAATGTATGAAAAAGAATAATTATGTCAGTTCCAGTGTGGTGTCATTGCATCTTCTGGAATATTTCCTTGTTAAAGCAGAACAGTTTTAAATTCTTCCTCCCCCCCCAGTCTGTCATAGACTCGGACAGCAGGTGATCTAGATGTAAGATCCACAATAGGAGGCTTAGACTCTAAGTTTTGTTATATAATTGTTCTTTTTTCCCCTTTATTAATGTTTCTTACACACCAGCAATTAAAAATGTACAGATTTAACAGTTTAGGGTGTGATTTTTCATAAGTTTGGCATATTATGATATAAATTGATAACAAAAAAATACCTTTATTGATAATAAACTAATAAATCCTCCCCACCCCAACCAAATTTGTCTCTTTTATAATGTAGTTTTTGATACAATATTAATACTGCAATATGATAGTGCATAAGACATCATAACATGGCATATCATTGTCTTGGTATAATAATAGTATTGCATACTTTTAGTGTAATACTCCATAATATTTGTAGTATATTTATAGCAGCATGGCACTGTATAGAAATGTATACCATTAAATAATCTTATATTTTATAGAGTAGTATATGTTAAATAAAGCAAAAACATGGTAATATTTTGGTACCAGAGGTGCTAAAAAAACAGTAAAGAATAATATCTCATTAAAATACAGAAATTTTCCATAAAGATTTATTGTCTAGCCTTATTTTTTTATTTTTTACTTTTTAATGTTTAACATTTTTGTTGTACTAAATATCTTTCAATTAACAAAGAAATCTATGGAAACTGACAGAACCATATACTTATTTTTCTGCTGCCACTAATTCTAACATTTTTTAGGAATATATTTACAGTATTACACTTAAATTTGAACAATTTCATCTATTAAATAAAAAGTAAGTATTTGCAAAACTACAATAAATGTACTTTTTGTTGTCTTTTAACGTCAAAAATGTTCCTTCTTCTTAAAAAATTCTATTGTCATTCATGGTAACAGGCTTTTAATGTCAATGTGAGTCTTTTTTTTAAAATTTTTATTATTTTCTATTGAAATTTTAATCTGTAAATTAAAAAACTTAATTGTAAAATTACAATTTTAACAGTGTAGTGATAATAATTATGTATTATTATTGTTATTCTCACTATAATGTAACAAAAAAAGAAAAACT